>OY757013.1:119745940-120945940 GCA_963580285.1 Lucinisca nassula | reverse complement strand
TAGTTTTCGTCTTTTCTGTGTGTGTGTGTGTGTGTGTAAACTTTTTTTTGTGTCAAAGATTTCTCAGGAACTACTATACCTAGAAACTTGAAATTTGGTACAAACAACATGCATAACTAGTTGTATTGTGGGAAAGAAAATTGGGGCTGTGGGGCCAGGTTCTTTAGAGTTATTCCCCTTTGTTATATGTGCTACTGAGATGTGCATTTTGTGACTTACCTTAAATTTTGTGTCAAAGATTTCTCAAGATCTACTGTACCTAGAAACTTGAAATTTGGTACAAGCAACATGCATAACTAGTTGTATTGTGGGAAAGAAAATTGGGGCTGTGGGGCCAGGTTCTTTAGAGTTATTCCCCTTTGTTATATTTGCTACTGAGATGTGTATTTTGTGAGTTACCTTAAATTTTGTGTCAAAGATTTCTCAGGAACTACTGTACCTAGAAACTTGAAATTTGGTACAAACAACATGCATAACTAGTTGTATTGTGGGAAAGAAAATTGGGGCTGTGGGGCCAGGTTCTTTAGAGTTGTGTGTGTAAACTTTTTTTTGTGTCAAAGATTTCTCAGGAACTACTATACCTAGAAACTTGAAATTTGGTACAAACAACATGCATAACTAGTTGTATTGTGGGAAAGAAAATTGGGGCTGTGGGGCCAGGTTCTTTAGAGTTATTCCCCTTTGTTATATTTGCTACTGAGATGTGCATTTTGTGACTTACCTTAAATTTTGTGTCAAAGATTTCTCAAGATCTACTGTACCTAGAAACTTGAAATTTGGTACAAGCAACATGCATAACTAGTTGTATTGTGGGAAAGAAAATTGGGGCTGTGGGGCCAGGTTCTTTAGAGTTATTCCCCTTTGTTATATTTGCTACTGAGATGTGTATTTTGTGAGTTACCTTAAATTTTGTGTCAAAGATTTCTCAGGAACTACTGTACCTAGAAACTTGAAATTTGGTACAAACAACATGCATAACTAGTTGTATTGTGGGAAAGAAAATTGGGGCTGTGGGGCCAGGTTCTTTAGAGTTATTCCCCTTTGTTATATTTTTTTATAAAATTTTGTCAGCAAGATATCTCAAAAAGTATTGGAGCTAGAGCCTTGAAAGTTGGTGAATAGATTGGTGGTGATGAGTAGATGAACTGATTAACTTTTGACAAAATTCCGAAAAATACTTTGTGAGTTATGGCCCTTTGTCATTTTGGTAATTTGTGCCATTGTACTGTATGGTAAAAGTGATGCATAGCATAACTTTAGAACCGTGTATGCTAGGGTTTTGAAATTTCATATATGGATTCCTCATGGAAAATTAGCCGACACGTATTTTTTTTTCTCGTCCGGATTATGCTCCTTTCAAGAGTTATTGCCCTTTGAAATTTTTTTAATAAAATCTTGTCAGCAAGATATCTCAAAAACTATTGGAGCTAGAGCTAACTCCATCTCTAGATTCACCACCCTTGTGAGATCCAGGGACTAGTTCTGTCAGTCGAAGGTCCTGGTGAAGGAATGACTAAAGATGTGTCACCAGTAAACAATTCTGATGGTTACATATCTAAACTATAGAGAGCTTGCTGATGTTTTATGGCTTGGCACAGGAGTTATTGCTGAATCAGACAATTGGAAGAGAAATAGCCTTTGTTCTAAAAAGACTAAACAGACAACTTGTGATACTGACATTTCAAACATCTGTTCAAGATCTCATTAGTTATCAGGTGAGTTATTTAGATGTAATGGTATTCTCCTTACTTTTGCAAGATTAATTCTGTGTTCATAATAGGTTTTTGTCAAACTTGATGGCTTTGAATTGCCAGAAAGTTACCGATGGCTTTGGCCGGGGGTATTAGTGAGCATATGCTCACTTGATAGTCTAGTTCTTCAAGCCCCAATGGGTGGGTGGGGGGGGGGGGGTCCCAAGGTTTTGAAAATAAAAGAAAATGTTCCTTAGAGGTGCAACATAACAGGGTTCTTGTCATGTAATGTCGAATTTCAGTGGCTCAAACACCTTTGGGAGCTTTGAAATTTTGATTCATGGATAGTTCAAGTCACTGAGAATATTAACCCTTATCTTGCTGTTCACGACAACCCCTATCTTTGCAAACAGTGTAGATCCAGATCAGATGGCTTCTGAAGAAGCCATCTGATCAGGATCTACACTGTTTGACATTCAGTTTATGAATTTGTAGACATAAATTAAATCAAGAAATCTGATTGGTTCAAAGTCAGAAATGGGTGTGGCTAAAATGAATATTCAGCAGGTTAAGGGTTAAAATCATAACTCCAGGTCAGGAGGCATGATAGCAGTGGTTTTTTTAAAAAATAAAGGTACACTGCAATCTCGTTATAGCGCTGATCGTTTAAGCGCGGAAATCAGTATAACGCGGTTGTTCCATGGCTCCCGATTTTTTTTCCGTCGGGCGAGATTCCGCGTCCGAAATTGACTGGGGCGAACCGGCAGATTTTTTCGAGCGGCCGAAAGTGACGGGGGCGAATCAGCCGATTCGCTGTAATAGATTTGCGACAAGCCGCAGACTTGAATCCGTGGCATAGTAGAGCTTTCGCGCATCCGAAATTTACTGGGGCGAACCGGCCGATTTTTTTTTCCAGCGTCCGAAATTGACGGGGGCGAATCGGCCGATTAGCTGAAATAGATCTTTGACAACCCGCACACTTGAATCCGGCGCATAGAACTTCCGCGCATCCGAAATTGACTGGGGCGAATCGACCGATTTTTTCCGAGCGTCCGAAATTGACGGGCGCGAATCAATGAGATGAAACCACCGCTACAGTTTTTTCTGCACGCGATCGGTAAATGACGTCATCGGACCCCAGCAACCCCACAAGTGTCTATTGTTTTATCTAAATGGGGCGTATCCCTTTCATTAATTGTTTGGAAACGGTAAAAAAATTCTCGATAGCAAAACGGTTGTGGAAAACAGTGCTTTCTGTAAGCTCCGTGTCAATAACCAACAACAGCATACAGATGTGTTAATACGAATTTTTCTCCAACTTTTCTCGCCAAGCGTCTGCTATTTGGCGCCAAAACATAATCATTCACGAGATAGTAGAATAGTCGTAGCAACTCGTCTTAGGAGCAATTAAATAATTTTCACATTGATTGCGGATTAAATTTTATGATCGGGGAATAAACGCAAATTAGAGACATAACTTGACCATATTTTCACACCTTATCGACATGCACCGCAGGGTGGCAATTATATGGCAGGGATTAACAATAGTGTCATAATTGAACCGTTATAAATCATCAAACAGTGTAAATCCAAATCAGATGTCTGCGGCGTCTTTCTGAGGTGTCTGATCTGGGCTTGCCGGTGCCTCAAAATTTATAACGCGGTGATCACCACTAACGCGGTTGGGGTTCTTGGACCCCACCACCCGCGTTATAACGAGGTTGCAGTGTATGTCAACAACTTAGGGCTGGCTAATCGGAGCTGAAAAGATAATAGAATAGCAGTCTTGTCATTGCGATCGATAATCGATTAGTAATCGCTAAGATTTTTGTCATTATTATACCCCCGGCATACGAAGTATGCAATGGGGGTATATAGTTTTTGTCTTTTCCGTCTGTCTGTCTGTCTGTCCGTAAACAATTATTTTGTGTCAAAGATATCTCAGGAACTGCTTCACATAGAAACTTGAAATTTTGCACACATGATCAGTATGACTACTTGTATTGTGGGAAAGAAAATAAGGGCCAAGGGGTCAGGCCTTTTAGAGTTATTTCCCTTTGTAGTTCTTCGTTTAATAGTGTATATTTTTATTTTGTGTCAAAGATTTCTCAATTACTACTGTACATAGAAACTTGAAATTTTGCAAACATGATCAGTATGACTAGTTGTATTGTGGGAAAGAAAATAAGGGCCAAGGGGTCAGGCCTTTTAGAGTTATTTCCCTTTGTAGTTCTTGTTTCAGCTGAGATGATGGCACTGGCCGGGGGTATACGTGCCCCACTGGGCACTTTTGTCTAGTTTATATTTGCTCCAGCATTTCAGTGGTTTCTCGCTGTCGGGTCCTCGCCGTTGTTTCGTCTCTGTGATTGTTTGATTTTTTGTATTCACGGGAGATGTTGCACTGATGAGTTAGTGGCCTTCGTGCGGGCTGGGCAGGTTGTTTGTCTAAATCGCGACGGAAGTAAGGGCGAGGATTGTGGCCATGTAAAATCGCTTTAAGTCCCCCCCCCAACCCCCCGGTGGAATTCGTTTCACTGACCGTTCCAAGGCGGTTCTTCTGGCGCGGTTTAGTTTTATTATACATGTAGTTTGTCTTTGACTGTGTATATCGCTTATATTATTTTGTTTTTGATAGTCAATTGGCCATTTGTGGGAAAATGACTGTTCTTTTGGGTTTCCGCTTTTGATGTTTCCATTAGGGTCTAGTTGTTTCATGTTTGCGTTTCTTTCCTTTTGGTGTCTCTGATGGGAGCTGTGGGTTAATTGCATCGATTCCTGATCATTGCCTTCACTTCTATTTAATATCTTCAGATTGCTTTTCAACAGGAAGGGACATGATGCAGTCTCTTGCATTGCACAACAACAAAACCAAATCGGAAACAAGGGGTTTGCAAAAAGGCCATATATCTTAGAAACCATTCAGATCCCCACCCAAACAATATATATTCTTGTTCCTTGTGATAAGAAACATTCAGTGACACCAGCCTGGGGGGACCCCTGGGTGGGCCTGGACCATGCCCCATCCTCTCCACTTCGTAAAAGGTCCACTATTTCAGAAACCGTTCAGATCCCCAGGCCTAAACCATGTTTATTCTTGTGCCTTATGATAAAACGAAATCAGGGACGTCAACATGTGGGGGTTTGCCCCGGTTCATGTCCAGGTTCATGTTCCACCCCTCCACTTCATAAAAAGACATATATCTCAGAACTGTGGTCTACCGAGGTGGGCCGTGCCCCACCCCTCCATTTCACAAAAGGCCAAATATCTGAGAAACTGTTCAGAGCCCCATCCGTAAAGCATACGTATTCATGTTCCTTATGATAAGACGAATTCAGGGACGTCAACATGTGCGGGGGGGGGGGGGGGGGTGCCCCGGTTCATGTCCAGGTTCATGTTCCACCCCTCCACTTCATAAAAAGACATATATCTCAGAACTGTTAAGATACCCATCCCGAAACCAGATATTTTCTTGCCTTATGGTACACACCAGCCTGGGGGGTTTCTTTGTGCTGGGGCAGAAACTATTCAGACTCCCGCCACTAAAACATATATACTCTTGGTCCTTGTGGTAAGGCACATTCAGTGACAACAATCTTAGGCTTTCGATGGGGCCATGCCCCATCCCCTCCACTGCCGAGAAGGCCTTATATTTCAGGAACCGTACATATCCCCACCCCTAAACCATATATATTATTGTTCCTCATGATATGGCGGATTCAGTGATACCAACCAGGGCTCTGTTGGGTCCATGCCCTACCACCTCAATTTCATAAAGTGTCTAATATTTCAGTTACAGAGTCCACATGGGTGCTTATTTGGGTATGGGGGTTCGTTTTGGAGACTATAATCGATAGATTAAAATCATATCAAGTTAAAATACTTGGGTGCCAGAATGCAGTGCCTACATGTACCTTAGCTCTGGTGAGCATAGTGGCCTATGGGCTCCTTATTTTAGAAGGGTTTTATGCTTAAAATACTTTGGCTTAAACCATCGATTACCGAATTCTTTCAAGAGCAGCAACTTCTTCCCTACACTTATTAAAATCAAATTTAGAAGGAAGTCGGAATTTCGGTCCTTTAGAAATTATATTTCGTATCATATAATCAGGAATAATTTTCACATTTCCAGTAATTACATGACCTGGGGCCAGTTGTTCAAAGCATCGTTAGCTTAACGAGCTCGTTAGCGGTCATATTGTTACTTCTTCTAGCAAGTACAATATCACAAATTTTGGTATTTTTGCTGAAAAAATGTGAGCAGCTTTTGCGTACGCAAAAGCTGCTCACATTTTATCAGCAAAAATTTCAGCATATTTGCCATATTTAATGATCAAAGTTTTAACGATACGTTAACTAACGAAGTCGTTAGTTTTGAACAACTGGGCCCAGAATGACAGATGCTGGATAGCAATACACTGAGTCTTTACCATCACAGTCAGGATTATCAAGATCTGAAATTTAAAATGATAGCTAGAACATGTTTGTTGTACATATAGCAAACCGTTGTCGTTCAGTATTTTAAAAATAAGTAGGAATGGATGAAATCATCGAATTGTCCCGGAAGATACGAGGCAAATCGATAAAATCCACAGCTTTATTGATTAATGGAAGATATTTTGATGTTATAACGTTTGTGATTAATTTCAGAGTCGATGTAAGGACGAGAAGCATATTGAGTATAACCTTTTGTTAAGTGAAAGCTTTGGTTCGAGAATACGTCATGCAGAAATGAATTCGCGGAAGGAAGAGAATGACCGTAGAAAAGATTTCTTGATCAATATCCATGAAAGAATGTTGCCATCCCCATTAGGTATCGAACCCGCGTCCTCATCACCAGTCAGACGCGCATCCGACTGAGCTACCGAGGGCGGCTTCATAACCTGTCTATGCATGTCACAAACAATAAGGCCACTGTATATCTAATAACAGCAAAGATTAGTCGCCTGTGCGATTATTCTTGACTTCAAGAAGGCCTTTGACACCCCTCCTCATGAACTACTTAAATCTAAGTTATTTGGAATTGGAGGGAAAGACCCTCAAATGGATAGATTCCTTTCTTTGCTACAGAAAACAGCGGGTTGTTGTTAATGGTGAATCTTCGGAGTGGGCTCCAGTTTTGTCTGGAGTCCCGCAAGGGACCGTTCTTGGTCCACTTTTGTTCTCCCTGTACATCAATGATATTTCCACTGACATTGACTCAGAAATAAGACTGTTCGCAGATGACTGTGTTTGTTACCGGGAAATTAGAGATACAGATGACTCATTGAAACTTCAGGCTGACATAGATAGATTAGGATGTTGGACACGTAAATGGGGCATGAGATTTCAGCCAGTTAAATGCAATATTATGCAGATAACTAGGAAGAGATCTAATAAAGTTGAGGCTTCTTACACCTTAGAGGGAACGGTCCTCGAGAATGTGGACTCCATTAAATACCTTGGAGTGACAATCTCACACAACTTGAGATGGAATACTCATATTAGCAACATGTGTACTAAGGCAAATAGAACGCTTGGTTTCCTGAGGCGAAATCTTCATCAGTGCCCTCAAGATGTAAAAGAGGCAGCATATAAAGGTCTTGTTCGCCCAGTCTTGGAATATGGGAGTTGTATCTGGGACCCCAGTGGAGTGGTCCTTAACGATGAAATTGAGAAAGTTCAGAATAGAGCTGCTAGATTTGTAACAGGCAATTACTGCTTTGAAACTGGGAGCATGACTGGAATACTTGGAAAATTGAAATGGGAGTCTCTCAAGAAAAGGAGAAAAGACAGTAGGCTAATCCTTTTATACAAAGGTCTAAAGGGTGCTGCCAGCATTCCGACAGATGACCTTGTTCCCCCAGCTAGACACTGTAGAAATCACCATTCGTTGGCGTTTCAGACCCTTAGCGCAAGAACTGACATTTATAAAGAGTCGTTCTTCCCCAGAACCATTAGAGATTGGAATGCCCTTCCCGATTCGATTATTTCGACAGCTGAAGGTGCTGATGATTGTGTAGCTAAATTTACCTCTTTGGTTAGAGCTAGGGACTAACTTCCCACATCACAGGTCCTGGTGTATGAATGTCATTTGACGTGTCACCAGTAACAATTCTGATTCTGATTCTGATTAAGACCAATTTCTCGTGAGGAGCCTCAAATCACGAACGAGAATTGATGTGGTCTTTTATTTTTGTTCCCGACAAAACTATAGGTGCGCTTTGAAACCGCCCGAACGAGGCGGCTCGGAAAAGGACCCAAACTCTATGATTAAAGCAAGATTATAGACAATATGTGCGCCCTAGTTCATCCGTATTATCTATTATAATACAAATTGGTGAAGGACTTAAATTTCTTTCAAAATGCATGGCAATATTACCAACCAACGTCTGATCTATTTTTGGACCAACTCACGAGAAAAGGGTACTTATTGCGTACGAGACAGAGAAAGGCTCAGCCCAGCGGGCACGCGACGTCTAGGCAACATCGCATCAACGTTGATGCAACGTCATGACGTTGCATCGACGTTGCATGCACGTTGTATGCCCGCTGGGAGCTAGGCGAGCCTGTGCTTAAGTGTAGTCTCACCAGAGCCTATGCTGCTCATTGACATTTGAGGGGATCTTGGGCTAGTAGAGAGTGAGTGTTTGAGTTTTACGGCTCACCAACAGCTAAGGTCATACAGAGACGGGACCTCGATTTAAAGACTCATCCGAAAGTCTGGAGAAGCCCGGATTCGATCCTGCGACCCCTGGTTTACAAGGCGAGTAGCATACCCACTACACCACGGAGGCTTCTAGGATTAGTAGTGCGTCTTGCTTATCCGCTCGCTTTAAGATCATAAAGCGGAACATTCAGAGGGCCCCTTTCTTATGGATTGTCTCATTCTTTTGTTGGGGTCGGATTTATTACCGCGATTAAAAATCATGTGGAGAATACAAACATATTATTGTTGTTGCTAGGGACAGGCGTTGATTGGTTTGCCGTCATAGCGGAATGCGGAAGTGAAATTTATAGGGAATTATACACCTTAAATATTTTTTATTCCATATAAGCCGATCGATCCATTTAAGAGACACTGGCAAACAGCGTAGACCAAGATCAGCCGCCGCAGAACGCGGCGTCTGATCTTGGTCTACACTGTGTGTCGAAGATACACGAACTTATTTAAGATGCGCAATGAATGAAAGTATCGAGAAGCCTCCAAAATCGAACTTGCTCGAAGCTTTATTTATGTCATATATGGGTTTTTACACGGTTCAGCAGTTCAAAAAGGAAAGTACCTTGTCTAGTCGGTTAAATGTTCTTCCATTCACATCAGAGCCAAACAAAAAAAGCAGTTTCGAGGTCAGGCTCATTAGAGTCTTCAGATATCGGAATGGCTTTTGAAGGCTAGCGCATTGCGAAGACTGAGCACAGACTGATCACAGTCTTCCCTGGTCGACAAGTGTCTTCTGGTTTATTTTTGTCGTGCCCTGGTGCAGTTGATGTAATTTTAAACAGTATTTCTTATTACAAAGCATCTAAAACTGGTTTATCTGGAAACTTTAAAATCTGAGATGATTACACGAAAAACAACTTATCACAAAAAGCAAAGGACAGATTTAGTATCTCGCGTCACTTATGTCATGTCGCGTCATATTCTCATCCGATGATATCATTTTTGTTGCGTTAAGACGGACATCTGCATGCTTGATGTGCACGTGACAACCACGCGCAAAGGGAACAAAAGACCCGCAAGAACCAAAAATGTTTTGAAATCTATATGGGCGTATAGGACACTGGCAAACAACGTAGACCCAGGTCAAACGCGGTGTCTGTTCAGGGTCTACATTTGTGCTTAAATTGAAGAACAAGATTTGAAGGGAACGAAGCAGTCTAAGTGATTGAGAACCATTTTGTTCAACCTACAATCGGGGACAAACGACATGGACACGCTGTTAGTGCTTGTAAATCTTGTATGGAAAAAAATCTGAAAAGGCATGAATTTATCATTTTCTATGCCCACGGCTTAGATGGGCGTAGACTAAGGTTGATCGTTTTCCCGGAAGCATTTAGAAAAAGTCAAGACTGATTGAATATTAATTTCTATTGATTGGATTGTCACAATGGTTATAACCCTGGAATGTCCGGAACGCTGCCTTAACTTTAGCACACGTCTGCGAGCGACAAACATTGTCCCCATAATAAAGTTCGATTTTTATAAGGTTAACCTGCAATGCGAAATAAAAGGAAACGTAACTGTAGGTAGATGTACCTGTTTTTTTTTCGGTGAGGCGAAGGTGTCGTGTATCTTACGTCAGCTGGGTGTCCAACTGGTTTACTGTTGGGCAATGCCTGCTATCCTTATAGCAGGTATGTATAGACAGAAAATAGTTTTCCCTTTCTTCACATTAATTCCCTTTTCCTCTTCCCTGTCTCTCTCTCTTTTATCTTTTTTCTCCCTTTCTCTTGGAGGCAACACAAAATGACCCACGAGGGTTGACGTGTCGTTAAACCTCAACACAATACATCTATCCATCCATCCATCCATCCATCCATCCATCCATCCATTCACCCATCAATCATTTTTCGAAAGTTCGAGTCATTGTTATTGAAAATAAAGTTTTCATCACGCCTATATAATTTTTGCCCCCTTGAACCCCACTTTTATATAGTAAAAACTGGAGTTTTCAGGGGTAAATATTATTTTTTCTTATTTCTACTCTAAAATAAAAATTGCGAGTACTCGTTAGAACTGCCTCGATGAGGCAGTTCTATCGTGTACCCACAATCTATATTTTGAGCAGAAATAAGAAAAAATATCACAATTTTTCATCATAATTTTTTCATGTTTACTGCGGTAAAATTTACAATGTATTTGTATAGGCGTCTTTTCGAAACGGTTTATGTGTAAAACTGGAACGAGCATTGGAAATTGCCTTGAATCTGACGCTGTTATACACTTCCATGTTTATAGGAGTCGGAACAAGCGAAAGTGTGTCCACAGTATCTTAGCAACAGAAAAGTTGTGTATTTTGTGATTATTGAAGGATAGTTGGCTTTATCTCTCCATATACACTTATGTTGTGGGTATTCATTAGAACCCCCACGGGGCGGTTCTAATAAATACCCACAACAAAGGTTTTTACGGAGAATTGACTTAAAATTATCCTTCATTTTTCACAAAACACGAACCTTATATGTTGCTATGATACTGTTAAGTGTGTGTGTGAATTCGGGTTTAACGTCGCTTTCAACAATTTTTCAGTCATATCACGACGGTGTCTGGTTGCGACAGGGAGCTCAATGCTCACTTTTATAGTGCTGTCTCACTGAAGTATCATGTCCCAGACACATTACATGATACCACACCCAGTCACATTATCCTGACACTGGGTCGACCAGTCCTAGCTGTACCCCGTAAATCTGAGTGCCAAGCGAGGAGCAGCTAGTACCATTCTTAACGACTTTGGTATGTCGCGGCCCGGGATCGAATCCGTGACCTCCCGTTCCTACCACTCTACCAACTTAGCTATCGGGACCGGTATGATACTGTTAAGACTGCCATCAGTAGTAGTAGAAGCAGCAGTAGTCGTAGTAGAAGTAGTAGTAGTAGTATTAGTAGTAGTAGCTGCTGCTGCTGGTAGAGAAAGAAGAAGGAAAGATGAAGAAGAAAACATAATAATAATAACAATAACATAAACAATAATAATGGGAATATATTTTTATCATCATTATCATCTTAATTATCATCATCATTATCAAAATGCATCATCATCATAATCAATATTCATAGTTATTATTATTTAAACTTCTTTATAGACGGCCACTTTAACTGATGAAATATAATATTCTGACCGGGTATAATTTAATGTTTGTGTCTTTATTTTTAGGAACATGAAACACACAAACGTTTTGTTATTCAATACACTATATATTCTTTGCTTGATTGTTGTTTTTACAGATACCGGTAACTTTAAAACACACGCAAAATGTTCTAGGATTACATGTAAAAACATAAACATTCATTTCTGTGGTAGAAAAATGGAGTTCTTATTGATTAAGTATGCAAAATCGACTAGTTCAGTGAAATGCAACATGAAGCGGACAACGGTTATAAGAATATAACGGAGGACAAGTTTACGGCCCATTTTAGATGGCTTTACCTATATTGCGTCTATCGTTAATTAGAAGTGGGCGAAAACCGAAGTCCCCGGAGAAAAGCCACATGACCTTCCGGTGCAGAATTTCGCGACTCACATCTAGGCACGAGCCACAGCGACGAAATCCTTAACCCTTGTCCTGCTGAGCCCGGATGTGCATTATCTTTGAAACAATGTAGATCCAGATCAGATGGCTTCTGAAGAAGCCATCTGATCAGGATCTTCATTGTTTGTCATCCAGTTAATGAATTTGTTGCAATAATTTGCATCAAGTAATCTGATTGGTTGATAATCAGTAGTGGGTGTGACATATTTAAATATTCAGTAGGACAAGGGTTAAGACGCCGAGAAAACAAACCTACATCTGAAAATGACGTCTGCTTATGTCTGCTGAATCATTTTGCAGACTGTTTAAAATATTTTGCGTACAGGCAAAACGTGTTTTGTTTGTTTATTTGTTAGATTTGCGGTTTAACGTCCCCGTCAACACTGTATAGGTCATTTTGGAGACGTTGCTTCCAATTTTGTGGGACTTTTACCCGACTTTGAGATGAAATGACATCTCAAGCCCTGCCGTCCAATGAAACCAAAAGGGTTTATAAGCATGGACCGTCCGACTTGCACTGCTTTGCCTGGACAGGCTTAGATCCTGTAAGCAATTTACCAGTACTCGTGTGCGGTTGGTTTCAGCTATACGTGGAATCATCATGCAGCCCATCCATTTCTTCAAGCCCCGATGGGCGGGGGCAAAACGTGTGGACAAAAAAGACTGTTCCTGATTTGGGTCCACACTGTTTGCAAAAATTACTTTTAAAGTAACAGGCGGACGTCAAAGCAGACGACAATTGTCGTGATTGGCATGGTATGTGTGAAGAGGCAGCTTATCCATTAGGCCACGGAAGCCTGAGAATAGTACACATATAATCTGAAAAGAGTTTCGAAATTTAAGGGGTACAAGATGAAAAGGCCTGCAGAAAGATCGAGAAAAAAATCTAGAATTTCACAGGGTGCAGTGCTTTTGAAAGAAAACTTGTTCAGATCAAACCTGAAACTTCGCGCCATTTTTACAATGGATGCATTTTTGTCTGATTTTCTCCATACTTTCTGTCATCTGAACCCCTCTGTAAATGCCGTGAAGTCCTAACGAAAAGAGAAAACATTCAACCCAACAGGCACTCAGTATTGAATCAACTTCAAAACAAGATTGTTTCAACATTAATTCAATGTTTAGTGTAGTCACATCACGAAAACACACCTTTTTAACTTTGATCCCCTTAACCCCGACTTGTATATAGAAAAGGGTTTATTTGTTTTTCTTCTTATTTCTGCACAAAAACATAGATTGTGGGTATCCGTTAGAACCGCCCCAATAAGGCAGTTCTAACGAGTACCCACAATCTATGATCTGGCCAGAAAAATATCACAAGTTTTCGTCTAAAATTTTCGTTTTTGGGTGGTAAAATTTACAGTGTATTTGTATAGGAGTTTTTTCGTAATGATGTGCCTAGTGATAAGTGACACAAATGCTATTTCAAAACGAGTTGATTCCCCCTGGAGGTGTGTCTATTAAGCGTATCACTGCACGTGATTACAGTTATCCTTAACGCTCTGTACGCTGGGTATTTAGCAGACGACATTTAGAAGTATTTTCTCAGTTTTCCCTGAAAACAGGGTTTGACATTTCATGCAAATTGTCTCTCATGGAGACAATTTGCATGATATGTAAAATCCTGTTTTCTGAAAAAAAAAAAAAAAAAAAATGAAAAGTACCAACAATGTGTCGTCTGTTGAATTTGCACAGAGGGCGGTAATGGTTAATGCTAAAACCAAAGTGGGCACTTAACGTTGATTAAAAAAAAAACATTGTTTTTAACTTTGTACCAACGTTAAATCAAGTTGTGTCATGTTGGTGTGTGTCTTCCAAAATCGTCGTTTCAGCTGACTGACATTTTAACGTTGAAAAGGAAAATGCGCTATTTGACACTAAATTTAGCTATAGAATCAGGAAGTTTAAAGAATTAAGAATGATCCGCTGCTGTGAATATTAATTCAGTAATGTGTGTATTTCTCCAATCGGTAAGATGGATAAATATGACTGGCTTCTGTTTTGGTTTATCGTAACGGTTTATCTAAGTGGTTTATACAGAGGTAAGTTTTATTTTTATGTTTATCTTTCTTCTTTTGTTTTCTGTATCAGTTTTCAAGTTGTATGTTTTTGCCATCGATACCTTTGTATTTTCTTTAAGTAACTCAATCGAAAGATCTAAGCCTGCCCAGACAAAGCGATGCGAGTCGGATCGTCCGTGCTTATAAACCCTATTGGTTTCATTGGGCGGCAGGGCTTGAGATATCATTTCATCTCAATGTCGTGTTAAAGGAAGTAACGTCTCAAAAAGGACCGTTACAGTGTTGACGGGGCCGTTAAACCTCACATCAAACAAAACAATCGAAGGAGCACCTGACTGTTATGAAGTCCATCACGAAAACACGCCTATATAATTTTGACCCCCTCGAACCCCACTTTTATATGGTAAAACTTGGGTTTACAGGGATAAACTTTAAATGTCTTATTTCTGCTCTAAAATATAGATTGTGGGTACTCGTTAGAACCGCCTCATCGAGGCGGTTCTAACGTGTACCCGCAATCTATATTTTGAGCAGAAATAAGAAAAATAGCACAATTTTTTCATCTTAAAATTTTCGTTTTTCGGGCGCTAAAGTTTACAATGTATTTGTATAGGCAGGTCTTCGTAATGGCGGGTTTGATACTTGCTGGTGTCTTTCGTATATTCTTCTAGGGGCATTCGCTCCCTTCCTCAGCTTAAAGAATGACATTTTTCAGTTCTCGCAAAAGAATGTACACCAGACTGGTTTCCCTGCCTATTATTATTTTATTATTTTTCCTATGAACCAAAAGAAGAATTTTTTACTCGTGACTGCGCCACTCGTGCAAATACTTCTTTTGGTTTTAATTCGGTGAAATAAAAATCAATATTACACTGAAAAAAAAATCAAATATCCTTTATTTTCTATATGAAAAACCCATTGGGTGAATGAGGTGAACGTGTCGTGTATATTGATTCACCACTACAAAAACACGCCTATACAAATACATTGTAAACTTTACCACCGAAAAAAAGAACCTTTTAAGATGAAAAATTGTGATATTTTTCTTATTTCTGCTCAAAATGTAGACAGTGGGTACTCGTAAGAACCGCCTCGAACCGCCTCATAGAGGCGGTTCTAACGAGTACCCACAATTTATATTTTAGAGCATAATTATGAAAAATAAGGTTTGCTCCTGTAAACCCCAGTTTTACTATATAAAAGTGGGTTTCTAGGAGGTCAAAATTATATAGGCGTGGTTGCGTGATGACTGCATGGGGCGCCCAACTGATACATGAACTGATACATTAGCTGGGTCAAAAATGACCCACAAGGATTGATATGTCGCTAAACCCCAATACAACCAATCAAAACATAAGAAAATCCCCCAATTCGAAAGGGTTTATAATATCAGGAAGTGTATTTTGTCCTCAACTGAACAGTTTAAGGTATGTAACGTTCTGCAAAGCAATCGTGTGGTTACCTGAAATGTGATACAATTACATTAGTCATGTGTAATTTTATTTAAATGCTGTGTTCCATGTCATGTCTTTCATTGGAGAATTAATCAAAGCTCTAGGAGTACTGATAGTTCATTGCTCAATCAAATAATTTCTCTAGCAGGAGGACAATCACAAGTTTAATTTAGCAAAAACAAAGAAGCTTGGCTCCAAAATCTAATCTACTAAACTCTGTTCAGAAAATCTGAATCATCGATTTTTTCGTTTCTCGCTTTTAATACTCATTTTAGCCCATACATTATTATGGGAAAGTTTTAGACCTCACCCTCCGCCGATTTCTCCAGCAAGTCGTATGCCTCTGCGACAGCTAGGAAAGGCTGTGATTATTTGGAGAAAGCTGCAAAATCTATATTTTCTTTCTCAGACTAAGACATTCTGACAGGTTCGACACACCCTTTTAAACCATATATAGATGTGGTTACTGCTCTTGTACATTACAAGGGCGTCTATGTTTTATTTGCACGATCACTCCATGGAAAATCATTAGCTGTGACACCATATCTGATATCGGTATAATTCTTTTTTGACGACTGTTGACAGCACATCGCGCTAGTGACTCCCCGTCCTAGTGAGCCTCTATCTAGCCATTCGAATATAAGGTGTGTCGCTATTGCATATCTATTTATAAAGTGCATCACATGGATTTGAATATTTATTATATTACCTGACAATCATCGTCAAATGAACTTAGTCTGTGCTCTCATTTCTTTGTTTTGCAATTTTCTCCAAATGATCACAGCCTTTCCTGACTGTCGCAGAGGCATACGACTTGCTGGAGAAATCGGCGGAGGGTGAGGTCTAAAACTTTCCCATAGTGATGTATGGGCTAAAATGAGTATTAAAAGGAAGAAACGAAAAAATCGATGATTCAGATTTTCTGAGCGGAGTTTAAAAACAAAAGTTGCTTCTAAAACTACAAATGAATTCTGTACGAAATTGTATGCCCAGAATAGAACAGAATAGTTTTTGTTAACGGCGAGTGTTTCTAATCACATTATCAACATCCCCTCTCCCAAGCTGATGTCCCAGAAGGTTTTCTTTTGATATTATTTTCAAATTCTAAAACTGTCAATTATATGTAAATCATTGATAAGACAGTAATCTTTTGTTGACATTAATTCTAGGCAAGTCTTGAGCATAAAGCTCTAAAAGAATGGACACTTAGCATTCTGAAATTAGTGAACAAACGCATTTCTTTTGGTTCGCAAAATACGAACATATTACCTCCTAAACCTAAGACTTCTTTACGTCACCTTAAACTAGGTATTCAAGAATTTCATAGGAAGTTTGTTTTGGCTCCAGCTGATAAGGCCGCTAACAATGTGGTCTTTGTTTGACGGATTCACTATGTGAACACTCTTCAGCAAGAACTTGGTGGTACTAAGGCCTTTGAA
The DNA here is from genome assembly GCA_963580285.1 of Lucinisca nassula. Classification (NCBI taxonomy): domain Eukaryota; kingdom Metazoa; phylum Mollusca; class Bivalvia; order Lucinida; family Lucinidae; genus Lucinisca; species Lucinisca nassula. The sequence continues at coordinate 120,929,104 of OY757013.1, read as the reverse complement.
CTTCAGCCTTTAGCTGTAGACAGGGCTTTAGTTGATGACCATATTTGTCATTCAGCCACCAAATTTGCTGTCTGTGTTATAGAAGGCCAAGACAAGCTTCCTACCTTATATTGGTTACCTACAATTCATAAAAGACCATACAAAGCACGGTTTATTGCTAATTCAAGTTCTTGTACCACCACTGAACTCTCCAAATTATTCATGTTTTACTGCCATAAAAAAAAACACGTAATAAAATATTGCGACAGTCTACGAAAGATCAGGTAAAAATCTGTTTTGGTCTATAAAAATTCTAATGAAGTTTTAAATAAATTGAAATCCAGGCGTTTTGGTGCTTCAAGTCTGTCTACTTAAGATTTTTCCACCCTTTACACTACATTTCCTCATAATCTTATAAAAGAAAAACTCGATGATTTAATTGAATTGACGTTTCTTGGGAACGACTCCCTGTATCTTGCATGTAATGCCCTTTTCACTTCTGAAGAGCATAAAAACTATACTTTATGGTCAAATCAGAAAGTGTGTGAAGCTCTCACCTTTCTACTTGACAATAGTTACATAAGATTTGGTACTAAGTTATTTAGACAAGTTGTGGGTATTCCTATGGATACTAATTGCGCACCACATGTGCCTGATCTGTTTTTGTTCTGTTATGAGAGAGATTTCATGGTGTCCCTTTCTGCTGAAATCATTGAAGCTTTTAGCTCCACTTTTAGATATTTGGATGATTTATTAAATATTGATAATACCTATTTCGGTGGTTTGATGAGTCAAATTTATCCCCAGACTTCAGTTGAATAAAGCAAATTCTTCTGATTACATCTATCTATTGTAGATGGGTTTGTTGCTTGCAAAATTTGTGAAAAACGCGATGATTTTGATTTTGAGATTGTAAATTTTCCTTTTTGGGGATAGTGATGTTCTTCGTGCGCCATCCTATGGCGTTTATATTTCGCAATGAATTCGATTTGCTAGAGTGTGTAGTCATGTAATTGACTTTAACACTCGTAACAAATTTTTAACGGCTAAACTTCTTAATCAGGGTTATTGGTACCATAAACTTCGAAAAGCCTTTTCAAAATTTTATAGACGTTATTCTGATTTAATTTCAAAATTCAATATTGGACTTAAATCTCTTCTGCAACAAGGTCTATCGGAACTCGAATTTTATGGTGACTTAGTATATAAATTCAGAAAAATATATAACCGCAATGACTTCAGCACCCAATTTCGTAAAATCATTCTTCGATATAAAAAGATTGGGTACAACATAAATGTTATACGACAGACTGCATGCATGGTAGTTAACCCAATCACGGTTGCCAACTTTGCTTCCTTCTTTAATTGTACGCTGGAGGGTCAGGCCTCAGATTCTTTGACGGTTCCAACGTAAATATGTTCTATAAAAGGGTTATCCTTTGGAAGCAAGGAATACACCATAGAACTGAAAAATATTGAGTTTACATGTTTTCTGGGCCAGACTAGCTAGTTTCGGCCAATTAGGCCTCATCAGTGACCCTCAGCTATTTTCGAAATTCCGCAATGGAATCAATGATCCCAAAGGACAAGAAAATATAATCTACACTATGATGTAGGGCAGGGAGACGTTTTACCTAAGCCTTATGTTGGTTGGTACTTGATGCTCTGTCTCTGGTCGGGCCAATCGGAGTCTAACTGTTGGTTTTCTTTTGCTCCAGCATTTCAGTGGTTTCTTGCTGTCGAGTCCTCACCGTTGTTTCATCTCTGTGGTTGTTTGATTTTTGTGTTCACGGAGGTGTTGCACTGATGAGTTAGGAGGCCTTCATGCAGACTGAACAAATTATTTGTCTTAATCGCGACGGAAGTAAGGGCGAGGATTGTGGCCACGTAAAAACGATTTAAGCCCCCCACCCCCACCCCGTGGAATTCGTTTCCGCTGACCGTTCCAAGGCGGATCTTCTGTCGCGGTTTATTTTTGTTATGGTTTGTCTTTGGGTGTTTGTGTCGCTTATATTATTTTATTTTGGATATCCTATTGGCCATTTTGTGGGAAAGTAACTGCCCTTTTGGCTTTCCGCTATTGATGTTTCCATTAGGGTCTGTTATTTCATGTTTGTGTTTCTTTCCCTTTGGTGTCTCTGATGGGAGCTGTGGGTTAATTGTATCGATTCCTGTAATTGATTCCTGATCATTGCTCCCACTTCTACTTTGGTATGGCATGCACTACTTATATTGATATAAAACATTAAAAATATACCTTAGACTAAATATATAATCAAATCAAAATGAATGTAATCCAAACAAACACAATGTATTATAATGACATTCTTAACTGGGAGTATCATTGTGATTCAGTTAATCCAAAGCACTCAGAATGGAAGAAGAATAAACATATTCCAAATATAAAACAATGAACTATGTAACATTCTTGTACTAAATTTATATTCCAATGACACAGTTTTTATGCTTCTTATGATGAATACATTTTAATATTCAAACAATACATTGACTTTATATTCCAAGCAACACTTTTTATGCCACATATGGTGTATATATATTTTAAATGTATTCCAAAGATACACTGAATTCATATTCCATTTAACACTAACATACTTTTGGTACAAACTTGTTAATTCTAGCACTCTTAATAAGCCTGCACAAACAACGGATTTAGGACCTAACATAATCTTTCAAGTATGCCGGCTCCTTTTTCACTCGTTTAGGTCGTTCCGTGCATTGTTTTTGAGTCTCCTCGAATATTTCCGGATCCACATGTGTATCCATTTCCTCATTTCGCCCCATGACTACTACTTATCATTTGAACTTGTGTTTTCTATCTGCTCTGTATGACCTACTCCAGGATTCCTTTGACCATTTCTTATCTGTAAATAGGTTTAGGTGATCACCCCCGGATACGCTGAGGTGACTGTGTCTTGTCCCTGATATGCACAGGTACTTTTGTTGGTCTGATTTTAATACTGTTTCGCAAATATTTTGCTCCTTCTTCACTCTGAACGATGTAAGATCTATCTTTGTGCTTTTTGAGCACAGTCCCTTTAATCCAGTTTTTCCTTTCTATAAGTTCGAAGTATACAGGCTGACCAACATTTAATTTTGGTAAGTCTCTTGCTTTCGTAACGTAGCAGTGTTTTATCACTTGTTTTCTACAAAACATTGGATAAGGATTAAAATGTCTTTGTGACATTTTGGCTGAAGGTATGTTAGACCGGATATCATGCCCGTACATCATTTCCGCCGGGCTTAAACCATTACTTTTGCATGGCGTGTTTCTAAGTTAAAGCAGGGCTTCATATTGATCACGACCATCCTTAAGAGTTTTAAGCATCATGTGTTTCATCGTTCTCACTGCGGCTTCGGCTTTCCCGTTCGACTGCCGATATCCCGGAGAAGATGTGAGATGTATCATACCCTATTGCTCCACAAATTGCTTAAATTCAAATGAAGTAAACAGACTTCCACCATCAGATACAATACACTTAGGAATTGCAAATCTGGCAAATTGTTGTTTAAGTTTTGTGATAACTTGGGAACTTGTGGTTACACTAAGTAGGTCACAGTCTATGAAGTTTGTGAAATAGTCTACTGTGACCAAGTATTGTTTCCCTTTTATCTCAAACAGATCCATTCCCACTTTTTCCCATGACCTATTGCCATTCGCATGTTGTTCTAGTTTTTCCTGTCTATTTCTTGGCTTTGACTCTTGACAAGGTTCACAAAATTCACACATCTGTTTAGCCAGAACAGAGTCCCTTTCAGTCTTTTCATTGTACTGTCATATCCTAAGTAAGAAGCGTGTGCTCTTATTTTATGTCACTTCGCAAACTTTTTTTGAACCAATATTGCTTCTCCTTCCAGCACAATACCATTTTCTAATGTCACTTCATCCCTATAATCATAATATGGTCTCAAGGATTCGACCACCCAAAACTTTGTCTCTGGCCACCCATTACTTTTAGTGTTCATTAATTCCATCATATTGTTGTCTTTTCCTGTGGCTTCCCTTATTCCGTCTAGCCTGTTATCAAGCATGTTTTGTGGATACACATTAATGTTGAAAATTCGGTATCTTTCGCTAACTGCGTTTTGATCCTTTGGCACAGCCCTGCTAAGAGTATCAGCTAATATTAGGTTCTCTCCTTTAACGAACTGAAACTGAATATTATATCTGAAAAGTTTCATTAAGATATCTTGCAGTCTAGTTCATTAAAATATCTTGCAGGCTTTGGGATCATTGATTCCATTGTGGAATTTTGAAAATATCCGAGGGTCACTGATGAGGCCTAATTGGCCGGAACTAGCTAGTCTGGTCCAGGAAACATGTGCACTCCATATTTTTCAGTTCTGTGGTGTAGTCCTTGCTTCCAAAGTAACTGTCCTTTTGGCTTTCCGCTATTGATGTTTCCATTTGGTCTGTTGTTTCATGTTTATGTTTCTTTCCCTTTGGTGTCTCTGATGGGAGCTGTGGGTTGATTGTATCGATTTCTGATCTTTGCTTCTATTTTGCGGAGTATCGACCAAACTGGCTTGTGGTCATTTTCAACAAATACTTTTCTTCTAAACGTTATTTGATCAAATCGCTCCAATCCGAAATAAATGGATAGGGTCTCCTTTTCTTTTTGTGCCCAGTTCCATTCAGACGGCCGCGGAGAACGAGATGCATATTCCACGGCCCTGCCCTATTGAAGGATAACCGCCTCTACAGCATTTTTACTACTGTCCACTTGAAGAACTACGTCCTTGGTTGGATCATAGTATGCTAAGACCGGTGCATTTGTCAACATGATCTTTATCTTGGAGAATACATCTTCACATTCAGGTGACCAGATGAATTCATCTTCCTTTTGTATCAGAGCATGAATGGGTTCAAGAACAGTGGATAAGTCCGGTAGGAACTTAGCCATAAACTGCACAGTTCCACAAAGTCTTTTGACTCCACTTACATCTGTTCGGCTCGGCATTTCTAGAAAGCATTTTATTTTGGATTCATCAGATTTTACACCTTCTTTGGCAACCAAATGTCCGTGAAACCTTATTTCGGGCAGATTCAGTACCTTCTTGTCATCATTGAGGACAATGTGTCTCTCTTCACATCTTTCGTACAGTTTTATTTTAACTTTATTGTCCATATCAGTTTTTTTGCTTCCTCATCAGTATTGCCGAATCATGCTACGATGATATCATCTGCGATTGAGGATGTCCAATCCAAACCCGTCAGAGCTTCAGTGAGAAATCTCTGAAAGATCTCACTCGAGACCTTCAACCCAAATGCCAGCCGTGTCCATCTATAACGACCGAACGGTGTTATTATAGCAGTACACTTGAATTCTCATCATGACTCACATGCCAGTAAGCTTGCTTAACATCGAATTTGCGGAATATCCTTGCACCAATGAGTTTTGGTAAAACATCCTCAAAGGTTGGTAGACGATAACGTTCCCTCATGAGAACTTTATTCAGTAATTGCGGATCTATCCACACTCTAATTTCTCCACTTGACTTCCTTGACACAGCCTTCTGGCTTACCCATTTCGAATGTTCTTTAACAGGGACTAGAATTCCTAGGTTTACCAAGCGGTTTATTTTCTTTTTCACATCATTTTCAATAGAGAGTGGTAGTTACCTACACGGTAAGGCCTTCGATTGAATATTTGGATCAACTGTTAGTGTGCATTCGCCTAAGTCTCCCAGTTCTTGAGGAATAGCATTGGCAATAAATTTTTGCATTATTTATTGTGATGAGGTTCATTTCTCTTACTGTCTTTAATCCAAGTAAACATATATAGTCATTAGAAACTACCACAAAATTAGCTCTATGAACTGATCCTGTCATTGGATTTATAATGTCAAGGTCTACTTCTCCAAGGGGCTTCAGTGTAGATCTGTTCCACATGGTCAGGCATACTTTGGTCTTTTTCACTTGTTCCTTCTTCACATACCTTTGATTAATTGTATTAATGTCTGCGGTCCTATCGAGCTGAAATCGAATTTCGCAATCCTTGATTTTCATCAATGCTGTTACATTTTCCTTTTTTTTCCCGTACCAACTGCCTGAAGCCAATGCTCATTTTCAGGACTATCTCCTTCTACAGTGGCTGAGATATTATGTACTTTCTTACATTTGGCCTTGACATGATTCCTGCCTTTACATGAACTGCATGTTTTACCCCAAGTCGGGCATTTCTCTATGACCTGTTCATGGGAAAAAATACAGTTCGTGCCCATCGGAGTCTAACTGTTGGTTTTCTTTTGCTCCAGCATTTCAGTGGTTTCTTGCTGTCGAGTCCTCAACGTTGTCTCACCTCTGTGGTTGTTTGATTATTTGTGTTCGCGGAGATGTTGCACTGATGAGTTAGGAGGCCTTCATGCGGACTGAACAAATTATTTGTCTAAATCGCGACGGAAGTAAGGGCGAGGATTGTGGCCACGTAAAATCGATTTAAGCACCCCCCCCCCCCCCCCAGTGGAAATCTTTCCACTGACCGTTCCTAGGCGGTTCTTCTGTGGCGATTTATTTATGTTGTTGTTGTTGGTTACTTACTATGTGTATCACTTGTGTCCTTTTATTTTGGATGGCCATACGGCCATTTTGTGGGAAAGTAACTGTCCTTATGGCCTTCCTTTGTTTAGGTTTCCATTATGGTCTGGTCGCTTAATGTTTGTGTTTCTTTCCCTTTGGTGTCTTTGATGGGTGGAGTAAGTTAATTGTATCGATTCCGGATCTTTGTTTTACTTCTACTTTTAATATCTTTTTAGCCACCTGATTTCTATAACCTTATTGCTGTGAGTCACTCTTGCCCCCAACTTTATTTACTGAAAGTTTTTGGGCTTGACTTGTCTCTTGAAACTCTTTAACATGTCTGGTTGTTTGTTTATAGGCACAACCAATTTTGATTTTTTTTTTCAAGTGTTAAATCATTCTCTCTTAGAAGGTGCTCCTGTAATTTCCTCGCCGCAGTGAATACTATTTTATCCCTTATCATTCTGTCATTTTCCTTAAAATTGCAATTTTCAGTACGCTTGTGCAGTTCAGTCAAGAAATTGTCACAAGGTTCCAGCATTGGAACATTCCAAAATCTATGCGACTATAGGACCTCATTTTTTTCTCGGGTTGCAATGTCCAGCTTCTTCAGGACTTCATCTGGCTCGTCTTGTTGGTCAGCTATGTCTGAGTTCCATGTAAACTGATCATAAATCTCAAGCACCTGGGGTCCAGCACATTGCAGCAAAATAGCAGTCTTTACTTTGTTGTCTTTATTGCTGGTCCTTGCTATCATGTAAATCTTATGTAATAGATATATCCATTGTTTTTGTGAAATATTGGTAAATATTTGTACTGATTGATATCTGTACAGGATAATTTGACGAGCCCGCCAGGGCGAGTCTAATTATCCTGTACAGATGTCAATCAGTACAAATATTTACCAATATTTCTCAAAAACAATTGGATATATCTGTTTTAATCCACAGCTTATTGTAACTTCCACTTAAAGGTAATAGATAAAACCTATTAAAGCATATTTGTTTTATTTACTGTTAATTTCAATTTCTTTTATTTGACCTGATTTACCCCGTCTGGAAAATGGATTGTCCTGTCTGAAAGGACACTGTCAGCTTCTCTGCTTCATTAATATTCAATTGGATTTGATTGGTCTAAATCCAACTGACCACAGGTTATTTGATCATGCTTTTTTAACCTGATGTTTATCACTGGGACATTTTAATGCTGAACCTTCAAGTGCAGGACTTACTTTGAACTCAGATGTGTGTTTTTGCTGCATGCAAATGTTTCATAAAATGTTTGGCACCAGTAAATGGGAGTGTATTTTGTGATAATTCAGGGATATTTTTTTCTCCATAAAAAGGTATGTTGTGGGTACTCATTTTGAACAGCCTCATCCCACAAAAACATATTGTGGGTACTCGTTGGAATTGCCTAGATGAGGCGGTTCTAGCGAGTACCCACAATTTGATTTTATGGAGAATTGGAGAAACTAAATCAGAAGAAGCAGTCTGATCAGGGTCTGCACTGATTAAGTAAAGGCTATTTTAAATGTGGGTACTCATTCAAATAACCTCGGCGAGGCTATTTTAATGAATACCCACAATGTTAATTTTGTCATGCTAGAAGCCCCTTCCCATTTTAAGATCAGAAGGAGCAGTCTGGTCAGGGTCTGCACTGTTTGTCATTAAGTAAAAGCTATTTTAAATGTGGGTACTCATTCAAATAACCTCGGCGAGGCTATTTTAATGAATACCCATAATATTAATGTTAATTTTGTCATGCAGAGCTAGAGGCCCCTTCAAATTTTAAGATCAGAAGGTAGCAGTCTGATCCGGGTCTGCACTGTTTGCCATTAAGTAAAAGCTATTTTAAATATGGGTACTCATTCAAATAACCTCGGCGAGGCTATTTTAAGGAATACCCACAATGTTAATTTTGTCATGCAGAGCTAGAAGCCCCTTCCCATTTTAATTGTAGCTCAGTTGATTGGTCCATTCAAAACTGTACATGATATCAGTACATGATATCAGTACATGATATCAATACAATTATCAAAATTTATTAGTACTGCCAGCATCAAAGGAAAGTACTGGAAGCTGTGGATTAAATTCTCGTTTCCATTTCTTGAAATTCTCAGGGATGTTGCCATCTGTGACATTTAAATTTCGAGGTAATCTAAAATTTGTCTCAGCCATTTTCACATGTAGCAATATTTAGGTCCCGCCTTGTAGCTCTTTTTATACTGTAAATTAAGTAATCACAACTGTTCTGAGTGTCTAATAGTGTTCAATAGCAAGGACAATATGTGGGCCACCGGCCACTGCTGCCACCATGTTATTAGTTCCTCTAGCAGGAGGGCAATCGCAAGAAGCTTGGCTCCAAAATCTAGTCTACTAAAGTCAAGGTCATTTTCTTAGAACAACAGTTGCTACTAAAACTACAATTGAATTTTGAACGAAATCGTATGACTAGAATACCACAGACTAGTATTAGTGTTTCTTTAATCACATTATCAACACCCTGAACGTTGATTTGTTTGTTTGCTTTGAAGTTTAATGTCCCCGTCAACATTGCATAGGTCATTTTGGAGACGTTGCTTCCGGGTTTGTGGGACTTTTACCCAACATTGAGATGAAGTGACATCTCAAGCCCTGTCGCCCAGTGAAACCAATAGGGTTTATAAGCATGTACGGCCGACTCGCACCGTTTTGCCTGGGCAGGCTAAGCTCCTCTAAGCGGTTTACCAGTACTTTTGTGCGGGTCGGGTTCAGCTCTGCGTGAAAGCATCATGCAGATCATCTATTTCTTCAAGCCCCTGAACGTTGAAATAGACTGTAAATAAGTACCGTTCTGCACCGTTTTTCGAACCCAACACATGATTCCAGTCCAGATTCTATAATTGCATGCGTATAGAAAATGCTGCATTATTGTTTGTCGCCGTCAGCGTTTATCCTAACCGTTACCAATAGTTTGTCACGTGGACTTCAGTACTGAATAGTTTTTCTGCTAAGTAAAGTCGGGTCGATTGATAAACAATCGGCCTTGTTTCGATCGACCCAAAAATGAACTCGCAGTATTACTCATCACGTGAACAAGTTCGTGAAATGTAGACCCAAAAACCCCACTTTATATAGAGAAAACCCGGGTTTACTGGGGTATACATTATTTTTCTTATTTCTACTCCAATACATAAGTTATGGGTACTCGTTAGAACCGCATCAATGAGGCGGTTCTAACGAGCACCAACAACCTATGACTTTTGTTTGAAATAAAAATAACAAAAAATATCACATATTTTCTTAGAAAAGTAGCCATTTTGGAGATGTGAAACAATGCACTACGTCGCACGGGTGTGTTATCGTAATGTTTAACCATGGTACACGGCATTGTGCCGCGCCAAGCAAAACTGGTCTTCGAGCATGCACGGTCAGCGAAGACTCAAATTAGACTGCGCATCCTAACCCGATTTTTCGCCGTGCGCCATTATGAAAACACGCCTAATACAAATGCATTGTAAACTTCTTATCCCCAAAATGGCTACTTTTTCGATGAAATTCGTGATTTTTTCCTTATTTCTGCTCAAAATATAGATTGTGGGTATTCTCTAGAACCGCCTCATAGAGGCTTTTTCTATCTTTTTATTTAACTACATTGCAGCTTGTTTTAAGTGCCGTGTGGCGGCTGTGAAAAGTGTTCCCGCGCTTCATCGTAGTTCTATTCCTTTGGTATCATTGAGCCCATCCTGGTTACATTGAAAATCGAATACCGCTCAAACCGGCGCTAGGGGGCGTATACAGCCTTGCGAACTACATTGCTGTATATGAAGAGACTCAATAAAACCGAGTCTCCTATTTGCGTTCTTTTATGTGTTCTTTTGTTTCCAAAGGCAACCTTTTAGCTTTTTATTTTAACCCTGTAAACCCAAGTTTTACTGTATAAAAGTGGGGTTTAAGGGGATCAAAATTATATAGGCGTGTTTTAGTGATTTGTATGGGTGACAATTGATCAGCAACTTAGAAGGCTGCATACTAAGTTGGTTTAGAGAATGGGGTTTTGTTTGAATCGAGGTATGACTTCCCCCTAAATACTATATATATGTCATTTTGGAGACGTAGCTTCCAATTTTGTGGGACTTATACTCGACAGTGAGAGGAAATGACACCTCAAGACCTGCCGCCCAGTGGAACCAAACGGTTTATATGATCGGTCCGACTCTCGCCGCTTTACCTGGACAGGCCTAGATCTTCTAAGCGGTTTACCAGTACTCATGTGCGGTCGGTTTCAGCTCTGTGTGGAACCACCATGCAGCCTTATCTGCTTCTCAAAGCGACAATGGGCAGGGAGTCTCGTGCACTGTGAGAATCTTATGTTATACTATCGGTACAAATAACACCCTCAAATCAATCTTGCTTAGGTGACACTCTACCACAATATCTAAAACCAATTTCCTTTAAATGCGAACTCCTCCTGAGACCTTGGCTCAGTTATGCTTAAAATTCACTTGAATGTTGCCTAGGTAACCGTCTTCCAAAATAGCTAACATCTTTGCGCTCCGATGAACAAGATTGCCACCGGAGCTAAAAATAGAAAAACGTCAACAATTACTTTAAATGCTAACTCTAGAGGATAGAGCGCTCCTTCTTAATCATTAGGTCTCTCACGACCGTGGGTTCGAGCCTGGCTCGGGTCACATGTGAGACGCGAAGTTCTGCAACGGAAGGTCAGGTGGTTTTTCTCCGGGTACTCTGATTTTTGCCCACCTGAGATTACTAATCGGCTCGATATGAGTGAAATAAATTTAAAAGGATCATAAAACCAAAAACGCTCCAACAAACAAGATGGCCGGCAGTCAGAGCTACAAAATGGAAAAAGGTCAACACTTTGCTTATAATGCTAACTCTTCCTAAACCTGGGCAAATTTCGCCGAAACCAGTGGTTAATGCCTAAGTGGCTCTTTACCGAAGTAGTTAAACCCGTTCTGCTCCGATGAACAAGATGGCCACCAGAGCTAAAAATAGTAAAAAAAAAATCTTAAACGACTACTCCTCCAACACCCCTGATACAAAGCCATTCAGATTTCATAAGAATGTTGCTTAGGTGACCCTAGAGGAAAAATAGCTAAACTTGTTTCGCACCGATGAACAAGATGGTCGCCAGAACTAAAAATAGAGAAATCTTTAAATGACTACATGTACTCATCTAATACCCCTTGGCCAATTTCATTCAACTTCCATCACGAAAACACGCCTATATAATTTTAACCCCCTTGAACCCCACTTTTATATAGTAAAACTGGGGTTTACAGGGGTACACCTTATTATAGATTGTGGGTACTCCATGAGGCGGTTCTAACGAGTATCCACAATCTACATTTTGAGCAAAAATAAGAAAAACATCAGATTTTTTATCTGGAAATTTTCCTTTTTGGGTGGTAAAAATCGTCCAATACATTTGTATAGGCGTGTTTTCGTAATGATATGAGTGTTGCTTACACGTACGTGAACCTCTACCAAAATAGCTAAGCTAAAACGGTTTGGCTTTGATAAAAAAAAAATGACCGCCAGAGCTAAAAATAGAAAAGAAAATGCAAGCTTGAAATCAGATGAGCGATTCTGGGCCATATTGGCCCCTTTTTTTCTCCGATTAACATAGATTGTGGATACTCGTCAGAACCGCCCTTGTGATTATAACAGGAAAACAAGAATAACGTGGGTCCGACGCTATTGGTGCGATTCATGACATCACGAAAACACGCCTATATATTTTTAACCCCTTAAACCAAACTTTTATATAGTAAAACTCGGGTTTCATGGGGTATTCGTTATTTTTCTTATTTCTGGTAAGAAACCCAGATTGTCTGTACTTTTTGGAACCGCCTTAACAGATGTCCACAACCTATGTATTGAGCAGTATATACCGCGCAAAATATCAACATTTAAGCTCGCCAGAACGAAGCCAAGGAAGGGCTATTGTACTATCCCCGGCGACGGCGTTGGCGTCCGAGTCGGCGTTGCAATGGATATTTTAAATTTAAGAGTTCATATTTTCCAAACCATATGATGGACTAAGTTCGTGTTTGGCATGATTATAGATATACGTTCAAAGTTGTATTCATTCATCCCACCGCCCATACCCATATGTCATGATTTTTTTGTGTGTTAAAGTTAATTAGATTTTTTTTGTTAAAGGTTTTTTTTAACAAACCGCATGACAGATTTGATTAATATTTGGTATGGTAATAGATAAAGGAAGAGAGTTTTATTCCGACCCCTGCCATAGGGGCTTGAAGAAACAGATGGGCTGCATGATGCCTCCACGCAGAGCTGAAATCCGACCGCACGCAAGTACTGGAAAACCGCTTAGAGAATCTAAGCCTGCGCAGGCAAAGCGGTGCGAGTCGGACCGTTCAATGCTTATAAACCGTTTTGTTTCATTGGGTGACAGGGCTTGAGATGTCATTTCATCTCAATGTCGGGTAAAAGTCACACAAAATTGGAAGCAACATTCCAAAATGACCTATAGAGTGCAGACGGGGACGTTAAACCTCAAATCAAACAAACAAAACAGAGTTTTATCAGCAATTTAAAGAATGAATATTAAAGATTTTCATATTTTCCAAACCATATGATGGGGTTTATTCATATTTGGTATAGTGATAAGTTCTAGGAGCAAAGTATTATTCAGCAATTCCCCACCCACGCCCATGTCCTCATGGTCACGGTCATGGACTTAGAGAGCATTTTATGTTAAAGCTTTTAGCGCTCAAACTTTTCAATAGGATTGATTTGGTTCATTTTTGGTGCGATTAAATGTTTGTTTGGTAATACCTCCACCTGTGCCGATGGCCTCAAAGTAACCTTGCCAGATGAGCTTTGTTGTCTCAAGACAGTTCTGGTATATCAGAAAAAAATCTTTTTGTGTGTGGTTAAATATCCAATACATTTAAAAAGGCGTGTTTTCGTCTTCAGTGTCTTAGTAATTAAGAACAGTAGAACGTCGATTTCTCGAACACCGATGACTCGTTTCCCATGGCTGATTCGAACCCTTCCTTGAGTCCCTAGGAAATGTCTCTACAAAGGAAATAGTGAAAGAATATTTAGGATATTTTCGTCTTTTTTGTCTTGCAAATGTATGCTGTGTGTACTCATTAGAATCGCCTCGACGAGGCGATTCTAATGAGTACACACATCATACATTTATATCATAGAACACCGAAACGAAGTCCCAAAATTATCCCCGTAATAGCTCCTGGCAGTCACCCTCAGTGGCTCGATCTACCCCTGTATCGAACAGACTTTCGTGGTCCCAAAGGTGTTCGAGCCTTTGAAGTTCGACAGTATGCAATGGCGTATTCGTTTGTTTGATTTGAGGTTTAACGTCTCCGTCAACACTGTAAAGGTCATTTTGGCGACCTGCTTCCGATTTTGTGGGCATTTTACCCGACATTGAGATGAAATGACTTCTCAAGCCCTGCCGCCCCATGCAACCAATAGAGTTTATAAGCATGGACGGGCCGACTCACACCGCTTTGTCTGGGCAGGCTTAGATCGTCTAAGCCGTTTACCAGTACTCGTTTGCTGCGGGTCGGTTTCAGCTCTGCGTGGAAGCATCATGCAGCCCATATATTTCCTCAAGCCCCAAAGCGGGGGCGAACGCCATGGTGTGTATAAATAAAACGTTATATAAAGAAAAAAAACCTTTTACATATAGAGACCAAGATGTTGTAATATCCCAGCAGAACACAAAGGCGCAGATCAGCCTGCGCATGCGCAGGCTGATCTGCGCCTTTATTGTTCGCATACGGTAAATCATTTTCTCATGACGTGGCTCCTTTTTTCTTGTTAAACACAATCTCAGCTCTACAGCCATGAATGAATGCAATTACATGTAGCTTACGTGGATGTGATGTCGTGTTCCAGTCAGATTTGATGTCGCATTGAAATGTGATACAGAATTGTTTTTTTTTTTTTTTTTTTTCAGCAATATATTTGCCAGAAGGCACTCCGGATCGAGACACGGATTGTGTTGGTACACCATTTCGTGCTTCATGCACATCTGGAAAGGTTATAGCAGTCCAAGATGTTAAGTATGGTACTAAACAGAAAGCGACGTGTGCTTTGTCTTCTACTTCCACTGGATGTTGTGACTATAGCCCCAGTGACTGTTTTCTTCCTGACTACACTGACACTGCTCAACAAGCGGAATGCTCTGGCAGAGAATTATGCCTAGATTTAACAGTTTCCCAGGCGGACAGCAGTACTTGTGGAGACTCCTACCCGAACCTGAATCACTACTTGACAATGTCATACTACTGTATTCCGGGTAAGCACAGCACCATTCAATGACACAAAAGATCTCCCACCTAATAGTTTTGAATAGTTCAGTTTCCAGTTCTAGAGTGTGTCAGGTTTTTATTTGTTGTAAGGTTTGCAAATAAAATTCTAAACTCTGTACTTGAAGCAGTGTAGACCCTGATCAGATACTGCGTACTGCGGCATCTAAACTGAGTCTACGCTATTTGTGAATGTCACATGTTTGGGACGCTAGAAATCGTATGCGTTAAATTGACAAACTGTAACAGCATTCCAGAGAAGGCTGTGTATATTTGACTTAAAAAGCCCCTTGTATGATGATCATCACATTGAGACATCCGTCTATTGACCTATGTAAACCCCAGCTTCTACAGAAATTGTGGTTTACGAAAATATGCGAAATACAATCCGCCTTCAAAAGCAACCTCTTTTGTAACACTTCCTCTCTTTGAGTCTCCATTTCGAATATGCTAATTGTTTGTTTGATTTGGAATTTAACGTCCCCGTCAACACTGTAAAGGTCATTTTGGAGACGTTGCTTCCAATTTTGTGGGACTTTTACCCGTCATTGAGATGAAATGACATCTCAAGCCCTGCCGACCAATAAACCCAATAGGGCTTATACGGATGGACGGGCCGACTCGCACCGCATACGAATATGCTAAACTGTACTAAATAATCCAACAGAAAATTAACTTTTACCCGACATTGAGATGAAATGACTTCTCAAGCCCTGTCGCCCAATGAAACCAATATGCATGGACGACCTTACTCACACCGCTTTGCCTGGGCAGGCTTAGATCCTCTAAGCGGTTTACCAGTACTCGTGCGCGGTCGGTTTCAGCTCATGCAACCCATATATTAAGTTATAACTTCTTTGTGGCTTGACGAAAATTGTTCGAGATGTCATGGTAAAGGGAAAATGCTCACTTCAAGGTTGTTGAACTAGGGGTATAAAAACCAAACTGATGGCACTATGGGATGCATCATGTGCTTTTCATTTCCGGACAATGTGCCAGTTTTTAGAATTATTTCTGATGTTGTTTTTTTTTTTGTTTTTTGTTGTTGTTGTTGTTGTTTTTTTTTTCTTTCTTTTTTGTGCCAGTGACAGACCATAGGTAGACTTTAAAGATTACAACAGCAGTCGTTATACCGCGTGGAGTTGGTTAAACTTGGTTCCGTACATTGGAGTTCGTCAAACTTTTCCGTATACTATTGTTATTTATACATTTTCTGGTCCTTTGGGACTGTAGAGTTCAATATATATTTCTTAGTTGAGTTGCGCTCAACCCGTGGCTATGTCGCATTTTCCAGTATCTCTCATGATCTGAATCAAACTATGATTCAGTTTTCACTTTTTGGAGGCATCTCTTTCAGATTTTTATAAGAATCTTATATGGGTGTGAGGGGTCGATGGAAAAATCCGTCTCGAAGGTCACTGTCCTGCATCAGGAGGCTTGCCGAGTGATGCCGGACAGTGATCCCGAGGGACGGATTTTTCTATCCACCCCTCACATCCATATAGGATTCTTTTTATTGCATACCTTATATTTCTTAGCACGTATTTTAATGCTGCAGTCACTTCGGTTGCCGACGTCCGCCATATTGTGATGCCACTACAAGAATGTTTAGTGAGTTCACGTAACGTTCTGTGACGTCGACCTTAACGACGGCGCATGAGATAGTATTCAACCAGTGCATTTATCAAACACGCGAGAATATTCGATTTTGGATGGGTTAGAACAGAATTTCAGTCCCAAGCTAAAACTATGGATTTCTTTATCTGGAAAGAATCTTATAATCAAACAAGGTCGGCAGTTACCACATTTTGGAGGCATCTCTTTTCAGATTATTCCAAAATCCAGCACATACGTTCTACAAAGCATTTCTTTCTTATCTCTGTTCAGGCCTATAGGCATGGTGGGCGAGGCTTGCTTGTCATGTCCTACTTAGCAGGCACATGGCGTAATTGTGACGTCACATCAACGTCGATGTAACGTCATGACGTTTATGCAACGTCACATCTACGTCGGTGCAACGTTGCACCGACATTGATTTGACGTTGCCCTTGCGACGTGTGCCTGCCGGGTGCTTATTATCCTAGGACGCCTGATTACATCCTTTCTGCTGGGGCCCATGTCTGTTGGTCTGAACTAGCTCAGAGTCATTTCCTGTCTACTTGTGTTATTACACCCGATGAAGACAATTGAAGGCTGAAACCTTGTGTAAATAAAACAGTTTGGCATTTTGAAGTTGCTCTCCGACCTTCTTTCATCAATATTAAAAGTACACAGTAAAGCAGTTGTGTATAGATCAATACAACCATGATCAGGGTTGACGTGACGTCGACTGATATGCTACAAGGCCTATCGGAACCCGAATTCTATGGTGACTTAGTATATAAATTTAGAAAAACACATGTCTGTAATGACTTTAGTACCCAATTTCGTAAAATCATTCGTCGATATATAAAGATTGGGTACAACATCAATATTTTAAAACAGACTGCATGCATGGTGGTTAACCAAATCACGGTTGGCAACTTTGCTTCCCTCTTTGATTGCACACCGGTGGGTCGGGCTTAAGATTATATGACGGTTCCAGCGTAAAAACTTAATTGGAATTTTATTTTATTTTAGTATTCTTTATGTTGGATGGCGCCTGATGCTCCGTCTTTGGTCGGGCCCCTCGGAGTCTAACTGTTGGTTTTCTTTTGCTCCAGCAATCTTGTTGTTGTATGCTGTCGAGTCCTCCACCTTGTTTCATCTCTGTAGTTTTTTGATTTGTATGTTCTCGGGGATGTTACACTGATGAGTTAGGAAGTCTTCATGCGGACTAAACAAAATTAGTTATAATAATACTACTACTACTACTAATAATAATTATCGACCTTATTTATAGAGGGTAACACATTTAGTAAACTAGTACTAATCTTCCATGTGGCCCTCTTTTCCTGGGTAGAAACCAGTACTACACAATGTGGATAAAGTCTCTTGCTCAAGGAAACAACACTTGCCGCTCGTGTATACCGCGACAAAGGGCGAGGATTATGGCCATGTAAAATCGATTAAAGCCCCCCAGTGGAATTCTTTCCACTGACCGTTCCAAGGCGGTTCTTCTGTGGCGGTTTATTTATGTTGTTGTTTGTTACTACTTACTGTGTGTATCACTTGTGTCTTTTTGTTTTGGATGGCCATTTGGCCATTTTTTGGAAAGTAACTGTCCTTATGGCCATCCTTTGTTTAGGTTTCAATTATGGTCTGGTCGCTTCATGTTTGTGTTTCTTTCCCTTTGGTGTCTTTGATGGGTAGAGTAAGTTAATTGTATCGATTCCTGATCTTTGTTTTACTTCTACTTTGAATCCGACGTCACAGAAGACGAAAACCACCCGTTAGATCTTAGAGGATCAAACAAAGGCTCCACGCCTCTAGAATTCCAAACATTAAGGATGGGGCCGTCATTGAGTCCGAAGTCCGGCCCACCGCATTGCAACCGAAGAGCGGAGCTTAGCTGTCCCTTGTAAAAAGGGTCAACAATGGAATACGCGATCTAACGCATAACATCCATGCTATAAACAATTATATTAATTGACTATCCTAGATTGATCGGAGGCCATCCGTATTAACACCAGGTCAACCACTATTATAGTAGTCGCAGCTAAGATTGACTAGGCGGAGCTTTTGTTTGTACCTGCCTTTGGAATGTTCTATTAACAAAAAGGTAAACCAAGTCACCTAACTGTAACACGAACAAAACTGTGGCGTGTGTGGCCATTTGGTCCGCTTGCAGAAAGCACGCGAATGGCACTCTACTGAATCTTCTGGTGGCGAATTTGACATATATTGACAACACCTGAATAACTCTGCCTAGTCAATCTTATCTGCGACTACTATAACTGAGGTCAAGCGAGGTTAAATATCAATAATCATGAATTTTTAATTGTGATTAATAAAATTGTCATTGATCAAGTAATTAATAACATTATAATATTGTATTTCGCAACAATTTTCCTGAACTGATCAGAAAAATATCGCTACCTAGTATTCTTCTGAATTTATTAACTAAATCTCCATAAAATTCAAGTTCCGGAGTCCCTGTTGAAGAAGTGTCTTCAAAGAAACCTCATATTTAGAAACTAGAGGCCCAAGTGGGCCAGAAATCGTTCACCTGGACTAGGCTGATCATATTATTTCACCTTGTGCTATGGTTTGCATCTTGGCTATCAGATGGGATTACTTTTAGCAATCCTGAATATGTATCTTGATACCGCCTTTTAAGGGGAATCGGAACACCTGGCTGATTTTTTCCGCCATTTTTCAAAGGGAGACAACTTTCGGGACTTCCCGGTCGCCTTTTTATAAGACCTGTCCCGCTGAAAAAGGGGTCTACTCTTAAAAGAAAGACTTTGCTTCTCAGGAGCAATTCTTTCCTTTAAGAGTTGACACCTATTGACGTGGGAGGCAAAACTACTTTTGCAAGAGTTGCCTCCCCTGAATGTGTTCCCATTCGCCTTAAGTTTCTGGACAGGATATGGTGCTGGTGTAGAATGGAGGATTAAGTGTACAAGATACTGTAACCGTAAGCAAAACGTTAGCCCTGCCTTTGATTCTTTTATATTGGCAGGGATCGGTTTTAACGACTCTTAATCCCATGTCGCCCTGATGCCTCCCATCAAAATTCGGCTGAATCTGACTTAAGTGCACTTGCGTTTGAAGATGTCCTTTGAAGAATTTCAAGATGGGCATTATATATGACAGCCGTCTTGGATATCGAAATGCAAGTATTTAAGCAACCCTGAAATAAAAATCAAAATGAGTTCCTTTAAGAGCAATGAAAAAATTCATAAGAAAGAAGATGGGTCATACTACGTAGTTTCTCCATGTTGCCCCACTGTCTCACACCGTCTTACCGCTTAATCGGACTAAACGGTAATGAACATAAGTAGTAGGAAGATTTTCAAGATGGCTGCCATGGTGGCCATTTTGGATATTGGAACACAAATATATTAGCAATTCTGTATCTCCATGCCACACTGTCGATGCATCCCATCAAGCCCAATACAACTTCTGACTTACAGTTTAGGAGGAGATTTTGTAATTTTACAGAATTTTAAGATGACTGCCATGATGGCCCTTTGGATATTGTTCGAAACGTTTAGCAATTCTGAATCTTGCCTCGCTACAAGTTCCAACTCAGTTGGTACTAAAGCCGAGCGCCCGCGCCCAATGGGTCTTGTAGAAATAATTTGGGCTGCATGGTGCTGAAACCGACATAACTTGAGTACTTGTAAACCGCTTAGAAGGTCTAAGCCTTCCCAGGAAAAGTGGTGCGAAACGGGCCGCACCTTAAACTCTAACGGTTTCTTAGGGCGGTAGGGCTTGAGAAGTCATTTAAACCCGCCACGTCTCCTAGCGCCGGCTTAAGCAGAACTCTATTTGCAACATTATTCAAAACAAACTCAATGATCTCAAAGGACCAGTACATGAAAATATTATCTGTACTAAGATGATGTACGGGGAGACGTTTTACGGCCTCCACACGGCACAACACCAGCTGCAGTGAAGATAAATAAGTTCTCAATAGTTAGATCCTTTGAAAGCAAAGAATACACCAAACAAAAAAGTCTACCAAACGAACCCCATACCCAAATAAGCACCCATGCGGCCTGTATCTTAAATATTAGGTGTTTTATGAAGTGGGGTTGGGGCATGGACCCAATGGAGCCCTGGGTGGTTTCGCTAAATGCGTCTTATCAAAAGGAACAGAAACTTTACCGGTGGGGATATATATGGTTCCTGAAATATAAGGCCTTTTTAGCAGTGATGGGATTGGGGCATGGTGGATCCCAGAAAAGCCCATGATTGTTGTTACTGAATGTGCCTTATCACATGGACCAAGAACATACATGATTAAAGGATTGGGAACTGAACGGTTTCTGAGATATGAGTCCCTTTCATGAAGTGGAGGGGAGAGATAAGGCCCCTGCGGACCTTCCCCTCCCGCCCCAGTTGGTGTGACTGAATGTGTCTAAGAATAATGAACTAGAATATATACAACTATGGGGTGGTGATTTGAATGGTTTCTGACATATATATGACCTTTTATAAAGTGGAGGGGCGGGGCATGACCCCAGCATAAAGGGAACCCGCTGTTTGGTGTGTATGAATGAGTCTTATCATAAAGAACATGAATATATATGGTAAAGGATGGGGACCTGAACGGTTTCTGAGATATATGGCTTTAATCAAGTAAGGGGGTGGGGCATGGCCCGTGGTACTCCGGTTTCATTGATTGCGTATCATGTCCCAGACACATTACATGATACCACATCCAGTCACATTATCCTGACACTGGGTCGACCAGTGCTAGCGAGGAGCAGCTATTACCATTCTTAACGACTTTGGTATGTCGCGGCCCGGGATCGAACCCGTGACCTCCCGTTCCCCGGAGCTTACACTCTACCAACTGAGCTATCAACTTTAGATAATTGTCCATATATGAATCAGAAAAGTATAACATGTTTTATAACATGTTGTAATGGGCGATATCTTGTATGATGGGGGATTTGAAAGAAATACGAACGCTGATGTATATGTTTAGAAAAACACGTAGTATTAAATACATTCTAGTAAAATGTTTATAAAATGTGAAATATAACCACAGTGTAGGACCGGAAATGTACAGTGTTTGGGATTGAATGTGACCTCCGATTCTGTACAGTGTTTGTTTGTCTCTTGCAGAATTTTAAAATGAAGTTGACACGGGATGTAAAATTTGTGTTTATTGATTATTTATTTATTTTGAGGGTATCTGTAAAATCTTCATATCTTACAAAGTGTCTGTTGTGTGTGGATAGGATAAAAAGCACGCAGGTTGGTTGTCAGGTTTCGCGTGAGCTATGGGAATGCCTTAGCCATTCAAACGTGCTCCAGCACAAATGATTTTGTCCCAAAACGATGTCTCTGTTTCAGAATCCTCCGAATTAAAATGTTATTTCCCAAGAGGAAAATGAATAAAAAATATATTTCTATTAAAACATGCCATGGTTATGGAGCATGTTCGACTCCAATCCTCTTTATCCAGCGTTTAAAATGTCGCTGCTTGAATAAATAATTGTTTATATTGTGAAGAATTAAAATGGAAATTTAACATAAAATACACCGAAAGATACACCCTTTCTACTTTGAAGAGATATTAAAATTCAACCGTTAATATACGAGTTCGGAACCAATCTTCTCAAATTCTAGGACAACTTGCAAATATTAAATTCTATATTGCATGGGTCCCTCTGAGGATCATCTCTCGTATTTAAACGGCTTTTTGGGGTCGAGTCCGTTTTCAAAGCGAACTTATTCTGATAAGACTTAGTCCAGTTTAATCGCGCACCTAATGTTGAATCTTTCGGAGCCCTAGCCACAGTTTTATTGCAAATAGGGGATTGGGAAGGGTTGGGGTTTAACAAGTCTATAATGCAACTTCAATGGCCACGTAAAATCGATTTAAGCCCCCCAGTGGAAATCTTCCACTGACCGTTCCAAGGCGGCTCTTCTGTGGCGATTTATTTATGTTGTTGTTTGTTACTTACTGTGTGTATCACTTGTGTCTTTTAATTTTGGATGGCCATATGGCCATTTTGTTGTAAAGTAACTGTCCTTATGGCCTTCCTTTGTTTAGGTTTCCATTATGGTCTGGTCGCTTAATGTTTGTATGTCTTTCCCTTTGGTGTCTTTTATGGGTGGAGTAAGTTAATTGTATCAATTCCTGATCTTTATTTTACTTCTACTTTTCAACAATTTCTTCTTAAAATTATTTTTTGATTGCCTTTGCTTTGAGCCGTTTTATTGGGTATTTTATATTATGTATTCGGGGTTGTGTCGTGACGTCACACATCTTGTCAGTACAGAGTTATCTATCTTAACGAGGGGTTACCGCGGGCTGTAATCAACAGAAAACAACGGGAATTTACGAGATTTTTAATCGCAGCATAACTGTGAATAAAAAATATTCCCCTAATTGTCATTTTCTACTAATTTATACAGCCACTCAACGATTTCTAACAAGATTTTATGATTTCTGACATGTGAAAGTATGCAAATTTGCATAATTTTTCAACGGTATTTGCACCATACTTGAATAAAATTGGCAGTAATCTCAGAATTTATCTAAATACGATTATTAATTAATTACTTGAACAAGCTTTAAAATATTAATCTTTCGATAATTATAAGAATTTTAATCTGTTTGGCTGCAAAAAATGAATATTTTGAATTTTAATTATTTCTATCCAATCCTAATATAGTCTTTTAACCCCACACTTATATACAACGCTCGAATCGTGACGGGGTTGAAGTCTGTATGGGGAGTGAATGAAATAATTGAAATTCAAAATATTTTTATTTTGCTGCCAAAGAGATTAAAATTCTTACAAGAATCTTAAAAAAACGTTTTAAAATTCGTTCTTATAATTTATTCTAATTCCATTTGGATAAATACTGAGTTAAATGCAGGTTTTATTCAAGTAACGTGCAAATATCGTTGACGAATTATGCAAGATTTGCTTAATTTAACAATTAAGAAAGCATACAATTTTATTAGACATTGTTGACTGGATGTATGAATTAGTAGAAAATGATAATTTCGGGAGGATTTTTCTTTTATTCACAGTTATATTGCTTGGGTGACCGTCTACCAAAAGAGCTAAAACGATTCCGCTCTGATGAGAAAAATTGTCGCCAGAGCTAAAGATAGAAAATTTTCAGCTTGAAATCCGATGAGCGATTGAGGGCCATGTTGGCCCTCTTCTTAACCATTAAACAAGTCCAAGACGACTTACGACTCTCATCCAAGTACATGATTTATCATGTTCACGCTGTCATGATACATACTGTACAGGACAGAAAAGAAATGCAATGAATCATTTCTAGATTGTTACTATTTTCTCCGCTTCCATCATGACGTTCAACGCAATGATATTTTGCTGCAAACTGGCGAAATTCCTCCATTTACCTCGAAACCGCTTTTAAATCTCTTCAGGTGATATTACAAAATCGCATCGGATGACTGTAAAAATCTGAAACATGCTTCAGCAGGTGACAATACAAAATTGCTTTAGCACAAGAGGAAGGACTGCGGTATTCCTATCGCATTTGGGGATTGCATCTTAGAAATCGTTGATAAACAAATTGACTGTAGGATACATTAACCGAATATTTTATCGGTAGAAAACACGTTCACACATGCTAATGAACAGATACTGGCAGATCTTTGCAGGCCAAAGCATTTCAAGTTTTGCACGCAAAAATGACCAAGCCATTCCCATTGCTCTTAATTACACAAGGCACGCTTACGTGGCTGACATGTTCCTTATAATATATTATATCAAACACACAACTGGATAACAACGGTTTGAGGTAGCTGCCAAAAGTCAGATTGAGCTTATACCTGGTGGGAGGCATCCTTCAGATTGTCTAAAATGGCTCCGTTCGGATTTCCAAGCTGGCAGCCATGGCGGCCATCTTGAAATTCTACAAACGACGTCTCCTTCCGAAGCAAAGGTCGAATGGAGCTGAAACTTGATGAGAGGCATCGGTGTGACATGGCAATTCAGATTTGCTAAAATGGTTTCATTCCGATATCAAGATAGCCATCATGTTGACCACTTGAAACCAAAGGTCGAATTGAGCTGAAACTGCCGTCCTTCTTGAAATTGTTCAGACGACTCTTCCAAACCAAAGGTCGAATTGAGCTGAAACTTCATGGGAGGCATCGGGCTGACATGGAGATTCAGATTTGCTAAAATCGTTCCGTTTTGCTATCAAAGATGGTCGCCATGTCGGCCATATTGACAGAGGTCTGATCAAGCTGAAACTTGATGGGAGGATCGGGCGACATGGAGATTCATATTTGCTAAGATCATTCCACTCCGATATCCTAGATTGCCGCCATGGCGACCATCTTGAAATTCTTCAAACGACATCATTTCCCGATCAAAGGTCGAATCGAGTTGAAACTTCATGGGATGCATCGGGCTGACATGTCGATTCAGATTTACTAAAATAATTCCGTTCGGGTTTCCAAGATGGCCGCAATAGCGTCCATCTTGAAATTCTCCAAACGACATCTCCTCCCGAAACAAAGGTCGAATTGAGCTGAAACTGGATGGGACACATCGGGCTAACATGGAGATTCATATTTGCTAAAACCCTTTCATTTTACTATACAAGATGGTCGCCATGTCGGCCATCTTGAAATTCTTAAAACTAATATGCACAGATGACATATAAAACTTTATCAAACAATCTATGCCCCCCACCCCCCGTATTTCGAATATAATCCTTCGAATCGACAATGTCATCAGCACAAACTCAGTAAGGCCCAAAAGGGGTAAGTCTATTCCAAGTTAGTGGCCCAAACAGAACCAATATAGACTTGCAAAACTGAACTATTCAGGGCTTCACGCGAATCAAAGAAATTTTATGGAAACATATGCCCTTGGAATCGATTGGTTTTTTATGTTCAACCAACTGGCAGTGAGAATGCATTAACCTTTTGTGTTAAGTTCTTTTATTTTCTTTTTTGAAAGATGAAAAGCATTGCCTATGTTGTCAGTCCGCTTATGTCGTCAGACAAAGATGCGTTTTTTACACATAAGTGGGCATATATCTTTTTTTGAGGTTTTACGTCCCAATCAACACTATTTAGGTCATTTTGGAGACGTTGCTTTCAATGTTGGGGAACTTTTACCGGACATCTCAAGCCCTACCGCCCATAGAAACCGCTATGGTTTAAGGAGCGGTCCGACTCGCATCACTTTTCCTTGGCAGGCTTATGATGCCCTCACCTTTCTACCTGACAATATTTATATTAGATTCGGTACTAACTTATTTAGACAAATTGTGGGTATTCCTATGGGTACGAATTGCGCACCTCTTGTGGCTGATCCGTTCTTGTATTGTTAGGAAAGAGACTTCATGTTGTCGCTTTCCATTGATAACCAATCTGAAATTATTGAAGCTTTTAGCTCCACTACTAGATATTTAGATGATTTATTAAATATTGATAATACCTATTTCGATGGTTTGATCAGTCAGATTTACCCCCCCCCCCCCCCCCCCCCGAACTTCAGTTAAATAAAGCAAATTCTTCTGATACCGAGGCCCCGTTTTTGGATTTACATCTGTCTATTGTAGATGGGTTTATTTCGTGCAAAATTTATGATAAACGCGATGACTTTGATTTTGAGATTGTAAATTTTCCTTTTTTGGATGGTGATGTTCCTCGTGCGCCATCCTATGGCGTTTATATTTCGCAATAAATTCGATTTGCTAGATGGTGTAGTCATGTAACTGACTTCAACACTCGTAATTAATTATTAACGGCTAAACTTTTTAATCAGGGTTATCGGTACCATAAACTACGCAAAGCCTTTTTAAAATTTTATAGACGCCATTCTGATTTAATTTCTAAATTGAATATTGGACTTAAATCTCTTCTGCAACAAGGTCTATCGGAACCCGAATTTTATGGTGACTTAGTATATAAATTCAGAAAAATATATAACCGCAATGACTTCAGCACCCAATTTCGTAAAATCATTCTTCGATATAAAAAGATAGGGTACAACATGGATGTTATACGACAGACTGCATGCATGGTAGTTAACCCAATCACGGTTGGCAACTTTGCTTCCCTCTTTAATTGAACGCCGGTGGGTCAGGCCTCAGATTCTATGACGGCTCCAACGTAAAGGCTTATTGAGAATTAGAGAGATCTAATTCAAGGTAATGTTGGTTGGTGCCTGATGCTCTGTCTATGGTCGGGCCCATCGGTCTAATTGTTGGTTTTCTTTTGCTCCAGCATTTCAGTGGTTTCTTGCTGTCGAGTCCTCACCGTTGTCTCACCTCTGTGGTTCTTTGATTTTTTGTGTTCACGGAGATGTTGCACTGATGAGTTAGGAGGCCTTCATGCGGACTGAACAAATTATTTGTCTAAATCGCGACGGAAGTAAGGGCGAGAATTGTGGCCACGTAAAATCGATTTAAGCCCCAAGTGGAAATCTTTCCACTGACCGTTCCTAGGCGGTTATTCTGTGGCGGTTTATTTATGTTGCTGTTTGTTACTTACTGTGTGTATCACTTGTGTCTTTTTTATTTTGGATGGCCATATGGCCATTTTGTGGGAAAGTAACTGTCCTTATGACCTTCCTTTGTTTAGGTTTCCATTATGGTCTGGTCACTTAATGTTTGTGTTTCTTTCCCTTTGATGTCTTTGATGGGTGGAGTAAGTTAATTGTATCGATTCCTGATCTTTGTTTTACTTCTACATTAGACCTAAGCAGTTTACCAGTATTCAAGTTCGGTCGGCTTCAGCTCTGCGTGGAAGCACCGTGCAGCCCATCTATTTCCCCAAGCCCTGATGGGCGGGAGCGACAAGCATAGATCTGCTAGAAAGACTCGGCGAAGTAGTAAAGATAAATTATGACATTTTGCTCACAAGCCAGAAACCATTCAAGGCACTGGCAGAATAAAGGCTACTAAGTCTTGTAACACTATTCATTGATGAAGCCCTGGGATCGGTTGTTCAAAGCATCGTTAGCTTAAGAGCTCGTTAGTGGTCATATTGTTAACTGTTCTAGCAAGTGCAATATTTAAAATTTTGGTATATATTTGCTGGAAAAATGTGAGCAGTAAAAGCTGCTAACATTTTTTCAGCAAAAATACTAGCATATTTGCAAAAATTAAATAATCCATGTTTTAACGATACGTTAACTAACGATGTCGTTAGTTTCGAACAACTGGACCCAGGATTTTATTTATTTGATTTGAGGTTCAACGTACCCGTCAACACTAAATGTATATAAATCAGTATGGAGACGTTGCTTCTAATTTTGTGGGTCTTTTAGCCGACACTGAAATGTGATAATATCTCAAGACCTGCCGCCCAATGAAATCAATAGGGTTTATTTGCATGGAAGGTCCAATTAGCGCCACTTTGCATGGGTAGACTTAGATCCGCCAAACGGTTTACCAGTACTCTTGTGTGGTCGGCTCTGCATAAAAGCGTCATGCAGCCCAGTTATTTCTTCAGTCCCTGGTGGGCGGGTCCAATGGAGCCCATGGCACTAGGAAGTTGTAAGTATCAATTATTCTCTCAAATGTTTATACGGGAGAAATATACGTAATGCATGGGTTTTCACCATGCTCTGTCTCTTCTGTAAACAAGTCCAGGTAATGAACGCCCCTCAAAAGCCCAATTTAAACCGAGAATTGTTGGATTTACGTTTTTATGCACCCCGAGAATCTTTGATTCAGGGGGCATATAGTATTTGCCCTGTCGGTCTGTTTGTTTGTCTGTCCGTCACAAAAACTTAAACCTTGATAATAATTTCAAAAGTATTGGACCTAGCCCCCTGAACCTTCACACACTTATTCACCATCACAAGGGCTACATTCTGACCAAGGGCTATAACTCTGTTGTCATTTTTGGCTGAATTATATCCCCTTGAAATCTGTCTGTTTGTTTGTCTGTCCGTCACAAAAACTTTAACCTTGATCAAAACTTCAAAAGTATTTGACTAGCCCCATGAAATTTCACACACTTATTCACAATCACAAGGGCTACATTCCGACCAAGGGCCATAACTCTGTTGTCATTTTTTGCTGAATTATCTCCCCATTCATTTTTTTTAAACTTTAACATTGGCCATAACTTTCGATTGATAAGTGATAGGGCTTTCATATTTCACATGTGCATTCCTTGTCACAAGATCTTTCTAGCAGTACCATAATTTTTTACCTCGTAACCTTGACCTTGACATTTGACCTACTTTTTAAAAACTTTAACATATGCCCTGTCTGTCTGTTTGTTTGTCTGTCCGTCACAGAACTTTAACCTTGATCCTAACTTCAAACATATTTGCCCTAGCCCCATGAAACTTCACACACTTATTCACCGTCACAAAGGCTACATTCTGACCAAGGGCCATAACCATGTTGTCATTTTTGGCTGAATTATCTCCCATTGAAATCTGTTTGTTTGTCTGTCCGTCATAAAAACTGTAACCTTGATCATAACTTCAAAAGTATTTGTCCTAGCCCCATGAAACTCCACAAACTTATTCGCCTTCACAAGGGCTACATGCTGACCAAGGGCCATAAATATGTTGTCATCTTTGGCTGAACTATCTCCTCTTGAATTTTTTGTAAACTTTAACATTGGCCATAACTTTGGTTTGATAAGTGATAGGGCTTTCATATTTCGCATGCGCATTCCTTGTCACAAGACCTTTCTAGTGGTACCATAATTGTTTTACCTCGTGACCTTGACCTTGACATTTGACCTACTTTTTAAAAACTTTAATATTGGCCAAAACTTTCGATTGGTAAGTGGTAAGGCTTTCATATTTCACATGTGCATTCTTTGTCACAAGACCCTTCTAGTGGTACCGTAATTTGTCACCTCGTGACCTTGACCTTGATGTTTGACCCACTTTTGAAAACCAAAACATAGTCTATAACTTTCGATTTGTAAGTGATAGGGCTTTTATATTTCACATATGCATTCTTTTTCACAAGACCTTCTTGATTTTTGATCTCGTGACATTGACCTTGACGTTTGACCTACTTTTTAAAAACTTTAACGTTCGCCATGACTTTCGATTGGTAAGTGATAGAGCTTTCATATTTCATATGTGCATTCTATGTCACAAGACCTTTCCAACGATCCCATTTTTTTACCTTGTGACCTTGGCCTACTTTTTTAAGATTGCTTAGGGATACTTCTTTCATATTTAACATGCGCTGTCCGTGGGCATCAGTGTTTCACAAACACATCTTGTTGTTTTCCATATCTTTGCTCAAAACATAGATTGTGGTATTTGTTAGCCTCATGTTAACGATTCCATGAAACGAATACCCATCTAAACCCCACTTTATATGGAGAAAACTGGGGTTTACAGTGGTATATACTATTTTGCTTATTTCTGCTGCAAGACATAGGTTGTTGATACTCGTTAGAACCGCCTCAGTGAGGCGGTTCTAACGAGCACTCACAACCTATGTTTGCGGTATGATCATGGATTTTCATGAGAAAAGTAGCCATTTTGGATATGTAGACAGGCACTATGTTCACGGATGTGTTATTATTCATGTAATGAATATTCGTTCAAACGGCTCCATTTATGCAATAAATGAGCCGTCTTGAGAAAAACCTGCTTTAGTCCTGTGCTAACAACAAAGACGCAGATCAGCCTGCACATGCGTACAGGCTGATCTGCGTCTTTTGCTATCTGCTGTTTAGATGATACAGTACCTCAACATTCTATAGACATTATGTTAAGCTGTAGTAGAGCAGGTCGGTTTGAGAGTAATTTGGTCCCGAAAACAGTTTTTGCCATGATGAGGCTCTTAAGTCATTTTTCACACCGTGAAGTCTTCTTTTTTATCGCGTCGGAAAGCCTTCTGTCCTCTGTCACAACAGATGCACGCCTCTGGTTGGGGATTGATCGCATAAGCTTTTTTTATCGAAATCGATTAAAAATTTTAGTTGCTTTTTTCAGCTACAAGGTGCCATACAGTTAAAATTGGAAAACGCTTGGCATCACAGTAGCCCCTTCCGTTTTGATCGGATCTTTCTGAAACTTACATATAAGTAGGCTTTGGGTAAAATCTCTGATGAGTTCGAAAACTGGCGAGGTAGGCATATCTATTTTAGAGTAATGCCCCTTGATTGCAGAAAATACCTATTTTAACCTTGTCAGCATCGTAGCATCTTCAGTTTTGATCGTATCAGTGTAACTTACATATAAGTAGGCTTGAGGTAAAAACTTCGATGAGCTCAAAAACCGGCAAAGTAGGCATATTAATCATAGAGTTATCCCCCTTGATTGCTGAAAATGCCTATTTTTGACATCATCACCACCGTTGCCCCTTTAGTTTTGATCGGATCTTTCCTAAACTTATATAAGTAGGCTTGGGGTAAAAGCTCGGATGAGTTCGAAAACTGACGGAGTCGGCCTATTTATCATAAAGTTATGTCCCCGTGATTATACGGGCCTCCGTGGCCTAATGGATAAGAGCCTTGACTCTTAGTCATTAGGTCTCTCACCGCCGTGGGTTCGAGCCTCGCTCGGGTCACGTGTGAGACGCCAAGTTCTGCAACGGAAGGTCAGGTGGTTTTTCTCCGGGTACTCCGGTTTTCGCCCACCTATGATTAACGATCGGCTCGATATGAGTGAAATAATCTTGAAAGAACCGTAAAACCTAAACCCCCCCAAAAAATGTCCCCGTGATTGTTGTTATGCCTATTTTCGACATTGTCACCACCGTAGCCCTTCCGTTTTGATCAGATCTTCTTGAAAGTTACTTTTAAGTATGTCAGGGATAAAAGCACCGATGAATTTGAATACTGGCGATGACGGCCTATTTCGTATAAAGTTATGTCCCTTAGATTGCTGAAAATGCATACTTTGATCCTTGTCATGACAATAATCGGACATTCCGGAAAAAAACAGGTACGTATATAGGAGATAAAAGCTTGGATTAGTTCGAAAACTGGCATGGTCCATCTGTCTGTCATAGAGTTATGTCCCTTTGATTGCTGAAAATGCCTATTTGGACCTTGCCATCGCCATGTCCTTTAGTTTTAATCGGATCTTCCTGAAACGAATATTTAAGTAGTTGGGGATAACAGCTCGGATGGGTTCGAAAACTGTTTATCATAGAGTTACGTCCGTTTAATTGCTGAAAATGTCTATTTTTGACAAGTCCCTAAGTTTTATCGGATCTTCCTGTAATTAAAATATAAGTTGTTTAGGGATTAATGAATTGCTGAAGATGGGCTATTGTGATCACACTGTGTCTTTCATATGTACGTCGTCTGTTGTCAACGTTTAACTTGTTCACTGCCTAGAGGCAGCAGTTTTCTTCAATCTTCATGAAACTTTACCAGTATGTTTGTCTTGATGATATCTTGGTCAAGTTTGAACTTGGGTCATGTCAAATTAAACCCAGCGTCGCTTGGTAAAATTGCTTAAAAACCTTGTTCACCCTTCATATGCCACAGTGTTGCTTTAATCTTCATGACACTTTAGCAAAATATTTTTCTTGATGATATCTCGGAAAAAAATTGGAAAACAGGTCATGCTGGGTCAAATTTGTTTAAAACATTGTTCACTCTATAGAGGTCGCAGTTTTGCTTCAGTCTTCATGAAGCTATACAGCATACATTTGTCATAATCATATGTAGGTCAAGGGTGAATATGGGTCAAGTCCGACCAAAAATGGGTCACTAAGTCAAATTGTCTTAAAACAGAAGGCAATGATCAGGAATCGATACAATAAACCCACAGCTCCCATCAGAGACTCCAAAGGGAAAGAAGCACATACACGAAACAACTAGACCCTAATGTTAACATCAACAGCGGAAAGAGAAAAGGAATGTCACTTTCCCACAAATGGCCAATTGGCTATCCAAAACAAAATGATATAAGCGACACACACACCCAAAGACAAACCATATTAAAAATAAACCGCGACCGAAGAACCGCCAGTGAAACGAATTCCACGTTGGGTCTAAAATCGATTTTACGTGGCCACAATCCTCGCCCTTTTTCCCGTCGCGATTTAGACAAATGAAGACCTCCTAACTCATCAGTGCAACATCTCCGTGAAAATATAAATCAAACAACCGCAGAGATGAAACAACTGTGAGGATTCGACAGCAAGAAACCACAGAAATGCTGTGGCAAAAGATGACCAACAGTTAGACTCCGATTCGGGCAACCAGAGACAGAACATCAGGCACCAACCAACATTACATAAAATAATATACTCTCTAATTCTCAGTAAGCCTTACGTTGGAACCGCCATAGAATCTGAGGCCTGACCCACCGGCGTGCAATTTTAAAAGGGAAGCAAAGTTGTCAACCGTGATTGGGTTAACCACCATGCATGCAGTTTGTCGTATAACATTTATTTTATACCCTATCTTTTTATATCGGAAAGGATTTTACGAAATCGGGTGCTGAAGTCATTGAATTTATATATTTTTCTGAATTTATATTCTAAGTCACCATAAAATTCGGTTTCCGATAGACCTTTAGTCCAACATTGAATTTTGAAATTAAATCGGAATGACGCCTGTAACATTTTGAAAAGGCTTTGCGAAGTTGATGATACCGCTAACCCTGATTAAGAAGTTTAGCAGTTAACAATTTATTATGAGTGTTGAATTCAGTTTCATGACTGGACACTCTGGCAAATCGAATTTATTGCGAAATATAAACGCCATAGGATGCTGCACGAGGAACATAATCATCAAAGAAAGGAAAATATACAATCTCAGAATCAAAATCATCGCGTTTATCGTAAATTTTGCAAGAAATGAACCCATATACAATAGATAGGTGTAAATCCAAAAACGGGGCCTCGGTATCAGAAGAATTTTCTTTATTTAGTGCGATTGATTTTTTACGCCCCACCAACAGCTAAGGTCATACGGAGACGGGACCCCGGTTTCAAGACTCATCCGCAAGTCTGGAGAAGCCCGGGATCGAACCCACGACCCCTGGTTTATGAAGTGAGTAGCTTAACCACTACACCACAGAGGCTTCTTTGCTTTATTTACTTGAAGTTCTGGGGGGGGGGGGGAGGGGGGGGGTGGTAAATTTAACTGATCAAACCACTGAAATTGGTATTGTCAATAATTACAATATTTAATAAATCATCCAAATATCTAGAAGTCAAGCTAAAGGCTACAATGATTTTGGAGTGGTTTTCAACGGAAAGTGACATCATGAAGTCTCTAGAACAGATCAGCCACAAAACATTGTTCACCCCTAGAGGCCATTCTTATGCCTCATTCTTCATGAAACTATAAGGCCAAAATTTTTCTTGATGATATCTTGAATGTGTCAGATTAACAACTATGTCATTAAGTCAAATCACTTTAAAACATTGTTTTGTTTTGTTGTTGCGTTTATGCGACACCTGATTTCCATGAATTTTTGCTTTCGCACTTTAGATTTCTTTGTCGACGGAATTTCCGATCCTCTGTCATT
The DNA here is from genome assembly GCA_963580285.1 of Lucinisca nassula. Taxonomy (NCBI): domain Eukaryota; kingdom Metazoa; phylum Mollusca; class Bivalvia; order Lucinida; family Lucinidae; genus Lucinisca; species Lucinisca nassula. The sequence continues at coordinate 120,895,233 of OY757013.1, read as the reverse complement.
TTTACTGTTTTACAGAGGGACTTGGAAAAGCATTAATTGTCATGTTATCTGACCGGAAGGAGAGCTAACCCGTTATCAGAGGATATTGTAAGGGAAAACACCTAGGGTGTGTGGGTGACAATAAAGATGGCCGTTAACAGGAGGTGACCTCTCATTGGAGGTGACTGTCAATGGAAGTTCCACTGTTATTGTGTGTAACTTCGCATCTGTTATCTTAGGTTAGAAATATAGGACCATCATGGTCATCTTGTTTTTTAAATTTTATCTTTTTATTCTTTTGTTATTCGAAAAGGCAATAATTCACATTTTGGACAAATGCTGTTTAGTCAGTCCAAAATAAAGCTATATCTAATAGAATGTTTTAAGGGTACTCTCCTTATTTGCATACTCCATTCATTTGCAATTGCAAGAAACCAATTTATATATACATGTTGCAAGAAACTTCCATTGTGGAAGTTTGAAAATACTTGAGGGTCACTGATGAGACCTAATTGGCCGAAACTAGCTAATCTGGCCCAGAAAACATGCACACTTCATATTTTCTAGTTCTGTGGTGTATTCCTTGCTTCCAAAGGATAACCCTTTTATAGAACATATTTATAAGGGAAATTAATCTTGTCTTGCTGTAAAAACTGACCGGCTATGGTAGCATTAGTGTACTGTTATATAAACTGACTTTATGTTTATAGATACATTAACTGGTAAGTGTAGTTGATTCTGTATACAGGTAAATTGAGTGAAAAGGAAATCATCGGAGATAAAGCAATTATAGTAAGGAGTAAAGTCCACAGGATACGTGCGTGCAGGAACAATCCAGGATTCTTAGAAAATTCCAAAGCCGCATACAAAGCTAGTCGGTCAGCTCGCATGCAATCCAGACATCACTCCACAGCCCCCTTCTCCACCACCACAATGTAACGCCTGCTCTGTTGTTGAAAAGTTATTTTAGTTGTTTATTTTTTAGAGGCAAGAATAAAACCCATGTGTTCCTCCGACACCGCCCTGACCAGCACAGGATATGCTCTCTACCTCTGGAACACGGACTATCCGCGAAATATACGAGACATAGAAACAAGCTGTTCATGCTCCGTTGAAACCACGCTATGTTCGTCGCAAATCAAAGTTTACTTCCTTCATTTGGAGCTAGTAGACTCCCAGGAGCCCTGTACAGGAGCGCAGAAGATTGTAATAAATGATACAGAGACTGTTGAAACACTGACGTGTTCAGATAACACTAATTTTGAAATAACACTTCAAATGACAACCTCGTCAAACTACGTCACCGTCGCACTTAAAAATCCCAATGGGATTGGGGATGGCCACTTTTGGATAGGATTTGAAGGTAAGTACAATTTACTTCTTGTTTTATGATGAATACTGCACAGAAAAGTTAATTCATAGGAACAATTCTTTCAGAGTTATGTTGCCTGCCTTTTTTAAATAGAGGCCTAAAGCTGTACACGAATATTGAAGCTTACGTTACCTTAAGTCAAAGTATACAACGTCAGGGGAAAGCAACTCAAACAGTTTTATTCCGCAATCAGCCATTCTAGTAACCCAAAACGGGGTCCAATAACTGCACGCTATCCATATATGATAGTGATCTATACTATTTTCTCCTGACCTGACCGTTTATAGACTTGACCTACTTTTCAGGTACCTACTTTGCAAGTGTAAACAATAACATGCAACCTTTTATACACGGGAAAATAACGAAACTGCAATTTATATTCTTTGCAATATTTATTTAAACAGATTTTCAGAAATTTAAGCTAAATTATCAGCTTCTCGGGCACTCCCGGTTTGAATGGTCCCTGGGAATACTTTCACAATGTTACTGCGGTTGCTCCCAACGTCGAAAATAAATTCTAAAGCTACAATAAACTATTTGTTTGCAGAATTTAATACAGAATGTAAACCGCTAAGAAACTTTTATTCGAGCGTCCATAATGTTTCCTACGTCCCTGTGGCGCGGTGACGTAAGAAACTTTGCACTCTTTAACGTCACGTTATACTACGTGTGCGCGTTAAAACACTGAATGTTGTTTAAGATGCAACTGTCTACTGTCTTGTTTGCTTAAATTTGCTAAAGTATTGCAAAGCCCTTGATTGTTTTGAATTGCGGTATAAACTGGATTCATGCTAAGTGTCTTTAATAATAAAATATAATCGGCTCGCCGCGAGAATTTGATACGGGCTCGCTGAAGCACGCCCCTATTAAATTGTCAAAGGTTCACCGATTATATTTGGGCCCCGTCAAGCGATTTTGGTACTTATCGCCTATGCGAGCAGCGAATGTTCAGGCGAGCCTGCGCATCCGCGCAGTCTCACCAAAACCTTCGCTGCTCGCTCATACAAGCAGTGAATCAAGAGGAACCTTCAGACAGAAAGCCATATCCCTGGCCCCTCTGAACGGCTGGGCATGCGCAGATAAAATTTGTCATGACGGAATGCTCGAAGACATAAATTCGCTTGGCGGGGCTCATTTTATAATTAAAGACCCAATCAACACTTGACTTTTCTCATCAGTAAGAATACACTGTATCAGTAGATCCCAATATCAACACAATCAAAGGGTCACAAAAGTTATCACGCTTGTAAAAGTTGATACAACTACTGTATTTCTCCCATGTTTTAACTCTCTGCATGTTCGGTATTTTGTTTCTCATCAGACAACTCTTCGAAATATTTTTTCTTATTTTCCCAGAAAACAGAATTTGACATGTAAAAACAAATTGTGAGACAATTTGCGAGAATGTCAAAATGTTTTTTACTGAATTGGACATTTCATACGTGTTGCTTCCTCGAAATGTCAACACCTGTCTTCAGGAAAAAATAAGAACTCAATATTATCAGTTTGTAGTCTTTTGAATAAGCCTAGAAAGTGGTGAAGGTTATGGAAATTCTGTTCATTTTATCATACTACTGACTCTCTCTGAAAACCTGGCGTCAGTGAGCAATCGTTTTTGTTATTCGAGCATCGCTCGGGTCACGTGTGAGACACTAAGTTTTACAACTGAAAGTCATATAGTTTTTCTCTGGGTACTCTAGTTTTTTGTGTGTTTTTTTACATCTTGGCTCTAAATTGGAAATACTTTCATGACTGGATCATAATACCCGCATAAAACTGACCGTGTCTAAAAAGGAGTCTTCTTCTAAAGGCAAAAATAATTGTGTCACCTGCTTTAAAAGTGGCACCAATGGACAACCGAGACATTTTTGAAAGAGATACTTCATCTGACGTTATACCTATTACCCATAAGGGAATAAATACGAGAACTAACATAATCATCGTGCAGTATCGACTCCGGGATTTGTTACTCAAACGTACCAGGTGCATAGGAAAAGTGCTGGTGCAAGGTAATCGCTTTTATTGGCGTTATTATATAGTGTCAGAAATTAAAACCAATTCTCATATGTATTCGAGTTCTTTTTCTTCGAAATTCTTGTACAGAACTTTTCAAAAAATAAACGTTGTCAACAGCCATTTAAACACTCAAGTGAGACGGCTGGTACGTGGCTTGTACGCTCGTATCGCTAAAATTCATGAGAGCTTCACAAAACAGTAAATTTATTGCAGACACGATTGTGGCAATCGTCAGTTAAGTGGTATGAATATATCTTCCGTCCATTACTGTTTATGGACTAATAGTTGCCTTTTCCCAAATAATAATGGGGCTGAATAAAATTTATAGCTAAAGGACATACTTTATGATCACAACATAGTATGGAAGCGCATGTCGATATTGTGAAACACAGATGATTCAGTTTGCTTATGATCTTACCAGATCTCGTTAAAATGGCCAACGAACAGATCATATCCTGAAAGGCCTTTGCCAGGATCAATAACCTGTAGCTCCACCACAAGCTACAGGTACATGATGAAACCATCCAGTGGATTAGTTTTTTTCTGATGGAGAAAAGTCAGGCAGTTGTACCGGAGCGTGAGCCCTCAGATGAGGTTCCCATTAATTCAGATGTACTACAGGGATCAGATCTAGGCCAATTTGATGGTTATTTTACCTAAATGATCTGCCCAAGGTTTGCGTATTTGCAGATGTTAGCGTGCAGTACCTGCCCATGATCCACCCTAATTACTCAGGACTTGGACCAAGTACAATCATAAGCATCTTATTGGGACATGTTTAACACATAACCCGGGCAAGACCTCTAGCCATTACACCATATATGAATATAGGGATCACCCATGTTTTTTTCATGCATTAACATTTGCAGGGTCTAGAGGAAGCTAATTGAATACGAGGCCGTTTAGAGGGACCCCGGAAATGTTATTGCAATGAAATCACCAGCGTTGTTAAATTCGTGCATATCTTACGATTCCAAAGGACGCCCACCATGGCGGCTAGTTAAAAATGGTGTTTAAACACTTACTTATTACCTCATAAACCTAAGGTGTCTTTACGTCATCTAAAACTAGATGTCCAAGAAGTTCATAGGAAGTATGTTTTGGCTCCGGCAGACAAGACCGCTAACAATGCTGTCTTGTTTGACGGCTCCAGTATGTTAACACTTGTCAGCAAGAATCTGGTGGTAAAATGCCATTGAACTACAGCCTTTGGCTGAAGAGAGGTCTGTAGGTAATGATCATATCTGCCATTCAGCCACCAAGTGTACTGTTTGTGTTACAGAAGGTCAAGACAAGCTTCGAACGCTATATTGGTTACCTCAACTTCATAAAAGACCATACAAAGCAGGGTTTATTGCAAATTCAAGCTCCTATACCATGACTGTATTTTCTAAAGTATCAACTTCATCACAATTATTCAATTTGATTTATATTTCAGTTTTCATTAATTTGTATGTTGCTCTGTGACAGTTAGTTGATTGAGTTAGTAACCTTCAGGTGGACCAACTATTGTATATTTTGTATATAATTTAGTTCCTAGAAAGAAGGTTGGATTCCTATAATCAATTTAAACTGCCCAGTGGCTCTCGCTACTGACCGTCCTAAGGCGGTGCTTCTAATGTTGTTTATTTTAAATAGAAGTGAAGGCAATTACATGTAAATGTAGCTATGTCCGACGGGGCTCTTCATGTTGTATGTGCTTACAGTTGGATTTATATAATTTTCATTAATTGTGCCTGTTGCACCTTCACTGCTTGTAGAGAAGAGTGAGCTGGTTGCTGTGCTGTCTGTGATTTTTCTTTAGCTCACCAGAGCCGAAGGCTCCGGGGGAGCTTATAGGACAGGCAGTTGTCCGTCGTCTGCGTCCGCGTCTGCGTCCGTCAACACTTTCAAACAGCAGCTACTCTGAAGCCACTTGGCCGATTGGACCCAAATTTTATCTGTAGCATTCTTAGGCTGGAGGATTGAAAGTTTGTGTTTTTATGAAAATCGGCTCATTTGTTTTGTTGCTATGGCAGCTTAGAGTTTCAATAGACTTATAATGGGGAAAATTAAAAAATGGCATTTACTGCCAAGCCTCTGCAGACATTTTGACAAAACTTTGATAGAAATGTTCTGCAGGCAATCTACTTTCTGCCACATGCTTTTAGGCCTACTGCTCATTTTTGTTGCCTGCCATGGAAATCAAAATGCAAAAAATAGCAAAAAAAAAAAAATACTTTAAAAATCATCTCCTCAGCAACCGTAAGCTCTAGGAGGTGGAGACTTTATGAAAATATTCACCATATTTGCCTTTACAGATTTCATGTTGTTTTTATTATGAAATTTGGCTCCTTAGTGTGGTTGCTATGGCAACTTAGATTTTCCATAGACTTATAATAGGGAAAATTAAAAAATGGCATTAACTGCCAAATCTTTGCAGATATTTTGACACAACTTTCATAGAAATGTTCCATAAGCAATCTACCAGCTGCCATATGATTTTAGGCCTATTGCTCATTTTTACTAGTTGCTATGAAAACCAACATGAAAAAAATTGAAAGAAAAAAATTTAAAAAATCATCTCCTCAGAAACAATATGCTTTTCGAGGCTGAGAGTTTATGGAAATATTCACCATATTTGCCTTTACAGGTTTTGTGTTTTTTATGACATTCGGCTCTTAAGTTTGGTTGCTATGGCAACTTAGATTTTCCATAGACTTATAATGGGAAAAATTGAAAAATAGCATTTACTGCCAAGCCTTTGCAGATATTTTGACAAAACTTTCATAGAAATGTTCCTTGAGTAAGCTTATCTTAGCCATATGCTTTTATGTCAACCTGGGGGTCCCGTAGGTTGTGCCGGGGCCATGCCCCGCCCCCTCCACTTCATAAAATGCCTTATATCTCAGAAACCTTACAGATCCCCACCCCTAAACCATATATATTCTTGTTCCTTATGATAAGATGCATTAAGTGACAACAACCTGCCCCCCACCCCCCCGGATGTGCTGGGGACATGCCCTACCCCCTTCTCTTCATAAAATGCCATTTATCTCGGAAACCATTCAGATCCCACCCCTAAACCATATATATTCTTGTTCCTTATGATAAGACGCACTCAGTGACACTAACCTTGGGTCCCCCGGGATGTGCCGGGGTCATGCCCACCCCCTCCATTTCATAAAAGGCCCAATATCCCAGAAACCTCACAGATCCCCACCCCTAAACCATATATAGTCTTGTTCCTTATGATAAGTCACATTCAGTGACACCAACCTGGGGGACACCAGGGATGTACCGGGGCCATCCCAAACCCCTCCACTTCATAAAAGGCCAAATATTCGAGAAAGCTTACAGATCCCCACCCCTAAACCATATATATTCTTGTTCCTTATGATAAGATGCATTAAGTGACACCAACCTGGGGGTCCCCCAATACGTGCCGGGGACATGCCCCACCCCCTCCACTTCATAAAAGGCCCAATATCCCAGAAACTTTACAGATCCCCACCTTTAAACCATATATATTCTCGTTCCTTATGATAAGTCGCATTTAGTGACACCAACCTGGGGGGGACATCCGGGATGTGCCGGGGCCATGCCCAACCCCTTCCACTTCAAAAAAGGCCAAATATTCCAGAAACGTTATAGATCCCCACCTTTAAACCATATGGCCCCCGCCCATCGGGGCTTGAAGAAATAGATTGGGCTGAATGGTGCTTCCACGCAGAGCTGAAACTGCCCAGTCATTAATAATTGTGCTCAGTTGTGTTTCACAACTATGCCTTTTCCTAAATGCATGTTGTCTGTTTGACAAAAGTTTATGTTCATCCAAGTGGGCCATGATGTTTGAGCAGCCTATATGTTCAAGTAATTTACACAGAACAAAAGTCATATACACAGGGCGATAATTACGAGCAAGAGCCCTATCTCCTGTTTTTGAAGAGTGGACAATGTTCGCTAGGAGCCATTCTTTGGGGATTTCACCCGTATCAAGAGACTGTTGAAACAGGTTTACAAAAGTCTGATAAAGTCTTTGAAAGATCAGGAAGAAATCTGTTTTGGTCTATAAAAAATTCGAATGAGGTTTTAAATGAATTGAAATCTAGACATTTTCGTGCTTCTAGTCTGTCTACCTACGATTTTTCCACTCTTTACACTACACTTCCTCATAATCTTATAAAAGAAAAGCTTAATGATTTAATTGAATGGGCTTTTCACAGAGAAGATTCTCTTTATCTTGCATGTAATGTCAGAAATGCATTTTTCACTTCTAAAGAGCATAAGAATTATACACTTTGGTCATGTCAGAAAGTGTGAGATGCCCTCACCTTTCTACTTGACAATATTTATATTAGATTCGGTACTACGTTATTTAGACAAATTGTGGGTATTCCGATGGGTACTAATTGCGCACCTCTTGTGGCTGATCTGTTCTTGTATTGTTATGAAAGAGACTTCATTTTGTCGCTTTCGATTGATAACCAATCTGAAATTATTGAAGCTTTTAGCTCTACTTCTAGATATTTAGATGATTTATTAAATATTGATAATACCTATTTTGATGGTTTGATCAGTCAGATTTACCCCCTAGAACTTTAGTTAAATAAAGCAAATTCTTCTGATACCGAGGCCCCGTTTTTGGATTTACATCTATCTATTGTAGATGGATTTGTTTCGTACAAAATTTATGATAAACGCGATGACTTTGATTTTGAGATTGTAAATTTTCCTTTTTTGGATGGTGATGTTCCTCGTGCGCCATCCTATGGCGTTTATATTTCGCAATTAATTCGATTTGCTAGAGTGTGTAGTCATGTAACTGACTTCAACACTCGTAATGAATTATTAACGGCTAAACTCCTTTATCAGGGTTATCGGTACCATAAACTACGCAAAGCCTTTTCAAAATTTTATAGACGCCATTCTGATTTAATTTCAAAATTCAATATTGGACTTAAATCTCTTCTGCAACAAGGTCTATCGGAACCCGAATTTTATGGTGACTTAGTATATAAATTCAGAAAAATATATAACCGCAATGACTTCAGCACCCAATTTCGCAAAATCATTCTTCGATATAAAAAGATTGGGTACAACATGGATATTATACGACAGACTGCATGCATGGTAGTTAACCCAATCACGGTTGGCAACTTTGCTTCCCTCTTTAATTGCACGCCGGTGGGTCAGGCCTCAGATTCTATGACGGCTCCAACGTAAAGGCTTATTGAAAATTAGAGAGATAATGTTGGTTGGTGCCTGATGCTCTGTCTCTGGTCGGGCTCATCGCTGTCTAACTGTTGGTTTTCTTTTGCTCCAGCATTTCAGTGGTTTCTTGCTGTCGAGTCCTCACCGTTGTCTCACCTCTGTGGTTCTTTGATTTTTGTGTTCACGGAGATGTTGCACTGATGAGTTAGGAGGCCTTCATGCGGACTGAACAAATTATTTGTCTAAATCGCGACGGAAGTAAGGGCGAGGATTGTGGCCACGTAAAATCGATTTAAGCCCCCGGTGGAAATCTTCCACAGACCGTTCCAAGGCGGCTCTTCTGTGGCGATTTAATTATGTTGTTGTTTGTTGCTTTCTGTGTGTATTACTTGTGTCTTTTAATTTTGGATGGCCATATGGCCATTTTGTGGGAAAGTAACTGTCCTTATGGCCTTCCTTTGTTTAGGTTTCCATTATGGTCTTATTATCGCTTAATGTTTGTATTTCTTTCCCTTTGGTGTCTTTTATGGGTGGAGTAAGTTAATTGTATCAATTCCTGATCTTTGTTTTACTCTTACTTTGCAAAAACTGGACCTAACTCATTTGCTAGTTCCTACTAGGATGAAGCTCATCGGGTCCTCAGGCCTTACTAGGGATAAAGACTTGAAGTAACTTGATCACTCCTGCAGCTGATACAACAATATTATCCATGAATGGGGCCGATCTTCCAGTCATTGGAACCTCCGTGAACTCAGATTTATTAAACTCATCATTGAATTGACCAACTGGTTCCTCTGCCCTTTCAGAGTCTGATTCAGCAACCCCATTCCTGTCTCTTTTATTAAGGGGCGGGATACCTTGCCTGTCTTTCTGTTGGCTATTGATATATCTGTAGAAGTCTCTGGGATTTGCTTTTACATCACCTACCAAGTTATTCAATTACAAATCATGCTGATTTGTTTTTTATATATCAGTCCTAATTTCAAGTCTAAAGTTTTCAAATTTTGTTCGGAGTTTACCACTTCCCGTCCTTTTTGCCTTTGCATGAATCTTTTTTCTTCTGAGATTTTTTCTTTTTATCTCTGGTGTGATTCAGAGAATAGAAGATACAGACCTATTAGTTTTTGAGGGGATATGATTTTCAGCCGAAGTATGAATGAAAAAAGTTATCAAATCAAAATTCTTCTGGACAGACCGAGCATCTGAATGACCATTAAAGTATTTCTCCTTTGCAAATCTGAGTGCATCCTTCCTCATAGTTTCATAGTCACCTTTTTGATACGAGTACACCTTCCTCCGAGGTTTCTTTATTGGTGGAATGTGAATTTTTAAATATCCGGAAACAATATCGTGATCACTTTGTTTATCTGGGGACTTAATATCTTCAAACGGTCGTAAGGATAAGATCCAATGTGTTCTTATCACGAGTGGGGACGTTGATAATCTGTTCCAAGCCATGATCGTTCATAATGTCAATTAATATAAATATTTGTCCTTCGGACTGACTCAGCATGGTGCCTTGTTTGCTGAGCCTGTCGGGCCAAACGCTGTCTCTGAATTTGAGGTCACATGTACAGCCGGGAGTTTTTACCCTTGTGCTGCGACTTAATGCGATCCGGCTGATCTTTAAACAACTGGAATTTCTCGACCGTACCATTTGGTGGTCGATACCAACTTTCTACGAAGTGAGAAGTTTTATTTGCAAAAACTTGACCCAGACCGATTCTGTGTTATTTTCCAGTTCCATGAAAGGCATATGAGGGATGTCTCTATGAGCAACATTACCCCACCGCCATGAGAGTTCCTAGCTTTTCTATAGACACTGTACTGGCAAGTTTCAGGGAAAAGCTCAGATTTGGTATTTGAACTGTCAATCTTTGTTTCCTGAATAGCAACAATATGCGGTTGAAAAGTAACGAGGAAAGCTAAAAGTTCAAGAATTTTTCCTCTTATTCCATTGATGTTTATACTGCAAAGTTTCACACCTTATACAAAATTCGACTTATTTTCGCCAGCAATCGTAAATTTGCCTCTCTTGTCCTTTGACAGAGGTTCAAACTTGTTTGGGTTACTCAGTTCTATATATACAGTCAGAAGGAGACTGAAAAGATGCACACCTTACATTTTGGACTAATCCAGTGGCAGTTTCAGTTTACCAAAGTGTCATATTCCGCATCTAAAATGAAAGAACATTCAGTATGGATCCACATTTCACACTGATCACATTGAACTGCTTTGTGGCCAATAGGGAAACACCACTGCAAAGACCACAGCTTTGAAGTCTTTGCAATACCAAGTTCCAGCTCAAGATTCAATTTCTAACAATTGACTGTTATCCAAATCAGACATCAGGAGTGAAACGTTTGTTACTGTCCTCAAATTCTATCCATTTCTCGGAAGCTTTGCAGTATTTTGCAGAGTCCGCAGCGAAACCTTGGACCGGGGTTTGTATCAATGTCTCCGGCCAAGATTATGAGTAAAGCCAAGTTTGTACCGTCTGAGAACTTGAAGTTTCGCAAGCCCTCCGAACACCTTCTGTTCACATTCGTTCTTGTAATCGCCAAGTACTGGGAAACTCTACTACTGCTCGCCTTATTTGTAATCATGTACTCCTGATTTCAATCATCTAGATGTATTCCATAAATTGTTTTCCAAAGAGTGAACCCAAGAATTAAGACCACGTTTCATTTTAATATACTGAGTTGTGATTTGATGATTTCTAATGATTTACGATGGGTGTCAAGCAACAATCCTAATTCCGATTTAGCGCACTGACAACTACCTGTTTGCGTTCAAATTGTTTACAACGGCGTATAAAACAAGTGTTATGCACAGATGACATATAAAACTATACCAATCCACGCATTTCGAATAAACTCCTCCGAATCGGCACCCCGATCGGCAGTCATCAGCACAAATTCAGCGAGGCCCAAAACAGGGTAAATCTGCTCCAACTTAGCGGCACAAACAAAACCAATGTCTTCTTCCATCGCGAACTTCTTAAACAACTTATGAAAGAGCGTATCACATCACATAAAATTTATGCAACGGATGGACAGGTGTTTTTTCTCCGAGTACTACGGTTTTTAACGATCGGCTCGATATGAGTGAAGTAATCTTGAAAAGGCCGTAAAACCAAATTAAAAAAAAATCTCATGAAATTGCCACATAAACACATAAACTTATAAACCAAATGTTTATGCAGTTAAACAGTGCACCACTGAAATGTTCTCAAACCTAGTGAGAACCTTTAGGTGCCCCTACGAAAGGTCACAAAAGTCATGCATGAAAACAATTATGGCGACCTTAATAGATGACGAAACAACTGATACACATTAACTGTTAGTTAAATAGTTGAAGTAATTGTTTGCGATGAATTTAAAATCGCCATGAAAAATGAAAACAAAGTATACCGATGTAAAATTCTCTCTTCCCTATATGAAGATGGAGCTATGGCAGATGTATTAGAGCGATGAAATATGTCAATACAGGACTTCCACACTTTGGTTTAAAGGCGTGTACTCGTACATTCTGTAGTAAACTACTGGGACGTGGCCCGTACCCACCCATCGGGGCTTGAAGAAAAAGATGGACGGCATGATCCTTCCACGCAAAGCTGACACCGACCGCACACGAGTACTGGTAAACCGCTTAGAGGATCTAAGCTTTCTCAGGCAAAGTGGTGCGAGTCGGACCGTCCATGCTTATAACCCCTATTGGTTTCATTGGGCGACAGGGCTTGAGATGTCATTTCATCTCATTGTCGGGTAAAAGTCCCACAAAAATTGGAAGCAACGACTCCAAAATGACCCGTATAGTGTCGACAGGGACGTTAAACCTCAAATCAACCGGGGCGTGTAATGTAGTTTATACTTCAATAACCACATGGAGCAATGCGACGCCACATAACTTTTAAATGTCGTCAAAGTAAACGCTATTACTTTATAATCTACAACATGATTTAACCTGGGCAACTTTATGGCCCCGTTAAGCTGTTAATAGGAAACACGGCATGTTTAATGGTTTTCCTGCTTCAATTTTGCCTCTCATGTAAAAATTTTCATTAACTTATGGAGTAAAGAATGCAAATATTCATAATAAAGTCATATATATTTCTATCACCACTTTGAAAACGTGGGGGACGGGTATACTGGTTTACATCTGTCTTCCGTCCGTCAGTTTCTGCGTCTGTCCGTCCTCCCGACTGTCCCTGAATAAATTAATTTTTTCGGCAAAGGTTTCTCAAGAACGATAAGAGCTAGAACCCTCACATTTGCAATAATGATAACTTGTATTGTGTAAGAGACAATGGGCTTTCTTGGCTTATTTTATTTGTTCTTCTATTATTTTTTTCTCTCCATACAGGCCAATATTAAATTTTTCGTCACAGATTTCTCAGGACCTACAAAAGCTAGCTATGCAATGTCATAAAGATAACTTTTATCGTGTAAAAGACAGTGGGCTTCCTCGGCGTATTTGTTCGTTCATTCATATTTCTCTCCAAATAGGCCAATGTTAAACTACAAAAGCTAGAAGCCTCAAACTTGGCATACAATGCCATAATGATGGTTTATATAGCATAAGGGGTATCGGACTTTCTTAGCTTATATGTTAAATTGTTTTTCATTATTCTTTCTCTCTATATACGCCAATGTTATATTTTGACAAAACATTCTCAGGGAAGCCCCAAACCAGGCACGCGATGCCATAATGATCACTTATATAGTGTAAGTGACAAAGGGCAGTCTCACAATGTCACATTCTTGGTTCTTTTGCTCCATGTAGGCCAATGTTAAATGTTTCGCCATTTTTGCCGCACCTGCTTTATCAGGAAGTCATAGGCGTGCAAGTTTCCGTCCGTCCGTCCGTCCGTCCGTTCGTTCGTCCGTCCGTCCGTCTGTCCGTTCGACGTTCGTTTGTTCGTCCGTCCGTCTGGTTGTCCGTCCGTCTTTCGTCAACATTTAACATTGGGTGTCTTGTCATCGCAACTCCTCCTACAGTTTCATACCGATTATTTTCAAACTTTTGGTGTGTTTTTGCCACGGTATAAGGATGCGCATCTGGTTTGAACTCTATCTTCGGATCAATTTTTATCACTTTTTCCACATGTTGAACTTAGTCATTTTTAACCTTCAATTGATATATGATAGGTACCTCTTGTCATCGCAACTGCCCTTGCAGTTTTATACCGATCATTTTAAAACTTAGCATGTGCTTTCGGCATGGTATGAGGATGTGCATGTGGTTTCGACTTTATCTTCGGATCAATTTTTATCACTTTTTCCACATTGTGAACTTAGTCAGTTTTTACCTCACATATATAGGCTATGGATTCTTCTCAAAGCCCTATATTCATTTCTTCTGCCTTAAATAAACTTTTATTTTTTGTGTGGGGCAGGTGGGGAGCAGGTGAGACATTAACTTCACCGAAGTTGAATCTCTGGTTTTCTGAGCAAATTCAAAAGCTAGAAGCCTCAAACTTAATATGCAATACAATAATGATGACTTATATCATGGAAGAGACAATGGCTTTCTCAGCTTAATTGTTAATTTGATCTTCCATTCTTCTCTCTCTCTGTAGTAAGACCAATTTCAAATTTTGTCAAAGATTTGTCAGGAAATTCAAAAGCTAGAAGCCTTAAGTTGGTATTCAACACAATAATGATGATTTATATCCTGTAAGAGACAATGGTCTGTAAAAATGCGCTCAAGTGGGGGTATAGACAGATCTTCTAACAGTTCTAGTTATTTCACTGTTTAGTAAGCAACATGCTTCGTTTACATCAGAAATAAAAGCACTGACGCTGGGTCCATTGTCTTAGAGTGTAGGCTGGATAATGATGACCCTGAATTGGGACTCAGACTGTTTCGATTAACCCATCACATGAACAAAAGTCCGTGTAATGAACACCCCTTAAACCCCACTTTATACAGAGAAAACTGGTGTTTACGGGCGTATACATTATTGTTAGCTCACCTGTCACGTAGTGACAAGGTGAGCTTTTGTGATCACTTTTTGTCCGTCGTCCGTCGTCCGTCGTGCGTGCGTCCGTGCGTGCGTCCGTAAACAATTTCAAATAAGTATATCTCTAATACCTCACGGTCAATCTTGATCAAATTTCATGAGAAGCATCATCAGGTAGGGGGAAAGGCTGCATAAGATTTTTGGGCTGATCAGATTGGAATTCTGGTTGCTATGGCAACATATAGCTCCCATAGACTTACAATGGGAAAAAATTAAAATATCTTCTTCTCTGAAACCACAGGACCAGAGCTTAGATATTTAACATGTAGCAACGGCCAGTGGTCACCTATATAATTCCTGCCAATCATGCCCCTGGGCTCCAAATTGGCCACGCCCCGGGGCCCCTTCGCTCCCATAGACTCATAATGGAACAAAAAGCTTCAAAAATCTTCTTCTCGGAAACCACAGGGCCCAGAGCTTAGATATTTAGCATGTAGCAACGGCAAGTGGTCACCTACATAATTCCTGCCAATCAAGCCCTTGGGGTCCAAATTGGCCACATCCCGGGGCCCCTTAGCTCCCATAGACTCATAATGGAAAAAAAGCTTCAAAAATCTTCTTCTCTGAAACCACAGGGCCCAGAGCTTAGATATTTAACATGTAGCAACGGCCAGTGGTCACCTACATAATTCCTGCCAATCATGCCCCTGGGTTCCAAATGGGCGACACCCCGGGGCCCCTTCGCTCCCATAGACTCATAATGGAACAAAAAGCTTCAAAAATCTTCTTCTCATAAACCACAGGGCCCAGAGCTTAGATATGTAGCATGTAGCAACGGCAAGTGGTCACCTACATAAATCCTGCCAATCATGCCCCTGGGGTCCAAATGGGCCACAACCCGGGGCCCTTTAGCTCCTATAGACTCATAATGGAAAAAAGCTTCAAAAATCTTCTTCTCTGAAACCACAGGGCCCAGAGCTGAGATATTTAGCATGTAGCAATGGCAAGTGGTCACCTACATAAATCCTGCCAATCATGCCCCTGGGGTCCAAATTGGCCACACCCTGGGACCCCCTTTGCTCCCATAGATTCATAATGGAAAAAAAAACTTCAAAAATATTTTTCTCAGAAACCACAGGGCCCAGAGCTTAGATATTTAGCATGTAGCAACGGCAAGTGGTCACCTACATATTTCCTGCTAATCATGTCCCTGGGGTCCAAATGGGCGACACCCCGGGGCCCCTTAGCTCCCATAGACTCATAATGGAAAAAGGCTTCAAAAGTCTTCTTCTCAGAAACTTTGAAGCACAGAACTTAGATATTTAGTGTCTAGCAACATAAAATAGCCAGCTACATAAATCCTGCTAACCCTGCCCCTGGGGTCAAAATTGGCCACGCCCGAGCTCAACTCCTCCAATAGACTTATAATGGAAAAAAACTTAACAAATCTTCTATGAAACCATTAGGCCCAGAGCTTAGATTTTTAGAATGTAGCAACGACAAGTGGCCACCTACATAAATCCTGCAAGTTATGCCCCTGGGATCCAAATTGGCTACACCCCAGGGCTCTTTAGCTTCCATAGACTTACAATTGGAGAAACTTCATATATCTTCTTCTCTGAAATCACAGGGCCCTTATAATGAAATAAAAGCTAAAAATGGGGAAAAAAATCTTCAAAAATCTTCTGCCTGAAACCATAAGTCCCAGAGCTTAGGTATTTAGCATGTAGCAATGTCGAGTCGTCGCCTACATGAATCCTGCCAATCATGCCCCTGGGGTCAAAATTCTGTGGCCCCTTAACTCCAACAAACTTAAAATGAAAAAAAAAGCTTCAAACATCTTCTTTGAAACCATGAAGTACAGACCTTAGATATTTAGTATATAGCAACAGAAAATGGTCGCCTACTTAAATCCTGCCAACCGTGCCCTTTGGGTCAAAATTGGCCAAGCCCCAGGGCTCATTAGCTCCTATAGACTTATACTGGAAAAAAAATAAAAAAATCTTTTTCTCCAAAACCATAAGGCACAGATTTTGTTTGATTTTAGGTTTTACATCCCCATCAACACTGTATAGGTCATTTTGGAGATGTCTCTTCCAATTTTATGGGACTTTTACCCGACATTGAGATGAAATTACATCTCAAGCCCTGCCGCCCAATGAAACCAGTAGGGTTTATAAGCATGGACACCGCTTTGCCTGAGCTTAGATATTTAGTATATAGCAATGTCAAGTTGTCTCCTACAGTAATGATTTTTTGGTACACAGGTGAGCGATAAAGGGCCATTTGGCCCTCTTGTTCTTATTTCCGCTCCAAGACATCGATGAGGCGGATCTAACGATTACCAAAAGCCTATCTTTGCAGTATAAACAAGCAAAATATCAACGATTTTCTTAAAACAAAATAGCCATTGTGGAGATGTGAAAAATGCACTATGTCGCACTGTTGTGTTATCGTAATGCCTTGAAGTCCTGTGCTTTATGCAAACAATTTAGACTCTGATAGAAAGCGCGTCTGGTCTAACCCAGCACTGTTCGCCAAACACAACATATGAGTCCAATTCCTATAGGCAGTCCTATACAAATACATTGTAAACTTTATCGCCGAAAAAAATTATAGATAAAATAATGTGATATTTTTCTTATTTCTGCTCATCGAGGCGGTTCTGACGAGTACCCGCCATCTATATTTTAGCCTCATCGGGGCGGTTCTAACGAGTACCCACAATCTGTATTTTTGAGCAGAAATAAGAAAATAAGGTTTACCTCTGTAAACCCCAGTTTTTGGACGGGGTTTTCAAGGAAAAATTCCGTCCTTTAGAATAGCGATGTCCGTGCGGGCGGGCGGCCGGGCGGCCGGGCGGTTGGGCGGCCGGGCGTCCGCGTCCCGGTTTACCTTCTGGTTAACCTTTTAAAAAAAAAACGTCCATAATTCCATTTGGCATTTTTCTTGTACTTTATAAAAGTTGGGTTCAAGGGGTCAAAATTATATATGCGTATGTTCGTGATGATTACCCTACCTTCTGAGCTCACAACGATAATGATTGCACAGCTATAACCGTTACGAGGATTTTATACAAATAGATGATAGTCACGTGAATATCAGCAACGTAAAGCTTCTGCACTTTGTAACTTTGGGTCGCTGGCTAAACACTTGATCCAAAAATGATACCACATATGGGAAAAGTCTTTCCTTTAGGAACAGACATCGTCTTTAGAAAGGCCAAGTTTACCGGGCAGCCAAAATAAATGAAATCTGTCTTCATGGCATTTCACCGCGAAAAATATGTTGAGCGTATTCATAATCCCAGTCTAAGATAACGTAGTTTTTCTATTCCCTAAAACAATTTTATGAGTTTAGATTCGATATTTATCATATGACGTCGCGTTTGAGAATGTAATAACGCCATGTAATAAATTCGATAATCCATCGTGTTTACTAATGGCGGAATAGTGTCATTTTTATAAAACAGTCGTGAATAAAATACGTTTTAAATGTCATATGATAAATAGAATCTTGCATTCGTGCTCATGTATTAATGGATTTATTAAACTCGTTGAGGGAAAAAGGATAAAATGCTCGGCAAAGCCTCGCATATATCCCTTTTCCACAACTCGTTTGATAAATTCAATAATACGTGAGCACTCATGTAAGATCCTCTATGTCAAGAATTTATTTAATTCGTTGAGGAAAAGAGATAAAATGCCCAGTAAAGCCTCACATTTTATCCCTTTACACCAACTCGTTTAATAAATTCAATAATACATGAGCACTCATATAAGAACCTCTATATTGTATCAGGAGTTTTCAGCTGGAGACCCAGATCGGCCAATCGGACCGGGCATGCTGAAGGTTGAAAATGGCCATATCGATATAGTTTTAAGTTTTTGCTCGCCCGAGCCAAAGGCTCACAGGTGAGTGTACAGTATAGTAAGGCCCCGTTTTTTGCCATCTGTCGACAGGTGTTTGTTGTCTGTCAACATTTTCAAACATTTTCTTCTCCGAAACCACTGGGCCGATTGAAATAAAAATCAAAAATGAGCTCCTTTAAGTCGCATTCATGTGGAACAGCCACGGGATTAGATAACGAAAATTTATTCGCCGGGTAAAGGTCACATGACCAAGGTGGCCGCCATGCCCGTATAAGGTAAAATCCCTTCAAAAATCTTCTTCTCCGAAACCAGTGGGCCGATTTTTATGAACCTTTCCATGCTTCCAAAGGATAACTCTTTTATAGAACATATTTGGTATGTAGCATCGGACCCATGATAGTAGAAAAATGACCCTCGGATGTCCTTGATCTATTTACGCCAATGTCAAATTTGGTCACATAGATTTTGTAGGGAAACAAACATGTCAAAACCATGTATTTTCGGAAACTGCTGCAGCCTGCAATCGGAAAATTGGTATATGCAGTTAGCTAAATGAATGGATGAAACTACATGAGTATTCAAAATCAAGGTCATTCCTTGACCTTGGACCAAGGTCATTCTGATTTGAAAATTAAAACTTATTTTCCTCAGAAATCACTGGGCCATTTGATACCAAATTTCATATGAAGCTTTCAGGAACAAGAAAATGGAAATTAATTAATTTGAGTTTGGACATATTACCAACTCTAGAATGTCGACATGCCCATGTAAGGTTAAAACCCTTCAAAAATCTTATTATCCGGAAGCAGTTGACCGATTAACATTAAACTTGTAATGCAGCATATGGAACTAGAGTCAGTCTTTTTGTTTGTAGTGGAGTTTAACGGCCCAGTCAACACAATTTTAGGTAATTTTTAGCCGGTCAGTTTACCTATCCACACTTTTCCTAGGCAAGCTAAAACGTAAGCGGTTAATCAGGACAGTGTACATTCTTTCGCCAGAAACTGACAATTACCCTTCTTGAATCAGCGGAAGGGAGAGAATGGCCGTAGAAAAGATTTCATGATCAATCTCCACGAAGGAAGTTTGCCGACCCCGGCAGGTATCGAACCCGCGTCCTCCTGATCACCAGTCAGACGCGCATCCAACTGAGATACCGAGGCCGGCTCGAGTCAGTCATAGTGTGTTCAAATGATGACCACTGGATGACATGACCTGTTTTATACCAAGGTCAAATTTCGCCGCATAGGTTTTTTTATGGGAAAAAAGTCAAAACCATGTAGTTTTCACAAACTACCTGTCATCTGAAAATTGGTAGATGCAGTTAACTAAATGAGTAATTTAAAAACCATGTGTATTCAAGGCCGAAATCATTCCTTCACCTTTGCTTAAGGTCATTCAGAATTGAAAATTAGACTTATTTTTCCACAGGAACCAGTAGGCAAATTGTAAGCATATTTCATATGAAAGCTTTTAGAAACAAGGGACTGAGAATTTATTAATATGAGTTCGGTCACATGACCAATATGGCCTCCGTGTCCTAATGTGTAAAACCTTTCAGAACTCCTTTTTACCGGAACCCGCTCGTTGATTTTCATTGAACTTGGAACATATGTAGTATTGGTTATCCCGATCGTTTCTAGTTTTAATTTTGGTGAATCAAGCCAATCATAAATGATGATCTCTGGATGACCCACCGGCGTGCAATTAAAGAGGGAAGCAAAGTTGCCAACCGTGATTGGGTTAACTACCATACATGCAGTCTGTCGTATAACATCCATGTTGTGCCCAATCTTTTTATATCAAAGAATGATTTTACGAAATTGGGTGCTGAAGTCATTGCGGTTATATATTTTTCTGAATTTATATACTAAGTCACCATAAAATTCGGGTTCCGATAGACCATGTTGCAGAAGAGATTTAAGTCCAATATTGAATTTTGAAATTAAATAAGAATGGCGTCTATAAAATTTTGAAAAGGCTTTGCGTAGTTTACGGTACCGATAACCCTGATTAAGAAGTTAAGCCGTAAATAATTTATTACGAGTCTTGAAGTCAGTTACATTACTACACACTCTAGCAAATCGAATTAACTGCGAAATATAAACGCCATAGGATGGCGCACGAGGAACATCACCATCCAAAAAAGGAAAATTTACAATCTCAAAATCAAAGTCATCGCGTTTATCATAAATTTTGCACGAAACAAACCCATCTACAATAGATAGATGTAAATCAAAAAACGGGGCCTCGGTATCAGAAGTATTTGCTTTATTTAACTGAAGTTCTGGGGCGGGGGGGGGGGTAAATCTGACTGATCAAACCATCGAAATAGGTATTAGTAATATTTAATAAATCATCTAAATATCTAGAAGTGGAGCTAAAAGCTTCAATAATTTCAGATTGGTTATCAATGGAAAGCGACAGCATGAAGTCTCTTTCATAACAATACAAGAACAGATCAGCCACAAGAGGTGCGCAATTCGTACCCATCGGAATACCCACAATTTGTCTAAATAACTTAGTACCGAATCTAATATAAATATTGTCAAGTAGAAAGGTGAGGGCATCACACACTTTCTGACATGACTAAAGTGTATAATTCTTATGCTCTTTAGAAGTGAAAAATGCATTTCTGACATTACATGCAAGATAGAGAGAATCTTCTCTGTGAAAAGCCCATTCAATTAAATCATTAAGCCTTTTTTATAAGATTATGAGGAAGTGAAGTGTAAAGAGTGGAAAAATCGTAAGTAGACAGACTTGAAGTACGAAAATGTCTGGATTTCAATTTATTTAAAACCTCATTCGAATTTCTTATAGACCAAAACAGATTTCTTCCTGATCTTTCAAAGACTTCATCACAATATTTAATCTTATGCGTTTTAATAGCAGTAAGACATGAAATTAATAATTTAGAAAATTCAGTGGTAGTGCAAGAGCTAGAATTTGCAATAAACCGTGCTTTGTAAGGTCTTTTATGAAGTTTTGGTAACCAGTATAGCGTAGGAAGCTTGTCTTGGCCTTCGGTAACACACACAGCAAACTTGGTGGCTGAATGACAAACATGTTTATCTACTATAGCTCTCTCTTCAGCTAAAGGCTGAAGTTCATAGGCCTTAGTACCATCAAGCTCCTGCTTAAGCGTGTTAACATAGTGGAGCCGTAACAGAACGACAACGTTGTTAGCGGCCTTGTCTGCAGGGGCCAAACTTCTTATGAAATTCTTGAATATCTAGATTAAGATGACGTAAAGACGTCTTAGGCTTAGGTGGTAATAAGTTAGTATTAGAAAGAAATGCGTTTATTCACTAGTTTTAAAATACTAAGTTTCCAGTCCTTAAGTGCTTTATGCTCAACATACTCTCGCTTACACCATCGATTACCGAATTCATTCAAGGAAACAGCGATTTCATCTCTACATCTACTGAAATCAATTTTAGAAGGAAACCGATATTTCGGTCCATTAGAAATTTTTTTCTTATCCTAGAATCAGGAATAATAATCAGAAAACCCTGTTGGTTTCATTAGGTGACAGGGCTTGAGATGTCATTTCATCTCACTGTCAGGTAAAAGTCCCACAAAATTGGAAGCAACGTCTCCATAATGACCTGCACAGTGTTGACGGGGACGTTAGGCCTTAAATCAAACAAACATAAACAAAAAATCAAGCTATGGCCCTTTTCAGAGAAAAAAAAAACTGTATAATCTTAATGGTCTGATGAAATCGCCAAAGTCTGCAAGGCTGCCTGAGCCACTCCCAAATCTTTGAAAGAGGAGCTCAGCAAGATCTTCTAAACAATGGAAGGTACAGCTGATGTCCAATGGTCTATGGTTGACATAACATTACCACCAGCTAAATAGCTTGCATGAATCAGTATTTCACATCTTCTACCGTTGCACATGGGCGGTGGTGAAGATATCCCGGCTGGGATAGCTTCCCACCCCCGTCTCCCTATCCAGAGTTTGGAAAACCAAAACAAGCACACGTATACCAAAAATCAAGCTATCACACTTTTTTCAGAGAAAAAAAAACTGTATAATCTTAATTGTTTGATGAAATCGCTTACGCCTGCGGAGCTGTCTGGGTCACTAGCAAATAGTTCGAGAGAGGAGCTAAGCAAGAGCTTCCCAACAATGGAAGGTACTGCTGATGTCCAATGGTCTATGGTTGACATAACATTTCCACCAGCTAAATAGCTTGCATAAATCAGTATTTCACATCTTCTACCATTGCTCATGGGTGTGTGTGTGTGGGGGGGGGATGAAGATATCCCAGCTGGTTTACCTTCACCCCCGACGGGTGGGGGGGGGGTTATCCCGGCTGGGATAGCTTGCGCCCCACCCCCATATCCAGATTTTAGAAAACCCAAACAAGCACACTTATTCCAAAATCGAGCTATCACACTTCTAGAGAAAAAAAAAACTGTATAATCTTAATTGTCTGATGAAATCGCCAAAGTCTGTGGGACTTCCTGGCCACTACCAAATTGTTCGAGAGAGTAGTTCAGCAAGAGCAGGTACAGCAGATGTCCAGTGGTCTATGGTTGACATAACATTACCACCAGCTAAATAGCTTGCACGAATCGTTATTTCACATCATCTAACCTTCACCAACGGGGGCAAAATATTCCAGTTGGGATAACTTGCCCCACCCCCTCCCTATCCAGATTTTCGAAAACCCAAACAAGCACACTTATACCAAAAATCAAGCTATCACACTTTTTCGGAAAACTATGTTTAATCTTAATTGTCTGATGAAATCGCCAAAGTCTGCGGGGCTGCCTGAGCCTCTACCTGATCTTTCGAGGGTGGTGCTCAGCAAGAGCTTCTCAACAATGGAAGGTACAGCTGATGTCAAAGGTCCATGGTTAACATAACAGTACCACCAGCTATATTTTACATCCCCACCATTGCTCTTGGGTGTGGGTGAAGATATTCCGGCTGGGTTACCTTCACCCAAGGTGGGGGGGGGGCAAAATACCCCCCCCCCCCCGTCACTGGAAAACCCAAACAAGCACACTTATACCATATATAATTTTATGTCAAACATAGACCATTGGGCATCAGCAGTACCTTCCGTTGTTGAGAAGCTCTTGCTGAGTCCACTCTCGAAAGATCTGGTAGAGGCCCAGGCAGCCCCGCAGACTGATCTTTGTTTTACTTCTACTTTGACGATTTCATCCGAGAATTAAGATTATACAGTTTGTCTTTTATTCTCTGAAATAGTGCGATAGCTTGATATATGGTATAAGCGTGCCTGTTTGGGTTTTCTGAATGCTGGAAAGGTGAGGGGCAAGCTATCCCAGCCGGGATATTTTGCCCCCCCCCCCCCCCGGGGTGAAGGTAACCTAGTCAGGATATCTTCACCCCCGTTAGTAATGGAAGATGTGAGATACTGATTCTTGCAAGCTATTTAGCTGGTGGTAATGTTATGTCAACCATAGACCATGGTCATCAGCAGTACATTCCATTATTGAGAAGCGCTGCTGAGCTTCTCTCTCGAAAGATTCGGTAGTGGCCCAGGCAGCCCCGCAGACTCTGGCGATTTCATCAGA
This sequence comes from Lucinisca nassula, assembly GCA_963580285.1. NCBI lineage: Eukaryota > Metazoa > Mollusca > Bivalvia > Lucinida > Lucinidae > Lucinisca > Lucinisca nassula. The sequence goes on along the minus strand of OY757013.1, from coordinate 120,871,278 downwards.
CAATTTAGATTATAAATTTTTGGGGTTTTGTTTTTATTTTTCCTCTGAAAAAGTGAGATAGCTTGATTTTTGGTATGAATGTGCTTGTCGCGGTTTTCCAAAGTCTGGATAGAGGGCGGGGGGGAGGGGGCAAGCTATCCTAGCCGGGATATTTTGCCTCCCCCCTACCACCGGGGTTGCAGGTTACCCAGCCGGGATATCTTCACCCCCACCCATGTGCAGTGGTATAATATGTGAAATACTTATTCATGCAAGCTATTTAGCTGGTATAAGTGTGCTTGTTTGGGTTTTCTAAATGCTTGGAATGTGGGGGGCCAGCTATACCAGCCGGGATATTCCACCCCCGCCCCCCTCCCCCGCGGAGGTGAAGGTAACACAGCCGGGATATCTTCACCCCCACCCATGAGCAATGGTAGAATTTGTAAAACACTGGTTAATGAAAGCTATTTAGCTGGTGGTAATGTTATGTCAACCAAAGACCACTGGACATCATCAGTACCTCACATTGTTGAGAAGCTCTTGCTGAGCTCCTCTCTCGGAGGTAGAGGTAGAGGCCCAGGCAGCCCCATAGACTTTGACGATTTAATCCGACAAATAAGATTATACAGTTTGTTTTTTAATCTCTGAAAAAGTGTGATAGCTTGATATATGGTATAAGTGTGCTTGTTTGGGTTTTCTAAATGCTGGAAGACAGGAGGCAAACTATCCCGGCCGGGATATTTTGCCCCCCCCCCCCCCCCCCCCCCCGCCCCGGTGATAAAGGTAATCAAGCCGGGATATCTTCAACCCCCCTCCCAACCTTGCTACAAACCACCACCACCACTCACAACTGACAGGGGGAATCCAAGTGGTCATGCGCAAGATGTTGAATAAGAAAATATACAAAAGGAAGTTATTTAACCCTCTAGTGCCCAAGCCCCTTTCTAGTGTGGAAAAAATTCTCAAGCTGAAATATGACATTCCTGTCAAGAAGTTAATCACAATATCAAAGAAATTTCAGGTATATATGTCCCGGATGTGATTTTATGGCATGTATCATATATGATACATCGGGCATTAAGTTTTCATGTATCATATATGATACATTTACTGTATGCTGTTTTTCTTAACTAAATTGAGGTAAAGGATAAATACGGTTGGTACAATTTAATTCAAACATTAATTTAAACAATTTTAACACGGTAATATGTAACAGGGGAACAACAAAAATATTAAAATGCTGAAAACTTAGCATGGAATTTCATAAATTGTGCTGGTCCAAATTATTTCCTACAAAAGTCCATAGGCATCCAGCAGAGACTCAAATCAGCCAAGGCATTCTCAAACTTGTGAACAATTGTACCAAGTACAATCAATATATCTCAAAGGGTATTTGAGTTATGGCCATAGCAAGATTATATTGTCAGGGAAGATAACTAAAAAACCAGGGCAACAATGTTGTGGCTCTTGTGCATGTTACGCCTGCTTAACTTCATGTGTACAATTGTACTGAATACCATCAATATGCCTCAAATGGTATTTAGTTATATGGTGATCACAAGTAGTCATACTTTTATATTGTATGGGGAGATAACTCAGATACCATGGCATCGAGAGTTCTGGTTCTTGCGCATGACACATTTTCTCAACCTTGTGTACAATAAATATTGGAGATATGGCAATCACAATGTCGTCATACAATGCTTATGGAAGGGGATATAACTCAAATACCATGGCACCCAGAATTGTGGTTCTTGCGCATCACACACCTTCTCAAACTTGTGCACAATTGTGCCAATAAAATCATATCTCAACGGGTATTGAAGTAAAGGCCACCACAAGATTTTGTCAACGGACGGACAGACGCACATACGGACGGACATACGGATGGATGGGTGCCAGGCTGATTGCTATATCCCCGAACCTAATTGGTCCGGGGATAAAAATGAAGTGAACGCCGGTAAAACCCAGTTTTACTACATGAAAGTGGGGTTTAAAGGGGTCAAGATTATTTAGGTGTGTTTTCATGATGAATGGCAAATGTATCATGTATCATATATGATACACAAAACAAACGGCAGCATGTGCATGTTTAACTGCAAGTATTGAAATATAATGTATGAGGTGTCTTAATTTCATATCAATAATAATAGTTAAAATAAAAGATGTTGATAGATGTAGTATAAACAAGACACAGTTACCTTGTAAATTTTAATTCTCATGTATCATATATGATACATTTGTGATACAGTACATTTAATGCCCGATGTATCATATATGATACATGAAAATTTACAAGAACAGAGTACATTAGCCAAGCTGTTTGCAGTGTTTAAAGACATCTATTTATATTTTTCAAGCTTTAATTCTTATTACTAGATGTAATTTGCATATTATACACACAAGCTCATACAGATTCCACCCGGATGTTATGACCTCTATAACAGGAACCTACTGACACATGGAAGCCGCCATATTGGAAAGAAAATTAATGTCACATGACGTAAAGCTAGGCTAAGAATATGAACCTTTTATAAATATTACTAAACTAAATTAATAAAAACAAAGGAAAGTAAGTCAAAATGCATACATAATGTCAAGTAATAGCTTTTGAAAAAACATGTATCATATATGATACACCGGGCATTAGAGGGTTAAATAGTCATTTGCCTCTGTAATATGGTCATATTTCTTACTTAGGGTAGTACTATTAGTCAGAGTTATAATTCAAACTAAAATGTTAAAGTGAAACATCGAGTCCACTATATTACTTCAGTTACATATAAGAACAAATTGGGCATTAAGAAAAAAGCCGATCCCAAAAGTGGGGATGGGGGTCAAGATATCCTGGCCAGTGTAGCTTGCCCCCAAGGAGGTCAAGATATCCAGGGTGGGGGTAAAGATATCCCAGGACATCTTTGCCCGTGGGGGGCATGCCACCCCGGGGGTAAAGCTACCCAGGGGTCAAGATAAACACGGACACCGGTTTCATTTGGTTCGCCACTGTAATTGGAATTACGTTTCAAACCATTTTTTTTAGCTTTTTTTACAATGAAACACACAATTTGCGATGAGTTGTTTCTATTTTTCATCTACAAGAAGGATTTTTTATTAACAAATAACTTAATCATTTCCTCAAATGCAATGTTTTTTTTTTAAAGAGAGCTTGATTAATTACAAGTTTTAGATTTTACAAATAAAACAGGCTTCAGTTACACCTTTAACATGTTATACCTTTTCTACAGTATAACTCCGTTGTCGAAGACATTAGGTGCGTTTTGCACAGATATATGTATATGCATATGAATTTACTCTGTTTTCTTGTGCTGTTAATTTCAGCCACAGATAATTCTTCGCCACTTCGGATTAACTGTCCAGCAGAACCACAGGTTAACTGCAGAGGTAATATTTTGTTTAAGCTTACATAACATGATTTATCATATGACGTCGCGTTTGAGAGTGTAATAACGCCATGTAATATTTTCGATGACCCACTAGTGGATTAAATATACAAATTAGCTAGATACATGTACGATGCCCTTAACGACGTCGCGTTTACAAATGGCGGAAAATTGCCATTTTTGTAAAACAATCATGAATAAAATGAGTTTTAAATGTCATATGATAAATAGAATCTTGCATTCGTGTTCATGTATTATTGAATTTATTAAACGAGTCATTTTATCCCTTTTCCCTCAACTCGCTTAATAAATTCAACAATATGTTTATGTATTATTGAATTTATTAAACGAGTTGAGGTAAAGGTATAAAATGCGAGGCTTTATTGAATTTATTTAACGAGTTGAGGAAAAGGGATAAAGGGCAAAGCCTCGCATTTTATACATTTACCTCAACTCGTTTAATAAATTCAATAATACGTGAACACGAATGTAAGATCCTCTATTAAGACTATATTCATACATATATGCATATACGATACAATACCCAGGCCATATACTTGTATGGTCTTTCAAAACGCAGTGAGACGTGACGGCACGTTTAATTTTGGACTAGTCCGTGTTTTCGGTAAGTCGCATTCGGTTGTGATTATACATTGGGCGATATAGTTTTACTTAGATTCGCACTGCATCATAATTAACCAATTGGCCACAGCTTTTACATAATGGCATAATCAAAAACGTATTTATATTTCAAAACCCCGTGAGCAAAGAAATCCGAAACCTGCTTCCCCTAAAACCTGGAATAGCCTTGTCATGCTTGAACGTTGAACTCCCATTGATCAACTATATTAGCAATCGATATACCAAAATATCTTAAAAGGACTTAAGCAGAAATACATCCTTAAAGGGGCATTAAGCTTGTTTTTTTTTTTTGTTTTTTTTTCATGATAGTTTGCAGTTGATCTACTGAACCGGAAATTGCTTATATTCTGTTTAGTTTTACCATCACGAAAACACGCCTATATGATTTTGACCCCCTTGAACCCCACTTGTATACAGTATAACTGGGGTTTGCAAGGGTAAACCTAATTTTTTCTTATTTCTGCTCTAAACAATAGATTGTGGGAACCCGGAGGCGATTCTAACGAGTACCCACAATCTATATTTTGAGCAGAAATAAGAAAAATATTACATTTTTTCATCTGAAAATTTTCATTTTTGGCGGTACAATTTTCAATGTATTTGTATTTGCTTGTTTTCGTAATGTCTAGAGAATTAATTCCATAGCCCTAGATATTCATATATTACCCATATATTAAAGTTCATTTAGGAAGTTTTACTTTTTTTCTGATTATATTTCATGAAAAGCAACGCTAAGAGCCGATTCTAACATTTATGTATTTGAGGCGCTACCAATGTGTACATACAACATTTATTTATTTATTTATTTATTTATTTATAGAAAAGTTTTTCTCCTTATCCAGCACGACCTGGCGCTAAGAATTATCCTCAGTAGTTTGAAATAAGTCTATCTCGAACCAAATTTCATTGTCTCGGACATTATGAAAAAAATTCCATGTGAAATAATGGTGTCCAACATGGTGTCAGAAATGATGAACATTTGGTAAAAATTGTAACATATTTTATATCTCTGATTTGAACAGAGATTGTGGGTGCTCGTTAGAACCGCCTATTTGAGTACCCACAATCTAGGTTTTGGAGCAGAAATAAGAAAACAAGAATTAGCTTTTACAAAAAGCTTGAGTCTATGATTAGCACACATTAACTTGTGTTCTCATAGGATTGGAAAGTCGAATGACAAAGCTGTTCACATGTATCCTGTACAAGTGTGCCAGTAAATACGGAAACTTGTATAATAGCCAAAGATTCCAAAAGTTGACTCCAGTTTCCTATGCATGTATAAACGGAACTAGCAAGCTTTAACTTTGGCAACCACTAGTACTAAGAAAACAAAACTTCAGTAGAACAGACGCATCTGCCTTCTTTTAGTGAAAACAAACAAAAAAAAAGATTTTCTGTATCATGGGAGGGAAGTCAGCATCATGTGAACCCGGAAGCAATTTTTATTTTGTATGCGAAGAGGGTGTGATAAACTTACGGGAATGATCCGGTCGATCCCGGTTTTTAATCATTGTAACAAATAACGCTGATGACCAGTCAATAGGAGATAGCATTCAGCCAGTATTGACCCTTTCTTTAATGCTTCTGGAGCAAAACTAAACCCTAAGTAGTCTACATCCACAGGCGTAGACAGTAACACGGATGACATGCTAATAGAAAAAAGCATTCGACTAGTCATGACCTTTTCTTAAATGCTTCCGGGGCAAAAGTCATCTTTAATATATTCTACGCCCGTGAGCGTAGACAATAACGAATACACAAGTAAATCTTAGTTTTCTCTATATAATGTGGGAAACCCCACTATGTAGAGAAAAGTTTCACCGTCATATAAATTTTACCATAAGAAGGTATGTAATAAATATATATAATATGAAACACACTCATAATGACATTTTTTTGTCAGAAGGCATTTTTTTATTTGAAAATTTGTTTGATACATGTACATTCTTTTCTTGTGTATCCTTGAAATAGACTGAGAGTGCTCTTTAGAAACATCTGATATATAGTGCAATGTAGGCATTTTGGGTATGGTGGGTGACTTTTAAAGTATTGTATGTGCTCTGATTGAACCTCAGAGGCCCGTGATCACGTCAACGTGACATTGCACTTTTTTGAATGAACCGTACTACCTGAGAATATGGCAAAAATGTTATAATAACTGGAACAGTTTGACAAATTACTTGAAAGAAGTATCATAGAAAAAAATACGATCTGATTATTCTAAATATATGAACCGATTATTGCATGCCTGAATGTTGAGACGCACTGAGGATAATCGATAACTGAACGTAAAGTTCATATATAAAGAGTAAATAACGGGATAAACTGATAAATAGAATACCAGATTCGTGTCATTTGATATATAGTTTATCATGCTCGGCATTGAGAACGCATGTAGAATCGCTCGACAAGATTCGCGATTCTACAAGCGTTCTCGAAGCCTTGCCTGATAAACTTGATATCAAAAGACACGAACCTTGTATTCTCTATTTACCAGCTTTTGAACTTGACACTGTCATGATGAATGTTGTTTATATTTTGAAGATTGCGAGTCTTTGGAAGACCCTGCTGGTGGTACAGTTACAATGCTTAACGGTACTGGATATCTTGCTGTGGCTACATACGCCTGCAAAATTGGGTATACCCTGGAAGGAAACCCTATCCGACAATGCCAGATAGATGGTACCTGGAGCAATACAGAACCGAGTTGCAGTATCAATGGTATGATTCTGTTTGTTTTATAATTTGCAGTTAAATGTCGCTGTCCACACTGTACAGGTCATTTTAGAGACATTGCTTCCAATTTTGTTGGACGTTTATCCGACATTGAGATGAAATGCAATCTCAAGCCCTGTCGCTCAATGAAACCAATAGGGATTATAAGCATGGACGGTCTGACTCTCACCGCTTTGCTTTGGCAGGCTAAATATCCTCTATGCGATTTACCAGTACTCATGTGCGGTTGGTTTCAGCTCTGTGTAGAAGTATCATGAAGCCCATCTATTTCTTCAAGCCTGACGGAAGGGGACCGATCAACGGTATGATGTGTGAGCTACAATAAGCGAAAAAAATTTCTTCGAATATGTGCGCCCGGTGAAGACCCTGATCTCAGAGTCTTCGCTGTGTGCTATATAGATGATACCTACAGGCCCCAGCTTTATCATGGAGGCAATGAATATGTTTAAAAAAGGGTTAACCTTTGAAAGCAGAACTAGAAAGTATGAAGTGTACACACTAGCTAGTTTCGACCAATTAGGCCTCATCAGTTACCCTCAAATATTTTTAAAATTCCAAAATGAACATAGTGATCCCAAAGGACAAGAAAATATAAACTACACTATGATGAAGGACAGGGAGACTTATTACGGCCGCCACACATTCCCTTCACATCAGCTGCAGTGACGTTGAATATATTTAAGAAAAAGAGGCAAGGGATTTACCGCAGAACTAAAAAGTATGGAGTGTATATGTTTGTCTGGGCCAGACTAGCTAGTTTCGGCCAATTAGGCCTCATTCCGGTTGAGTTGGCGCGCACTTCGTAGTCGCACAAGTCCAAAGGCAAAGTGTCAGTTTAACAGTGTGGGAGCGGAAGTGAACGGCCGTTTGCGATTGAACAGGACTTGCGATTTGTACCATGGACGATCAGTCACTTGCGGTATGTTTTTTTTCGTCGACAAGGTAAAAAGAGTAATTTTTGTTCCGCGAACATAACGCTCATATGCGTTTTATATGTCTCGTTGGTAAGATGGGCGTTTTATCATATTCCAACCGCCGAAATATGTTATTTTTTTGGATGGCATGAGAAGAGCTAGATTGTTGGTCACTTTGTTTATTGTTATGTCATAACCGGTTGACACAATTGTAAATATACATAGAACGTATTTCAAGAAGCATTTCCTTTGTTATTTAGCATTTTAGTCTTCTAATATTATTTCTGATGAAATGGAAATCAAAGACATCTTCAAAAATTCAAATCAGACCGAATGACAACTAAATGTATGACACAGGAGAAGAAATAAACGGTTCAGGTCACTTGCTTTTGTAAGTATTCGGATTGTACACGTCAGCTGCGATCAGGTTGAACGGCCACTTGTTAGTTGATATTCTGAATACGCTGAAATCATTCGCTTACTGGCACCTATATTCCCAATCTCCGCCCTACTCACTCATACTATATTGACATATCACAGTATGTCCTGATGGTAATAAAAAATACCTCGTGCTCTGTTTGTTTAGAATAAACGACTTTATAAATCTTATTTGTCCAATGCGAGACTAGATTTGAAATTACATGTATAACACCTGCCTGATACCCCACTTTAACAGATTGTTTTTGTGATGTTGCTTGACGAGAATGCTCCATGGCAGATGTATATAACTCCTGCCTAAAATCCCACTTTAACAGATTTTTTTTGTGGTGTTGCTTGACGAGAATGCTCTATGGCAGATCCGGCCCTGCCCATCGGGGCTTGAAGATGATGCTTCCACGCAGAGGTGAAACCGACCCGCACATGAGTACTGGTAAACCGCTTAGAGGATCTAAGCCTGCCCCGGCAAAGCGGTGCGAGTCCATGCTTATAAACTCTATTGGTTTCATTGGGCAGCATGGGTTGAGATGTCATTTTATCTCAGTGTCGGGTAAAAGTCCCACAAAATTGGAAGCAACGTCTCCAAAATGATCTTTACAGTGTTGACGGGGACGTTAACCCTCAACTCAAACAAACAAATATATGGCACATCAGACATTTTATGTGATTTGACCCCAGCTGTATACTTTGAAATTGATCTGCTTCAGTGACTGAGCTACCGGCATCACCAGAACAGTTAGTTCTAGGTCTGTCTGACTTACTAACCGATTCCTCCACTTATGAGATGACCATTTTCTCCACAATCACAAAGCGCGCATATGCGCGCATGCGCGCAGGCACACACCCCGTTTTTTTTTTTTTTTTTTTTTTTTTTTTTTTGCTCTTTAACGTCCCTTACATGAAAACCAGGGTACCCAAAGAAAAATCACCTGACATTCCGTTGCAAAATTGGCATCTCATATATAACCCGAACGAGCTTCGAACCATAGTTTTGACAGACTAATGATGAAGAGTCAGTGCTCTTATCCAAGGCCACGGAGTCCAGACAGCAAAGATTAATTGCTGATATACGCAAGAAAACGCCGGCCCCGGTTGCTCAGTCGGCTGCGCGTCTGACAGGTGATCAGGAGGACACGGCTTCGATACCAGCCGGGGTCGGCTACATTCTTTCGTCTAGATTGATCATGAAATCTTTTCTACTGTCATTCTCTCCCTTCCGCTGATTCAAGAAGGACAGTTGTCAGTTTCTGGCGAAAAAATGTGCACTGTACTGGTTAACCGCATACGTATAAAAAGTAGAAGTAAAACAAAGATCAGGAATTGATACAATTAACTTACTCCATCCATAAAAGACACCAAAGGGAAAGAAATACAAACATTAAGCGACCAGACCATAATGGAAACCTAAACAAAGGAAGGCCATATGGACAGTTACTTTCCCACAAAATGGCCATATGGCCATCCAAAATTAAAAGACACAAGTGATACACACAGTAAGTAACAAACAACAACATAAATAAATCGCCACAGAAGAGCCGCCTTGGAACGGTCAGTGGAAGATTTCCACTGGGGGGCTTAAATCGATTTTACGTGGCCACAATCCTCGCCCTTACTTCCGTCGCGATTTAGACAAATAAGCCTGCACAGGAAAAGTGTTGATAGGTAAACTGACCGGCTGAAAACTTTACCTAAATTAGTGTTGACTGGGTCGTTAAACTGTAGTACAAACAATACGCAAGAAAAATGCCTTCTAGACCTTCTCCTGTGACTGATGGACTCAAGTCGCCCATTGGCGTGGACATTATAGACGTAAGGTTTAACACGAAATGGCGGTACGCCATTAGTCACCCGCGTTGACGTGACAGGGTTTTAAGCTAGCCGAGCGCTATAAGCGCATCCACTAGAACATGTCCAGGATTAATTGTTCCACTTTCTACAATTAAAAGGCTTTTGAACGGAGTGATACATCGGAGCCGATGCATCACTCTCGCCTCAGGCACGGTGCAATTAAAACGAAAGTAGTCTGTAAGATAAAAAAAATCAAAAGCCAGTCGAACAAATAGTAGTCTGCAAATCGCGGCTTGGAAGTTGGTGAATTCCGACCTGCAAATCGTGTTCTATAGGCAGTGCCAGTCAGAATATCTGACCGAGGTGGTCTTTAAAAAGGCAAGGCAGGCTGATCTTGGAATCTCCGGTGTTGGCCAATCATGCGCTTGCTGGCGTTGTAGGCTTTTCCGATGATCAAACGGTCTTTTTTATGCCTCTTGGCCTGCACAATGCAGGTGTAGCTCCGGCAACGGTAATATGTGTGTGGTCCGTTTTCTACACGGGGATTAACTTACCCACAATGCCTTTATAATTATGCAACAACAGGTATAAGCTTTCACAAAAAGCAAAATAGAGGCCAATAACATGTATAAGTGTTCATACAAAAAGAGGCTCATGTGCAAAGCTCCGGCACAGAACTGCTATCATATTTGTACAAGTCCATATTTGCTGTCGTATTTGTACATGCTATAAAAACTATACATCAACAAACTCTCGACCACAACGGACCACTGCCCATCCTATAAGCTCCCCAAGAGCCTTCGGCTCTGGTGGGGTAAAAACAAACTTCCCTCGCCGTTTGCAAAACGTTTGGGTTACATTTCAATTAGTCTTCTATAAAGTGTTGGAAAGTTGTCTGCTTAACGTCTCCAACAGTTTTCAAGCATTCCATTTTAGCAAAATGAAGTTGAACATGTGCCATTTTAAAGATAGAAAAGTACTTTTTAGACAAAATTGCAGCATTTGTAACTTTGACATTTCAGACTTTTAATTTCAAAATTCAATATTGGACTTAAATCCCTTCTGCAACAAGGTCTATCGGAACCCGAATTTTATGGTGACTTACATCATAGTGTAGTTTGTATTTTCTTGTCCTTTGGGACCATTGATTCCATTGTGGAATGTTGGAAATATTTGAGGGTCATTGATTAGGCCTTATTGGCCGAAACTAGCTAGTCTGGCCCAGAAAACACGTACACTTCATATTTTCTAGTTCTGTGGTATATTCCTTGCTTCCAAAGGATAACACTTTTATAGAACATATTTAACGTCACTACAGCTGGTGTCTGGGAATGTGTGGCGGCCGTAAAAAGTCTCTCTGCCCTACATCATAGTGTAGTTTGTATTTTCTTGTCCTTTGGGATCATTGATTCCATTGTGGAATGTTGGAAATATTTTATGGTCACTGATGAGGCCTAATTGGCCGAAACTAGCTAGTCTGGCCCAGAAAGCACGTACATTTCATATTTTCTAGTTCTGTGGTGTATTCCTTGCTTCAAAAGGATAACCCGTTTATAGAACATATTTAGTATATAAATTCAGAAAAATATATAACCGCAATGACTTCAGCGCCCAATTTCGTATTGGGAATGTGTCTGGGAATGTGTGGCGGCCGTAAAAAGTCTCTCTGCCCTACATCATAGTGTAGTTTGTATTTTCTTGTCCTTTGGGATCATTGATTCCATTGTGGAATGTTGGAAATATTTGAGGTTCACTGAAGAGGCCTAATTGGCCGAAACTAGCTAGTCTGGCCCAGAAAACACGTACACTTCATATGTTCTAGTTCTGTAGTGTATTCCTTGCTTCCAAAGGATAACCCTTTTATAGAACATATTTAACGTCACTACAGCTGGTGTCTGGGAATGTGTGGTGGCCGTAAAAAGTCTCCCTGCACTACATCATAGTGTAGTTTGTATTTTCTTGTCCTTTGGGATCATTGATTCCATTGTGGAATGTTGGAAATATTTTATGGTCACTGATGAGGCCTAATTGGCCGAAACTAGCTAGTCTGGCCCAGAAAGCACGTACATTTCATATTTTCTAGTTCTGTGGTGTATTCCTTGCTTCAAAAGGATAACCCGTTTATAGAACATATTTAGTATATAAATTCAGAAAAATATATAACCGCAATGACTTCAGCGCCCAATTTCGTAAAATCATTCTTCGATATAAAAAGATTGGGTACGACATAAATGTTAATGTTATACGACCGACTGCATGCATCGTAGTTAATTTAACCACGGTTGACAACTTTGCTTCCCTCTTTAATTGCACGACGGTGGGTCGGGACTCAGATTCTATGACGGTTCCAGCGTAAAGGCTTATTGAGAATTAGAGAGATCTAATTCAAGGTAATGTTGGTTGGTGCCTGATGCTCTATCTCTGGTCGGGCCCATCGGAGTCTACCTGTTCGTTTTCTTTTGCTCCAGCATTTCGGTGTTTTCTTGCTGTCGAGTCCTCACCGTTGTTTCATCTCCGTGGTTGTTTGATTTTTTGCGTTCCCGGAGATGTTGCACTGATGAGTTAGGGGGCCTTCATGTGGACGGAACAAATTATTTGTCTTTATCGCGACGGGCGAGGACTGTGGCAACGTAAAATCGATTTAAGCCCCCCCCCACCCCCAGTGGAATTCGTTTCCGCTGATCGTTCCAAGGCGGTTCTTCTGTCGCGGTTTATTTTTGTTATTGTTTGTCTTTGGGTGCTTGTGTCGCTTTTTTTTTTGTTTTATTTTGGACGCTATTAACGTTTCCATTAGGTCTGTTGTTTCATGTTTGTGTTTCTTTCCCTTTGGTGTCTCTGATGAGAGCTCTGGGTTGATTGTATCGATTCCTGATCATTGCCTCCACTTCTGTTTTTTATACTTCAGTCGGCAGGATCCTGTGTGCAGGCTGGCAATTATAATAATGCCAAAGACAGTAAATTGTATAAAACACACTTTATCATTCACAGTTGATATGAGCTAAGCGTGGACATAGCTTTTGTGCGATAGTTATACCTGACTTTCACAATTCTCACAAACCTGCGACACAAATATCATTACATTTGTTAAAATATAAATCAACATTAGTGAAATAAAATGCATAATGGACAACGCTATATTTTCACTAGATATACAGTCAAGTACCCAGTTCCGGATCAGTCAGGCGTCGTTGAATAATGTAGCAAACACGGTTGCTTGCTGCCCAGACCATTTTCAAGAATAGATAACCCTCTACCAAATGCACATAATCTCGCTTTTTAATCCTATTCGGCTGATGTTCAGGATTATAGAATATGAGACCACGGTTAGACCCCAGTTGCGGATCACGGTACCCAGTTGCGGATCACGAGATTTCGAAAAGCAGCGTAACGCTATTATATGTCAGTGTCTAGTAAATATTAAATATCAATTTGTGATTATATCGCCAAGCCCTAAACCCCAACCCCACCCACACGCACACCCACCGATGCGTCTGTTTTTCTGTCTATGCGCCACGTCTCGATGTCTGCTGCGTAACTTTGAAGTTATCTGAGAAATAGCCTCATGAAATTTTACGGAAACAAACTCCATGAGACGACGCGCAGAAGACAAGAATCATAATTATTGCTTCCCCGTTTTTGAGTTATTGCCATTTTAGCATTGAAACTCGCGATTTTGTCATTTACTCGCGTCCTCTCCTACTTTAAAATTGCGTATGATATTGCATGCAACTTTACAGACATGCTAACCTTCCACAGATGATGCGCAGAAAAACCATTGCAATTTCACTTTTTCACGGGCCGCCGTTGCCTATGGTTAGAGCGCTAAGGCAGGGATCGAACACTCGACCCCGCCGGCAAGGGACAGAAACAAGGACTGGTACCTATAGGACACGCTATACCGACTGCAGTAAGCAGCCTGGCATTCTGTCTTCAAACTTTCATTGTGAAGGTGTCACTCTTCCTACTTAAAGGGACTCTGTGGCAAAGTGAGTAAGAGCGCTGAATCATATATTATAATTAGGTCTCTCACCGCTTTCATTTAGATAACACACCCGTGCGACATACATGCAGTGCATTTTTTCACATCTCCAAATTGGCAACTTTTCTGATGAAACTCCGGGATATTTTCACATTTATACTGTAAACATATGATGTGTATGCTCGTTAGAACCGCCTCATTGAGGCGTTTCTAGCGAGTACCCACATTTTATCGATGTCTCGCAGCAGAAACCCCAGTTTTCTCTATATAAAGTGGGGTTTAGGGGTGTTCATTTCTCGGAATTGTTCACGTGATGGGTTCGAGCATGGCTCGAGTCACATGTGAGACGCCAAGTTCTATAACGGATGGTCAGGCGATTTTTTCCGGGTACCACCTCTAATTAACGATCGGCCCGATATGTGAAACAATCTTGAAAGGGCCGTAAAACAAACATGGAAATCAAAATCCTCTGCATATTTACGTAGGGAATGGACGGATAACATGCACATTTATCCCAATTTAGCTGATGGGGCATTGAAATCGTGCATTATAAATCTCTCCCGGTTGTTTGGAACCGTGGTAGCAGGGCATCAAATGTCAACTTTGAAGGAGAACGAATCTCACCTAAATAAGTGGCCCCGCCCATCGGGGCTTGAAGAAATAGAAGGGCTGCATGATGCTTCCACGCAGAGCTGAAACCGACCCACACACGAATGCTCGTAAACCGCTTAGAGGATCTAAGCCTGCCCAGGCAATGCGGTGCGAGTCGGCCGGTCCATGCTTATAAACCCTATTGGTTTCATTGGGCGACAGGGCTTGAGATGTCATGTCATCTCAATGTCGGTTAAAAGTCCCACAAAATTGGAAGCAACGTCTCCAAAATGACCTTTACAGTGTTGACTGGGACGTTAAACTCCAAATCAAACCCAAACCGCAACATCTGGACGTCGGATCTGTATTGCTAGCAAATAGAGCTAACATATTTTATCAGTTTGACTATTGTGCGTCTAAATTTAGACATGGAAAATACCAACTCAGATGAGCTTGAAAATCGGCCAAGTCGGCCCATTTATCATAGAGTTAGACCCTCTGATTGCGAAAAATGACGATTTTTGACCTTGTCATCCCGAAGCGCCTTCAGTTTTGATCGGACCTTTCTGAAACTTATATGTAAGGCGGCTGGGGAAAAAACTCAGATGAGTTTGAAAACCGTCCAAAGTGGTCCATTTAAAACAGCGTTACGTCCCTTTGATTGCTGAAAATGCCGATTTTTGACCTTGTCATCACCTAGCGCCTTTGGTTTTGATCGGATCTTTCTGAAACTTATATGTAAGGTGGCTGGGGATAAAACTCAGATGAGTTCGAGAACCGGCCAATTCGGCCCATTTGTCATAGAGTTGCGTCCCTTTGATTGCTGAAAATCCGCATTTTCGACCTTTTAATCACCTTAGCGCCTTCAGTTTTGATCGGATCTTTCTGGAAATTATATGTAAGGCGGCTTGGGAAAAAACTCAGATGAGCTTGAAAACCGTCCAAGGTGGCCCATTTATCATAGAGTTAGTCCCTTTGATTGCTGAAAATGCCGATATCTGACCTTGTCATCACCGTAGCCCCTTCAGTTTTAATCAAATCTTTCTGAAACTTATATGTATGGTGGCTTGGGTTCAAAACTCGGATGAGTTCGAAAACCGGCCGAGTCGGCCGCTTAATTATAGAGTTACGTCCCTTTGATAGCTGAAAATGCCAATTTTTGACCTTTTCATCACCGTATCCCCTTCAGTTTTTATCAGATCTTCTTGATAAGTCAGGGATAAAAGCACAGTTGAGTTCGAAAGCTTGTGAGGCCAACCTAGCTTTCATAGAGTTACGTCCCTTTGATTGCAGAAAATGCCTATTTGTAACCTTGTTATCACCGTAGCCCCTTTGTTTTCATCAGATTTTCTTGAAACTTATGTTTAAGTAAGTCAGGGATAAAAGAGCAAATAAGTTCGAAAATTGACGAGGTCAGCCTATTTGTTATAGAGTTATATCCCTTCGAATGCAGAAAAAACCCTGTTTTCGCCTGCTTTTGACTTTGTCATCAGCATAACTCCTTGAGTAACAACTGGAACATCCTTGAAACTTTGAATCTGTCAGCTCAGGTGAGCGATACAGGACCATCCATGATCCTCTTGTTTTAGAAGCAACTCTTTCAGTATTCATTAAGCATTCTAAAGGCAATGCTCAGGAATGGATACAATTACCTCGCACCTCCCATCCAAAACAACAGAGGGAAAGAAACACAAACGTCAAACGACTAAACAACTTTACCTTGATAGAAACATCACAAACGGAAAGCTTAAAGGATAATAACCTTTCCACAAAATGGCAAAAATGGCTATCCAAAATCAAAACAAGTGATTACGTATACATACATACATACGACAGAAGAATCGCCTTGGAAGGTCAGTGTAAAGTATTTCACTTGGGGACTTAAATTAATTTTTCATGGCCACAATCATAACCCTTACTTCTGCCGTGGCTAAGACAAATAATTTGTCTAGTCCGCGTGAAGGCTTATAAAAATCAAACAATTACAGAGATGAAACAACGATGAGGACTCGAAGGCATGAAATCACTGAAATGCTTGAGCAAACGATAACAAACAGTTCGACTACGGTTACCTAAATTAAAATTTTCAGTAAGCCTTTACGCTTGAACCTTCATAGAATATGAGGCCTCCCCCGCCGACGGGCAATTAAAGAGGGAGGCAAAGTTTTCTAGCTTGATTGGGTTTACTACAATGCATGCCGTCTGGCGTGAAGCATTTAACTCCTTTTAAAGTAGAAGTAAAGCAAAGATCAGGAATCGATACAATCCATAGTGCAGTTTATATTTTACTTTTGGTCCTTTGAGATCAGTGTGAATATTCTGAGAAATCAGAAATAAATTGTTGGTTTGGGCTCGTATTCTGGACAGGTTTTTAATTATTTGGACCCCATTTTGATTTATATCAGTCTTTGAATCGACTGCCTATTCGATATTCGCAAAATTGCAGTATGTTTCCTCTGGCTTTCTTTGCCGGATCATTACAGGGTCACTGATGAGGCTTTATTAGCCGAAACTACGTAGTATGACCCATCTTCTTTCTTATGAATGTTTTCATTGCTCTTAAAGGAACTCATTTTTGATTTTTATTTGCCTTCACTGCAGCTGGTGTTGTGCCGTGTGGCGGCCGTAAAACGATTCCCCGTACATCAACCATAGTGCAGTTTATATTTTACTTTTGGTCCTTTGAGATCAGTGTGAATATTCTGAGAAATCAGAAATAAATTGTTGGTTTGGGCTCATATTCTGGACAGGTTTTTAATTATTTGGACCCCATTTTGATTTATATCAGTCTTTGAATCGACTGCCTATTCGATATTCGCAAAATTGCAGTATGTTTCCTCTGGCTTTCTTTGCCGGATCATTACAGGGTCACTGATGAGGCTTTATTAGCCGAAACTACGTAGTATGACCCATCTTCTTTCTTATGAATGTTTTCATTGCTGTTAAAGGCACTCATTTTTTATTTTTATTTGCCTTCACTGCAGCTGGTGTTGTGCCGTGTGGCGGCCGTAAAACGTCTCCCCGTACATCAACCATAGTGCAGTTTATATTTTACTTTTGGTCCTTTGAGATCAGTGTGAATATTCTGAGAAATCAGAAATAAATTGTTGGTTTGGGCTCGTATTCTGGACAGGTTTTTAATTATTTGGACCCCATTTTGATTTATATCAGTCTTTGAATCGACTGCCTATTCGATATTCGCAAAATTGCAGTATGTTTCCTCAGGCTTTCTTTGCCGGATCATTACTGGGTCACTGATGAGGCTTTATTAGCCGAAACTACGTAGTATGACCCATCTTCTTTCTTATGAATGTTTTCATTGCTCTTAAAGGAACTCATTTTTGATTTTTATTTACTCCACCCATCAAAGACACCAAAGGGAAAGAAACACAAACATTAAGCGACCAGACCATAATGGAAACCTAAACAAAGGAAGGCCATAAGGACAGTTACTTTCCCACAAAATGGCCATATGGCCAACCAAAATAAAAAGATACAAGTGATACACACAGTAAGTAACAAACAACAACATAAATCAACCGCCACAGAAGAACCGCCTTGGACCGGTCAGTGGAAAGATTTCCACCGGGGGGCTTAAATCGATTTTACGTGGCCACAATCCTCGCCCTTACTTCCGTCGCGATTTAGACAAATAATTTGTTCAGTCCGCATGAAGGCCTCCTAACTCATCAGTGCAACATCTCCGTGAACACAAAAAAATCAAAGAACCACAGAGGTGAGACAACGGTGAGGACTCGACAGCAAGAACCCTCACTATTGTCGGTTGGTTTAAACCCTCAATATTGTCGGTTGGAAAGTGATAAGCGAATTAGTATTCAAAGTTAGGGTTGTTATAAGAATTTCTTCTCATAATCAGTTAAAACTGTCTCAAATATGTTTTACAGAATCAAATTACAAATTCAGTCTGCACCACCGGTATGACCACTTAATGGTATGTCCTGAAAATATAGAAATAGATGTCAAGATCAGTTTGTCTTTGAAGCGATGACTGTGGCTTTGCTCCCAATATCATGATTTACTTATAGGAACAAGGTAGAAGTTATGAAAATTCAGGCAGCATGGTCATGAAATCTGATTATTTACACAAGTCATTTTTGATGACCGCTGATGGGAGATTCACTGCTAGATACAAACTCCAGCATTAACTCAGTGCTGTGGGTATTATATCTGCCTATAGGTGATGCCATATCATTTAGTTAAACAGTTGAAACAAACCAGTATACCAACGCTCCGTGAATTATCCTTTCCATTCAAAAAGCACCTCTTTTGCATGTATAAACACCAAGTAAGTGATATTAGAGATAACTGCTTCAGCCATCAACTGGTGTTTATTTAACGAATTCTATCACTGTTAAGAGTTTATAAATTGAATTCTCTGATAAAAATAGGATCCATCTGAGAAGGGGGTTCTAGTACTTTGATCCCTACAGTATATTCTGTTTAAACCGTTTATTTCCTCTCAATGAGATCATTCCTGAGGTTACCATTTTCTTTATTTTTTATTATTATTTTTTATTATTTTTATTATTAGACTGCGGAAATCTTACGGCTCCTACCAACGGTAATATTGTGTATTCAAGTGGTACAACGTATCAGTCAGTGGCAACATTCAGCTGTGACGATGGCTACACACTTGATGGTGACGAAACGCAAACATGTCAGGCGTCTGAATCATGGGATAATTCGAGCCCAAGTTGCGATATAAATGGTACATTGTCATTCTCTACGATAACAAAACTCTTTAGGTGGAAACCAATATTAAGACTTAATTTCTTACGCAATTTTGTCAAAAGCAACTCGTTGTGTATTCATTACCACTTTCAAGTGACCCAAATGGCCTGTGGGATACAACTCGACAACACACAGAAACAAAGCAAATGTAAATGCAATGATCAGGAATCTATACAGTTGCCTCAAACCTCGCATCCTACACACTTAATGGAAAGAAACCGAAACACAAAACAACCTTACGATAATAGAAGCTTCATACGTGAAAAGCCTAAAGGATAGTTACCTTCTCACAAAATGGCCAAATGGCTATCCAAACTAAAGAAAATATTAGCAATACATACATTCGACATTGGAACCGCCTTGGAACGGACAGTAAAAAATGTATTAAGTAAGCCTCTACGCTGAACGCTTCATAGGCCTGACCCGCCGGCGAGCAGTAAAAGAGGAAAGCAAATATGTTGACACTGACTGTGTTAACACCAGCATGCGTGCAGTCTGTCGAGAAGCATTTAGTTCCTTTTAAACCCACACTTGTCGGTTAGAGAGTGATAATCAAATGTCTATTCGATGTTAGGATTGGTATAGGTATTGCTTTTCAAAAGTCAGATTAAAATGACTCAAATTTGTTCTACAAAATATAATTATAAAGTCAGTCTGCGCGTCCACTATGAACATTTAACATTATTTCCAAACAAAACTATTGAAATAGATGTCCAAATTCGTTTCTCTTTGTGGCGTTGGATGTGACTATGTGTCCTAAATTCTGCTTCTACTGATTATTTCATCTGGCTGAGTTTCATTCTTGATGTTTCACTATTTGTTTTTCATTTTCAGACTGCGGAAATCTTACGGCTCCTACCAATGGCAATGTTGTATATTCAAGTGGTACAACATATCAGTCGGTGGCGACATTCAGCTGTGACCACGGCTACACACTTGTTGGTGACGAAACGCAAACGTGTCTAGCGTCTAAATCATGGAATAATACGAGCCCGGTTTGCGATATAAACGGTATATTGTCTTTCTCTACGATAGAAAAACTTTTAAATATGAATACTTATTTTCTTACACAATTTTTCTGAAGCAACTCGTTCTGTATACATAAGCACATTCAAGTTTCCGAAATGGGTTTTGTGTAACAACTAGGCAACACACAGAAACAAACAGGTGTAAAGGCAATTATCAGGAATGGATACAAATACCTCGCAACTCCCATCAAAAACACCAGAGTGAAAGAAACACAAACTTAAAACGACTTAACAAATTTACCATGACAGAAACGTCACAAACGGAAAGCTTAAAGAATAATTACCTTTCCACAAAATGGGAAAATGGCTATCCAAAATCAAAACAAGGTATTACTTATACATACATACGACAGAAGAACCGCCTTGGAAGGTCAGTGTAAAGTATTTCACTTGGGGACTTAAATCAATTTTTTCGTGGCCACAATCATAGCCCTTACTTCTGCCGTGACTAAGACAAATAATTTGTCTAGTCCGCATGAAGGCTTATAAAAATCAAACAATTACAGAGATGAAACTACGATGAGGACACGAAAGCATGAAATCACTGAAATGCTGGAGCAAACGATAACAAACAGTTTGACTACGGTTACCTAAATTAAAATTTTCAGTAAGCCTTTACGCTTGAAACTTCATAGAATCTGAGGCCTCACCCGCCGACGGGCAATTAAAGAGGGAGGCAAAGTGTTCAAGCTTGATTGGGTTTACTACAATGCATGCAGTCTGTCGTGAAGCTTTTAACTCCTTTTAATCCCTCAATATTGTCGGTTGGAAAGTGATAAGCGAATTTCCATTCAAAGTTAGGGTTGTTATGATCATTTATTTTCATAATCAGTTAAAACTGTCTCATATATGTTCTACAGAATCAAATTACAAATTCAGTTTGCACCACCGGTATGGCTACTTAATAGCATGTCCTGAAAATATAGAAATAGATGTTAAGATCAGTTTGTCTTTGAAGCGATGACTGTGGCTATTTGCCTTAAATTATAATTCTGCTTCTTCAATTAAAAAGGGAAGCAAAGTTTTCAACTTTGATTGGGTTAGCTACCGGACATGTAGTCTGTCGTGAATCATTAAATTCTTTTTAAACCCAAACTCTTTTCAGAGGGAGAGTGGTTACGAAATTCCATTCGAAGTTAGGAAAGTTATAAGTATTTCTTTTCATAATCAGTTAAAACTGTCTCAAATATGTTCTACAGAATATAATTACAAATCAGTCTGCGCCACCGGTGTGACCATTTAACAGTATTTCCCGAAAATAAAAAATAGATGTCCAGATCCGTGTGTCTTTGCAGCGATAGCTGTGGCTATGCGCCCAAAATCATGATTCTGTTTTAACTGTTTATTTCCTCTTAATTAGATCATTCCTGATGTTACCATTTTCTTTATTTTTTATTATTATTTTTTATTATTTTTATTATTAGACTGCGGAAATCTTACGGCTCCTACCAACGGTAATATTGTGTATTCAAGTGGTACAACGTATCAGTCAGTGGCAACATTCAGCTGTGACGATGGCTACACACTTGATGGTGACGAAACGCAAACATGTCAGGCGTCTGAATCATGGGATAATTCGAGCCCAAGTTGTGATATAAATGGTACATTGGTCATTCTCTACGATATCAAAACTCTTAAGGTGGAAACCAATATTAAGACTTAATTTTTTACACAATTTTGTCAAAAGCAATTCGTTGTGTATTCATTACCGCATTCAAGTGACCCAAATGGCCTGTGGGATACAACTCGACAACACGCAGAAACAAACCAAATGTAAATGCAATGATCAGAAATCTATACAATTGCCTCAAACCTTGCATCCTACAAACTTAATGGAAAGAAACCGAAACATAAAACAACCTAACGATAATAGCAGCTTCATAAGGATAGTTACCTTCTCACAAAATGGCTATCCAAACTAAAACAAATATTAGCAATACATACTTTCGACATTGGAACCGCCTTGGAACGGACAGTAAAAAAATGTATTAAGTAGCCTCTACGCTGGACCCTTCATAGGCCTGACCTGCCGGCGAGCAATAATAAGGGGAAGCAAATATGTTGACATTGACTGTGTTAACTACCATGCATGCAGTCTGTCGAGAAACATTTAGCTCCTTTTAAACCCACACTTGTCGGATGGAGAGTGATAATCGAATTTCCATTCGAAGTTAGGATTGTTATAGGTATTTCTGTTCATAATCAGATAAAACTGAGTCAAATTTGTTCTACAAAATATAATTACAATTTCAGTCTGCGGGACCACTTTGACCATTTAACATTATTTTCAAAAAAATATTGAAATAGATGTCCAAATCCATTTCTTTTTGTAGCGATGGATGTGGCTATGTGTCCTAAAATCTGCTTCTACTGATTATTTCATCTGACTGAGTTTCATTCTTGATGTTTATTATTTTTTTTATTTTCAGACTGTGGAAATCTTACGGCTCCTACCAACGGTGATGTTGTATATTCAAATGGTACAACATATCTATCGGTAGCAACATTCACCTGTGACCCCGGCTACACACTTGTTGGTGACGAAACGCAAACGTGTCTGGCGTCTAAATCATGGAATAATTCGAGTCCGGTTTGCAATATAAACGGTATATTGTCTTTCTCTACGATAGAAAAACTCTTAAATATGAATACTTTTTTTCTTACACAATTTTTCTGAAGCAACTCGTTCTGTATACATAAACGCATTCAAGTTTCCGAAACGGCTTTTGTGTAACAACTAGGCAACACACAGAAACAAAACAGATGTAAAGGCAATGATCAGGAATGGATACAATTACCTCGCACCTCCAATCCAAAACACTAGAGTGAAAGAAACACAAACGTAAAATAACTAAACAATTTTACCATGATAGAAACGTCACAAACGGAAAGCCTAAAGGATAATTACCTTTCCACAAAATGGGAAAATGACTATCCAAAATCAAAACAAGGTATTACTTATACATACATACGACAGAAGAACCGCCTTGGAAGGTCAATGTAAAGTATTTCACTTGGGGACTTAAATCAGTTTTTCATGGCCACAATCATAGCCGTTACTTCTGCCGTGGTTAAGACAAATAATTTGTCTAATCCACATGAAGGCTTATAAAAATCAAACAAACACAGAGATGAAACTACGATGAGGACTCGAACGCATGAAATCACTGAAATGCTGGAGCAAACGATAACAAACAGTTCGACTACGGTTACCTAAATTAAAATTTTCATTAAGCCTTTACGCTTGAACCTTCATAAAATCGGAGGCCTCACCCGCCGACGGGCAAATAAAGAGGGAGGGTTTACTACAATGCATGCAGCCTGGCGTGAAGCATTTAAGTCCTTTTAAACCCTCACTATTGTCGGTTGGCGGTTGGAAACTGATAATCGAATTTCCATTCGAAGTTAGGGTTGTTATAGGTATTTCTTTTCATAATCGGATAAAACTGACTAAAATATGTTCTACAAAATATAATTAACAATTCAGTCTGCGCGGCCACTATGACCATTTAACATAATTTCAAAAATAAAAATTGAAATAGATCTCCAAATCCGTTTTTCTTTGTAGCGTTGGATGTGGCTATGTGTCCTAAATTCTGCTTCTGCTGATTATTTCATCTGACTGAGTTTCATTCTTAATGTTTATTATTTTTTTATTTTCAGACTGTGGAAATCTTACGGCTCCTACCAACGGTGATGTTGCATATTCAAGTGGTACAACATATCAGTCGGTGGCGACTTTCAGCTGTGACCACGGCTACACACTTGATGGTGACGAATCTCAAACGTGTCTGGCGTCTAAATCATGGAGTAATACGAGCCCGGTTTGCGATATAAACGGTATATTGTCTTTCTCTACGAAGAAAAACTCTTAAATATGAAGACTAATTTTCTTACACAATTTTTCGGAAGCAACTCGTTCTGTAAACATAAATGCATTCAAGTTTCCGAAATAGCTTTTGTGTAACAACTAGGCAACACACAGAAACAAAACAGATGTAAAGGCAATGGCCAGGAGTTGATACAATTACCTCGCATCTCCCACCGAAGACACCAGAGGGATAGCAACACAAACGTAAAACAACTAAACAAGTTTACCATAACTAGAAATGTGTCCAGACGACACAGATGCCCCCGTCAAGGGCCCCGCTTCACCCCGAAAATCCATGTTGCAACAAAATTTTCTAAGTGTGTGACCTTAACCGTGAGGTCATGGGCAGGGTCGTTGGTATGGGTGAATGGGACTTGGGACCTGTATCTATCATCATTCCAAATATGAAGCCAATCTATAAATATGAGCCCTAAAACTTTAAGTCTGTGACCTTGACCTTGAGGTCAGGGGTGGGGGTATATACAACTTTAGACCTGTAACTATCATCATACCAAATATGAGGCAAATCTATACGGTTTGGTGAGAATGAGCTCTTAATAAACTTTAAATAAAAAAATTCTTTGTCTGTGATCTTGACCTTTAGAGCGCGTGCATGGGTGGGATTATTGGACCAGTATCAATCATCATACAAAATATAAACTTAATTCTTCATACGATTTGGAAAATATAAACTCTTAAAATATCTAATTAAAAATTTCTAAGTCTGTGACCTTGAACTTGAGCTCATGGGCATGGGTGGGGTATCGCTGAATAAAATTGAAGGTATCTAACATCATACCAAATATAAACTCCATCACACGATTTGGAAAATACCAACTCTTATAATATCTAATTAAAAATTTCTAAGTCTGTGACCTTGACCTTGAAGCCATAGGCATGAGTAGAGGTATTGCCAAATAAACATTTGGACCTGTATCTATCATCATAGCATATATACTCAGTCAAAAAAGTTCCTATACCTAAAATTGCTTCTGTTACTATAGCTACTACAGATAAAAACTACACAAAGTTTGTTATGTTTTGATAAGAAGACTCATTTTTCCGTACAAAAGCACCATTCGTTTTTGTTTTCGTAAACACATCATCGAAGACAATTGCTTTAAACACACAAGGGGTCACTGTGTCATTTTCGCAGAGAAAATGATTAAACATGCTATGATTTAACATCTAAAAATTTTCCTGTACCCTACATTTCTAAAATTTGATACATGTGACATTTCTTTGGATACCATTTGCGTCTATTCACAAAAAATTTGGAACTTTAGTTGCATCAGCTACGAAAAACAGGCTATCACATATTGACCTGCAATTCTTAGAAGTTGTGTGCAAATGCCGCTTTCAATGGGAACTCAATAGAAAATCGCAATCGATAGTGCTACATGCTACATGAATGTTCTGTATTTTTACCATCATGATGAAAAGCAATGGTGGACACAAAGCGTTTTTGGAAAAAATGGCAAAAATTGATTGACAGGAATAAAAATTACGGCAGTTCGAAAATTGCTATGTTTTTAATTGCAAGGGAGAAAATTTGAGAATTTCAAAAATTTAAACCTCGCTCATAATGCGAGATCATGAGTTATTGTAAATGTAAAGTGTTATCCGATGTTCCGGGAATATTGTCTTCCATCTTAGATAAAAAAGAACTTTCTGCGCATGCGCAATGTCCATTTTCTACCAAAATCTTTCTAGGCACATATTGGAAGACAACTCTGGAGCAGAAAGGTATGGACAAATGCAAGTTTGAGCATTCTCTAGCTAAACGTCCGATTTAAATGTCTACAGCCACATTTAGCTCAATAGCAGCCAGATATCTAGTGAGTTTCACCCGGAAGTTGGTATAGTTACTTTTTTGACTAAGTATATAAGCCAAATCCATAATATGGTTTGGAAAATTTGAGCTCTTTAAAATCTTTAACATTAAAAGTGTCTAAGTCTGTGACATTGACCTTGAGGTCATAGGCATGGGTGGGGGTATTGCTGAATAAATACAGTACCTATATCTATCATCATATGAACCAAAGCCATCATAAAAGTACAGGTTCTACCAGGTACAAATACCTTAACTGGAGTCTTTAACCTGGAAAATTTCATGACCTTGACCTTGAGGTCATTGGTATGGGTGGGGGTATCGCTGAATCAAACTTTGAACCTGTATCTATTATCATACCAAATATGAACCAATTCCATCAAATGGTTTGGAAAATATGAGTTCTAAAATGTTCAGGTCTACCTGTTACAAAAACCTTAACCTCAGTCTTTAACATTGAACATTTCTAAGTCTGTGACCTTGACCTTGAGGTCACAGGCATGGGTGGGAGTATTGCTTAATGAAACTTTGGACCTATATCTATCATCATACCAAAGATGAACCAGTTCCATCAAATGGTTAGGAAAATATGAGTACTAAAAATTCAGGCTCTACATGTTACAAAAACCTTTACCTGAGGTAACAGGATCACGTACGTACGTACACACACACGTACAGACGGACGTACACGCACGCACGGAAAAGCGAAAAACTATATGCCCCCGGCATCATGTGATGCGGGGGCATAAAAAAGTCACAAACGGAAAAGTTAACGATAGTAACCTTTCCACAAAATGGCAAAAATGACTATGCGAAATAAAATTAAAGAAAAAACAAGATAGTTATTAGGTATACATACATACAACAGAAGAACCGCCTTGGAAGGTGAGTTTTTAAGTTTTTCACTTGTCGACTTAAATCAAAGTTACGCGGCCACAGTCCTCGCCCTTACTTCTGCCGTTGCTAAGACAAATACGTTTTAGTCCGCATTAAGGCTTCTACTTCTACTTTCCTTACTCATCAGTTCTACATCTCCGAGACCATAAAAATCAAACAATTACAGAGATGAAACAACGGTGAGGATTCGAAAGAAGAAAAGAACTGAAATGATGGAGCAAACGAAAACCAGGTAAGACCACGGTTGGCCCAACCAGAGGCATAGCATCAGATACCAACACATAACCTAAATTAAAATTCGCAGTAAGCTTTATGCTGGAACCTTCAAATAATGTGAGGCCTGACACGCCGGTGGGCAATTAAAAAGGTAAGCAAAGTTTTCTAGCTTGATTGTGTTACTACCATGCCTGCAGTCTGTCGTGAAGCATTTAACTCCTTTTAAAACCTCACTCTTGTCGAATGGAGAGTGATAACCGAATTTCCATTCAAAGTTAGGATTGTTATATGTATTTCTTTTCATAATTATTTAAAATGTCTCAAATATGTTCTACAGAATAAAATTACAAATTCAGTCTGTGCGATCACTATGACCATTTAACAGTATTCACTTTGACATTGCAGCAATGGATGTAGTTATGTGTCCTAAGTTCTGCGTCTACTGATTATTTCATCTGACTGAGTTTCATTCTTGTTGTGTCTTTTTATTTTTTAATTTTTCAGACTGCGGGAATCTTACGGCTCCTACGAATGGCAATGTTGTATATTCAAGTAGTACAACATATCAGTCGGTGGCGACATTCACCTGTAACCCCGGCTACACACTTGTTGGTGACGAAACGCAAACGTGCCAGGCGTCTAAATCATGGAATAATACGAGCCCGGTTTGTGATATAAACGGTACATTGACTTTCTCTACGATAGCAAAACTCTTAAGATAAGAGAGTCAAATATTAAGACTTAATTCTTACACAATTTAGTCCGGCCCGCACACTAGTACTGGTAAACCGCTAAGAGGATCTAAGCCTGTCCAGGAACTGCGGTGCGAGGTGGACCGTCCATGCTAATAAACCCTATTGGTTTCATTGGGCGACAGGGCTTGAGATGTCATTTCATCTCAATGTCGGGTAAAAGTCCCACAAAATTGGAAGCAACGTCTCCAAAATGACCTTTACAGTGTTGACGGGGACGTTAAACCTCAAATCAAACAAACAAACAAAAAACTCGTTCTGTATTCATTAACGCATTTCAGTGTCCCAAATAGCTTGAGGGATGCAACTCGACAACACACAGAAATAAAACATGTAAACGCAATTATCAGAAACCTATTCAATTGCCGCAAACCTCCCATCGAAAGAAACACAAACATAAAACAATCTTACGATAGTAGAAACTTCATAAGCGGAAAGCCTAAAGGAATGTTACCTTCTCACAAAATGGCCAAATGCTATCTACACTAAAGGAAAATATTAACAATACATACATCCAACAGGGGAACCGCCTTTGATCGGACGGTAAACAGTGTTTTAAGTAAGCCTTTAGGCTGTAACCTTCATAGAACCTTAGGTCTGACCCGCCGGCGGGCAATAAAAGAGGGAAGCAAATTTGTCAACCTTGACTGTGTTAACTACCATGCATGCAGTCTGTCGAGAATCATTTAACTCCTTTTATACCCACACTCTTGTCGGATGGAGAGGAGATTGATAATCGGATTTCCATTCGAAGTTAGGATTGTTATAGGTATTTCTTTTTATAATCAATTAAAATTGTCTCAAATATGTTGTACAGAATGGAATTACAAATTTAGTCTGCCCGCCCACTCTGACCATTTAACAGTATTTCCAAAAATACAGGAATAGCCGTCCAGATCCGTTTTGCTTTGTAGCGATGGATTTGACTATGTGTCCTAAATTCTGCTTCCACTGATTATTTCATCTGGCCGAGTTTCATTCTTGATTTTTTATTTTCAGACTGTGGAAATCTTACGGCTCCTACGAATGGCAATGTTGTATATTCAAGTGGTACAACATATCAGTCGGTGGCGACATTCAGCTGTGACCCCGGCTACACTCTTGTTGGTGACGAAACGCAAACGTGCCAGGCGTCTAAGTCATGGAATAATACGAGCCCGGTTTGTGATATAAACGGTATATTGTCTTTCTTTACGATAGCAAAACTCGTAAGATAGAAGCAAATATTAAGTCTTAATTTCTTACACAATGTAGTCAGAAGCAACTCGTTCTGTATTCATTAATGCATTTCTGTCCCCCAAATGGCTTGTGGGATACAGCCCGACAACACACAGAAACAAAACAGATGTAAAGGCAATGATCAGGAATCAATACAATTGCCTCAAACCTTCTATCCTACACACTTAAGAAACGCAAACATAATACAACCTTACGATAATAAAAACTTCAAAAGCAGAAATCCTAATGGATAGTTACCTTCTCACAAAATCGCCAAATGGCTGTCCAAACTAAAGCAAAATATTAGAAATACATACATTCGACAGAGGAACCGCGTTTGAACGAACAGTAAAAATGTTTAAAGTAAGCCTTTACGCTGGAAACTTCTTAGGATCGGAAGAACCAAAACATTTTTGTTTTTATCATATGTAATAAATATGTAAGTTAATATACTCGTATTCTGTGCGTGTGACAGAATCCGAAGAAAAACAATTAATTTTTATGATATGTAATATATATGTTAATATACGCTGAGTTTTGATGGTCCTGTATCGCTTACCTGAGATAACAGATTCAAACTTCAAAGTTTCAGGAAGTCCCAATCATTACTGAAGTACTTACGCCGATGACAAGGTCAAAAACAGGCATTTTCAGCAATTAAAGGGGTATGTGTGGTAATTATGTAAATTACATAATATATGTAATTTTTTAAGCACAGTTAGGGATATTCAACACAAAATTGTGTTTCCAGGGTGGAAAATTATACAGCAGAATTTCAAAATTGTCTTATTCTTAGCCACATTACCACCCCTATACAACCCGCCACACCGAATATAGGGGAAACATTGGTAGGTGATTTTAAACCCTGACTGATATGAGCGATGACAAGGGAAAAAACGCCGTTAGGATTGCACATGCAAACAACAATGGTTTAGACTAGAATTGCCTGGTCTCGCCAGAGCCTTTTCTGTTCCCTGGTATAAACTGCAGTCAAGGTGAATCTTGAACCAAAAAATCAAAGTCCTTGACTTGGTTTAGAAGGGGCTGAGCATGTGCACAGAAACATTGATAGGACAGGCTGTCCGAATGGCCCTTTTTCCCGTGTATTGGTATATAAGCATTTTATGAAGGCATGTATAGGCAGCCTAGATCCTGACCCATATCCCCATCTATGGGACCTGACCCAGGGTGTATTTGATATGGATTTGACGTGCGCGTAGACCTTTAAACATATACCCATCGGCCAAGTATTAATCCACCCTGATATCTAGTTCTCAAGTAACCGGCGATTCTGTGACTGAAGAATTAAAACTACTTTTCTTATACTGCGGAAAATAAAGAAAGGCTTTTTAATGTCAGAAAAGACTCAGATTAGTTGTCAAGATATAGCCTGTGGATGGGATAATATGTATAGTGCAAATAACGGTATTAGCTAACCTTGACCCGTGTGTATAAAAATAGAAGTGAATGCAATGATCAAAGACACTGGATGAAATGAGTGATGGACAAACTCACACCATGTTTAATACTGGATTGTACAGTATGACTGTATCCATGGCCCATGTACTTAATTGGAAGACACAACCAGGTCTCTTCCCTGCCCCTCAACCCCCCAATATCGGAGGGATTTTTATTTTTGACTACTGTCATAGCCCCAAAAAAGTCTATGACAAATGCTTTTAATTAAGCCAACACACAAAACTGATTTTTAATTACTTGTGTAACTGTACTGACTGACTGCACTGACATTTATGCTTAAATTTCACTGTAACTACGGCAAGTTTGATTCGAATACATGATGTCGTCTCCTGGGCTGCATGATGCTTCCACGCAGAGCTGAATCCGACCCGCATACGAGAACTGGTAAACCGTCTAGAGGTTCCTAGCCTGCCCAGGCAAAGCGGTGCGCACGAGTCGAACCGTCCATGCTTATAAACCCTATTGGTTTCATTGGGCAACAGGGCTTGAGAAGTCATTTCATCTCAAGATCGGGTAAAAGTCCTATAAAATTGGAAGCAACGTCTCCAAATTGACCTTAACAGTGTTGACAGGGACGTTAAACCTCAAACAAACAAATGATGTCGTCTCGTGATCCAACAGGCCTTCAGCAGACATTTACTGATGCGAAAAAAAAATAATTCATATATCTGGACATTATAACCGTGAAAGTACTGATAGCCGTAAAATGTACCCACACATTTGCAAATCTGTTTATATCCCCCGACCGAATAGGTTGGGGGGATATAGCGATCAGCATGGCGTCCGTACGCCTGTTGGTCCGTCCGGTTGTCCTTCCGTCCGTCCGTAGACGCAACCTTGTGTTGGCCATAACTCCAATACCCTGTAAGATTCATTGATGGTTCTTGGCACAATTGTTCACAAGGCTGAGACGGCGTGTCATGCGCAAGAACTAGAACTCTGGCTGCCATAGTTTTTGAGTAAGCTACCCTTTTAATAAAATAAAATGACCAAAACTCGAATACCCTTAGAGAGGTATTGATGGTACCTGGCACTATTGTTCACAAGGCTGAGACGACGTGTCATGCGCAAGAACCACAACTCTGGTTGTCATGTTTTTTATTTATCTCCCCTTCAATATAAAAGAGTGACTTGTGATGGCCATATCTCTTATAACCTTTGAGATATATTGATGGAAACTGGCACATTTGTTCTCAAGGCTGAGACGGCGTGTCATGCGCAAGAACCACAACTCTTGGTGCCATGTTTTTTTAGTTATCTCCCCTTCCATTAAAATAGAATCACTTCATTGTGATGGCGATATCTCCAATACTCTTTGAGATATATTGATGGTACTTGGTACAGGTGTACATGACGTTTAGCAGGCGTGTCGTGTGCAAGAAACTCGAGTCTGGGTGCCCTGGTTTTTTAATTATCTCCCCTGACAATATAATTGTGATGGCCAAAACTCCAACACCCTTGGACATATATTGCTGGTACTTGGCACAATTGTGGACAAGGTGGAGACGGCGTTTCATGCCTAAGAACCACAACTCTGGGTGCTAGGGTATTTGCGTTATCACCCCTTCCAATATAATCGTATGACCACCTTGTGATCAAACTCCAATACCCTTTGAGATATATTGAAGGAACTTGGCACAATATAAGGTATAGAAGGCATGTCATGTGCAGGAATCACAACTCTTGGTACTGTGGTCTTTGAGATATCTCCCCTTTCAATATAAATGTACGACCATATCTCGAAGACCCTTTGAGACATTTTGATGGTACTTGGTACAGGTATACATGTGGTTAAGCAGGCGTGTCATGCACAAGAACCACGATCCTGAGTGTGTTGGTTTAAGAGTTATCTGTCCTGGCAGTATAATCTTGTGATGGCTCTAACACCAATACCTTTGAGATATATTGCTGGTACTTGCCACAGTTGTACATGTATATACAAGGATGAAAGGCATTTCATGTGCAAGGACCACAACTCAGTATACCTGTACTCTGTACATTGGAAATCTTGGGTCTTCATCATGTTTAGAAGAGATCCTTTGTATTATTAGGCGAAGATAGTCTCAATAAACATTACATTTACAAAATAGACATGTACTATGGACTTACCAGTGTGTTTTAATTCTGGTGCACTTTCTGTTTGTGAACAGTCTTCTGAAGGCCATATTGGCGTTTGGTCGTGGGATTTGCCATCTCCTCCGATGGCCATTTTTGTAATTTGTTTACCACAATCCAAATTTTTACCGAACGCAGTGTCAACAGTGCTAACCCGAAGTAGCTGCTTGGGAGAAATAATTATTTTAATAGTTAATCGGGTAAGGTAAATCTGAGTGTACTCAATTTTCTATAACTGTAACTGCACTGACACAGTTTTGTTGGACAAAATAGAAGTGAAAGCAACGATAAGTAATCGATACAATTAACCCACAGCTCCCATCACAGACACCAAAGGGAAAGAACAACAGACCCTAATGAAAACATCAATAGCGGAAAGCCAAAAATACAGTTACTTTCCCACAAAATGGCCAATTGGCTATCCAAAATAAAATAATATAAGCGGCACAAACACCCAAAGACACAGTAAGTAACCATAACAAACATAAATCGCGACAGAAGAACCCCATTGGAACGATCAGCGAAACGAACCGATTTTCTGTGGCCACAATCCTCGCCCTTACTTCCGTCGCGATTTAGGCAAATGATTTGTTCAGTTCGCATGAAAGCCTCCTAACTCATCAGTGCAACATCTCCGTGAACACAAAAAATCAAGAAACTACAGAGATGAAACAACGTTGAGGACTCGACAGCAGGAAACCACTGAAATGCTGGAGCAAAAGAAAACCAACAGTTAGTCTCCGATGGGCCCGACCAGAGACAGAGCATCAGGCACCAACCAACATTACATTGAATTAGATCTCTCTAATTCTCAGTAAGGCTTAACGCTGGAACCTTCATAGAATCTGAGGCCTGACCAACGGCGTGCAATTAAAGACAGAAGCAATGTTGCCAACCGTGATTGGGTTAACTACCATGCATGCAGTCTGTCGTATAATATGTATGTTTAACCCAATCTTTTTATATCGAAGAATGATTTTACGAAATTGGGTGCTGAAGTCATTGCGGTTATATATTTTTCTGATTTCATATACTAAGTCACCATAAGATTCAGGTTCCGATAGACCTTGTTACAGAAGAGATTTAAGTCCAATATTGAATTTTGAAATTAAAAGTAGAAGTAAAACAAAGATCAGGAATCGATACAATTAACTTAATCCACCCATCAAAGACACCAAAGGGAAAGGAACACAAACATAAAGCGACCAGACCACAATGGAAACCTAAACAAAGGAAGGCAATAAGGACAGTGTCTTTCCCACAAAATGGCCACATGGCTATCCAAAAAATAAAAAGACACAAGTGATACACACAGTAAGTAACAAACAACAACATAAATAAACCGCCACAGAAGAACCGCCTTAAAACGGTCAGTGGAAACTTTCCACTGGGGGCTTAAATCGATTTTACGTGGCCACAATCCTCGCCCTTACTTCCGTCGCGATTTAGACAAATAATTTGTTCAGTCCGCATGAAGGCCTCCTAACTCATCAGTGCAACATCTCCGTGAACACAAATAATCAAAGAACCATAGAGGTGAGACAACGGTGAAGAGTCGACAGCCAGAAACCACTGAAATGCTGGAGCAAAAGACAACCAACAGTTAGACTCCGATGGGGCCGACCAGAGACAGAGCATCAGGCACCAACCAACATTACCTTGAATAAGATCTCTCTAATTCTCAATAACTCTTTAGTTGGAACCGTAAATGAAACCCGAATGACGTCTATAAAATTTTAAATAGGCTTTGCGTAGTTTATGGTACCGATAACCCTGATTAAGAAGTTTAGTAGTTAACAATTTATTACGAGTGTTGAAGTCAGTTACATGACTACACACTCTGGCAAATCAAATTAATTGCGAAATATAAACGCCATAGGATGGCGCACGAGGAACATTACCATCCAAAAAAGGAAAATTTACAATCTCAAAATCAAAATCATCGCGTTGTTCATAAATGTTAAAAGAAACAATCCATGCACAATGGATACATTTGAATCCAAAAACGGAGCCTCGGTATCAAAAGTATTTGCTTTTTTTAACTGAATTTCTGGGGGGTAAATTGTACTGATCAAGCCATCGAAATAGGTATTGTCAATGTTTACTAAACCATCCAAATATCTAGAAGTCGAGCTAAAAGTTTCAATGATTTCAGACTGGTTTTCAGCAGAAAGGGACATCATGAAGTCTCTGTCATATCAAAACAAATCAGCCACAAGAGGTGCGCAATTGGTACCCATCAGAATACTTAAGACAATTTGTGCTTATTTGGATGATTTATTAAATATTGATAATACCTATTTCGATGGTTTGACCAGTAAAATTCCCTCCCCCCCCCCCCATAACTTCAGTTTATTAAAGCAAATTCTTCTGATACCGAGGCCCCGTTTTTGGATTTACATCTATCTATTGCAGTTGGGCTTGTTTCTTGCAAAGTTTATGATAAACGCGATGATTTTGATTTTGAGATCGTAAATTTTCCTTTTTTGGATGGTGATGTGCCTCGTGCGCCATCATATAGCGTTTATATTTCGCAATGAATTCGATTTGCTAGAGTGTGTAGTCATGTAACTGACTTCAACACTCGTAATAATTTGTTAACGGCTAAACTTCTTAATCAGGGTTGTCGGTACCATAA
The DNA here is from genome assembly GCA_963580285.1 of Lucinisca nassula. Taxonomy (NCBI): domain Eukaryota; kingdom Metazoa; phylum Mollusca; class Bivalvia; order Lucinida; family Lucinidae; genus Lucinisca; species Lucinisca nassula. The sequence goes on along the minus strand of OY757013.1, from coordinate 120,836,013 downwards.
ACTACGCATTAGCTGCTCCTCGCTTGGCACTCAGATTTACGGGGTAGAGCTAGGACTGGTCGACCCAGTGTCAGGATAATGTGACTGGTGTGGTATCATGTAATATGTCTGGGACATGATACTTCAGTGAGGCAGCACTATAAAAGTGAACATTGAGCTCCCTGTCGCAACCAGACACCGTCGTGATATGACTGAATAATTGTTGAAAGCGACGTTAAACCCGAATTCACAAACACACACACACACACACACACACACACACACACACACCATAAACTACGCAAAGCCTTTTCAAAATTTTTAGACGCCATTCTGATTTAATGTCCAAATATAATATTGGACTTAAATCTCTTCTGCAACAAGGTCTATCGGAACCCGAATTTTATGGTGACTAAGTATATAAATTCAGAAAAAATATATAAGCGCAATCATTATGAGGTCGACTTCAGCACCCAATTTTGTAAAATCATCCTTCGATATAAAAAGATTGGGTAGAACATAAATGTTATATGACAGACTGCATGCATGGTAGTTAACCCAATCACGGTTGACAACTTTGCCTCCCTCTTTTATTTGCACGCCGGTGGATCAGGTCTCAGATTCTAAGACACTCCAACGTAAAGGCTTATGTTGGTTGGTACCTGATGCTCTGTCTCTTGTCGGGCCCATCGGAGTCTAGCTCCAGCATTTCAGTGGTTTCTTGGTGTCGAGTCCTCACCGTTGTTTCATCTCTGTGGCTGTTTGATTTTTGTGTTCACGGAGATGTTGCACTGATAAATCGATTTAAGCGCCCCCCCCCCCACACCCCCAGTGAAATTCGCTTCCGCTGACCATTCAAAGGTGGTTCTTCTGTCGCGGTTTATTTTTGTTGTGGTTTGTCTTTGGATGTTTGTGTCGCTTATAGTATTTTATTTTGGATAGCCAATTGGCCATTTTGTGGGAAAGTAACTGCCTTTTTGGCTTCCCGCTATTGTTGTTTCCATTAGGATGTGTTGTTTCATGGTTGTGTTTCTTTCCCTTGGCTGTCTCTGCTGGTAGCTGTGTGTTAATTTTATGGATTCCTGATCATTGCCTCCACTTCTAATTTTCTGCCAAATCTTTCAAAGACTTTGTCGCAATATTTTATCACATGTTTTTGATGGCAGTACAACATGAAGTTAATAATTTAGAGAGTTCAGTGGTGGTACAAAAGCTTGAATTTGCAAGCCTTAAATACGGTAAAAAATCAAAGTGTGCTGTTTTAGAGACTTCAAATAATGTCAAATGTTCGAACAATGCTTTATCACGAAAAAGGAACGATAAGAAGCCAAATGACAAATTTCTATAGAATAATATGGAATTGCAATGTAACCAACCCGTCACGTGGGACATGATTAAAAGGTAAAAAGCAACGTTTTGCGACTTAAATTTGTCTTTTTTGAATACAAACTTTATAACCATGCACCAATGCCGTTCAGTATTTTGACGAGTTTTCTTCATATAGTTGGGAAAAATTTAGTAATCACTTCTCTTTGAACAAAAAAAATCACCTTGGACACGAATTGCTCGAATTTTGGAGATTAGGTATTGCAATAACATTTATTAAAAGTTCTAAGTTGGACTACTTGAGGATTATTATTCATTTTGGACTTTGTTAGGGATCAAACAGCAGAATTTAATCTTGAGTAAAGGACACTTATGTTTATAACAGTTTAAAAATCAAACATTTTGGCAATAAACTATGTTAATTTTTTAAAAGACATGTTTGGTTTTTTTCTTCTGTTACGCTTGGCACGAAACAATGAAGTATACATGGTTTGCAGACCAGACTAGCTAGTTTCGGCTAATTAGGCCTCCTCAGTGACCCTCAAATATTTTGAAACTTCCATAATGGAATCAATGGTCCCCAGGACAAGAAGTATAAACTGCACTATGATGAAGTCTCTTCGATAACTAAAATAATATATCAGCCACAAGGGGTGCGCAATTTGTACCCATCGGAATTTCAACAATTTGTCTCAATAACTTTGCACCAAAGCTAATAAAATATAGTCAAGTAGGAAGGTAAGAACTTCACAGACTTCACACGCAGGAGGATGCGGCAGCTGCCGAATTGCTTTTGTTGAATTGTTTAACTCCTTTTAAACCCACACTCCTGTCGGATGGAGAGTGATTATCCGATTTCTAATCCACGTTAGGGTTGTTATAGGTATTTCTTCTCATAATCATTTAAAAATAGTTCAAATATGATCTACAGAATATAATTATAATTTCTGTGTGCGCGACCACTATGACCATTTAATATTATTTCCTAAATATATAGAAATATATGTCATAATCCGTTTGTCTTTGCAGCGATTGATGTGGCTATGTATCCTAAATTATGCGTCTATTGATAATTTTATCTGAACGAGTTTCATTCTTCATGCTTCATTTTTTTTTCATTTTTAGACTGCGGAAATCTTACGGCTCCTACCAATGGCAAAGTAGAATATTCAAGTGGTACGACATATCAGTCGGTTGCGATATTCAGCTGTGACCCCGGCTTCACACTTGATGGTGACGAAACGCGAACGTGTCAGGCGTCAAAATCATGGAATAATATGAGCCCGGTTTGTGAAATAAACGGTACATTGTCTTTCTCTACGATAGCAAATCTCTTAAGATACGAGAAGCAAATATGAAGACTTAATTTCTTACACCATTTTTTCAGAAGCAACTCTTTCTATATTCATTAAGCATTCCAGTTTCCCAAAGCGTAACAACTCGGCAACACACAGAAACAAAACAGATGTAAAGGCGATGGTCAGGAATGGATACAATTACCTCGCACCTCCCGTCCAAAACAACAGCGGGAACGAAACACAAACGTAAAACAACTAAACAACTTTGCCATAATAGAATCGTCACAAACAGAGAGCCTAAAGGATAATAACCTTTCCACAAAATAGCAAAACTGGCTATCCAAAATCAAAACAAAGCATTACTTATACATACATACGACAGAATAACCGCCTTGGAAGATCAGTGTAAAGTATTTCGGGGACTTACATCAATTTTTCGTGGCCACAATCCTAGCCCTTACTTCTGCCGTGGCTAAGACAAATAATTTGTCTAGTCCGCATGAAGGCTTATAAAAATCAAACAATTATAGAGATGAAACAACGATGAGGACTCGAACGCATGAAATCACTGAAATGCTGGAGTATAAGATAACCAACAGTTCGACTATGGTTACCTCATTTAAAATTTTCAGTTAGCCTTTACGCTTGAACCTTCATATAATTGAGGCCTCACCCACCGGCGGGTCATAAAAGAGGGAGGCAAAGTTTTCAAGTTTAATTGGGTTTACTACAGTGCATGCCGTCTGTCGTGAAGCATTTACCTCCTTTTAAACCCTCACTATTGTCGGTTGGAAAGTGATTAGCGAATTCCCATTCAAAGTCAGGGTTGTTAGAAGCATTTTCTTTCATAATCAGTTAAAACTGTCTCAAATATGTTCTACAGAATCAAATTACAAATTCAGTCTGCAACACCGGTATCACCACTTAATAGTATCTCCTGAAAAATATAGAAATAGATATCAAGATCAGTTTGTCTTTGCAGCGATGGCCGTGGCTATTTGTCTAAAATTATAATTCTGCTTCTTCAATTAAAGAGGGAAGCAAATGTTTCAACCTTGACTGGGTTAACTACCACACATGCAGTCTGTCGTGAAACATTTTATTCTTGTTATACACAAATTCTTTTCGGATGGGGAGTCGTTATCGAAATTCCATTCGAAGTTAGGAATGTAACAAGTATTTCTTTTCATAATCAGTTAAAACTGTCTCAAATATGTTCTACAAAATATAATTACAAATCAGTCTGCGCAACCGGTGTGACCATTTAACAGTATTTCCCGAATATAAAGAAATAGATGGTTCAGATCCGTTTGTCTTTGCAGCGATAACTGTGGCTATGTGCCCAAAATCATGATTCCGTTTGAACTGTTTAGTTCCTCTTAATGAGATGCATTCCTGGTGTTTCCATTTTCTTTATTTCTTTTTATTATTTTTTATTATTTTTATAATTAGACTGCGGAAATCTTACGGCTCCTACCAACGGTAATATTGTGTATTCAAGTGGTACAACATATCAGTCAGTGGCAACGTTCAGCTGTGATGATGGCTACACACTTGATGGTGACGAAACGCGAACATGTCAGGCGTCTAAATCGTGGGATAATTCGAGCCCAAGTTGTGATATAAATGGTACATTGTCGTTCTCTAAGATATCAAAACTCTTAAGGTGGAAACCAATATTAAGACATAATTTCTTACACAATTTTGTCAAAAGCAACTCGTGTATTCATTACCGCATTCCAGTGACCCAAATGGCCTGTCGGATACAACTCGACAACACACAGAAACAAAACAAATGTAAATGCGATGATCAGGAATCTATACAATTGCCTCAAACCTCGCATCCTACACACTAAATGGAACTAAACCGAAACATAAAGCAACCTTACGATAATAGAAGCTTCATAAGTGGAAAGCCTAAAGGATAGTTACCTTCTCACAAATTGGCCAAATGGCTATCCAAACTAAAGAAAATATTAGCAATACATACATTCGACAAGGGAACTGCCTTTGAACGGACAGTAAAAATGTATTAAGTAAGCCTCTACGCTGGACCCTTCATAGGCCTGTCCCGCCGGCGAGCAATATAAGAGGGAAGAAAATTAGTGGACATTGACTGTGTTAACTACCATGTATGCAGTCTGTCGAGAAGCATTTAGCTCCTTTTAAACCCACACTTGTCGGGTGGAGAGCGATAATCGAATTTCTTTTCGAAGTTAGGATTGTTATATGTATTTCTTTTCATAATCAGATAAAACTGACTCAAATATGTTCTACAAAATATAATTACAAATTCAGTTTGCGCGGCCACTATGACCACTTAACATTATTGCCCAAAAAAATATTAAAATAGATGTCCAAATCCGTTTCTCCTTGTAGCGATGGATGTGGCTATGTGTTCAAAATTCTGCTTCTGCTGATTATTTCATCTGACTGAGTTTCATTCTTGATGTTCCATTATTTGTTTTTCATTTTCAGACTGCGGAAATCTTACGGCTCCTACCAATGGCAATATTGTATATTCAAGTGGTACAACATATCAGTCGGTGGCGACATTCAGCTGTGACCCCGGCTACACACTTGATGGTGATGAAACACAAACGTGTCTGGCGTCTAAATCATGGAATAATACGAGCCCGGTTTGCGATATAAACGGTATATTGGCTTTCTCTGCGATAGAAAAACTCTTAAATATGAAGACTAATTTTCTTACACAATTTGTCTGAAGCAACTCGTTCTGTATATATAAACGCATTCAAGTTTCCTAAATGGCTTTTGTGTAACAACTAGGCAACACACAGAAACAAAACAGATGTAAAGGCAATGATCAGGAGTGGATACAATTTCCTCGCATCTCCCACCTAAGACACCAAAGGGAAAGCAACACAAACGTAAAACAATTAAACAACTTTACCATAAAAGAAACGTCTGAAACGGAAAGCATAAAGGATAGTTACCTTTCCACAAAATGGCAAAAATGGCTGTGCAAAATAAAATATAAAAAAAACAACATAATAATTAGGTATGCATACATACAACAGAAGAACCGCCTTGGAAGGTCAGTTTTTAAGTTTTCTACTTGTCGACTTAAATCACTGTTACGAGGCCACAGTCCTCGCCCTTACCTTTTAGTCCGCATGAAGGTTTTTCCTTACTTATCAGTTCTACATCTCCGAGAACATAAAATAACGGTGAGGATTCGAAAGAAAAAAAGAACTGAAATGATTGAGCAAACGAAAACCAAGTTAGACCACGGTGGGCCCAACCAGAGACATAGCATTAGATACCAACACATTACATAAATAAAAAATTCGCAGTAAGCTTTACACTGGAGCCTTCAAATAATGAGAGGGCTGACCCGCAGGCGGACAAGTAAAGAAGTAAGCAATTTTTTCAAGCTTGATTGTGTTACTACCATGTATGCAGGCTGTCATGAAGCATTTAACTCCTTTTAAACCCTCACTCTTGTCGAATGGAGAGTGATTATCGAATTTCCATTCGAAGTTAGGATTGTTATAGGTATTTCTTTTCATAATCAGTTAAAATGTCTCAAATATGTTCTATGGAATAAAATTACAAATTCAGTCTGCGCGACCGCTATGACCATTTAACAGTATTCCGTTTGACATTGCTGCGATGGATGTAGTTATGTGTCCTAAGTTCTGCTTCTACTGATTATTTAATCTGATAGATCTGCTTGAGTTTCATTCTTGATGTTTCATTATTTTTTTTTTCATTTTCAGACTGCGGAAATCTTACGGCTCCTACGAATGGCAATGTTGTATATTCAAGTGGTACAACATATCAGTCGGTGGCGACATTCAGCTGTGACCCCGGCTACACACTTGTTGGTGACGAAACGCAAACGTGCCAGGCGTCTAAATCATGGAATAATACGAGCCCGGTTTGTGATATAAACGGTACATTGACTTTCTTTACGAAAGCAAAACTCTTAAGACAAGAGAGGCAGATATTCAAACTTAATTTCTTTCAAAATTAAGTCAGAAGCTACTCGTTCTGTATTCATTAACGCATTTCAGTGTCCCAAATGGCTTGTGGGATACAACTCGACAACACACAGAAACAAAACAGATGTAATGGCAATGATCAGGAACCTATACAATTGCCTCAAGCCTCCCATTGAAAGAAAACACAAACATAAAACAACCTTACGATAATAGAACTTTCAAAAGCGGAAAGCCTAAAGGAATGTTACCTTCTCACAAAATGGGCAAATGGCTTTCTAAACTTAAGGAAAAAATTAACAATACATCCATCCGACAAGGGAACCGCCTTTGATCGGACAGTAAACAAAGTTTTAAGAGAGCCGTTAAGCTGGAATCTTCATAGAAACTTAGGCCTGACCCGCCGGCGGGCAATCAAAGAGGGAAGCAAATTTGTCAACATTGACTGTGTTATTATTTTTTTGATTATGGTTTGACGGCCCTTTCAAGATTATTTCACTCATATCGAGCCGATCGTTAATCAGAGGTGGGCGAAAACCGGAGTACCCGGAGAAAACCCATCTGACCTTCCATTGCAGAACTTGGCGTCTCACATGTTACCCGAGCGAGGCTCGAACCTCAGCGGTGAGAGACCTAATGATCAAGAGTCGGCGCTCTTAACCACTAGGCCACGGAGGCTTAATTGACTGTGTTAACTACCATGCATGCAGTCTGTCGAGAATCATTTAACTCCTTTTATACCCACACTCTTGTCGGATGGAGGGGAGAGTGATAATCGAATTTCCATTCGAAGTTAGGGTTGTTATAGGTATTTCTTTTTATAATCAGTTAAAATGGTCTCAAATATGTTCTACAGAATAGAATCACAAATTCAGTCTGCCCGACCACTCTGACCATTTAACAGTATTTCCAAAAATACAGGAATGGATGTCCAGATTCGTTTTGCTTTGTAACGATGGATTTGGCTATGTGTCCTAAATTCTGCTTCCACTGATTATTTCATCTGGCTGAGTTTTATACTTGAATTTCCATGTTTTCATTTTCAGACTGTGGAAATCTTACGGCTCCTACGAATGGCAATGTTGTATATTCAAGTGGTACAACATATCAGTCGGTGGCGACATTCAGCTGTGACCCCGGCTACACATTAGTTGGTGACGAAGCGCAAACGTGCCAGGCGTCTAAATCGTGGAGTAATATGAGCCCGGATTGTGATGTAAACGGTACATTTTCTTTCTCTACGATAGCAAAACTCTTAAGATACGTGAAGCAAATATGAAGAATTAATTTCTTACACAATTTATTCAGAAACAACTCTTTCTGGTTTGTGATCTAAACGGTACATTGTCTTTCTTTATGATAGCAAAACTCGTAAGATAGAAGCAAATATTAAGACTTAATTTCTTACACAATGTAGTCAGAAGCAACTCGTTCTGTATTCATTAACGCATTTCAGTGTCCCAAATGGCTTGTGGGAAACAATCGACAACTCATAGAAACAAAACAGATGTAAAGGCAATGGTCAGGATTCAACACAATTGCCTCAAACCTCCTATGCTACACACTAAAGAAACACAAACATAAAACAACCTTACGATAGTAAAAACTTCGATAGCGGAAAGCCTAAAGGATAGTTACCTTCTCACAAGATGGTAAAATGGCTATCCAAACTAAAGAAAAATATTAGCAATACATACATTCGACAGGGTAACCGCCTTTGAACGGACAGTAAACAATGTTTTAAGTAAGACTTTACGCTGGAAACTTCATAGAATCGGAAGCTCAAAAACTTTTATCATCATATGTAATAAATATATAAGTTAATATATTCTGTGCGTGTGACAGAATCCGAAGAAAAACAATTAATTTTTATGATATGTCATATATTATATGTTTTGATGGTCCTGTATCGCTTACCTGAGATAAGAGATTCAAACTTCTATAAAACATATTTAACGTCTTTACAGCTGGTGTCTTGGAATGTGTGGCAGCCGTAAAAAGTCTCCCTGTCCTACATCATAGTGTTGTTTATATTTTCTTGTCCTTTGGGATCATTGATTCCATTGTGGAATATGAAAATATTTGAGGGTCACTGATGAGGCCTAATTGGCCGAAACTAGCTAGTCCGGCCCAAAAACATGCACACTCCATAGTTTTCCGATCTGTGGTGTATTCCTTGCTTCCAAAGGATAACCCTTCTATAAAACATATTCAAAGTTTTAGGAAGACCCAATCATTACTGAAGGACTTACGCTGACGACAATGTCAAAAACAGACATTTTCAGCAATTATAGTGGTTTGTGTGGTAATTATGTCAAATACATAATATATAAAAAAATTAAGCACAGTTAGGGATATTCAACACAAAATTGTGTTTCGTGGGTGAAAAAATTATACACCAGAATTTCAAAATTGTCTAATACTCAGCCACATTACCACCAGTATACAACCCGCCACACCGAACATAGGGGAAACATTGATAGGTGCTTTGATACCATGACCGATATGAGCGTTGCAAAGAGAAAACACGCCGTTAGGATTGCACATGCAAACAACAATGAATTAGACAAGAATTGTGCAGTCTCGCCAGAGCATTTTCTGTTCCCTGGTATAAACTGCAGTCAAGGTGAATCTTGAGCCAAAGAATCAAAATCCTATACTTCCTTTAGAAGGGGCTGAGCATGTGCACAGAAACATTGATGGGACAGGCTGTCCGAATGGCCCTTTTTCGTGTGAATTGGTATATAAGCATTTTATGAAGGCATGTATAGGCTGTCCAGATCCTGACCCTTATCCCCACCTGTGGGACCTGTCCCTGGGTGTATTTGATATGGATTTGACTTGCGCATATACCTTCAAAGATATACACATGGGCCAATTATTAATGCTTCCTGAAATCTAGTTCTCAAGTATCCGGAGATTCTCTGGCTGAAGAATTAAAATTACTTTTCTTATACTGCGGAAAATAAGAAAGGCTTTTTAAATGTCAGAAAAGACTCAGATTAGTTGTCAAGATATAGCCTGTGGATGGGACATTATGTTTAGTGCAAACGACGGTATTTGCTGGCCCTGCCACCCGTATAAAAAATAGAAGTGAAGGCAATGATCAAAGATACTGGATGAAATGGTGGTACCTGGCGCAATTGTTCACAAGGCTGAGACGGCGTTTCATGCGCAAGAACCACATCTCTGGCTGCCATGTTTTTAGTTATCTTCCCTTCCGATAAAATAGAGTGACTATCTTGTGATGGCCATAACTTCAATTACCTTTGAGATGTATTGGTGGTAACTGGCACAGTTGTTCACAGGTCTGAGACGTCGTGTCATGCACAATAAACAAAACTCTGGGTGCTATGGTTTTTTAGTTATCTCCCCTTCCAATGAAATAGCATCACTACCTTTCGCTGGCGATATCTCCAATACTCTTTGATATATATTGATAGTACTTGGTACAGGTGTACATGGCGTTAAGCAGGCATGTCGTGTGCAAGAACGTCGAGTCTGGGTGCCCTTGTTTTTTAATTATCTCCCCTGACAATATAATCTTGTGATGGCCATAACTCCAATACCCTTTGACATATATTGCTGGTACTTGCCACAATTGTGGACAAGATGGAGACGGCGTTTCATGCATAAGATCCACAAGTCTGGGTGCTAGGGTATTTGAGTTATCAGCCCTTATATCATCTTATGACCACCTTGTGATCAAACTCCAATACTCTTTGAGATATATTGAAGGAACTTGGCACAATACAAGGTATACGAGGACTGTTCAAATATGAATGCAAGTAGAACGTTTTCTCATGCAATAATGCGAAATCACCTGGAAATAAATATCACAGCGTAGAAAAACATTTTACCTATACATTGATACCAAACCTGTTCAAATCCGTGCCCTTTAGCCAAGTATATCGTTCGATAAACACTGTCTACTCTTTGTATACTAATACAAAACATGGTTGGAAGAAAGTCAGAGTACGCCGTTGAAATACGGTCCTATATTAAGAATCGCTGTATTCTTGGTATACGGTGCAAAGACATTTTTGATGAAATATGTTCGGTTTATGGGCATAATGAAATGTCTTTTCCCACAGTTTTTCGTTGGTGTAAGAAACTCAGCTGTGGGCTAGGCGCAACAGAAGATGTACCGCATGATCGTCGGCCGAAAAGAGCAACATCTGCCAAGATGGTTGCTAGAGTGAAAGAAATAGTTGCTACCGATGCACGATACACCACTAGGCAAATAGCTAGTATGGTTGGCATCTCATTAGGAGCAGCTCATACAATTCTGAAACGGGATTTGAAAATGAGAACGACCTGTGCTTGATGGATTCCCCATCTGTTGACAGATGAGCAGAAAATGACACGCGTTCAGTGCGCCAAGAAGTTTCTTAAAAAGTTTCAAAATTACAATGCACGGTCTTTCGCTAATGTCGTCACAGGTGACGAGACATGGGTTCACTGTTTGAGCCAAAACGAAGGATTCAGAACAAAATATGGGCAACAAAGTATTGCAAAAGACCATGCATTAAAAAGTGGACCATGAGCGTCAAGAAGGTAATGTATGCCATATTATTTTCAAATCAGGGCCCTGCTATTCAGGTTGATGTGCCTAAAGGCAAATCTGTAAATGCGAAGTTTTACAAGAATAAAGTTCTTCGAAAATTGAAGAAATATTTCAAAGAACGAAGACCCGCAACTGGTTTGGCCAATGTCAGATTGCAACATGACAATGCGTCATCGCACAAGGCGTTCATTGTGCAAGACTATCTGAAGCAGGAAAAGGTTCTTGAACTCCCTCACCCCCCCCCCCCCCCCCCCGTATTCCCCTGTTCTTGCCCCGTGTGACTTTTTTGTTCCCGCGGCTGAAAAAATACCTTTCTGGAAAATTTGTACAGCGCAAACACCTCGGTTCTACAATATTCCAGTGCCTTCATAGTATACCTCGAAAAGACTACCAAAATGGTGCCTTTATAGTAAGCCTCGAAAAGACTACCAAAATGCATTCAATGATTGGATCAGAAGACTGACAGTTTGTATATCTGTTAAAGGGGAATACTTTGAGGGGACAAAATAAATTTTTCATCGAAATCTATCACGGAATCATTTTTATGTGCTTAGTTGCATTCATATTTGAACAGTCCTCGTAGAAGGCATTCTTGTGCAAGAATCACAACTCTTAGTGCTGTGGTATTTGAGATATCTCCCCTTTCAATATAACAGTATGACTACATTGTGATCACCATATCTCGAAGACCTTTTGAAACATATTGATTGTACTTGGTACAGATTTATATGAGGTTACGCAGGAGTGTCATGTACAAGAACAACAAATCTGAGTGCGTTGGTTTAAGAGTTATCTCCCCTGACAGTATAATCTTGTAATGGCTATAACTCCAATACCTTCGAAATTTATTGCTGGTACTTCCCAAAATTGTACATGTATATACAAGGATGGTAAGGTATTTCATGTGCAAGAACCACAACGCAGTATACCTGTACTCTGTGCATTGGAAATCTTGGATCTTCATCATGTTGAGAAGCGATCCTTTGTATCATTAGGCGAAGATAGTCTCAATAAACATATACAAAAAATACTATGGGCTTACCAGTGAGTTTTAATTCTGGTGCAATTTCTGTTTGTGAACAGTCTTCTGAAGGCCATATTGGCTTTTGGTCGATGGATTTGCCATCTCCTCTGATGGCTATTTTCGTAATTTGTTTACCACAATCCAAAGTTTTATCGAACACAGTATCAACAGTGCTAACCTGAAGTGGCTGCTTTGGAGAATTAGTTATTTTAATAGTTAATCGTGTAAGGTAAATCTGAGTGTACTCATTTTTTTATAACAGTAACTGCACTGACACAGTTTTGTTGGACAAAATAGAAGTGAAGGCAATGATCAGAAATCGATACAATGAACCCACAGCTTCCATCAGAGACACCAAAGGGAAAGAAACACAAACATGAAACAACAGACCGTTATGGAAACATCAATAACGGAAAGCCAAAAGGACAGTTACTTTCCCACAAAATGACCAATTGGCTATCCAAAATAAACTAATATAAGCGGCACAAACACCCAAAGACAAACCATAACAAAACTAAACCGCGCAGAAGAACCGCCTTGCAAAAGTCAGCGAAACAAATTCCACTGGGGGGCTTAAATCGATTTTACGTGGCCACAATCCTCGCCCTTACTTCCGTCGCGATTAAGACAAATAATTAGTTCAGTCTGCATGAAGGCCTCCTAACTCAGAAATGCTGGAGCAAAGAAAACCAACAGTTAGACTCTAATTCCCAGTAAGCCTTTACGCAGGAACCGTCATAGAATCTGAGGCCTGACCCACCGGCGTACAACTGAAGAGGGCAGAAAAGTTGTCAATCGTGATTGGGTTAACTACCTTGCATGCAGTCTGTCGTATAACATTTATGTTGTACCCAATCTTTTTATATCGAAGAATGATTTTACGAAATTTGTTGCTGAAGTCATTGCGGTTATATATTTTTTCTGAACTTATATACTAAGTCACCATAAATTTCGGGTACCGATAGACCTTGTTGCAGAATAGATTTAAGTCCAGCATTCAAATTTGAAATTAAAGCAGAATGACGTCTGTAAAATTTTGAAAAGGCTTTGCATAGTTTATGGTACCGATAACCCTGATCAAGAAGTTTAGCAATTTACAATTTATTACGAGTGTTGAAGTCAGTTACATGACTACACACTCTGGCAAATCGAATTAATTGCGAAATATAAACGCTATAGGATGGTGCTCGAGGAACATCGCCATCCAAAAAAGGAAAATTTAAAATTTCAAAATCAAAATCATCGCGTTTATCATAAATTTTACAAGAAACAAACCAATCTACAATAAATAGATGTAAATCCAAAAACGGGGCCTCGGTATCAGAAGAATTTGCTTTATTTAACTGAAGTTCTGGGGGTAAATTTGATTTATCGAACCATCGAAATAGGTATTGTCAATATTTAATAAATCATCCAAATATCTAGATGTCGAGCTAAAAGCTTCAATGATTTCAGACTAGTTTTCAGCAGAAATGGATATCATGAAGTCTCTCTCATAACAAAACAAAAACATATCAGCCACAAGGGGTGCGCAATTAGTTCCCATCGGAATACCCACACCTTGTCTAAATAACTTAGTACCAAATGTTATGTAAATATTGTCAAGTAGAAAGGTGAGAGCTTCACACACTCTCTGACATGACCACAAAGTATAATTTTTATGCTCTTCAGAAGTGAAAAAAGCATTTTTTACATTACATGCAAGATAGAGGGTGTCTTCCCTTTGAAATGTCTATTCAATTAAATTATTATTTTTTTTATTTATTTAAAGGTGCATTATTGAGCTAACGGGTCTCAATTTTGTTTCTGGTTTTTATATTCAATGCATACTCCTTTATCATGTGTACATTTTTGGAGCCAAATACAGCTTCAGAACTTTGTGAAAATGGTCGTTTTCATTCGTGTTTACCCTTCGCTCTGAACATGTGGTCGGAATTTCTGTTCTAAAAATAAATCTGTCACTTTACACATACATGGCGACAATATCGTCTCTGAGTGTCGTTACTTATGGCATGGTATTCAGCGTCATATTTTTCCGATTCAGGCATGGCTTAGCAGACAAGGCCAAAAATGAACGTCGCATAACGTCATATATGGGGATTCTATTTTTGTCACGATCTAAAAATAGATCTAACTTGTGTTCGAAACCTAGTTAGGGAATCCCTCTCAAACTCGTTTACCTGTCATCATAATTGTTCGCATTTTTGCATTAAATGCATTCATTTGTATTGTTTTAAAGAAAAATACCGGCTATATGTATTTTATTTTTGGAAGCCTTTTTTTTCCAGATAGCTCAATAATGCACCTTTAAAGTTTCTCTTTTATAATATTACTAGGAAGTGTAGGGTAATGGGTGGAAAATCATAAGTAGACAGACTTGAAGCAAGAAAACGCCTGGATTTCAATTTTTTTAAAACTTCATTAGAATTTTTATAGACCAAAACAGATTTCTACCTGACCTTTCGAAGACTTTGTAGCAATATTTTTATCACATGTTTTTTGATGGCAGTAAAACATGAAGTTAATAATTTGGAGAGTTCAGTGGTGGTACAACAGCTTTGATTTGCAAGCCTTAAATACAGTAAAAAATCAAAGTGTACTGTTTTAGAGACTTTAGAGACTTCTGTGGTTCTTTGATTGTTTTGTGTTCACGGAGATGTTGCACTGATGAGTTAAGAGGCCTTCATGCGGACTGAACAGATTATTTGTCTAAATCGCTACGGAAGTAAGGGCGAGGATTGTTGCCACGTAAAATCGATTTAAGCCCCCCAGTGAAAATCTTTCCACTGACCGTTCCAAGGTGGTTCTTCTGTGGCGGTTTATTTATGGTGTTGTTTGTTACTTACTGTGTGTATCGCATGTGTCTTTTTATTTTGGATGGCCATATGACCATTTTGTGGGAAAGTAACTGTTCTTATGGCCTTCCTTTGTTTAGGTTTCCATTATGGTCTGGTCGCTTAATGTTTGTGTTTCTTTCCCTTTGATGTCTTTGATGGGTGGAGTAAGTTAATTATATCGATTCCTGATCTTTGTTTTACTTCTACTTTTCAAATAATTTTAAATGTTTGAGCGATGCTTTATCACGAAAAAGGAATGATAAGAAGCCAAATGGCAAATTTCTATATAGAATAATATGGAATTGCAATGTAACCAACCCGTCACATAGGACACGAATAAATGGCAAAAAACAAGGTTTTGCGACTTCAATTTGTCAGCTTTTAAGACAAACTACATAACCATGCACCAATGCCGTTCAATATTTTGACGAGTTTTCTTCATATAGTTGGGAATATTAAGTAATCACTTCTCTTTGGAACAAGAAAATTAACTTGGACACGAATTGCTCGAATTTTGGAGAATAGCCACAAAGGGAACATTGTTTTCATTTAGTTTCAGATTAGGCATTGTAATAAACTTTATTAAAAAATTCTAAGTTGGACTACTACTATTTATTTTGGACTTTATGTGGGATCAAACAGCAGAATTTAATCTTGAGTAAAGGACACTTATATTTATTACCGTTTAAAAATCAAACATTTTGGCAATTAATTATGTTAATTTTTTAAAAGACATGTTTGCTTTTTTTCTTCTGTTACGCTGGGCTCGTAACAATGAGGTTTACATGTTTTGCAGACCAGCCTACCTAGTTTCGGCAAATTGGGCCTCCTCCGTGACCCTAAAATATTTTGAAACTTCCATATTTGAATCAATGGTCCCCAGGACAAGAAGGATAAACTGCACTATGATGAAGTCTCTTCGATAACTAAAATAACAAATCAGCCACAAGGGGTGCGCAATTTGTACCCATAGAAATTTCAACAATTTGTCTCAATAACTTTGCACCAAATCTTCTAAAATATAGTCAAGTAGAAAGGTAAGAGGTTCACAGACTTCACGCGCATGAGGATGCGGCAGCTTCCAAATTGCTTTTGTTGAATTGTTAAACTCCTTTCAAACCCACACTCTTGTCGGATGGAGAGTGATAATCGGATTTCTATTCGACGTTAGGGTTGGTATAGCTATTTCTTTTCATTATCATTTAAAAATGTTTCAAATATGATCTAAAGAATATAAATAAAAATTCAGTGCGCGCGACAACTATGACAATTTAACATTATTTCTTAAATATATAGAAATAGATGTCAAGATCCGTTTGTCTCTGAAGCGATGGGTGTGGCTATATATCCTAAATTATGCTTCTATTGATTATTTTATCTGATCGAGTTTCATTCTTCATGTTTCATTTTTTTTTTCATTTTCAGACTGCGGAAATCTTACGGCTCCTACCAATGGCAATGTTGTATATTCAAGTGGTACAACATATCAGTCGGTGGCGACATTCAGCTGTGACCCCGGCTACACACTTGATGGTGACGAAACGCGAACGTGTCTGGCGTCTAAATCATGGAATAATATGAGCCCGGATTGTGATATAAACGGTACATTGTCTTTCTCTACGATAGCAAAACTCTTAAGATACGAGAAGCAAATATGAATAATTAATTCCTTACACAATTTATTCAGAAACAACTCTTTCTGTACTCATTAAGCATTCCAGTTTCCAATGGAGAGTGATAATCGAATTTCCATTCGAGGTTAGGATTGCTGTAGGTATTTCTTTTTATAATCAGATAAACTGTCTCAGATATGTTCTACAGAATAAAATTACAAATTCAGTCTGCGCGACCACAATGACCATTTAATATAATTTCAAAAACAAATATAGAAATAGATGCCCTGATCTGTTTCTCTTTGTAGCGATGGATGTGGCTATGTGTCCTAAATTCTTTTTCTACTGATTATTTCATCTGACTGAGTTTCATTCTTGATGTTTACTTTTTTTTCAGACTGCGGAAATCTTACGGCTCCTACCAATGGCAATATTGTATATTCAAGTGGTACAACATATCAGTCGGTGGCGACATTCACCTGTGAACCCGGCTACACACTTGTTGGTGACGAAACGCAGACGTGCCAGGCGTCTAAATCATGGAATAATGCGAGCCCGGTTTGTGATATAAACGGTACATTGGCTTTCTCATCGATAGCAAAACGCTTAAGATACGAGATGCAAATATTAAGACTTAATTTCTTACACAATTTTGTCAGAAGCAACTCGTTCTGTATTCATTAATGCATTTCAGTGTCCCAAATGGCTTGTGGGATACAACTCGACCATACACAGAAACAACCCAGATGTAAAGGCAATGATCAGCAATATATACAATTGCCTGAAACCTCCCATCCTACAAACTTAATGGAAAGAAACAAAAACATAAAACAACCTTACGATAATAGTAACTTTTTATTTTATTTTTGTTATGGTTTGTGTTTGGGTGTTTGTGTCGCTTATGTTATTTTATTTTCGATAGCCTATTGGCCATTTTGTGGGAAAGTGACTGGCCTTTTGGCTTTCCACTGTTGGTGTTTCCATTAGGGTCTGTTGTTCATGTTTGTGTGTCTTTCCCTTTGGTGTCTCTGAATGGAGCTGTGGGTTGATTGTATCGATTCCCGATCATTACCTCCACTTCTATTTTTCATAAGCGGAAAGCCTAAAAGATAGTTACCGTCTCACAAAATTGCCAAATGGCTATCCAAACTAAGGAAAAATATTAGCAATACATACATTCGACAGGGGAATCGTCTTTGAACGGACAGTAAACAGTGTTTTAAGTAAGCCTTTACAATGGAACCTTCATAGAAACTTAGGCCTGACCCGCCGGCGGGTAATAAAAGAAGGAAGCAAATTTAACAACCTTGACTGTGTTAACTACCATGCATGGAGTCAGTCGAGAAGCATTTAGCTCTTTTTAAACCCACACTTTTGTCGGATGGAGAGGAGAGTGATAATCGAATTTCCATTCGAAGTTAGGTATTTCATCTTATAATCAGTTAAAACTGTCTTAGATATGTTCTAAAAACTATAATTACAAGCTCAGTCTGCGCGACCAATATGACCATTTAACATTATTTCCAAAAAAATATAGAAATAGATGTCCAGATCCGCTTCTCTTTCTATTCTTAAATTCTGCTGATTATTTCATCTGACTGAGTTTCACTCTTGATAATTCATTTTTTTTTTCATTTTCAGACTGCGGAAATCTTACAGCTCCTACCAATGGCAATGTTGTATATTCAAGTGGTACAACATATCAGTCGGTGGCGACATTCAGCTGTGACCCCGGCTACACACTTGATGGTGACGAAACGCGAACGTGTCAGGCATCTAAATCATGGAATAACAGGAGCCCGGTTTGCGATATAAACGGTATATAGTCTTTCTCTACGATAGAAAAACTCTTACATATGAAGACTTATTTTCTTACACAATTTTTCTGAAGCAACTAGTTCGTTATTCATAAACGCATTCAATTCAAGTTTCCGGTACAACATGGATGTTATACGACAGACTGCATGCATGGTAGTTAACCCAATCACGGTTGGCAACTTTGCTTCCCTCTTTAATTGTACGCCGGTGGGTCAAGCCTCAGATTCTATGACGGCTCCAACGTAAAGGCTTATTGAGAATTAGAGAGATCTAATTCAAGGTAATGTTGGTTGGTGCCTGATGCTCTGTCTCTGGTCGGGCCCATCGGAGTCTAACTGTTGGTTTTCTTTTGCTCCAGCATTTTAGTGGTTTCTTGCTGTCGAGTCCTCACCGTTGTCTCACCTCTGTGGTTTTTTTATTTTTGTGTTCACGGAGATGTTGCACTGATGAGTTAGGAGGCCTTCATGCGGACTGAACAAATTATTTGTCTAAATCGCGACGGAAGTAAGGGCGAGGATTGTGGCCACGTAAAATCGATTTAAGCCCCCCCCCCCCCCCCCCCCCATTGGAAATCATTCCACTGACCGTTCCAAGGCGGTTCTTCTGTGGCGGATAATTATGGTGTTGTTTGTTACTTACTGTGTGTATCACTTGTGTCTATTTATTTTGGATGGCCATATGGCCATTTTGTGGGAAAGTAACTGTCCTTTTGGCCTTCCTTTGTTTAGGTTTCCATTATGGTCTGGTCGCTTAATGTTTGTGTTTCTTTCCCTTTGGTGTCTTTGATGGGTGGAGTAAGTTAATTGTATCGATTCCTGATCTTTGTTTTACTTCTACTTCCCAAATGGCTTTTGGTTAACAACTAGGCAACACACAGAAACAAAGCAGATGTCAAGGCAATAATCAGGAGTGGATACAATTACCTCGCATCTCCCATCCAAAGCAACACAAACGTAAAACAACTAAACAATTTTACCCTAAAAGAAACGCCACAAACGGAAAGACTAAACGATAGTAAGTTTTTCACAAAATGGCAAAAATGGCTATCCAAAATAAAGGAAAAAAACACACAAGATATTAGGTATACATACAAACGACAGAAGAACCGCCCCCAAGTGGAATTCGTTTCCGCTGACCGTTCAAAGGCGGTTCTTCTGTCGCGGTTTGTTTTTGTTGTGGTTTTTCTTTGGGTGTTTGTGTAGCTTATATTATTTTATTTTGTATAGCCTATTGGCCATTTTGTGGGAAAGTAACTGTCCTTTTGGTTTTCCGCTGTTGATGTTTCCATTAGGGTCTGTTATTTCATATTTGTGTTTCTTTCCCTTTGGTGTCTCTGATGGGAGCTGTGGGTTAATTGTATCGATTCCAGATTATTGCCTTCACTTCTACTTTGGAGGTCAGCGTTTTTCACTTGTCGACTTAAATCAATGTTACGAGACCACGGTCCTCGCCCTTACTTCTGCCATTGCTAAGACAAATATTTTTTGTAAGTCCACATGAAGGCTTCCTTACTCATCAGTTCTACATCTCCAAGAACATAAAAATCAAACAATTACAGGGATGAAACAACGGTTAGGATTCGAAAGAAGGAAAGAACTGAAATGCTGGAGCTAACGAAAACCAAGTTAGACCACGGTGGGCCCAACCAGAGACATAGCATCAGATACCAACACTTTACCTATATTTAAATTCTCAGTAAGCCGGAACCTTCAAAGAATCTGAGGCCTGACCCGCCGACAGGCCAATAAAGAGGTAAGCGAAGTTATCAAGCTTGATTGTGTTTACTACCATAAACGCAGTCTGTCGTGAAGCATTTCACTCCCTTTAAACCCGCACACTTATCGAATGGAGAGTGATAATCGCAATACAAATTCAGTCTGCGCGACAACTATAACCATTTAACAGTATTTCCTAAAAATATAGACTGAAATAAATGACCAGATCCGATTGACATCGCAGCGATGGATATAGTTATGTGCCCTAAGTTCTGCTTCTACTGACTATTTATCTGAATGAGTTTCATTCTTGATGTTTCATTATTATTTTTTTTTTCATTTTCAGACTGCGGAAATCTTACGGCTCCTACCAATGGCAATGTTGTATATTCAAGTGGTACAACATATCTATCGGTAGCGACATTCACCTGTGACACCGGCTACACACTTGTTGGTGACGAAACGCAAACTTGTCAGGCGTCTAAATCCTGGAATAATACGAGTCCGGGTTGTGATATAAACGGTACATTGACTTTCTCTACGATAGCAAAACTCTTAAGATATGAGAGTCATATAGTAAGACTTAATTTCTTACACAATTTAGTCAGTAGCTACTCGTTCTGTATTCATAAACGCATTTTAGTGTCCCAAATAGCTTGTGGGATGCAACTCGACAACACACAGAAAAAAAAAACAGATGTAATGGCAATTATCAGGAACCTAATCAATTGCCGCAAAACTCCCATCAAAAGAAACACAAACATAAAACGATAGTAGAAACTACACACTTAATGGAATGAAACACAAACATAAGTCCTTACGATAATAGTAACTTCATAAGCTACAAAGTAGAAGTAAAACAAAGATCAGGAATTGATACAATTAACTTACTCCACCCATAAAAGACACCAAAGGGAAAGAAATACAAACATTAAGCGACAAGACCATAATGGAAACCTAAACAAAGGAAGGCCATAAGGACAGTTACTTTCCCACAAAATGGCCATATGGCCATCCAAAAATAAAAAGACACAAGTGATACACACAGTAAGTAACAAACAACAACATAAATAAATCGCCACAGAAGAGCCGCCTTGATCAGTCAGATTTACCCCCTAGAACTTCAGTTAAATAAAGCAAATTCTTCTGATACCGAGGCCCCGATTTTGGATTTACATCTATCTATTGTAGATGGATTTCTTTCGTGCAAAATTTATGATAAACGCGATGACTTTGATTTTGAGATTGTAAATTTTCCTTTTTTGGATGGTGATGTTCCTCGTGCGACATCCTATGGCGTTTATATTTCGCAATTAATTCGATTTGCTAGAGTGTGTAGTCATGTAACTGACTTCAACACTCGTAATAAATTATTAACGGCTAAACTCCTTAATCAGGGTTATCGGTACCATAAACTACGCAAAGCCTTTTCAAAATTTTATAGACGCCATTCTGATTTAATTTCAAAATTCAATGTTGGACTTAAATCTCTTCTGCAATAAGGTCTATCGGAACCCGAATTTTATGGTGACTTAGTATATAAATTCAGAAAAATATATAACCGCAATGACTTCAGCACCCAATTTCGTAAAATCATTCTTCGATATAAAAAGATTGGGTACAACATGGATATTATACGACAGACTGCATGCATGGTAGTTAACCCAATCACGGTTGGCAACTTTGCTTCCCTCTTTAATTGCACGCCGGTGGGTCAGGCCTCAGATTCTATGACGGCTCCAACGTAAAGGCTTATTGAAAATTAGAGAGATAATGCTGGTTGGTGCCTGATGCTTTGTCTCTGGTCGGGCTCATCGGAGTCTAACTGTTGGTTTTCTTTTGCTCCAGCATTTCAGTGGTTTCTTGCTGTCGAGTCCTCACCGTTGTCTCACCTCTGTGGTTCTTTGATTTTTGTGTTCACGGAGATCTTGCAATGATGAGTTAGGAGGCCTTCATGCGGACTGAACAAATTATTTGTCTAAATCGCGACGGAAGTAAGGGCGAGGATTGTGGCCACGTAAAATCGATTTAAGCCCCCCAGTGGAAATCTGCCACTGACCGTTCCAAGGCGGCTCTTCTGTGGCGATTTATTTATGTTGTTGTTTGTTACTTACTATGTGTATCACTTGTGTCTTTTAATTTTGGATGGCCATATGGCCATTTTGTGGGAAAGTAACTGTCCTTATGGCCTTCCTTTGTTTAGGTTTCCATTATGGTCTGGTCGCTTAATGTTTGTATTTCTTTCCCTTTGGTGTCTTTTATGGTTGGAGTAAGTTAATTGTATCAATTCCTGATCTTTGTTTTACTTCTACTTGTTTATATATCTTTTATAGAATGACCTGTACGTCTGAAGTTTCTTGTACCGTCATTTCAGACGTACAAGTCATTCTATAAAAGAAATTTCTATACAGCCTCTTTTACCATCATTTCAGACGTTCAGGTCATTCTATAAAAAATTTATTATGATGTAAATTCTACAGCTAGGTTTAAAATTAAGCTGCCCAGGAAAATTGTTGATAGGTAAACTGACCGGCTCAAAAGCACCTAAAGAGTGTTGACTGTGCTGTTAAACCCCATACAAACAAACAAACAAACATAGATTATCGAGAAGATATACCTTTCTTTAATGCCCCCATTATGGCGCCTGAACTACGGCTACAAACAATACTTAGTAGCTCAAACTATCGCTGTACATTTTTTGTTGTCACAAATTTGTTCGGCCTAATGAAGTTCAACTGTATATTGCAGACTGTGGAAATATCACTGCTCCAGATAATGGGACAATACAATATACAAGTGGAACGGTTTACAAATCTGTGGCTACGTATAGTTGTGATGTTGGGTTTTCTGTCGTGGGAGTGGTGAGTCGAGAATGCCAGGCTAATTCCTCGTGGAGTGGCTCTGACTCTACGTGTGCGGTGAATGGTATGTGAAACTGAACATAATGTTGGAGTAAGCAAGCAATGTCGTAAAAAACATTTGAGCCAGCGTCTCACAATATATACAAGAAAGTATTGAGCGACCAGCGAAGACTCAGATCAGCCTTCAAATCCCCGCAGTCTAATCCGAGTCTTTACTGATGACATGTTCCTACTAAAGACTAATATCTATGCAAAGAGACATGAACCAAAGTCTTGTCCTGCATGCGCAGGTTGATTTGAGTCTCTGCTGGCCGCACCGGTCTTATGGTAGGTTTTGTCATGCGCAGGCTCAATTTTATTCTATTTGTGAACAAATCTGCGGATCAGCCTGCGCATCCGCGTATGAGTCCTTAGCTAATAACAATATCTAAAATTTCAAGACTTATTGCGTTGCGCTGCTGAGCAAGTTGGTTTGTGTCTAACCTTGTGTCAAACTCATAACACAGGTTTTCTCGTTAGGGGCCCATGCACCCAAATGCCGTAATTTGGGCCCCGCAAAATTTTAGCAGGCACCCTATAACAATCACCATGACCGTCTGGCTGTCCGTGCGTCTGTCAGGGCCCACTAATGGGCACTATTTGGGTAGGACGTTGTTGAGTACATTACGTTTTATTCCGTTAGAGTCCCAAAAGGTAGCCAACAAGTTTGGATGCATTGTTGGGTATTTTTGGGGTATTTTTGTGTCTTGTTGGGTACTTTTTACATGGAAGTACCCAAGAAGTGTCCATCTATAAGGACGTCCGTCCACAGTGTTCATGTTTTTTTTCTTAATAGCTTATACAAAATAGAAGTGAAGACAATGACCAGGAATCAATACAATTAACCAACAGATCCCATCAGAGACACCAAAAGGCAAAGAAGCACAGACATGAAGCAACTAGACCCTAATGGAAACATCAATAGCGGAAAGCCAAAAGGACAGTTACTTTCCCACAAAATTATACTGATGACATCACTTTGGTAGCTACCTTGGGTGTTCGGCTGTAACTTTGGTTACGAAGGTAGCTACCTTCCGTCAAATGCGTCAGCTTTAAGGTTTAAACCTCAGGTCACACCAACAACACACTATTGCATAGTAAGTTATGTATCCTTAGCTGCAATATTGTCAGAGTTACGACCCTTAAAAAAAATTGGCATTTTTTATTTTTTGTTTCTTCATAATTTTAAAACTGTTATAGATATTCAAATGAAATTTGGTGTAGTTATTGACAACGACAATATACACATGCGTAGCAAATGACAACAACTCTAGCTTTTATAAATTTTGACCAATGGCCCTGTATCTGTCAATCTGTCCATCTTAATTTTTTAATAGTTTTTCTTAATAACTTTCTAACCGTGAAACTTCAAACTTTAAAAGTAAGGTCACAACAGAAATACAGTTTTATATCAAGTTATATAAGTCTATCCACAAAAATGTTAGAGTTATAGCCCTCTGTAAACTTTAAAGTTTCAGCATTTTTTCATCTTTTTTTTTTCCTCATTATTTCAAAATCGTCATAGATATTTCAATGAAAAATGCTGTACTTTTTGACAGTGACAATAACAGATGTGAAACAAAAGGCAACTCAAGCTTTAATAAATTTGACTTACGCCCTAACGACTTTAAAACGTTAACATTGGTCATAGTTCTAAAACCATGCAACCAATTTTTAAAATAACTAGCAAGTAACTTTCAGAGTACCGACTGAGACTACTTACAGGGCAATCCCATTGTATGTCTAAACTTTTCTATCCGCAACACACTCCCGCCCATCCCTTCACATGCTATCGCGGGGCCCTGACCACCACTGTGATGTTTCTAGTTCATGTAAATGTTGTTTAATGTCCTAGTAAGCAAATTAGGTTATGTCGAGACAGCCAATTAGCTTGGTTATGCCTTTACCAGGATAGTCATTACAGCGTAAAGGAGGGGAATTTTTAAAAGAGTAACAACAAGGCGACGAGCGCTTTGCTAGAAAAACGTTGATGATGTTAACTTTGAAAAGGGATGCAAGCAACTAAACGCACTGCACTTCAAACAAGTGCGTTGTATATTGAACTGTCTTTAAGGTCTTTGGGCTTATGAAAAATAATAACCTGCATAAACTGACACAAATTATATAAATTAGTTATATTTTAAAGTGATTGACCCCGGTGTATCAAAACAGATCGTTTTTAAACGGAAAAGACGATACTCTTTTAAAGTTTTTCATCAATATGAGTGCTTCTCTAGTAGCAAACTATTTCAAATGTCTTAAAACCACACAAAATCAGTCCTTAGTCTTACCTGAGACAAAATGAATGGCACCTGAATTTTATAAGCATTTTCGAAAATCCGCACGTTCCTGTTTTCCCTGACCGTTCACATAAACTAAAATAGGGTCAATGAAAACGTAAACAAAGAAAATAAAAATAAAAGAACCGGCGCAAGAAAAACATACAAGAAGACTTCTGCGACCGGCGAAGATTTAGATCAGCCCGTGCATCTGCGCAGTACCTTGAACTATCCAAAGAACAACAAGAGATGGTTGGCGTGATATGACGGCAGATCAAGGTCCTTCTTGGTCGAACATGTTTGTTTGTCAGTCCTGTATTGCCCCAATCAAATGCGCTGTGTTGAAGTACGGGCGACATTCTACTGCATCATCACCACGTTCGAATCTCATTTTTCTTGCTTTAGTCTAACTAGTTTTTGATTCCTTTTAGAACAATACTATTTGTGCACATGTATATCTGCGGTCTGGTTATATCGCCTCGCTCGGGTCACATGTGAGACGCCAAGTTCTGCAACGATAGGGCAGGTAGTTTTTCTGCGGGTACTCCGGTTTTCGCCCGGCTCTGATTAACGATCGGCTTGATATGAGTGAAATAATCGTGAAAGGGCCGTAAAACCAAAACCAAAAAAAAAATATATATATAACAAGCTACGCTCAGAGAAATCGATCAACCAGTGTTTTGCTTTCATATGGGTCGACTTATTTCTTTGCATTACAAAGAATTATTTCAATCTATAATTCACTGAAAGCGAGCCGCGCAAACGGAAAATGAGGGTGGGGCAATGATCAAGAATCGATACCCACAGCTCCCATCAGTGACACCAAAGGGAAAGAAAGTTATAAAGATGGGAGCTGTAGGTTAATTGTATCGATTCCTGATCATTGCCTTCACTTCTACTCAAGTCAGAATTCAGCCCACACCTGTCTGAAGGAAAAGTTTTGCGTTGATGACAATTCAAAAATGCTGAGCGAAAATGTTGATTAGACTGCGTAAAGGCGCACGCTGATCTGTATCTTTGCTATGCGCACATGCAGTTAAGCACACGGTCGCTTCTGTTGTTTTTTCAGCGTACGAAATTTTGAAATATTTTTTTCTAATTTTTACCCGAGCGGATTTGACATTTTTCTCATGAGGAGACAGTTTGCACGAGATGTCAACTCCTGTTGTCTTGGAAAAATATCAACAATTTTTCGCCTGCTGAATTAGCCCATAGGGTGGTAGAGGTTACGAAAAGCAATGGGTCGGCCCATTACTTTAAATATTGCAACATCACTCTAACAAGTCCATTATATTATGAACACATTGGAACCCCAACATATAAATGTGGAAAAGTGATTTTCTCAAACGTTTTTTGGACGGGTTTTTATAAAATAGTGAGTTCTGGACGGGCGTTGGGCATCGCCCGAGGTTTACCATTTGGTTAACCTTTTTTCCAAAGGGAATTATTACCTTGATCCTTTTAGTGGACTGTTGCTTCATATACAATTTGTTTGTTTGATTTGAGGTTTAAGGTCCCCGCCAACACAGCATAGGTCATTTTGGAAACGTTGCTTCCAATTTTGAGGGACTTTTACCCAACATTGAGATGAAATGAAATCTCAAGCCCTGTCGCCCAATGAAACCAATAGGGTTTATAAGCATAGACATGCGACTCGCACCGCGATTCCTGGAAGGCTTAGATCGTCTAAGCGGTTTATCAGTCCTAGTGTGCGGACGGTTTCAGCTCTGCGTGGAAGCATCATGCAGCCCATCCATTTCTTCAAGCCCCGAAGGGCTGGGGCGATTCATATACAATACATTAACCCATATATGACAATGGAATCTTTCGCCTATGGACGCTTTTCTAGTCCCGCCTTTTACTTTTCCAGTTCTTAGATCATGGATGTTTGTCAGAGTTGTGTTTGATTTAAGTTTTAACGTCCACGTCTGTACGATTTAGGTCATTTGCTTCTAATTTTGTGGGCCATTTACCTGACGTTGAGACTAAATGACATCTCAAGCTCTACCACCCAATTTAACCAATAGCATTTATATCTATGGACGATCCGACAAGCATCACTTTGCCTGGACAGGCATAAACCTTCTGAGCGGTTACCAGTACTTATGTGCGTTCGGTTTCATCTCTGCGTGGAAGAAGAAGCCTCCGTGGTCGAGTGGTTACGCTACTCGCCTTGTAAACCAGGGGTCGCAGGTTCGATCCCGGGCTTCTCCAGACTTTCGGATGAGTCTTTAAACCGAGGTCCCGTCTCCGTATGACCTTAGCTGTTGGTGGGACGTAAAAACTGAAACACTCACTCACTCTGCGTGGAAGCACCATGCAGCCCAGTCTGTTTCTCTAATCACCGATGAGCGGGGGCGTCAATGATCGTCAGATACATTTTAATAACAAATGCACAAAAATCCTCTTAAATGACTTTCACAGAGGCAAACAAGCGTAAAAGGACATATTGTGTGTATCTACATGTATGTCAGGCAGGTTTTTAATCCAAAAGATGTCAGTTGATCGGAAACGAGTTTATAAACAAATAATAATATTCTTGTAATGACTTTAGTACCAAATTTCGTAAAATTATTCTTCGATATAAAAAAATTGGTACAACATAAATGTTCAACGACAGACTGCATGCATGGTAGTTAACACAATCACGGTTGATAACTTTGCTTCACTCTTGAATTGCACGTCGGCGAGTCAGGCCTCAGACTCTATGACGGTTCCACGGTAATGGCTTGCTTACAATTAATTTTAGGTATTGTTACCTCGTACGTGATGCTTTGCCTCTGGTAGCTTGGTTTTCTTTTGCATTTCAGTTATTTCATGCTGTCGAATTGTTTGATTTTTATGTTTTCGGAGATGTTGCACTAATTAGTTAGGCAACCATCATGCGGACTGAACAAACTATTTGTCTAAACCACATCAGAAGTAAGGGTGAGGATTGCGGCCGCGTAAAAATGATTTAAGCCCTCTCCCACCCCCTCAGTGAAATACGTTTCACTGACCGTTCCAAGGCGGCTCTTCTGTCGCGGTTTATTTTATTGTAGTTCGTCCATGAATGTATGTATGGCTTATATATTTTTGTTTTGGGAGGACAATTGGCCATTATGTTGGAAAGTAACTCTCCTTTTGGCTTTCCGCTAGTGATGTTCCCATTAGGGTCTAGATATTTCATGTTCGTGTTTCTTTACCTTTGGTGTCTCTGATGGGAGGTGTGTGTTAATTGTATCGAAGTCTGATCAGTGTCTATCTTCTATTCGAACCCCCTCCCCCTTGTCTCGTTATGTTTTTAACCCAAAGGATGCCCGAGAAATGAACACTCTTTATATCGGATGAAGTGAGGTGTACCAGGCTACGTATTATTTATTTATTCATGCATAAACACAGATTTGGGTACTCGTTAGAACCGCTTCAATAATGCGGTTCTAGTGAGCAAGAACAACCTTTTTTGGAATCAAAAATAGGTAAGGAAACTATCACAACTTGAGAAAATATGTCATTTTCATAACTTTGTAAGCAAGCATTTAACAACAAATGGATTTGTCTTCCTAAAGTGTCATAATATGCTCTAAAAATTCCCTTAATCATACATGTCACTTGTGTAGAAACCATTTATCTAAGCATTTTATTTGTTTGAACATTTTGAAAATGTCATAGTTATGGGTCGATGGACGTCTCTCCGTACGTATATCAGTTGTACACGTTTAAAATAAATAAATTAATAATAGTTAAAAAAAAGATAGATAATAATACAGATGTTCAACGGTGAATTTTAACCGCATGAAAATAGAAATGAAAACGACAACTGTTATATTTCGCTAGTATAAGATAAGCAGGCTCATAAAAATCTATAGCTAGTCTAAATTACGGATGGCCTAGTCTGATATGCTAAAAGAATGGTGAAGCCTGAATTATCTACTTTACATGTATGCTATTGTTTCAGCTAATTAATCGAATATTGAAGCAACATGAATCTTTTTTGGTTTTTGTTTCCTTAACAGAGTGTGGCGATTTAGCAGACCCAGACAATGGTTATGTCCTCTACTTGAATGCTCCTAACAGTCTTCTAACAGCAACATACCACTGTAACATTGGTTACACACTGAATGGAACTGAAACACGTGAATGCGAAGCCAGCGGGAACTGGAGCAATACTGCACTGGGGTGTGATATTAATGGTAAAATAACGTTGCGCTTTGTTTAGGCACCTATAGACTTATACTGGAAAAAACTTCAGAAATCTTCTTCTCCGAAACCATGAGGCCCAGAGCTTAGATATTTAGTATGTAGCAATATCAAGTGGTCTCCTACATAAATCCTGCCAACCGTGCCCCTGGAGTCTGAATTGGCCATTCGCCAGGGCTCCTTAACTCCAACAGACTTATAATGGATCAACTTCAAAACTCTTTTCTGAAACCACAGGGCCCTGATTTTGATTGATTTGAGGTTGAACATCCCCGTCAACACTGTGTAGGTCATTTTGGAGACTTTGCTTCCAGGTTTGTGGGATTTTTACCCGACATTGAGATGAAATGACATCTTAAGCTCTGCTGCCCAATGAAACCAATAGGGCTTTATTGCATAGACGGTTTAACTGGCACCACTTTTCCTGGGCAGGCTTGCTCGTAGAACCTCTAAGCTGTTTACCAGTACTCATCTGCGTTCGGTTCCAGCTCTGCATGGAAGCACCATGTAGCCCAATTTATTTCTTTAAGCCCCGATGGGTATTCTAAACATCACTCATGATTTTCTAGTACACACGTGAGCGCTACAGGGCCAGTTGGCCCTCTTGTTAGATAGTGCTTGTACATTTCAATTCAAATGCAAATGTTTGAAATAAATATTATTGAAACCAATGATATACACTGCATTCCTATTCAATGCTGCAAGTTGGTAACAGTTAGGGACGAAACAAACAAGCACCTCAAATATAGTTTAACCCATTTTGTACAAGCCCCCGCCCATCGGGGCTTGTAGCAGTAGATGGACTGTATGATGCTTCCATGCAGAACTGAAATCCACCCGCACACGAGTACTGCTTAACTGCTAGGAGGATCTAAGCCTGTCTAGGCAATGCAGTGCGAGTCGGCCGTCTATGCTTACAAACCCTATTGGTTTAATTAGGCGACAGGGTCTGATATGTCATTTCATCTCAATGTAGGGTAAAAGTCCAACAAAATTGGAAGCAACGTCTCCAAAATGACCTTTACAGTGTTGACGGGGACGTAAAACTTCAGATCAAACAAATCAAAATCCATTTTGTACTGGAAACCCCAAAAGGGGTAATTGGCAAACAGTGCAAGGCCATGGCGTCTGATCAGGTCCTACACTTTTTGCAAAACGTTCAGCCATTTGTCAAATAAATTTTGAAGAAAAACTCAACCTGACACCCCTAAATTTTGAAATGGACTTGTGCTGTGTTTAAGGTGGAAGATTCCATTTGGTACAAAATGGGTTAAGCATCGATAAGGACAATATCATATCTCAGTTTTTCGCTTGACAAGTGCCATTATAAGGATACGAAAGAAAGCATTATCACACATGCATGTGTTTATAATATAAAGTTATTAAAAAAGAAATTTCGTATTGGCCCAGTTACAGGTCCGATTTCTGTTGTATTGGCAAGAGGCCAAAGGCCGAGGCCAACATAGCTGACCGAGGCCCTGTAACTGGGACAGTTCGACATCAATTTTATTAATTGACACCATTAAAAACATGATTATTAATTTTTGACCTCAGAGATAATACAGATGACCTCTGAACAATGCAGGATAGTCAATTAATTTTGTTAAATAATACGTTTCGACTGTTTTATTATTATTATTATTATTATTATTATTATTATTATTATTAAATGGGTGGGTAAACCTGACATAACTGGAAGCATGACTAGTTTACAACTCTTCTCAGCTGATAGACGTGTAGCCATTTTACACAACAACGAAAAAAGAAACTTAAGATGATCCGAGCACTACTACTTCTAATGCTACTACTACTACTGCTACTGCTACTGATAATAATTTTAATAAAAAACGATGATGATAATAATTTTCTGTTACTATTTCTACAGCTACTGCTACTATTATTGGTCCCCCGCGTTTCGGGGCTTGAAGTAATAGATTGAGCTGCATGAACTTCCACGCAGAGCTCCAACTGACCGCACATGAGTACTGGTAAACCGCTTAGGAAATCTTAGCCTGCCCAGGCAAAGTGATGTGAGTCGGACCTCCCCTATATATAAACCGTTTTGGTTTGTTTGGGCGGCAGGGCTTGAGATGCCATTTCATCTCAATGTCTCACAAATTGGAAGCAACGTCTCCAAAATGACCTTCATCACGAAAACAGGCCTATATAATTCTGACCCCCCCCCCTTCAACCCCACTTTTATATAGTAAAACTGGGGTTTATAGGGGTAATCCTTATTTTTCTTATTTCTGCTCTAAAATATAGATTATGGGTACTCGTTAAAACCGCCTCAATGAGGCGGTTCTAACGAGTGCCCACAATCTATATTTTGAGCATCAATAAGTAAAATATCACAATTTTTCATCTTAAAAATTTCATTTTTTCGGCGATAAAGGTGGCAATGTATTTGCATAGGCGTGTTTGCGTAATGAAAAATGTCGTCGGGAACAGTAAATCTCAATACAACAAACGAACCACAACTACTGATGATACTTTTTATAATAACGAAGATAATAATCTTAAAAATAAAAACGATGACAATAATAATTATATTCTTACTACTACTCCCACTACTACTACTCAGTGCTACTACAATAATAATAATAATTACAATAATAATAATCAAAATGATGGTAATAATAATTATATTTTGCAAACACTCCCACTAGTATTACTTCTACTACTACTCCTGTCACCTACTACTACCACACCTTCAACTACATGTATTAATATAATAATTATTAATAATGTGATAAAATAAAGTGGCTAAATAATAATAATATTAATAATAATAATGTGTTGTTCTTGATGTTGGAAATGAGGGTGCTAAGTATAAAAAAGAAAAAGTTTTTTTTTTGTCGATTGCACTTGTCAGTTTATAGTTTCCCTAAGGCTGTGCTCACTGATCGATCATGGGCGCCTTCAACTCTGTGAAATATATATTGTTAAATTCAACACAGGTTTTCATGTCAATTTAGATATTCAATGAATGGAATTCAACAAAATAAAACATAAATATGTACTACCGCAATTTGATACTACAAATTCAGTGTTCATGCAATTCGAGTTTATAAGTTTATAACAAAACGGCCTTAATAATGAGATATCGTTGCCTGTTTTATTCCGAAATGGTACAATGCTATCACAATCGAGTCACTTGATATCTTTTCTTGACAATTTTAATAGTTGTCTTACAGCTTTATTTTATTTTTTTTTATTTCACAGACTGTAGCTCCTTCAGCGATCCGCCAAATGGCAAGGTGGCGTTCCCGAATGGCACAACGTACCAGTCAGTAGCTGTGCTTACCTGTGATACTAATTACACCCTGTTTGGCCAGTCCACACGCGAATGTCAGGCAAATAGTTTCTGGACCGATACAGATGCAGAATGTTACCTAGGTAAATTAATAGTTTGGTTGTTTTACACGAACAATTACTGTACCCTTAGACCCAACCGGCATGCGACGTGTAAACAAAGGCGTTCCACCATCGATGGTGATGCGACGTGGCTTAAATGTCATAAATCCAGTGGTAAAAAGGGGCTGCATCACGGAAACACGCCTATATAATTTTGACCCAATTGAACCCCACTTTTATATAGTAAAACTGGGGTTTCCGGGGGTATACCCTATTTTTCTTATTTCTGCTCTGAAATATTGATTGCGGGTACTCGTTAGAACCGCCTCGATGAGGCGGTTCTAACGAGTACTCACAATCTATAATAAAACAATATCACAATTTTTCATCCTAAAATTTTCATTTTTTTTTTCGGAGATAAAGGTGGCAATGTATTTGTATAGGCGTGTTTGCGTAATGGGATGCAACACACAATTTGTTTCAGATTCCCATACATGTAATTGATTTCTTAAATAAGCCAGTATTCTGGAGAAATGTAAATGGCTACACCTTGCACGTTTTTTTTTGTAATTATAGCCCCGCTTTGAAAAAGTGGGGCTATATTGGATTTGCCATGTCCTTCTGTCATTCCGTAATTCCGTGATTCCGTTAATTTGTGTTGGCTCCATAACTTTGTATCTGCTTAACATATTTTCATGAAACTTCACACAAATGTTAAACACCATAAGACAATGTGCAGAGCGAAGGAATTATAACTGTGGATTGCCTACTTTTGGAGTTATTGCCCTTTGAACATTTTCCGTAATTCCGTAATTCAGTAATTCCGTGATTCCGTTAATTTGTTTTGGCTCCATAACTTTGTATCTGCTTAACATATTTTCATGAAACTTCACACAAATGTTAAACACCATAAGACAATGTGCAGAGCGAAGGAATTATAACTGTGGATTGCCTACTTTTGGAGTTATTGCCCTTTGAACATTGAAAAATGGCAATTTTAATTGTGTCAGCTTCATAACTCGAAAACCGTTCGAGATATTTTTAGGAAACTTCACACAAATGTTAAGCACTATGAGACGATGTGCAGAGCGCAGGAACCATAACTCTGCATTCCGTAATACCGTAATTCCGTAATTCCGTGATTCCGTTAATTTGTGTTGGCTCCATAACTTTGTATCTGCTTAACATATTTTCATGAAACTTCACACAAATGTTAAACACCATAAGACAATGTGCAGAGCGAAGGAATTATAACTGTGGATTGCCTACTTTTGGAGTTATTGCCCTTTGAACATTGAAAAATGGCAATTTTAATTGTGTCCGCTTCATAACTCGAAAACCGTTTTAGATATTTTTAGGAAACTTCACACAAATGTTAAGCACTATGAGACGATGTGCAGAGCGCAGGAACCATAACTCTGCATTGCTTATTTTTGGAAATATTGCCCTTTGAACATTGAAAAACGGCAATTTTAACAGTGTCCGCTTCATAACTCGAAAACCGTTTGAGATAATTTCATGAAACTTCACACAAATGTTAAGCACTATGAGACAATGTGCAGAGCGCAAGAACCATAACTCTGGTTTTCGTATTTTCTGTGTGTCTGTCTGTGTGTCTGTCTGTGTCTGTTAACAATTTTCGTGTCCGCTCCATAACTTTAAAACCCATTCACATATTTTCATGAATTTTCACACAAACATTAAACACCATGAGATGGTGTGCAGAGTGCAGGAACCATAACTCTGGATTGCCTAATTTTTGAGTTATTTCCCTTTGAATATTGAAAAATATCAATTTTAGCCGTCTTTGCTCGATAACTCAAAAACCGTTTGAGATAATTTTATGAAACTTCACACAAATGTAAAGCACCATATTACGTGTGCAGAGCGCAGGAACCCAAACTCTGGATTGTCTACTTTTTCAGTTATAGGCTTTTGAATATTAAAAAATGGCAATTTTAACTATGCCCGCTCCATAACCGTTTCTGATATTTTCATGAAACTTCAAATAAATGAAAAGCACCTTGAGATGATGTGCAGAGTGCAGGAACCATAACTCTGGTTTGCCTACTTTAGGAGTTATTGCCCTTTGAACATTTAAAAAGGCAATTTTGACTGTGTCGGCTCCATAACTCACAAACCATTTGAGATATTTTCATGACACTTCACACAAGTGTAAAGCACCATGAGACAATGTGCAGAGCGCAGGAACCCTGACTCTGATTTGCCTACTTTAGGAGTTATTACCCTTTGAACATTGAAAAATGGAAGATGAAATTTAGTATAAACATGGACATTCTGGTAATGTATCATGCTCATTGAAATGAGGTACAAGGGCTCACAACTCTTAGAGTTTTTTCCAGATAATGTAAAATTTTCAACAGTTATTTCTTGTTCATAACTGTTTTCTCTGCAGCTTAAATAACTTTCTTCTCTGACAGCGCTGAAGCGGGGCTATAGTCAGATCCTCTGACAGCTCTAGTTTCTAACAACAGCGACAGCTTGTAACATCATCGTGTTTGCTTTCCCTGAACATGGTCGAACTTTAGAGAACATGGCCGAACTTCAATGACGTGAGCAATTTGGGACCATAAACATCCTTCAAGACATTAAGAAAACACGCCCATACAAATACATTGTAAACTTAACTGCCGAAGAAAAGAAAATCTTAAGATAAAAAAGTGTGATATTTTTCTTATTTCTGCTCTGCAATATAGATTGTGGGTACTCGTAAGAACCGCCTCATCGAGGCCACATGGCACATTGTTTGACAATCATGGTGAAACTAAAATTATTAAGAATCATTTTCTTACCTCATAGAAAACCGTTCGTGACGGAAGTAAGGGCGAGGATTGTGGCCACGTAAAATCGATTTAAGCCCCCCAGTGTAAATCTTCCACTGACCGTTCCAAGGCGGCTCTTCTGTGGCGATTTATTTATGTTGTTGTTTGTTACTTACTGTGTGTATCACTTGTGTCTTTTAATTTTGGATGGCCGTATGGCCATTTTGTGGGAAAGTAACTGTCCTTATGGCCTTCCTTTGTTTAGGTTTCCATTATGGTCTGGTCGCTTAATTTTTGTATTTCTTTCCCTTTGGTGTCTTTTATGGGTGGAGTAAGTTAATTGTATCAATTCCTGATCTTTGTTTTACTTCTACTTTACTTATCTAGTTCAGAAAAAAAAATTGGTTTGAAACGATTTTATTATATTGAGAGCGTGTTCTAATTTTCAAATTAATGCGACAAACGGTTCAGGATAATGTAACATAGAATATTGCGGACAAACCTAGATATTCTGCTTTGGTATGGCATTCACTTTTAAAATAAATAATTGTGTGGTTTACTTCCTAGTAGCCATATATGCACGCTCATACAATGGTAAAAACTGAAATTAATTTTGAAATATGATCAACAAATTAATTTGATACTGTTTTGAAATAAATAAGCAAGGTGTCTCCAAACTGACATTTCAGGTACTCAAACATCTTTACACGTGTATCATTAGGCCGTTCGTGGCATGTTCGTGTTTTCATGGCATTGCTTTCTGTGTATGTTGCTGTCATGGCCCTCTTCTTACTGTTTAATACATCCAAAACCCCATTATTATATGCACTTCGAGCGATTAGATTGGTTGAAATAAAAGTTTTATACTTTGATAACTTCAATGAGCAAGAATTCCATATCTATTACACACAGCGACGGATAGTATTGTAACGTGACGTCAAAGAGCATGTTAAAAAACCCACGTGTTAGGTTATTTGACATGAAGTTCGATAAAAGGATGAAAAAATTATTGAAAACGTAAATGTTAGAAGATAAATCAACTAAATTTAAAGACTTGACGTCTATTTTGCTGGTGTTTGTTTCAAACATTGCAGCTTCTAACTGAATAATCATTCCGCCGTGGCTTGTTGCGCTTTAAAAAAATCATAAAATTTAGCAGATTGGTGGCATTTTCAATATTTGGATGACAAAATTGGAAATATAAGGAATGATTTATCATTTTTGTGGGTTTTATCGATGTGTAAACTCCGGCGTGTCACTCACAAACTTAGCATACAACCAAAGTCCACAAAAGTATACTCCATTTCTTTAGCAATGTTTCCTCAATGCAGGCATTTTGTTATTCTTGTGTAGTAATCTGCCTTATCTATCTATCTATCTATCTTCTTATACTGAGTCGGTCACATTTGGCTATTACCTCAGTTGGGTGGTTGGCTAAATTTAGGATTTAGCACAAAAAAAAAATCATCTCTGGATGAGTCCTTAAAACTATTTACAATCCAAACACAGAGGTATCCTAAAACGCATACCTCTGAGTCTCAATCTTATACTGTGCGGGCTTTGAACTCCTGTGCAGTCTTGGCATTCACCACAGAAGATGAAAGACTATTCCACTGAGGAATAGTTCTAGGGAAGAAAGAGTTTTTCAGGGCATCACTATAGGACTGGTACCTACAATACTGTGAGTTATTTTCTCTTGATGCCCTTGTTCGGGTTGACAGTGTTGCAGGGGTCAAATACCTATCCTTGTTAATTTATACTGTACCAGAATGTATCTTGTAGAAGAAGGTTAAGGAGGACTGCTCACGACGGGTCTCCAGGGATGGCCACTCTAGCTCATCAAGCATGTCACCGACGCTACTTCTATTTCGCCATCGTCTGCAGGTCCATCGAGCAGCTGTCCTCTGCACCTTCTCCACCTGCTGAGTCTGAGCTTTAACATAGGGATGCCAAATGGGTGATGCATATTCAAGCTGAGGGCGAACCAATGTTTTATATGCAACATCCTTTGTCTGCCGAGGTGCAAAAGCCAAATTACGTATAAGGAATCCTAAGGTCCTAGTTGCTTTAGATGTTATTTCAGAGATATGTTGACACCAATCGAGATCGTCAGTGATGGTGATACCAAGATATTTGGCGGAGTGAACTTGCTCCAAAGTTTGCTGGTGTAGTGTGTAATCATACTTAATTTGCTTGTCCTGAAGGTGTCGTGACACCCTCATTGAATGGCATTTGGCTACATTGAACTTCATCTGCCAATCTGCTTTCCATTGTGCAAGTCGATCCAGGTCATCTTGTAAAATGTGACAGTCAGAAGGAGAATATATGTCGCTATACAGGACACAATCATCAGCAAACAAACGGACAGATGACCTGATGTTATCAGGGAGATCATTGATGAATATAAAAAAAGGACCGGTCCGAGGACCGAACCTTGCGGGACACCAGATAGAACAGGGACTGGATCAGACGCTTGGCCGTCAAGTACAACTTGTTGAGAGCGCCCGGAGAGCCATGAGCTAATCCAATTATGTGTTGATCCTCTTATCCCATAGTAATCCAATTTGTACAAAAGCCTCCTGTGAGGTGCCTTGTCAAAGGCCTTGGCGAAATCCATTATGATCAAGCCAGTCTGTTTGAGGCCACGATTTTTGGCCCCATCCAGATTACTCACAATGTCATGGAAGAATTGAACTAGTTGAGTTTCACAATACCTTTGTCTTCGGAAACCATGTTGACAGTCAGCAAGAATGCTCTCAAAGGCTAAGTGTTTGTTGATGCTGCTGACTAATATATGCTCCAGGGTTTTGCAACAGATGCATGTTAGCGACACTGGTCTATAATTTGCTGCATTGTATATTTTCACCTTTTTATCCCCCGATCGAATAGGTTCGGGGGATATAGCGATCAGCCTGGCGTCCGTCCGTCTGTCCGTCCGTCTGTCCGTCCGTCCGTCCGTCCGTCCGTCCGTAGACGCAACCTTGTGATGGCCATAACTCCTATACCCTTTGAGATTCATTGATAGTTCTTGGCACAATTGTTCACAAGGCTGAGACGGCGTGTCATGCGCAAGAACCAGAACTCTGGATGCCATACATTTTTAGTTATCTCCCCTTTTAATAAAATAGACTGACTACTTTGTGATGGCCATAACTTCAATACCCTTTGAGATATATTTATGGTACCTGGCACAATTGTTCACAAGGCTGAGACAGCGTGTCATGCACAAGAACCACAACTCTGGCTGCCATGGTTTTTGAGTTATCTCCCCTTCCAATAAAATAGAGTGACTACCTTGTGATGGCCATAACTCCAATACCCTTTAAGATATATTGATGATACCTGGCACAGTTGTTCACAAGGCCGACACGCTGTGTCATGCACAAGAACCACAACTCTGGCTTCCATGGCTCTTGAGTTATCTCCCTTTCCAATAAAATAGAGTGACTACATTGTGATGGCCATATCTCCTATACCCTTAAAGATATATTGATGATACCTGGCACAGTTGTTTACAAGGCCGAGACGGTGTGTCATGTACAAGAACCACAACTCTGGGTGCCATGGTTTTTGAGTTATCTCCCCTTCCAATAATATAGATTCACTACCTTGTGATGGCCACATCTCCAATACTCTGAGAGATATATTGATGGTACTTGGTACAGTTGTACATGAGGTTTAGCAGGTGTGTCACATGCAAGAAACACGACTCTGGCTGCCATGGTTTTTTAAGTTATCTCCCCTTCCAGTAAAATATAGTGACTACCTTGTGATGGCCATAACTCAAATACCCTATAAGATATATTGATGATACCTGGCACAGTTGTTCACAAGGCCGAGACGGTGTGTCACGTACAAGAACCACAACTCTGGGTGCCATGGTTTTGGGGTTATCTCCCCTTCCAATAATATAGAATCACTGCCTTGTGATGGCCACATCTCCAGTACTCGTTGAGATATATTGATGGTACTTGGTACAGTTGTACATTAGGTTAAGCAGGTGTGTCACATGCGACAACTCTGGGTGCCCTGGTTTTGTAATTATCTCCCCTGACAATATAACCTTTTGCTGGCCATAACTCCAATACCCTTTGAGATATATTGATGGTACTGGGCACAATTGTATACAAGGTTGAGCTGGCGCTTCATGCCTAAGAACCACAATTCTGGGTGCTATGATAAATTTTTGAGTTATCTACCCTTCCAATATAACAGTATGACCAGCTTGTGATCTCCAACACCCTTTGAGACATATTGATGGTACTTTGTACAGAAATGCATGAGCTTAAGCAGGCATGTCATGCGCAAGAACCACAGTTCTGAGTACCCTGGTTTAGTACTTATCTCTCCTGAAGTATAATCTTGTGATTGCCATAACAGCAATACTTTTGTGATATATTGCTGGTTTAATTCTGGTGCACTTTCTATTGGTGAACAATCTTCTGAAGGCCATATTGGCTTTTGGTCGGGGGATTTGCCATCTCTTCCGATGGCTATTTTTTATAGACCGGGGTAACATTGGCTTGTCGCAAATCATCTGGTACAGTGCCCTGGGCAAGTGATTCATTGAAAATAAAGGCTAGCACAGGAGAAATTTCAGCACTACATTCCTTAAGCACCCTGGCATTCAGGCCTTAGAGTTAAGAGGGAGCGAGAGTTGAATATTCGTAAACTAGAAAGTGAAGCCCTAGCAGTCTTCTACCGACAGTATCAAGGTGTCCGTTTCTTTACAGTTTCGTAAATGTTTAATTGATTAGTATGATGGCGACGTCTTGTTTTGTGTGTTGTGTGTGCAATGTCATTGAACCTTTCTATTCTTGTGTTCGCTTTTCATTACGAAAACACGCCTATTCAAATATATTGAAAGTTTACCACCTTAAAATAAATTTTGTTAGATAAAAAGTTCTGTCTGTTATTTTTCAATATCTGCTCAAAACATAGATTCTGATATTTTTCAAATTTCTGCTCAAAACATAGATTGTTAGTACTCGTCAGAACAGCCTCGACCAGGCTGTTCTAACGAGGACCCACAGTCTATGTTTTTGAGCAGAATTAAAAACAATACAATAATAGTGTACACCCCTATGAACCCCAGTTTACTATATAAACATGTGGGTTAAGGTGGTCATAGTTATATTGGCGTGTTTTTCGTGATTTTGATTCTTATTTTCAGCAGTCATGTTTTATTCGGTGTAACCTTCTATTCTGTTCTTTCGGTTCTAGCTATAGTCTAGTTCACTGGAATGTATATCTGAACATTCACAAATAATTATTATGTTCTATGAACGGGTTACTCTTTGGCAAAAAGGAACAAATCAGTAGGTTGTGATTGCTCGTTTAAACCGCCTAAATGAGGCGGATGAGGCGGTTCTAACGAGTACCCACAACATATGGCCTGGAACAGAATTAACAAAAGTATGGTATACAGCGTAAACTTCAGTTTTAACTGTATAAAGTGGGATTTAGGGGATGCCACAATAAAACAATGGAACAAATAATCCAAAGGACAAGAAAATATAAACTACACTATGGCGGAGTTACCTTAGTTGAAGCTAGCTTTGTAATGTATAAATCTCCCATACTGGTATTGTAAGAATCGGCTTCACTTGCAAATTATCCTTTCCCTTTTTATGGTTTTATACTGCCACCCCTTTTTATTAAGACTTTTTATGTTCCAAACAAAGACTAGAGGTCTCAAAGAGCCAGTTCTTTTTGACACTCAAAAACTATATTTGTAGCAGAAATTCGAAAAATATTACAAACTTTCATCAAAAATTTTTGAAATATGAATAAAAAAATATCTCATATTGGTCTTTAATCTTTATGCAGATTATGAAATTTCTTTTTATGTCGGCACCTCCACCCCTTCCGACTCCATATACATATCGTGCAAAATATAATATAAAAATTTAAATGTACATATATTTGAATCGGCTAATAGACAGCGAGACTAAAAACACCGCGTATGTATGTATGTATGTATGTATGTATGTATGTATGTATGTATGTATGTATCGGTGGTATATCTGTAAATGCGTGAGTGTGTTTTAGTTTTACGTCCTACCAACAGCTAAGGTCACACGGCGGCGGAACCTCGGCCAACAGACCCATCTGAAAGCTCGCAAACATCACACGAATAAGTCCGTGAAATGAAGATCCCCCTAAACCCCACTTTATATAGAGAAAACTGAGGTTTACGGGGGTATTCATTATTTTTCATTTTTCTGATCCAAGACATAGGTTGTGGGTACTCGTTAGAACCGCCGCATTGAGGCGGTTCTAACGAGCACACAAAACCTATGTTATGAGCATTAACAAGAAAATATTAAAAGCTTTAATCAATAAACTAGCCATTTTGGAGAGCTGAAAAATGCACTATATCGTACGGGTGAGTTATCGTAATGAAAGCCCGGGGTCGATTTTTCAATCCCTGACTCACTTCACCTACAGAGGCTCCTGTTGTATGTATGTATGGACTCACGCGCGCACACACACACTCACGCACGCATGTATGTATACACGCACACACACACGCACGTACGCACGCATGCACGCATGAATGCATATATGTATGTATAATTTATTTTCTTTATAATGAATTATGTATGTGATGCTATATGTTCATCATACTAAGTACATTATATTTAAAAGGTATGTATATGTATGTATGTATGTATGTATGTATGTATGTATGTATGTATGTATGTATGTATGTATGTATGTATACACGTGCGACGCATGGATCACACGCATGCTCGCCCGCACCCACGTACTTACATTTGTATGTATGTATGTATGTATGTATGTATGTATGTATGTATGTATGTATGTATGTATGTATGACTAAGCTATTTGATAAAGTTTGCCTAAAGATCAGTTACGTAGATATAAGTGACATGTAAGTATTTATGAAGATCTCAATAGTAATTAAAAACAACACTGTATGTTGTATGTAGGCTATGTATGTATGTACAGGGCCGCTACCGGTAATAACCCATTTTTTTTATTCCGTGGAGAAACCGCCTTACGCGAAATCGGCTATTTACTCCGCAAAACAGCGAGAAAAGATAAAATGAGCGAGAAATTTCTCGCTGAAATTTCTCCCGGTTTCGCGGAGAAAATTTTCGGAGATTCTCGGCGAAAATTTGACCGATTGCTTTCATTGAAAATGAAATTACCGGCGTTTCGCGGAGAAAAATAATACAACTGGGCTTACGTGAAATTTTCCGCTCATTATTATTTCTTCGATTGTTGGCGTTGTTTTTGTAAACGAAGGCAAATTGTAGTCATTGTTAAATCATATTCAAATATTCTTTTATGTTACTAAAAATTCCTTTTAGTAATTTATTTTTTAAAAGTCTCATGGCAACTTTTATTCACATCACGAAAATACGCCTATTTATTTGTTACCCGCTTAAAAACCACTTTTAACGGGGGTTTACAGGGGTATACATTATTTATCTAATTTCTGCTCACATAGATTGTGGGTACTCGTTAGAACCGCCTCGTCGAGTCGTTTTAATGTGTACCCAAAATGTTTAGCAGAAATATGGAAAAATGCCAGAATTTTTATCCGAAAATTTTCAG
This sequence comes from Lucinisca nassula, assembly GCA_963580285.1. Taxonomy (NCBI): domain Eukaryota; kingdom Metazoa; phylum Mollusca; class Bivalvia; order Lucinida; family Lucinidae; genus Lucinisca; species Lucinisca nassula. The sequence continues at coordinate 120,792,786 of OY757013.1, read as the reverse complement.
TTTTTTGCTAAAATTTTACAACATATTTGAATAGGCAAGTTCTCATAATGAGTCGTACATGTAGGTTATTAACACCATAATGATGTGTGACATTTACCAAAAGCTCAGCTTGATGAAATAGATGGGCTGCATGATGCTTCCACGCAGAGCTGAAACCGACCCGCATGCGAGTACTGGTAAACCGCTTACAGGATCTAAGCCTGCCCAGGCAAAGTGGTGCGCGACGGACCGTCAATGCTTATAAACACTGTTGGTTTCATGGGCTGGCAGGTCTTGAGTTGTCATTTCATATCAATGTCGGGTAAAAGTCCCTCGAAATAGAAAACGACGTCTGCAAATGACCTTTACAGTGTTGACGGGGACTCAAAAACCTCAGACAAACAAAACCAAAAGCTCAGATTCGCCTCATTTATTTATGATTACAAGCTGTCAAATTGGTACAGCAAACAGTGCTTTGAATGCAAAGTTAGTGACAAGTTAACGAGGAACACATGAATTCCACCGCAGGCTAGGTCCATGTCGCGAACGAACGGCGGACGAAAACCCAGACACCTATATCGGGCCATGCTTCATGCAGGCGCGTGAAAAAGGACATGCTACTTGCATTGGCACGCATTATTTGCGCTACCAAGTCTACGTCCCCGACCCCTCACCCACACCTAACTAATAAATACTCCCTGTTGGAGCAAACAGGTGGTGCATCAACATGTTAATGAAGCCCAAGTAAGAACGAACCACTATTCACCATTTTACATGCACATATACATGTATAGAGAGAACTGGAGTTTACAAGGTATACATTTTCCTTAATCTGTTCCTAGACGTCCAATGTAGAATGTGGGTACTCGTTACCAACTGCATATACGTGGCCCGTGCGAGGCGCAAACCACAGCGGAGAGACCTAATGACCCGATGATTAACCCTTTTTGTACCAAATGGAATCTTCCTCCTAATATATACAGGAGTCCATTTTGAAACTTAGGGGTGTCAGGTTGTTTTTTTCTTAAAAATTTAATTCGGGAAATGGCTTAACGTTTTGCAAACAGTGTAGGCCCTGATAAGACGCCGCGTTCTGCGGTGTCTGATCTGGGCCTGCACTGTTTGCCAAGGTACCCCTTTAGGGGTTTTTGGTACTGAATGGGTTAAGAGTCAGCGCTCTTACCCATTAGGACACGGGGGGGCAGTTACCTTTGGGTTGAACAGTAGACTTAACAAGATACCCAGGTTGCATGTCTGTACATACTTCGCTGATTATCTTGGGAGAATTTTGTAGTTCTGCTCCAAGTTAGAGATCAGACTTATATGCAGCCTTGGAATGCTTACCGCGCAATTTCCCCATATTAACCCTTTTTGTACCAAATGGAATCTTCCTCCTTATATATAGCATGCGCCCATTTCAAAATTTAGGGGTTTCAGGTTGTGTTTTCTTCAAAATTAGGAAAATGGCCGAACTTTTTTGCAAACAGTGTAGGTCCTGATCAGACGCGTTCTGCGGCGTCTGATCTGGGCCTGCACTGTTTGCCACGGTACCCGTTTAAGGGTTTCCAGTCTGAAATGTGTTAATGTGCATGTATGAGCAAAATTGAATTGTAAAGGCAAGAAACACAAGCGGACATTAGATCCCTCACTCTGGCTACATGTGAGCTTAAGTGTAAGCATCAGTGATGTTTAATTACTCGCAGTGTAAGAAAAAGATCAACCAAAATGTAGAGTGAAATCAGCGCCCACACATACATGTACAAGCAGGATGCCCGTTATTATATACATTGAGTTTGATTTTTTCTAAAGTATTTACTTGAGAAATAAAATAAAGTACTCCCAATATGGTGAACCGATAGAAAATCAACAGTTTTTAGCTCACCGTCACGTAGTGACGAGGTGAGCTATTGGGATCACGTTTTGTCCGTCGTCCGTCGTGCGTGCGTGCGTCCGTCCGTCCGTGCGTGCGTGCGTGCGTGCGTAAACAATTCCTTTAAACGACATCTCCTCATAAACCACTGATCGGATTTTGACCAAACTTCACAGGAATGATCCTTAGGTGGTCCCCTTTCAAAGTTGTTCAAATGGTTTCGGTCCGTTGCACATCTAGGTCACAGGAGCCAAAAATAGATTTTTTTCACCAAAAACTTAAACAATCTTCTTCTCTGAAACCACAAGGCCCAGGTCTTTGATATTTGGTATGAAGCTTCATCTAGTGGACCCCTACCAAGATTGTTCAAATTATAGTGCTGGGGCCAAAAATACCCCCGCCCCGGGGCCCTTTGGTTTTACATAGGCTTATATAGGGAAAATCTTTAAAAATCTTCTTCTCTGAAACCACAAGGCCCAGGACTTTGATATTTGGTATGAAGCTTCATCTAGTGGACCCCTACCAAGATTGTTCAAATTTTAGTGCTGGGACAAAAAATGCCCCCGCCACGGGGCCCTTTGGTTTTACATTGGCATATATAGGGAAAATCTTTAAAAATCTTCTTCTCTGAAACCACAAGGCCCAGGTCTTTGATATTTAATATGGAGCTTCATCTAGTGGACCCCTACCAAGATTGTTCAAATTATAGTGCTGGGGCCAAAAATGCCCCCGCCCCGGGGCCCTTTGGTTTTACATAGACTTATATAGGGAAAATCTTTAAAAATCTTCGTCTCTGAAACCACAAGGCCCAGGACTTTGATATTTGGTATGCAGCTTCATCTAGTGAAACCCTACCAAGATTGTTCAAATTTTAGTGCTGGGACAAAAAATGCCCCCGCCACGGGGCCCTTTGGTTTTACATTGGCTTATATAGGGAAAATCTTTAAAAATCTTCTTCTCTGAAACCACAAGGCACATGTCTTTGATATTTGGTATGAAGCTTCATCTAGTGGACCCCTACCAAGATTGTTCAAATTATAGTGCTGGGGCCAAAAATGCCCCCGCCCCGGGGGCCTTTGGTTTTACATTGGCTTATATAGGGAAAATCTTTAAAAATCTTCTTCTCTGAAACCACAAGGCTCAGGACTTTGATATTTGGTATGAAGCTTCATCTAGTTGACCCCTACCAAGAGTGTACAAATTATAGTGCTGGGGCCAAAAATGCCCCCGCCCCGGGGCCCTTTGGTTTTACATAGGCTTATATAGGGAAAATCTTTAAAAAATTTCTTCTCTGAAACCACAAGGCCCAGGACTTTGATATTTGGTATGAAGCTTTATCTAGTGGACCCCTACCAAGATTGTTCAAATTTTAGTGCTGGGACAAAAAATGCCCAACGCCACGGGGCCCTTTGGTTTTACATTGGCTTATATAGGGAAAATCTTTAAAAATCTTCTTCTCTGAAACCACAAGGCTCAGGTCTTTGATATTTGGTATGAAGCTTCATGTAGTGGACCCCTACCAAGATTGTTCAAATTATAGTGCTGGGGCCAAAAATGCCTCCGCCCCGAGGCCCTTTGGTTTTACATAGGCTTATATAGGGAAAATCTTTAAAAATCTTCTTCTCTGAAACCATAAGGCCCAGGACTTTGATATTTGGTATGAAGCTTCATCTAGTTGACCCATACCAAGATTGTTCAAATTATAGTGCTGGGACAAAAAATGCCCCCGCCACGGGGCCCTTTGGTTTTACATTGGCTTATAGGGAAAATCTTTAAAATCTTCTTCTCTGAAACCACAAGGCCCAGGTCTTTGATATTTGGTATGAAGCTTCATCTAGTGGACCCCTACCAAGATTTTCAAATTATAGTGCTGGGGCCAAAAATGCCCCCGCCCCGGGGCCCTTTGGTTTTACATAGGCTTATATAGGGAAAATCTTTAAAAATCTTCTTCTCTGAAACCACAAGGCCCAGGACTTTGATATTTGGTATGAAGCTTCATCTAGTGGACCCCTACCAAGATTGTTTAAATTATAGTGCTGGGACAAAAAATGCCCCCGCCACCGGGCCCTTTGGTTTTACTTTGGCTTATATAGGGAAAATCTTTAAAAATCTTCTTCTCTGAAACCACAAGGCCCAGGTCTTTGATATTTGGTATGAAGATTCATCTAGTGGACCCCTACCAAGATGGTTCAAATTATAGTGCTGGCGCCAAAAATGCCCCCGCCCCGGGGCCCTTTGTTTTTACATAGGCTTATATAGGGACAATCTTTAAAACTCTTCTTCTCTGAAACCACACGGCCCAGGACTTTGATATTTGGTATGAATCTTCATCTAGTGGACCCCTACCAAGACTGTTCAAATTATAGTGCTGGGGCAAAAAATGCCCCCGTCCCGGGGCCCTTTGGTTTTACATTGGCTTATATAGGCAAAATCTTTCAAAAATCTTCTTCTCTGAAACCGCTAGGCCCAGGTCTTTGATATTTGATGTGTAGCTTCATCTTGTGGACCTTTGCCAAGATAGTTCAAATTATAGCCTTTGTTGATGTTTGGTATGAAGTTTCACCTTTAAGACCTCCCTCAACATTATGCACATTAAAGCCCTTGGGCAAATAATGGCCCTCTCTGGGGCCCACTTGTTACACTATGGATCAGATGAGCGATCCAGGGCCATCATGGCCCTCTTGTCAATTTATGAAGCGTTTACACAACAGTAAAAAAAAGCAACACAGAAAACATTCATCATGTTCATACTGCGTTTTAAAGTGTATAAGATGAAAATCATTATGATTCCAATCGGATCAAAATCATACTTTAGGATGCATTTCGTCATATGCTTCAAACTTTGTGTACCAAATTTTAATGCATGAAAAAAAATACATGTACATGAACAAATATACATGTAGGTATAGGCAGATTTCGCGGAGAAACACCGTGAACGACTTCTCCTGTACTAATTGGCTTTCTCCGAGAAAAAGCGATGTTCGCGGAGACATTTCGCGGCGTTTCCCGGTGAAATTAACCGCTTTTTTTTCTTCTCGGAGACATTTCTCGCTTGTTCTCCGAGAAAAAAGCCTATTTACGCGGAGAAAAATAAAATATGGGTTATTATCGGTAGCTGGTCTGTATGACTGTTTGTATGTATGTATGTCCGCATGCACGCACGCCCGCAGGCAGGCATGTACGCAGAGACGCATGTGTGTATGTATGTATCTAGTTATGTTTGTATGTGTGTATGTATGTATGTATGTATGTATGTATTAACGCATTTCCAGTATTGTTATCGTTTTTATCATTACTATTATTAGTAGTAGTATTAGTTTTTTTACTTTTTCGCGCGCGGCACGATATGTTTGAGAGGGTTACCAGGTTGTTCAACCAGCGGTGACTGAACCGACTCCTTTAAGTAGGCTGCAGATTATGATTATCATTAATGCTTGTATTGAAAGCACAGTATCATGCGTAGAAATGTCAAGGAAGCTCTGTGACAATGAGTATTAAAATCATATAGATCCATTTTACCATAAAGACTTCTTATTATTATTATTTTGTTTTTTGTTATGGTTTGTCTTTGGGTGTTTGTGTCGCTTATGTTGTTATTTTATTTTGGATAGCCTATAAGCCATTTTGTGGGAAAGTAACAGTCCTTTTGGCTTTCTGCTGTTGATGTTTCCATTTGGGGCCTGTTGTTTCATGTTTGTGTTTCTTTCCCTTTGGTGTGTCTGATGGGAGCTGTGGGTTAATTGTATCGATTCCTGATCATTGCCTCTACTTCTATTTTCTCAGACCATGCAACACTTTTTTAATCAGACCACAGCATATTTGACAAAATCGTAACGTCTAAATTTTTGCAAAATATTGTGAAATGCAATCTCTGATTCTAGAAATTGTTTGCACAGATGCTAGGGAACCCCTTAATATAAGCATGAAGACTCGTATCAACCTTTCGAATGTACATACAAGCTTTCTGGCAGAATCGGTGTTTTAAAGACAAAACGAATCTAAAAACGACAAGGGGACAAGTGAGACAAATATGCCGATCGGTTCATTCTGGTTTTGAAGCAATGAAACAGTCAGACAACTTGTATGCGAATTAAAGTATTGTACTTGAATCCCATCAAGAGTTCCGCTGTTTGCAATAGCCAAACATTACACAAACACGCCTAATCAATTTTGACTTCTTAAACCTCACTTTTATGTCGTTTAACTAGGGTTTTCAGGGGTATACACTATTTTTCTTATTTCTGCTCAAAATCATAGATTGTGGGTACTCGTTAGAACCGCCTCACCGAGGCGGTTCTAACGAGTACCCACACTCTATGTTTTTGAACAGAAATATGAAAACTACCGGGAATTTTTTTCTGAAAATTTCATTTGGTGGTAAAATTAAATAGGCATGTTTTCTTTATGGTACATTTTCGGATATTTGGACGCAGGGGAGATTAAGATCATACTGCGCAATCTGATTTGAGTCATCGCTTGCTGCTATATGGATAGACAGATAGATATTAACACATTGATTTTGAAGCGGAAAAGAAGACAGCGATCAAATAAGAATGATTATCGGTACCAGTCTTGTCCAGTCTCGTGCAGTATATATGTTCAAACCACGTGTCTTCTTGTCACCTCATTACGATAACATATCATTTCTTGTGAATCAATGAAAGTTTTTCAACAACCAGTGGGATGCCTCTGCTTATCGGAACCGAGGCTAAGGCGAGTGATAGCAGCACCTTCATTGACATCATGCTAACAAGTCCGTGAAATGAATACCCCCTTACACCCACTTTATATAGAGAAAACTGGGGTTTAGGGGTATACATTATTCTTTCTTATTTCTGCTCCGAGACATAGGTTGTGGGTAATCGTTAGAACCGCCTCAATGAGGAGGTTCTAACGAGCACCCACAACCTATGTTTTGAGTTAAAATAATGAAAATATCACGGAGTGTCATCAGCCATTTTGAAGATATGAAAAAGGGCACCCTGTCGCACGAGTGTGTTATCGTTATGAACTTACACAAATAAAAGAGTATTATCTTGCATTTTCGTCTTGCATAACATAACTTGTTTTTGATTTATTATTGTTTAATGTTTACTTCAGTCGATGTACCCTGAGTTTCTGTAGTGACATCACGAAAACACTCCTAAATAATTCTGACCCCCCTACAACCTCACTTTTGTATATAAAACCGGTGTATTTTATTCATTTCTGGTATAAAATATAGATTGTGGGTACTCGTTATATATATGTAATCTATATTTTAGCAGAAATAAGAAACATATCACACTTTTTTATCTTAAAATGTTTGTATTTTCGGTGGTAAAGTTTACAAAATATTTTTCTAGGCGTGTTTTCGTAATGTCACTCATTTCTGAAACTGAACACCTAAGTGTTGCCAATGGGGGACTGCATACAAAGTCATAGCAAATAGTAGATCCTGTCAGTATATTATTTTTGTATATGCACCCATAATGGCTCACAACGTTGAAAGGGCACTCCTTACTTACCGCGCTGAAAGGGTACACCTATCAACACATTGCTGTGCTCAGAGTAATGTTCTCCATTTTAGACTGCAGCGCATTGGATATGCCAGAAAACGGTTCAGTTGTTACTTCTAATGGCTTTATATACCAGTCAGTGGCAACCTTCAGTTGTGATACTGGTTACAGTCTCCTGGGAAATTCAACAATAACATGTCAGAACACTGGCCAATGGACTGATGACAATCCAACATGTCAGATAAATGGTAACCTTTCTTAATTTGTAGCATATTTTATAGAAAGTATTCATATTCTTTGAGCGACTTGGAAGTAACAAGTCACCAGTGATTCAAATTTCACATCGAAGCAACATGAACATTAACATGTACTTTAACTATGTTAAATCGCAAGCAAAATGATGGTAAACTCAAACGATATCGTCGTTTGCAAAGGCAAAGGGGATTCCCTTGAAATTTAAATTTAGCATTGAGATTGCAGTTCAAAACTGTGTCAATTTTACAACCACACGTTATTTACCACCATATTCATTGTCAATGATGCCCCCAAATTGCGGTTGCGGATGCTATTCTGCACTATTACCGTTTGCAAGTGCCATAAACTATGTTTCTCACGATGCGGTGTATGTTTCGTAAGCAAAATTATATTGTTATTATGGCATCTGCGATGTTCAGATCTTGAGAAATCAAATAATAAACAAATGTACTTAGTGCTTTTATTTGTGTTTCTTTTACTGAGATGTATGAGAACTTTATCGTCGGAAATGAGCTGTATATACACAATTAAATTGAATATATGCTACTACATACCTACTAGTATTTACAGTATAGGACGGCTTAATTATGAGACACATAGTTAGAAAACCTGTAAAACAAATAATAACTCAATACACTTATTTTCTAGTCTCTGGAGTTTTCCCAGTCACTTAAGAAGTCTTGTAGGCTCTTTCCCTTTTCGAAATAGTCTTTGTTCCCACAAATTATTGTCCAAAAATCCACCTTTGCACTGCTGGTTTTTAGTGACATACTGTAATAGTCATCTTTACAATCAGATCAATTACTTAACTACAGCTACCGGTCACTGATTGGAGTTTACGCTTCATATAGGAATTATGACAAGACAAGGCCATTCTAGATTATAACAGGCATTGCAGCACCACACGATGGTCTGGTCTTTCCTTTTGTAGAAAGTAAATGTCCACTGAATTTCTACACGACAAATCAATATAGGAATTTCAAGAAACTTGTTTTGAAATATTTGTTCAATTTACACATGCTTTTTTTGTTTGAACCCGAAGTTTTCAGAGCATGTTATTTAAAATAGATTTTGGTTACATGAGTTAAAAAACAAATAGGTAACTTAGAAGTGATCGTAACAGAAGTTTAACAGAAAAACTTCTTAAACAAGGCTTTCGGTATCATTAATTGCGAAACACTTTTTCAAAATTTTATCGTCGACATTATGACAATATTTCTAAATATGACGTTTCTTTGAAAACATTTCTATAACAGGGACTGTCGGAACCTGATTTTTTTTATTTTGTTTATAAATTCAGAAGAATATTAGTAATATCTTTGCTGGTCAGCTCAGGGAAAGTTTTGCGAAATACAAAATAAATGGTTAACGCATGGATGCTATTCCTCAGACCGCGTGTTTGGTTTTCGACCCTTTTGCAGTGGAAAACTTTGCTTTAGGCTGGACTTTGGAGTCTATGACCGTCCTATCAAAAACTTTTGAATTCAAGAGAGATGGAGCCCAATATTTCCTGGGTTCGACCTACTGTGATCTTATTGGTGTGTGTTTCTTTTTTGCTCTTTCATCGGATTGTTGTTGAATCCTCAACCCTGATTCATGATAGTATCAATTTATACATGACCATTTTACTATGTATTTTATTTTGACTCACTGTTGAACAAGAAAGCCTCCATGCGGATCAATATGTTATTGTTATTGTGTTTGATACTGTACTCGAACTGAGGGCGAGGGTTGAAATTTCATAAACAAAGCTTTGTGCCGTTGGTTCTTTGTGTGTGACTCCTTGTCACTTTTGTTATGTATTAGGATACACAACTTAACTATGTGGGTTCTAGCTCTGAACTAATTTATTTTTTCAAAGAAACAGACGGCTACACTTTATCAGTGGTTATAGATATGGAGGGTGTGTTCCATTGTATTTACTCTTGATGTAAGTCAATCTATATAGTTTATAAAAATGCTAATACACAACATTTTCCCTCCTCTAGATTGAAAGTCATCAAATGTAACATTTGTTTACATAGATGTTCAGTGGCACTAGCTGTTGATCACTGCTGCATGCTGACTGTTCAGTTTCTAACGAAAATCCATTATTTTCTGAATCGTTATTGTAACACTGGATACAATGATGAGTATAATGCATACATGTATAATATTACGAAATATGTAAAACATAGATTACATAAAACTATCGTAGTCTGGACCCATTGAGACAAGCCGTTATCATTCATAAATGTTTCATTTAACCTAACCTTCATTAACCAGAAATTTTCCCATGGAAAACCATATATTCTACTACTACATTCCCCAGCTGATAAGCCCATTCATGAAAATTGCTTGCCTGAAAGAATACAGACTTTACACTACTGCATCCGAGATAAGAAGGTGATCATTACAACTTATCTCATCATATTCATTACAGTAAGGGGTTTATTATGCCCTTTTTATCTGTAATGAGCCTTAGTGCACACACATTATTTACAAATCCGACTACTGTCTCACTGATAAGACAGCCTTTCAGGTGGCTTCCGAATTCGAAGAGGATAACGCCTTTGCGCAGGAAAGCCATCGTTCCTAGAAACTGTCCCAACGGTTACATTTGGTGCGCTGGTATCCACTGATACGTCCGTGGTAGAATCCTGCGTTCGCGACTCAACTGATGTTCTTACCATTTGATCAACATGCCTACGCCAGTTACCCTGATCTTCAGTCGTTACTTTGTAAGAAAGCGGTCCCGTTTTCTCGGTAATTTTCGCATTTGTCCATTTCCTACCATTTTCGCGGTAGTCTCGAACCATAACATTCTCCCCTTCATTAAACTGTGGGCGTGTTGGCTCCGATAAGATTTCAAATTGCTTTTTCTCAACTGTGTCCCGTACATTAGGTTTAATTAGATCTAATCGTGAACGTAGGTTCCGTCCTAGAAATAATTTTGCGGGGCATTCATTTGTTGTTGCATGAGGCGCATTTCTATATGCAAGCAGAAAACTGCCAATTTTCTGGTGTAATGAACTACTGTCTGCGGAAGCAGATTTCATTGCCAATTTGAAAGTGTGTACGAATCTTTCTACAAGTCCCTGTGTAGCTGGATGCCATGGCACTGATGTTTTGTGAATAATTCCGTTGTTCCTCACAAATGTTTGAAATAATTCTGACGTAAACGTCGGGCCATTATCAGATATTATTTGTTTCACTACTCCAAACTGAGCAAATATTTGCCGTAATACATCTATTGTTTTTGCTGAAGTAATGGAGTTCATAACGTGAATTTCTGGCCATTTTGAATGTGCATCTACTGCGATAAAGAACATATGTCCTAGAAATGGTCCTGCGAAATCGACATGTATCCGTTCCCAGGGTGCTGAAGGCCATTCCCAAGGATGTAATGACGCCTTTTTCGGTGACTTTTGGTTTATTTGACATCCGGAACAAGTTCGCGCTAACTGCTCAATGTCACTGTCAAGTTTTGGCCACCAAAAGAAACTTCTACTAAGTTCTTTCATTTTCACAATGCCTATGTGTCCAAGATGTAATTCCTCTAACACTTTATTTCGCAGTTTTATGGGTACAATAATACGTATTCCCCACATAAGACAACCTTGCTGTACTGAAATTTCGGATCTACGCATGTAGAACGGTTTCAGCCTCTCGTCTTGAGGTTTATACGTCCATCCTTTCAATGTTAAGTCAAGTACTTTTGACAAAACTAGGTCGCGACGTGTTTCACGTTTAACGTCATTGGCGCTGACAGGCAGACTTTCAATTTGTGACAATTTATATATGTCCACTGGGTCACTATCTGGTAGTTCTTCACTGTGTGAACATGGTAGACGGGAGAGTCCATCGCAGTTTGCATGCGATTTTGAGGTTTTATACATGATTTCATAATCGTGTCCTTGCAGAAATATAGCGTAACGCTGCATCCGTGCTGCTGTTGTAGCTGGTATTCCTTTCTTAGGACCGAATATTGATAGAAGTGGTTGATGGTCCGTAACTAATGTGAACTTACGTCCATACAAATAGCAGTGAAATTTCTTTACTCCCCATATTAAAGCTAATGCTTCTTTCTGAATTTGTGCATAGTTTTTCTCTGCTGCATTTAATGAACGTGAAACAAATGCTATTGGTCGTTCTTCACCATCTTCCATGACATGCGAAATCACTGCACCTAATCCGTATGCAGATACATCACAAGCGAGCTTCACTGGCAAGTTAGGGTTGTAATGTGTTAAGACAGTGTCAGATGTAATCATGTCCTTAACAGTTTCAAATGATTTCTGTGCAGCAGCTGTCCACGTGAATTTAACATCTTTCTTCAGAAGCTTGTAAAGGGGATGTAACACACTTGCTATATTGGGTAGGAAACGTGAATAATAGTTTACCAGGCCCAAGAATGCGCGTAGTTGGGTCACATTTTCCGGTTTTGGCGCATTGGTAACAGCCTCTATTTTCTCTTTCGTTTTGTGTAAACCATTTGAGTCGATTTTGTGTCCACAATAAGTAATTTCTTCTTGGAAGAAACTGCATTTTCCTTTGTTTACACGCAGATTAAAGCCTTGTAGCCTTTGTAATACAGACTGAAGGTTTTTCAAATGTTCTTCATCTGTGCTTCCTGTGATGATCATATCATCCAGAATACAGCTGGTGTTCGGTATACCTCTCAATACCTAATCCATGGTGCGCTGCCAAATACTCGGCGAGGCCGCAATTCCAAATACAAGCCTGTTGTATGAATAAAGACCTTTATGTGTGTTTATGGTAAGATAACTCTTGGAATTATCTTCCATTTCCAGCTGATTGTACGCCTGGCGAAGATCAATTTTCGTGAAACGTTGTCCTCCTGCCAATGATGCGAAGATGTCCTCGATTTTCGGCAAGGGATACTGATCCACCTTAAGCTGTGGGTTGGCTGTTGTCTTGTAGTCAACGCATAATCTGACTGTATTATCGCCCTTTAGAACTGGTACTATAGGTGTAGCCCAGTCGCTGTGATCTACCTTTTGTGTAATCCCTTCCTTTTCTAGCCTTTCTAATTCGTTTTCTACTTTTTCCTTTAAAGTGTAAGGTACCGGCCTTGCTTTACAAAATTTTGGCTGAGCGTTTTCTCTCATCGTTAACGTAGCCTTTATGCCTTTAACAGTTCCTGTCTCTGCTGTGAAGACTGAATTTACTTTTGGTCCTTTGAGATCAGCGTGAATATTCTGAGAAATCAGAAATAAATTATTGGTTTAGACTCATATTCTAGACAGGTTTTTAATTATTTGGACCCCATTTTGATTTATATCAGTCTTTGAATCGACTGCCTTTTCGAAATTCGCAAAATTGCAGTATGTGTCCTCTGGCTTTCTTTGCCGGATCATTACAGGGTCACTGATGAGGTTTATTAGCCGAAACTACGTAGTATGACCCATCTTCTTTCTTATGAATGTTTTCATTGCTCTTAAAGGAACTCATTTTTGATTTTTATTGTACTTTTTCAGAATGTCTTGAAGATTTTCTTCCACATACTTGCCAGTCTGCAGAAACTTAATAGAATTCCAGTCCAACGTAAGGTACTTTAGCCATGCTCTGCCAAATAATGCTGGACTATCCTTTTTCACCACAAATAAATCCAAATTATGTTGTTGCCCTTCATAATCTACACTGACATTAATTGTTCCGGCTGGTTTAATTATATGACCTGAATATGTCTTTAGTTTGGTATTTGTCTGAGATAACATTTTGTGGCAAAACAACTGTTTGTATGTCCTAATTGGAATTACTGAGATAGCAGAGCCAGTATCAAGCTCCATTTTCAAGAATTTTCCTTCTATCTTGGGTGTAACACAGATAACGTCGGATCTCTTTACCGTATTTATGCTAACTGTCAACAGTTTTTCCTCTTCTACAGTTTTCACGGCTTTGGATTTTGGTTTCTTGGATTGGTGTTTTTGCTGAGCTTTCTTACTCAAGCAAGCCCTCTCGATATGTCCTTTCTTTGAACAGAATCTACATGTTTCGTCCTTAAAATGACACTGATCAGGTGTGTGATTAGTCCGGTCACAGCGAAAACATGCCTTATTTTTCTGTTTTGGCTTTGTGTAAGAAATTGGATTCTTACTAATTTTATTCACAGAGTCCGGTCTGTGTTGGTGTTGCAGTTCCACTGCATCCTTTGCCGCCGTTTCCATGGCTGTGGAAATGTTAATGGCTTTTCGCAATGTCAAGTCCGACTCCGAGAGAAGCTTTTTCTGTATATTTTCATTTTTGATCCCACAAACTAGTCTATCCCGCAGAGCGTCATTCAAGTTAGCCTCGAAATCACAATGTTCTGATAACTTCCTTAATTCTGCCACATACACGGGTATCGACTCGCCTTCTTTCTGGTCACGTTTGTGGAAACGAAAACGTTCTGCAATCACTAATGGCTTGGTTGACAGATGATCATTCAATATTCCCACAATGTCATTATATGATTTTGTTGCTGGATCATCAGGTGTTGTCAAATTTCGAAGAAGACCGTATGTTTTTCCTCCCATTATAGCCAAAAGAGCTGGTACTTTCCTGTCATTTGGAATTTCATTGGCCAAGAAGATTTGTTGAACCCGTTCTGTATAAGACTTCCATGTTTCTGTCATTTCATTATATTTACCCAAATTACCAATGGAGAAAGCTGCCATTTTTAGTGATGTTAATCCAAGAAATTATTTTTTTAAATCCAAAATTGAGCTCAGGCACATTAAATTCCGAACACTCGTCGCCAAACAATTTTGTTATGTATTAGGATACACAACTTAACTATGTGGGTTCTAGCTCTTAACTAATTTATTTTTCAAAGAAACAGACGGCTACACTTTATCAGTGGTTATAGATATGGAGGGTGTGTTCCATTGTATTTACTCTTGATGTAAGTCAATCTATAAAGTTTATAAAAATGCTAATACACAACAACTTTGATTCAGATGGCTGCGTTGTTTGATTATGGCCTTTCCTGGGTGACCTTTTCTTACTTGTTTGGAAAATGCACAAGATTTCAAGCTTAGAATAAGACATTCTAAAAATACTTTCAAAACAGGGGAGGTAAAATGAGTCAAAACCTAAAAACTACAGTTACAACTGCAAGTTCTTCCGGTACTAACTACAGTGAATATAAAGTTTTATTACATGATGCTGCGCCACTGAATAACGTCACAAAATACAGTACAGATGTTTCATTTATTAAAAACGATTGTAATAACAATCACTAATATGAAAGGGTGTTTGTCCTATGTCTCATGAATTCCCAGTCATACTCAAATTACCATTCCAACTACTGATTCGGTGTTTGTTTTGCAAGATCGAATCGTTTTGTGTGCACGTTAAACTCGCCAGATTCTTCAGGTAGACTCTAAAAAATTTGTTGCCTTCCCAAAACAAATGCATTTTTTGAGGCGATTGTTACTGCTAACTGCCTTATCATCGCAAAAGATATCCGTGAGAAAATATTGCTCTATATTCAGTACAATTTTATTACTTCCGTATATCTAAAAATTCTAACGACGGAACTGATTATAACATTATGAAAATACGCCTATACAAATACATTGCAAATTTTACCGCCGAAAAAAAGGAGATTTTAAGATGAAAAATTGCGGTATTTTTCTTATTCCTGTTCAAAATATAGATTGTGTTTACTCGTTAGAACCGCCTCATCGAGACGTTTTTACTCGTTAGAACCGCCTCATCGAGTCGGTTCTAACAAGTACCCACAATCTATATTTTAGAGCAGAAATAAAAAAAAATACGGTTTACCCCTGTAAACCCCAGTTTTACTGTATAAAAGTGGGGTCAGTGGGGTCAAAATTATATAGGCGTGTTTTCGTGATGACAACTTGTAAATCTATCCATTTATTTAATGTACACACTCGTCGCCCTCTTTACTTTTCAATAATTATAAATATTACACAGGGACTTCCCGTGTACAATATTTATGATTCATCGATGACGTTACGGATGAATTAAGGCGATTGTAAAAACCGTGACTATCGGGTAACGAGATGTTTCGCTGTTGAGACGTTTCGCCCTAAACTGGCTTCGAAACTAGGACGATTCATCCAAGGGCGTAACGTCCCGTAATTATTCTATGTAGATGTTCTAAGCTGAGATAGAAAACGTAGAATCAGTGACAACTATTTTATTGGTACACTGTTAAGAGCTGGTAAAACATACGACTTTCATAACACCAGCTGTAGTATTCTATAAAATTCTATACATATGTGTTTCGGAAACAAGAAATACACCGATTAACTAAAATTGCCGTGTGTAAAAGGCCAGATTAACTAGTTTTGACAAATTAGGCATCATCTTTGACCCTCCAATTTATTCGAGCCCTGATTAAAATACCAACCTGGTGCTAAATTTGCGTACCGCTATCCAATATTAATTAAACAATCACCAAATCAGAAGTCTCACTCCTATTATTGAATTCGATGTCCAGATTGAGTTTGTTTCACCGCTTATTTGTAACATCTCTACACACGTTAAGATTGTAAGCAGATGCATGGAGAAATTTAACAATTTGTCGCGGGTCAACGAAGACCAAATTGTCTTTATTTTATCTGACTAAGTAATTCTCATATGGGTTCGACTCCGAATAGCTTCTTACATGAGCAATGATACCGGATTAGTTTGCACGGTTTTTCTTGGTTGTCCCTTCGACCTACAAACTCCTTTTTGTTCTTTCATTCCACATGACTTTTCAAATGTATTTTCATATGCAGACGAAAATGAAACTCTTTTGAATAATCGCACTGTCTTACCAAATTTATCATAACAACTGACAGGTATAAGCAATTTGCACGTAACTAAATAAATAAATGATAAATTTTAATTGCAATATATTATTAATTTGATTCGAAGTATCAAGACGTAATTACCCTCGTTTTTCAGACTGCGGAGGTTTGACTTCACCAGAAAATGGTACAATTGACTATTCAAGTGGAACTGTATATCAGTCAGTTGCAACATTTAGCTGTGACAACGGGTACACACGTGATGGTGATGAAACGCGAACATGCCAGGCAGATAAAACATGGAGTAATTCAAGCCCGGTTTGTAATATAAATGGTAAGCTTTATAGTGTATTACTGTCTACCATAGTAAACCAATTAAAATGATGACAATTAATAACGTACATAATTACTTGCACAATTGTGACCACTTTTAAGAAAAAACATGAAATCTTTTCATTCTTAATCTTCCTCGGATTAAAAAAAAGATGTAAGTTTGCGGCAAAAGAATGACCTGCTTGATAAGATCAAAATAGTGTTAACTCGTTCCTTAAACTATTATTATTCTGTATATTGCCTGTTACATTTTACCTCTAAAATCTAGGCAGTTTCGGAGGTGTTAATTACAGACACTTACCCCTTTTTTGATAGGAAATGCGCACCCTTTAAACATTATATTCTTCCTGACAGTCTGGATCCTGTCATACATATATTAAAACGAAAGGTCAAATCTAGCTATTAATTTGAGCCAGCGCACGTGTCTTATTGTAGGTTTTGTTGTGTGCTGGCTCATTTAGTAATAGGATGTCCCTACTTTCTTACCCTTTTTTTCTCTCTCGCATATATAGATTCAAAATTTGCATATACTTGTACATGTATTTATTAGTTTATAACATAAAATATTTATTCCCGTGAGTAAATTTTCCTTTGCTCCAATGGATGTCCTGACAAAGATTTTATTAAGCCTGCGAGTAGGCTTTTTGACTATTATACTGTTAACAGGGCTAAATAAGGGATGTGGGATGCAGTGTTAAGCACTGGTTAGAAATGCTGATTAATGGCTCATTTAATTCATGAAACACAAACAAACACTGCCATTACGGTCTAAGCTCCTCTGAATGTTTCACTTTTTAGCTCACCTGAGCTGTAGGCTCATTGAAGAGCTTATAGTATGGCAAGGCTCCATTGTCTGTCTTCTGCCAGTTTTATGTTTGTCTGTCAACATTTCCAAACATCTTCTTCTCTGAAACCACTTGGCCGATTGAAGTCAAATTTCATATAGAGTATCCATGTGATGGGGGAACGTAAGTATGTTCGCAGAGTTTTGGTCACAGACGTAGATGGCCGCTCGTCACATAAAAGATAGAAACATTTCAAATCTTCTCTTCTCCGGAACCGACGGGTCTATTGTCATGAAACTTTGTATCTAGCATTGGGGACCCGGGCCTATCATAGTGTATTCAAATAATGACATTCGGGTGATCTTGACCTATCTTATGCAAAGGTCAAATTTGATCACATAGACGTTTGTATAGTGAAAAGTCAAAATTATGTTTTTTCTTTTGGAAATTTTGGCAGCCTGTGATATGCAAAATGGGTAGATGCAGTTAGCTAAATGAGTGGATTAGACTGCATGAGTATTTAAGGTCAAGGTCATTCTTTGATCTTGGTCCAAGGTCATTCAGATATGAAAAGAAAACTTATTTTCTTCAGAAACCGATGAGCCATTTATAACCAAATTTCACATAAACACTATTAGGACTGAGAAAATGAAAATTAATCAATATGAATCTGGTGACATAAACAATATGGCCGCCATGCCCATATAAGGTAAACATATTTAAAAATCTTCTTCTGCCGAACCAGAGGGCCGATTTTCATGAAACTTCGTATGTCGCCTTTGGGACTCTGGCCAATCATCGTTTGTTAAAATGATGACCTTTTTGACCTATTTTACGCCAAGGTCAGATTTGGTCACATTCACTTTTGTTTGGGAAAAAAGTCAAAACCGTGTATTTTGGATACTATTGCAGCCTGTGATCTTAGGAATAGTAGATGCAGTAATGAGTGGATTAAACTACATGAGTATTCAATGCCAAGGTCATTCTTTGACCTTGGTCCAAAGTTATTTTAGATTTGAAATTTAAAACTTATTTTCCTCAGAAACCACTCAGCCATTTGTAACCGAATTTCATATAAGTTTTTGCGAACAATGAAATCAAAACTAATCAATATGAGTTTGCTTACATGACCAAAATGGCTACCATGCCCATATATGGTAAAACCGTTCACAAATCTTTTCTCTTGAACCAGTTGGCCGATTATCAGTCACAGTTTGTTCGAGTGATGATCCTGTCTGACATTGGCCTATTTTATGCCAGGGACAAGTTTTGCGGTCGTTCTTTTGCAGTGTCTTGTTTGTTTTTGGCTTTATGCCGTTGCTTCATGTTTTTGTGTGTACCACCGTGTCATGGCTGACCTCGGCAGCTAAGCCGGATGCACGTCTAACCGGTTATCAGGAGGACGCGGGTTCGATACCTTCCAGGGTCGGCAATATGCTTTCGTGGAGATTGATCATGAAGTCATTCTCTCCCTTCAGCTGATTCAAGAAGGGAAAGAATGCGCATTGTACTGCTTAACTGCTCACGTATAAGCCTGTGCAGGAAAGGTGTAGATAGGTAAACTGACCGGCTTAACATGACCTAAATAGTGTTGAATTGACCGTAAAACTCCAATACAAACAAAAACAAAACCTCCGGGTCACTTTCTATAGGTGAATTAAGACGCCTGCGCTCTTAGATTGTGGCCTTTCCTAGGTGACCTTTTCTTACCAGTTTGGTCAGATAGACTTTTGTATTGGAAAGAGTCAAAACCATGTTGTTGTTATTTTTTAAGGAAAGTATTGCAGCCTGTAATTTGGAAATTGGTAGATTGAATTAGCTAAAGGAGCTTAAGGAGTGAATTAAATTACATGTGTATTCAAGGTCAAGGTCTTTCTTTTACCTTGGCCATAGGTCATTTAGATACGATCAGATCCCAAATTCTTCCCACAATATCACTAGGGAAAGAGTGACTACAGTAACCAAAACGACCAAAACAGGTAAACCGAGTCTGCAGCTCTTTCCCAACCAAAAGGTGACTCAGAATATCCAAACCTAACTAAAAAGGAGCAATGAAAATAACGGGGGAAAGTATCCGAATCACCAACATGACAAACATTAAACTGGAAGGACAAACGCAACCAAAACTGAACAACAAAAATGGGGAAGAATCAGAATCATCAACGAAACGACAATTACGGTTAGGGAAAGAATCAGACTCACCAACACAAAACATAAAGGAACCACAGCAAAAGCACCGACTTGGAACAGTCAGTAAAATTACTGGTCAAAGTCAAATTCGGTTGCATATACTTTTATATGGGAGAAGGTTGACTTCGTTATTTTTTCTGAAACCCATGTTGCCTGTGTACTTAATTTATGTAAGCATTCACTAGATGCGTAATTGAAGGTACATAAGTATCGGAAGGCTCCATGCATTTCAAAAACACGCCTATACAAATACAATGTAACCTTAATCGCCGAAAAAAATGAGATTGTAAGATAAAAAATTGTAATATTTTTCTTATTTCTGCTCAAAATATATATTGTGGGTGCTCGTTAGGACCGCCTCATCGAGGCGGTTCTAACGAGTGCCCGCTATCTATATTTTAGAGCAGAAATAAGAAAATAAGCTTTACCCTTGTAAACCCCAGTTTTACTATATAAAAGTGGGGTTCAACGGGGTCAAAATTATATAAACGCGTTGTCGTGTTATACTACTGAACATATAGCATTTCGGACTCAAGCCCATCCTAAATTATTCAAATGATGAGTCCGGGTTGACCATGTTTATATTAAAGTAAAATTTTCTGACTTGTGCTTTTACATGAGAAAAAAAGTGGTAATTAATATGATTTTAAAACTTGATGTTGCACTGATGAGTTAGGAGGCCTTCGCCTTTATGCGGACCGTTCAGATTATTTGTCTTAATCGCGACGGAAGTAAGGGCGAATATTGTGGCCACGTATAATCGATTTAAGTCCCCCCCTACCACCAGTGGAATTCGCTTCCGCTGACCGTTCCTAGGCGGCTCCTATGTCGCGGTTTATTTTTGTAATGGTTTGTCTTTGGGTGTTTGTGTCGCTTATATAGTTTATTTTGGATAGCCTATTGGCCATTTTGTGGGAAAGGAACTGTCCTTTTGGCTTTCTGCTATTGATGTTTCTATTAGGGTCAGTTGTTTCATGTTTGTGTTTCTTTCCCATTGGTGTCTATAATGGGAGCTGTGGGTTAATTGTATCGATTCCTGATCATTGCCTCGACTTCTATTTTTCATTTGCCTTTGACTATAAATGGTTGCTTCAGCTACAATTAGATTTAACAAGTTAAAGAAGCTGTTTGAGTAACAAAGTTCAACGTTATTCATTTTCCTTGGTCCAGGGTCTCTCAGATAACAAATTAAACTTTGTTTTTGATAAACAGCTGGTCATATCTAGGCAAATTTTTACATATGAAGCCTTTTTACGGAATGGAGGAAAAATAGATTGTTCAAATGGTTTGGGCCACATGATCAAGATGGTTGCCATGGTACAAACCCTTCAAAATGATACACAGAAAGCAAATGGCTCTACAAATGTTCAGCACCCAGGTGAGCGGTTCAGGACCATAGTGGTCCTCTGGTTATTATTTTCAGATTGTGGAAATCTGACTGTTCCTACGAATGGTAGTGTCACATATTCAAGCGGAACCACATATCAGTCAGTGGCAACATTCAGCTGTGACACTGGGTTCACACTTAATGGTGACAAGACGCGAACATGCCTAGCGTCTAAAACTTGGAGTGGTAATGATCCTGTTTGTGAAATTAATGGTTTGTATTCAAATGTAATAAAATACGTTAAACGACAGCCAGTTATGCTATAAATTATATGTTTAGTTGTAAGCATTGTTGAACTGTTTCCAAAAAATGGCCTGAATAGTAAGCCAGCCCAAGACAAAACCTACATTCGGCCTGTGCTGCAGGCAAAAACGCATTCTAGCAGCATGAGAACGTGATAAGATATAATACGTCATGTTAACGCGCCCGTGAATTGAATACTCCTCTTAACCATACATTATATAGAGAATTGTGGGGTTTACGAGGGTATTCTATACTTTTCTCATTTCTGCTCCAAGACATAGGTTGTGGGTACACGTTAGAACCGCCGCACATGTTTCAAAATATAAATAAGAATAATATCCCATTTTTCTCATCAGAAATACATCATTTTGAGTATGCACTGTCTCAAACGGCTGTGTTGTCGTTATGCATATTTGTAATGAGTGTTGAACGTATATGAGAGACGTTTACGAGAAACATACATGTATACCAATCAATGCCTAATACATTCGCGCCTCCCCATGACAAATGCCCGCCCCCGCCCATCGGGGCTTGAAGAAATAGATTGGCTGCATGATGTTTCCACGCAGAGCTGAATCTGACCGCACACAAGTATTGGTAAACCGCTTAGACGATCTCAGCCTGCCCAGGCAAAGCGGTGCGAGTCCATATTGGTCGATGCTTATAAACCCTATTGGTTTCATTCGGCGACAGTGCTTAAGATGTCCTTTCATCTCAGTGTTGGGTAAAAGTCCCACAAAATTGGAAGCAGCGTCTCCAAAATGACCTATACAGTGTTGACGGGTACGTTAAACCTCAAATTAAATCAAACAAAACAAACTGAGGCAAATGCATTTTAGAGGCAATTGATATAAACAGTCGTCCCATGGATAATACACGCAAACAGCCTCATCACTGCCAAGAGGTAATCGAGATATATAAAAAGGAATTTAATTCGATATTTAAATTGTAACTGTTGATCGCTCACCTGTAAACATCTCACTGAGACACATGCTATAAAATACGTAAAACGACAGCCATTTATGCTATGAATTACATAAGCCAATTAATGTAGAGAATTTTGCAGTGCGAAATGAAAATCAAATTGACTTTATTTTATTTGACCAGGACCCTCTCGTTTTGGCGACCCTTTCGTGAGCAATGGTGGCTAATTAGTTTTACGAATGTGCCTGGTTGTACATCGCGCCTGCATCTATTGTTGTATATGTCTTTCCACATTGATTTTCATAAACAGACGAACACATTGCAACAATCACCCTGCGCTACCAAAATCAAAAGAACGGACAGGTATAGGTTATTTGCGATTTGGTACTATCCAGCTAAGAGACGGAAAAAGGATGCCCTAGTTATCAAAACTCATTCTAAGTATCCTGAGATTGTTTACATGATTATGTGAAATGTATAAGTCGTTTGATCGAACATTAGGAAAATTATAATTGTATCATATAATTAAAATAATAATAACATTAATAATAATAATAATTAATAACAATAATAGAAACAATTTGGTGCGCTGTATCAAGATATAATTACACTTCTGTTTTAGACTGCGGCAATTTGACTTCACCAGCAAATGGTACAATATTCTATTCAAGCGGAACAACATATCAGTCAGTTGCAACATTCAGCTGTGACACCGGGTACACCCGTGATGGCGACGAAACGCGAACATGTCAGGAAAATGAAACATGGAGTAAAACAAGTCCGGTTTGTAATATAAATGGTAAGCTTTAGGGTGCATTGTTTTACTGTCTACCATACAAACCAATTTAAAATGAAGGAAACTGGCTCCATCCATATTAACTGTAAAATTATGAACCAGTTATTATGTTCCAAATGAATTGCAACATATTATAAGGACATCAAACAGAATCAGATTGAATAGTGGTGGAGGGCAGATTCTCATTGCTTTTTTCAATCGCGTTTAAATTGAACATGAAATTTCCACATTCATTTTCGGCTTGGGATTGAACAAGGGCAGATGTCTATTTTAGGCAAGTTATGCTTAAGAAAAAGTGTGGTAAGGTTAAGTGACCAGCTCGATATAATTTGAATGGTATCGATTGGGTAGTTAAAATTCAAGCTAACAAACAAACAGACACTGCCATCAAGGTTTAAAGACACATGCTTGGATTGCCTAAGAACCTAATGTCTGGTTATTAAATGAATATAAATTTTAGACAAGATACACTTTGGGTTTTCTGGCTTTAATACAAAAGTGGGGCAAGAGAGGACAATCATTTACTTAGGGATATTGATTCCATAGTCATTTACTTGTTTGTTTTTTACGTCCTGGTTTTAATTCTAATTGAAGAAAAACCAACATTTTTTTTCTGATTTTATTAGCTCCACTGGCCGAAGGCCAGCGGGGCTATTGTCATGGCCCTGTGTCCGTCGTGCGTCCGTGCGGTCGTGCGTCCGTGCGGTCGTGCGTCCGTGCGTTAACTTTTTCTTTAAACATCTTTTCCTCCTACACTACTGGGCCAATTGTAACCAAACTTCACAGGAATGTTCCTTACATAGTCCTCTTCTAAATTCCTTCAAAGAATTTTGTTACACCCAGAACTCTGGTTGCCATGGCAACAAAACCAAAAAAAAATTAAAAATCTTTAAAAATCTTCTCCTCCAAAACCACCTGTTGGATTTCATTTTTATTTTGCATGACTGTTCCTTGGGTTGACCATTTTCAGATTCCTTGAAGACATTTTGATCCGACAAAAACATGGCCGCCATGGGCGGGGCTTATTTTCCCTATTTAACATATAGTGTAATGCTAAAACATCTTCTCCTCCTACACTATTGGGCCCATTGTAACCAAACTTCACAGGAATGTTCCTTACTTAGTCTTCTTCTAAATTCCTTCATAGAATTTTGTTACACCCAGAACTCTGGTTGCCATGGCAACAAAACAACACAAAATATTAAAAATCTTTAAAAATCTTCTCCTCCAAAACCACCTGTTGGATTTCATTTTTATTTTGCATGAATGTTCCTTGGGTGGACCCCTTTCAGATTCCTTGAAGAAATTTTGATCCGACAAAAAACATGGCCGCCATGGGCGGGGCTTATTTTCCCTATTTAACATATAGTGTAATGCTAAAACATCTCCTCCTAAACTACTGGGCCAATTGTAACCAAACTTCACAGGAATGTTCCTTACTTAGTCCTCTTCTAAATTCCTCCAAAGAATTTTGTTACACCCAGAACTCTGGTTGCCATGGCAACAAAACCACACAAAAAAATAAAAATCTTTAAATATTTTCTCCTCCAAACCCACCTGTTGGATTTCATTATCCCCTCGCACAACATAGTTGTGAGTGGGGATATAGCATTTGTCCCGTACGTACGTAAGTACGTACTTTTGTCATCGCTCTAGCGCCACGTACGTACGTACTTTTGTCATCGCTCTAGCGCCACGAACGTACGTACGTACTTTTGTCATCGCTCTAGCCCCTACATTTCTTGACCGATTTTAATATAACTTCACACAAACGTTCCTTATGACAATATCTGGAGCAAGATCGACTTTCAAGGTCATGACCTCAAGGTCAAGGTCACTCTGGCTATTGTTTGAAAAACTTTGTCATGGCTCTAGCGCCTACATTTCTCCCCCAATTTCAATATAACTTCAAACAAATGATCCTTATACAAATATCTCGAGCGAGTTGGACTTTCAAGGTCATGACCTCAAGGTCAAGGTCACTGTGGCTATTTTTAGAAAAACATTGTCATCGCTCTAGCGCTTACATTTCTTCACCAATTTCAATATAACTTCACACAAATGATCCTTATAAAAATATCTTGAGCGAGGTCCACTTTCAAGGTCAATGGCTTTAAGGTCAAGGTCACAGTCGCTATTTTTAGAAAAACTTTGTTATCGCTCTAGCTCCTACATTTCTTCACTGATTTCAATATAACTTCACACAAATGTTCCTTATGACAATATCTTGAGCGAGTTGGACTTTCAAGGTCATGACCTCAAGGTCAAGGTCACTGTGGCTATTTTTAGAAAAACATTTTCATCGCTCTAGCGCCTACATTTCTTCACCAATTTCAGTATAACTTCACACAAATGTTCCTTATAAAAATATCTCCAGCGAGTTCGACTTTCCAACTCAGGGCCTCAAGGTCAGGGTCACTGTGGCTATTTTTAGAAAAAACTTTGTCATCGCTCTATCGCCTATATTTCTTCACTGATTTCAATATAACTTCACACAAATGTTCCTTATGACAATATCTCAAGCGGGTTCGACTATCAATGTCAAGGCCTCAAGGTCAAGGTCAAGGTCACTGTGGCTATTTTGTAGAAAAACTTTGTCATCGCTCTAGCGTTTACATTTCTTCACCAATTTCAATATAACTTCATACAAATGTTCCTTATGACAATATCTCTAGCGAGTTCCACTTTCAAGGTCAAGGTCACTGTGTCTATTTTTAGAAAAACTTCGTCATCCCTCTAGCGCTTACATTTCTTCATCGATTTCAATATAACTTCACACAAATGTTCCTTATGACAATATCTCACCATTTCAACTTTCAAGGTCAAGGTCACTATGGCTATTTTTAGAAAACTTTGTTATCGCTCTAGCGCCTACATTTCTTCACTGATTTCAATATAACTTCACACAAATGTTGCTTATGACAATACCTCGAACGAGTTTGACTTTCAAGGTCAAGGTCACTAGCTATGTTTAGAAAAACTTTGTCATTGCTCTAGCGCTTACATTTTTTCACCAATTTCAATATTACTTCACACAAATGTTCCTTATAACAATATCTCTAGTGAGTTCCACTTTCAAGGTCAAGGTCACTGTGGCTATTTTTAGAAAAACTTTGTCATGGCTCTAGCGCTTACATTTCTTCATCCATTTCAATATAACTTCACACAAATGTTCCTTATGACAATACCTCGAGTGAGTTTGACTTTCAAGGTCAAGGTCACTGTGGCTATTTTTAGAAAAACTTTGTCATTGCTCTAGTGACTACATTTTTTCACAAATTTCAATATAACTTCACACAAATGTTCCTTATGACAATATCTCGAGCTATTTAGACTTTCAAGGTCAAGGTCACTGTGGCTATTTTTAGAAAAACTTTGTCATCGCTCTAGCGCCTACATTAATGATGGATTGTAATAGAACTTCACACAAATGTTTCTTATGATAATATCTCGACTTACTTCGACTTTCAAGGTCATGACCTCAAAAGCAAGGTCACTGTGGCTATCTTTAGAAAAACTTTGTCATCGCTCTACCGCCTACATTTATTAACAGATTTTAATATAACTTCACACAAAAGATGCTTATGATAATATCTTGAGCAAGATCTACTTTCGTGGTCATGGCCTCAAGTCAAGGTCACTATGGCTATTTTTAGAGAAACGTCATCACTCTAGAATGTACATTTATTGGAGGATTTTTAAACAAACTTTACACAAATGTTGCATATGATAATATCTCAAGCAAGTTGGACTTTTGCCATTTCAGTGTTTTCCACACACGAAGTTGTCTAGTGCGAGGGGATTTGTATCGCATGCTATGCCTTGTTTTTATTTTGCATGAATGTTCCTTGGGTGGACCTCTTTTAGATTCCTTGAAGAAATTTTGATCCGACAAAAAAACATGGCCGCCATGGGCAGGGCTTATTTTCACTATTTAACATATAACGTAATGCTAAAAAATCATTTTCTGCAAAAGTACTTGTGGGATTTCATTGTAATTTGCATGAATTGTCCTTGGGTGGACTGTTGTCAGATTCCTTGAAAAAAATTTGATCTTACGAAAAACATGGCCGCCATGGGCGAGGCTTATTTTCACTATATAACATATAGTGTAATGCTGAAAATATTTTCTGCAAAAGTTCTTGTTTTATTTCATAGTTATTTGGCATGCATGTTCCTTGGGTGGACCTCTGTCAGATTCCTTGAAGAAATTTTGATCCGACATAAAACATGGCTGCAGTGGGCGGGGTTTATTTTCACTATATAACATGTAGTGTAATGTTAAAAAAGTCTTCTCTTCTTCAAAAGTTCTTGTTTATTTATTTATTTATTTATTTAAAAGTACCTTCCTGTATCTGAATTAATCTCCTCCAATTTTGCTGACTATCACATATCTATAGAGGTCCACCTACAAATTGTCATTCTAAAATTCAAAACGTCAGAAATTTCACATGCCCATCACACTGGTGGTAGAACTGATGTTTTCAACACAAACTCTATTTATACGACTTGATGTTTCAAAATAAATTCAAAATACTGAGGGAGATTGATTTATTAGAACTAATTATACTACAGTGTTAACAGTTCTCCAGATCCCTGAGGGTTAAAATGGCTTAGTTGAAAAGGGAGGCATACCGAATCGGATGGAGGAAAGGAAAAAATAAACAAATAAAGAAATAAAAACATAAATCTGTTCATTTTTTAGCTCCACTGGCCAAAGACCGGCGGGTCTTATGTTATATGTTATGGCCCTGTGTCTGTTGTGCGTCTGTGCGATTGTGCATCCGTGCGTTAACTTTTTTCTTTAAACATTTCCTCCTTAACTACTTGGTCGATTGTAACCAAACATCACAGGAATGTTTCTCACATAGTCCTCTTCTGAATTCCTTCAAAGAATTTTGTTACATGAAATCTTCTTCTCCAAAACCGCTCAATGGATTTTATTCTTATTTTGCATGAATGTTCCTTGGGTGGACCTCTGTCAGATTCCTTAAAGAAATTCTGATCAGGCAAAAAACATGGCCACCATGGCCATGCCCCACATGACTGCCATGGCCATGCCCCTTGGCTCATTAGCTTTCAAAGACTTATATGGGGAAAAGTTTTAAAAACCTTCTCCTCCAAAACCGCTCAACGTAATGGATTTCATTCTTACTTTGCATGAATGTTCCTTGGGTGGACCTCTGTCAGATTCCTTGAAGCAATTTTGATCAGACAAAAAACATGGGCGCCATGGACACGCCCATTGGCTAATTAGCTTCCATAGACTCATAAAGGGATCTTTTTTTTTTAATCTTCTCCAAAACCGCTAAATGGATTTCGTTGTTAATTTTCATGAATGTTCCTTGTGTCTACCATTGTCAGATTCATTGAAGAAATTTTGATCAGACAAAAAACAGAAGAAATTTTGATCAGACAAAAAAACATGGCCGCCATGGCCACCACCTTTGGCTCATTAGCTTCCATAGACCAATAAACGGAAAAACTTCTTCTCTGAAACCATAAAGCCTAAAGCTAAGACATTTACAGTAAAACCTGTCTTAGTGGCCACCTCTATTAAGCAAGCAACCTGTCTTAAGCAAGCAGGCATTCAGTTCCCAAGAAAGGCAGATGTGATAAATTTCACCTGTATTAAGCAAGAATCTGTCTTAAGCAAGCATATTTTGACTATCCCTTAGGCATTTGCTTAATACAGGTTGAACTGTAGTATGTAGCAAAGTTATGTGGTCACCTACTAAGTCCTGCGAACTATGACTCTTGAGTCCAAATTGGCAACGCCCCGGTGCTTAGTAGCTCCCATAGACTAATAATGACAAAATCTTGAAACTTTTCTCCTCTGAAACCATAAGGCCAAGAGCTTAGTATGTAGCAACTTGAAGTATTCATCTGCATAAATCCTGCCCACTATGCCCCTGGGGTCCAAATTGGCCACACCCTGAGGCCCATAAGCTCCCATAGACTTATACTGGGAAAAACTGACAAAAATCTTCTCTGAAACCATCAGTGCCCAGAGCTTAGATACTAAGTATGCAGCAACGTCAAGTGGTCACTCAAATAAATCCTGCCAACAATGCCCCTGGGGTAAAAACTTGGTCACGCCCAGAGGCATATTAGTTCCCATAGACTTATAATAGGAAAAACTTAAAAAAAAGTCTTCTTCTCTGAAACCATAAGGCCCAGAGCTTTAGATATTTAAAACGGAGCAATGCCAAATGGTCACTCACATAAATCCTGCCAACCATGGCTCTGAGGTCCAAAAAATATAGAATGGACATTCCTTGGGTGGATCACTTGTTTCTTTTTTATCCATTGCATGCGGGAAAACCCTAAATGGGTACCTTGGCAAACAGTGCTGGCCCAGATCAGACCCGACAGAACACCATGTCTGATCAGGGCCTGCACAGAATTTTCCATCAAAAATAGAAAAAAATAGGCCTGACACCCCTTATATGACAAATGGACTGGTCCAACATATAGCAATAGAAGAGTCCACAAGTATACCATTGGTTAATGTAATAAATATGACAATTGTCTGAAGTTAGCCGGTGGAGCGACAGGCCCTCTTGGGCCTCTTGTTTTAGTAACTATTATTTATACTCATTACAAAAACATGCCTATTCAAATATTGGTAAATTTTTTATCTCAAAATATGAACCGAGGCAGTTTTATTGAGTACCAGCAGTATGTCGGTACTGTTGACCACCCAGAATATGTTGGTTATTTGAGGTTTAACGTCCCCATCAACACTGTAAAGATCATTTTAGAGACGTTGCTTCCAATTATGTGGGACTGTTACGCGACATTGAGATGAAATAACATTTTAAGCCC
Source organism: Lucinisca nassula (assembly GCA_963580285.1). Taxonomy (NCBI): domain Eukaryota; kingdom Metazoa; phylum Mollusca; class Bivalvia; order Lucinida; family Lucinidae; genus Lucinisca; species Lucinisca nassula. The sequence goes on along the minus strand of OY757013.1, from coordinate 120,762,948 downwards.
TACTGCCCAATGAAACCAATAGGGTTTATTAGCATGGAGCACCAACAATATATGTATTTTTAAGTAGAAATGAGCAACAAAATGCATCTTCCTCTACACCCCAGTTTTACCTATAAAGGTGGGGTTTAAGGGGAATGGGAACACCTTCAGGGGAGGCAACTCCTGCAAAAGTATTTGTGTCTGCCATGTCAATAGGGGTCAACTCTAAAGGAAAGAATTTGAACTGAGGACCCCTTTTTTCGTGGGACAGGGCTTATAGAAAGGTGAACAGGAAGTCCCGAACGTTGTCGCCCTTTCAAAAATGGCGGAAAATCAGCCAGGTGTTCCCATTCCCCTTAATATGTTCTCTTTTGTGATATGATTGTGTCTAAAACAAGGAACATTTTATAGTTTTATCTTGACTGAAACAATTCAGTCTTAAAGTTTAAGATAATATATGATCTGTGTGCCATATACTTAATAGGTAAAGGTTAATTGTTTGATTAAAGTTTAAATTAATCAATTCATTTACCTTGTTTGTTTACTTCCTTTCACTTTTGAGTTAATGAAACAATGGGAGTCAGAGTTTTTCTTTACTGTTTTTAAATCAAAAAGAAGTAACTCATAACAAAGTTTTGTTTGAAACAATTGCAATCTAAAAATAAACCATCACACTAATTCCCCTTACTGAGTCCCCTTTTTAAACATATCTCGCAGCTCATAATTACCTCCTAATCACATAGATAAGATAAGCCTTTGATGTGCACTGTGGTCAGAAGGACTTGCTTTATGGATACTATTAGACAGGCCAACACTTTTATATAGATACCTTCCCCTCATTGTTTAACTTTTTTATTATTTTCAGACTGTGGAAATCTGACTTTTCCTACCAACGGTAGTATAACATTTTCCAGTGGAACCACATATCAGTCAGTGGCAACATTCAGCTGTGACACAGGATTCACCGTTGATGGTGACGAAACGCGAACATGCCAAGCGACTAAATCATGGAGTAATAATGATCCTGTTTGCAAAATAAATGGTTTGTAGAATTTCAGTGTATTATTTAATATGTACAGAGGCAGTCACCTATGTTATAAATTACATTTTGTTTGAGTTACATGCATCATTGATCCACAATTTCATCAATCGACAAAACATAAACTCATACAAGATCTTGCAACCAACACGAACTCTGATCAAGTTACTCGTCCTAGCAGTACGAGAACGTGGTAGAAAAAGTACTTAGTGTATATATATGTTATGAGACGTGAACGTTTATGACAGACATGTCTATCAGTACAAAAAACTTTTCCACCACCAATTGTATTTGCTTACTGTCGACTGCTTTTTCCCCGCCAAGAGTCACTCGTAAGAAATGGACACTCCATATGAAACACATACCTAAAATAAAACAGGCCGCGGAACCGAATATTATGAAAAAAGTACACATTTTCCAGGCCAGATTAGTTTGGTTTGGATTAAGTCCTCATCGGTGAATCTCAAGTATATTCATATCACGAGTTAAACAACCAACTAGATGCAACATTTGCTTATCGCTGTCCAACTGTCACAAACAATCGCCCCATAAGCACTCTCAGTGCTTTAATATAATTTTATATTAACCCATTGTATGCTAGTGGACTCTTCCGTTGCTATATGTTGGACAGGCCCATCTGTCATATAAGGGGGTAAGGCGTATTTTTATTTTCGTTTTTATTCTATTTTTGACAATAAATTCTTTTAGCAAATAGTGCAGGCTCTGACCAGAGGCCGCGTTCTGCAGCGTCTAATCTGGGTCTGCACTGTTTGCCAAGGTACCCATTAGGAGTTTCCAGCATACAATGGGTTAAGATTGTAATTGTTTGATTGCACTGCTGTATCATCTCATTGAGGCAAATGTTAAGACTGTAATCCAACGCATGGATCATTTAAATAATTTTGCAGCATGTCAACGAAGATCAAATTGTCTCTGATTTATCTGACTAAGGTCTTCGCCTCGATTCCGACTCTTTCATAAACAATGGTGGCTGATTAATTAGTACGAAAATGCTTGGTTGTGCATTGCACCTGCATAATCTTTATGCTTATTAATGATAATAATAACAAGTTTTTGAAGCCGCAATTTAATTACTATTCTTTTCAGACTGCATGGCTTTGGCTGCACTAGGAAACGGTACAATATCCTATTCAAGTGGAACAACATATCAGTCAGTTGCAATATTCAGCTGTGACACTGGGTACATACGTGATGGTGACGAAACGCGAACATGTCAGGCAGATGAAACGTGGAGTAATACAAGCCCGGTTTGTAATATAAGTGGTAAGCTGTACAGTATATTGATTTACTACCAAAGTATTCATGATAGAAGTGACTTTATTAAATAATTACTGTAAGGCTAACTCCATTTATTTGGAACTAGTAAGAACAGGTCACTCAGGAAAGGCCACAATCTAAGAACACAGCCGTCTCAAGTCACCTATTGAAAGTGACACGGAGGCACACACAAAAACAGACAAAACGTGAATTCATTTTGTACTAATGATGCTATACCCACCCAATACCATATCAAACCCTGCTCCATATGGGTCATGAGCACTTCTAGCCGGGTCTGTTCAACGCTCACTAATACGACGCCAGACCCTTCTATGACCGTCACGAAAGTCGAGGTTAAACCGGGATTCGTCACTGAACAAAGCGTGAGACCACTGATTAATGTCCCATCGTCTGCGCTGTGTACACCACGCAAAACGTGCTCTACGGTGCCTAGCTTTCAACGGCAGTACAACTTGCGGACGCCGTGATGTAAGGTCACTCGAGTGAAGGCGATTTCGGATCGTCTGTCTAGAGACATTAACCTCTCTTTCTCGGTGCAGGTATTGTTGAAGATCTGTTTACGTTAGTCTCCTGTTGCGTAACGCTTGGTTGACAATAAGGCGGCCATCGCGTCCGTTATTACTCTTCGGGCGTCCTCTACTCTGCATATCAGCTACTGCTTCTGACCTACGATAGCGTGCTCATAGTCGACTGACAACTGACTGTGAAGTATTCATAACATTTACCATCTGCAACTCTCGTACTTCTGGTCTTGAGCATGCCAACGGCTCTCCAACGTTGAGCCTCCGTTAGCCGAATCATGGTTCTAATAATGAATTTGTTTATGAAGTCTTTTAATACAACATTTCAACAGTCGATACAGAAAGTTTTATCGAAATTTCGCATCAATAAACCGGTTTAATATCAATATCACCCCTTAGGTTACACTCTGCTTCTTCTGTACGGATTCCCCATTCTATTAAGAACTTTAATACTATGTTGCCTTCGGTATTGGTTAGACCCTTAAATTTGTCTTCTGTAACTTCAGTTAATCTCAAAGGAGCAGGCAATACCAATGTTTTTGGGAGTAGTCTTCGTATAAGACTATCTCCTCTCAAATCGCCCATCCTTCGAAAATATACTAATCCGTGGAAAAGAAGTGGAATGTATCCTAGCATTTCTAAGTGCAATGCCAAGAGGTGCAGATGTTGTTCGCATTTAAGCACTGCGTCTACCGTTACTTCATCTGTAAACGGTAGACGCTTCTCTGTAGTTAACATGTCTGATTTGACATGACAGTCTACAGATTTAATTTATCTAATTACTTGACGTGCTGCAAACTGTAATATGCAGTACGTCGGTCAAACTAACCGCATGCTTAAAACTAGATTGAACGAGCATTATCGTAGAATGAGTAAGCCTAAGAAAACTGACACTTTCTTGTACCGTCACTTTCGACGTACAGGTCATTCTGTAAATAACATTGTTATACAACCAGTGGAAAAACTTTATTACGATGCAAATTCTACAACTAGATTCAAAATAATCAAAAGACATGAAGCTGAACTGAAATGGATTAAATTTTTACAGACCCCTTTTCCACTGGGATTTAATGATAACATTTATCATGAGGGTAATATTTCCAGAATGCCGGACTTTGATATTTTCTCACTCCTGGAATGTCGTAAACGCAGAACTAGATCTCACGGCACCAGGAAAAATGGTAACTTTAAACGTAAATCACGTGCGTTTAAACGAAACAATACTAGACTGAAGTGACTGTCTATTATATTATTAAATCATGGACGCCACTCTATGCTTTCATTTTTAAGTTCATTACCCGTTTCTGTTTTACGTCTTCTGGACACCGAGGCGAATAAATTCTACGATAGTTCTCATCAGTTATATGATGCGGCTCTATTAACTAGAGGCTATACTCAGCATACTCTCCGTCCTTACATTGATTCTGAAATTAATCATAAACGCCATTTCTTCAAAATATCCTTCATCAATAAGGGTATGGATTTTATAGATTTGCCTAGTATCTTCCGTGAGAGATCCGTACTTTCTTCCATTCCTGCTTATTTTCAAAATACTGAAACACCTATAATTTGCTATAAATATAACAAACCTGTTAGATCTATCATTTTTAATTTCAATAAACTTGTTTCAGATCTTGATATTGATACTAATACTCCTGATTCATGTGATTGTAAAAACTCAAAGTATTGCTATTCTGCTGCTGGTCATGTAATTACTGGCAATTTGAAAATTATTCCTGATTCAAGGATAAGGAATATAATTTCTAAAGGACCGAAATATCGGTTTCCTTCTAAAATTGATTTCAGTAAATGTAGAGATGAAATCGCTGCTTCATTGAATGAATTCGGTAATCGATGGTGTAAGCGAGAGTATGTTGAGCATAAAGCCCTTAAGGACTGGAAACTTAGCATTTTAAAACTAGTGAATAAACGCATTTCTTTCTATTCTCAAAATACTAACTTATTACCTCCTAAGCCCAAGACGTCTTTACGTCATCTTAAACTAGGTATTCAAGAATTTCATAAGAAGTTTGTTTTGGCCCCTGCAGACAAGGCCGCTAACAACGTCGTCGTTGTGTGACGGCTCCACTATGTTAACACGCTTAAGCAGGAGCTTGGTGGTACTAAGGCCTATGAACTTCAGCCTTTAGCTGAAGAGAGAGCTATAGTAGATAAACATGTTTGTCTTTCAGCCACCAAGTTTGCTGTGTGTGTTAACGAAGGCCAAGACAAGCTTCCTACGCTATACTGGTTACCAAAACTTCATAAAAAACCTTACAAAGCACGGTTTATTGCAAATTCTAGCTCTTGCACTACCACTGAACTTTCTAAATTATTAACTTCCTGTCTTACTGCTATTAAAACGCATGTAATTAAATATTGTGATAAAGTCTTTGAAAGATCAGGAAGAAATCTGTTTTGGTCTATAAAAAATTCGAATGATGTTTTAAATAAATTGAAATCTAGACAGTTTCGTGCTTCTAGTCTGTCTACCTACGATTTTTCCACTCTTTACACTACACTTCCTCATAATCTTATAAAAGAAAAGCTTAATGATTTAATTGAATGGGCTTTTCACAGAGAAGATTCTCTCTATCTTGCATGTAATGTCAGAAATGCATTTTTCACTTCTAAAGAGCATAAGAATTATACACTTTGGTCATGTCAGAAAGTGTGTGATGCCCTCACCTTTCTACTTGACAATATTTATATTAGATTCGGTACTAAGTTATTTAGACAAATTGTGGGTATTCCGATGGGTACTAATTGCGCACCTCTTGTGGCTGATCTGTTCTTGTATTGTTATGAAAGAGACTTCATTTTGTCGCTTTCCATTGATAACCAATCTGAAATTATTGAAGCTTTTAGCTCTACTTCTAGATATTTAGATGATTTATTAAATATTGATAATACCTATTTTGATGGTTTGATCAGTCAGATTTACCCCCTAGAACTTCAGTTAAATAAAGCAAATTCTTCTGATACCGAGGCCCCGTTTTTGGATTTACATCTATCTATTGTAGATGGATTTGTTTCGTGCAAAATTTATGATAAACGCGATGACTTTGATTTTGAGATTGTAAATTTTCCTTTTTTGGATGGTGATGTTCCTCGTGCGCCATCCTATGGCGTTTATATTTCGCAATTAATTCGATTTGCTAGAGTGTGTAGTCATGTAACTGACTTCAACACTCGTAATAAATTATTAACGGCTAAACTCCTTAATCAGGGTTATCGGTACCATAAACTACGCAAAGCCTTTTCAAAATTTTATAGACGCCATTCTGATTTAATTTCAAAATTCAATATTGGACTTAAATCTCTTCTGCAACAAGGTCTATCGGAACCCGAATTTTATGGTGACTTAGTATTTAAATTCAGAAAAATATATAACCGCAATGACTTCAGTACCCAATTTCGTAAAATCATTCTTCGATATAAAAAGATTGGGTACAACATGGATATTATACGACAGACTGCATGCATGGTAGTTAACCCAATCACGGTTGGCAACTTTGCTTCCCTCTTTAATTGCACGCCGGTGGGTCAGGCCTCAGATTCTATGACGGCTCCAACGTAAAGGCTTATTGAGAATTAGAGAGATCTAATTCAAGGTAATGTTGGTTGGTGCCTGATGCTCTGTCTCTGGTCGGGCTCATCGGAGTCTAACTGTTGGTTTTCTTTTGCTCCAGCATTTCAGTGGTTTCTTGCTGTCGAGTCCTCACCGTTGTCTCACCTCTGTGGTTCTTTGATTTTTGTGTTCACGGAGATGTTGCACTGATGAGTTAGGAGGCCTTCATGCGGACTGAACAAATTATTTGTCTAAATCGCGACGGAAGTAAGGGCGAGGATTGTGGCCACGTAAAATCGATTTAAGCCCCCCAGTGGAAATCTTCCACTGACCGTTCCAAGGCGGCTCTTCTGTGGCGATTTATTTTATGTTGTTGTTTGTTACTTACTGTGTGTATCACTTGTGTCTTTTAGTTTCGGGTGACCATATGGCCATTTTGTGGGAAAGTAACTGTCCTTATGGCCTTCCTTTGTTTAGGTTTCCATTATGGTCTGGTCGCTTAATGTTTGTATTTCTTTCCCTTTGGTGTCTTTTATGGGTGGAGTAAGTTAATTGTATCAATTCCTGATCTTTGTTTTACTTCTACTTTGTCACTAATTTAAAATTCACGTGCTACCCCATGTACAATTTATACCCCCGTGCTACGCCACTAGTGCATGAATATCATACTACTCAACAAAAGAATATACACACATGATAGTCAACTGACATGGTATACCCGATATTTGATTATTCCCAATGTTTAGGCTGATGGTCTCGAAGAAACCAGAATATCCCCTACTTTTTGTGAACAGTATATATAGTGATTATCATCTGTTTTGTTGCCAGGGCCCAGTTGTTCAAAGCCCCATTAGCTTAATGGGCTCGTTAAAAGTCAGATTGTCTACTGTATTAATAAACAGTATTTTGCCTTACCTTTAATTCATGCACAATTTGCTTACTCTGTAAAAAGTTGCTGTTACCACACTACTTTGATCCGCTTGACAGATTAACTTGGTTGTTGCTCTTTTATGTATGAAACTATGTTGGAATTGTAAGAAAGGGTAAAATATCCCGAAACTATACAGCTGAAGAATGCAGTCTTTTGACGGCAACAGTATCTAAACAGTTTTGTATATGTCCGTGGATTTGTGCCTAGGTGACGTGATGATTCTGTATAGGCCTGTATGTCATATGGGCCCCGTCAAGCGATTTTGGTACTTACCGCCTATGCGAGCAGCGAAGGTTCAGGCGAGCCTGCGCATCCGCGCAGTCTCGCCAGAACCTTCGCTGCTCGCTCATACAAGCAGTGAATCAAGAGGAACCTTCAGACAGAAAGCCATATCCCTGGCCCCTCTGAATGGCTGGGCATGCGCAGTTAAAATTTGTCAGGACGGAATGCTCGAAGACCCAAAATCGCTTGGCGGGGCTCATATAATAGTAATCTTTTTTTCTAATTCGCAATGAAATACACTATTTTACTGACGCCAATGGCTGGCACAAAAGATCACTCGCTACAGTGAATACTCTTCTATTATTTTGTATTGTTCATTTCGCAATTTTGACGTTCTTATTTAATATAAGAAATAAAACCTTTAATTAACTATTGGTCATACTTCAATGAATTCATTGGATCATGCGACGTCATCACGCGATCCGTCTGTGCCCACAATAAAGCATGGTTCTCTCCAGCATGATTTCAAGATTGCGACGTTATGACGGCTAGGCCGCTGTTCCACTAAAGGGGAATGGGAATACCTGACAGATTTTTCTGCCATTTTTCAAAAGGAGACAACTTTCGGGACTTCCTGTTCGCTTTTCTATAAGCCCTGTCCAACTGAACAACGGGTTAACTTTTAAAGTAAGAATTTGCTCCTCAGGAGCAAATTCTTTGAGGAGCAAATTCTTTCCTTTACGAGTTGACCTGTATTGACTTGGGAGACAAAAATACTTTTGCAGGAGTTGCCTCCCATGAAGAGGAAAAACTGAGAGCAGTTACTTTCTTGTTTCAGTTTTAGTACTCTAAGTGGAATGTTTCGTCAACTTAAGGACAGAAAAAAGTGTAAATATAAGTTACGAAAGTATCCAATTTAACGTTCATTACTCTCATGAATGTTATTTATTTAATGTTCATTACTATAATAAACTTCAACTAACTACCCTTATTTCTTAATTAATACCAAAACCAATCGATATGAAGAGGAACTTATTTTAATGTTTGGTTCCTTTCACTCATGCTTGTGAAAATGGCATTATTATCATCACGCTTTAAAAAAAAGCGTCGGATATATTATGCACTCTATGTCCGCCCATCCGTTCGTCCGTCTTTCTGTCCATATGTTATGCTTTCTCCTCGTAAACCGTTGGACAAAATCCACCCACATTTGGCAAGTAGATTCCTTACATGAGTTTTGGCCCGTCACCCAGTGGCCAAGAGGTCAAATAACAATAAAAATCATTTACGAATTCCATTTTAAAAATTTCATGCCACATTTTGAACATATACTCAGTGATAATAGATGTATGACGTATTAAACGGGAGTTTGCTTGTGACCCTGCGCGTCACACTTAGGAGGTCGGTAGCGGTCAAAAACTAAGTGTTACAGAAATAGTCATGTGACATAAACATTAGAAGGGATGGTGGATAGAATATCAAACAATTACAATTTCCGCCCAAAGTGGTCTTCGCAATGGATCAAAATGGCTTATTTGATGTAGTGACTATAGTAAGCAAAGGGATAAGGATGTGCGACGGCGTTACATCGAATGCGGACTCTAGTTCATTTTTTGAATATAGAAGTGAAGGCAATGATCTGGAATCGATACATTTACCTCACAGTCCCATCCAAGGCACCAAAGAGAAAGAAATGCAAACATAAAATAACTTCACTATGATGAAAACGCCACGAACGGAAAGCCAAAAGAACAGTTACCTTGTTACTTTCCCACACACTCCAAAATGAAAAGACATTTGCTATATATACATACAGGCATGAACTATAATATTAATAAACAGCAACAGAAGAACCCACATGGAACCGTCAGTAGAATTTTTTTCTGGGTGTGCGTGTGGCGGGCTCACTCCATATTTTTCAGTTCTGTGGTGTATTCCTTGCTTCCATTGGATAACCCTTTTATAGAATGTATTTAAAGTCACTACAGCTGGTGTCTGGGAATGTGTGGCGGCCGTAAAAAAGTCTCCCTGCCCTACATCATAGTGTAGTTTATATTTGTTTGTCCTTTGGGATCATTGATTCCATTGTTTAATTTTGAAAATATTTGAGGGTCACTGATGAGGCCTAATTGGCCGAAACTAGCTAGTCTGGCCTGAAAACATGCACACTCCTTATTTTTCAGTTCTGTGGTGTATTCCTTGCTTCCAAAGGATAACCCTTTTATAGAACATATTTAATGGATTAATATTATCTACTTGACGGTGGCTGTCTTTGTGCAACATTACCCTGTGAAGATCATCTACATTTTTGTCAAAATTGAAGTGAAGGCAATGGTCAGAAATTGATACTTTACCTCACACCTCCCGTCCAAGGCTACACAGTGAAAGGAACACCAACATAAAACAACTACATCATAATTTAAACATCACATGCGGAAGTTCGAATGGAAAGTTTCTTTCTTTGATAAATGGCCGAACGGCTATCCAGATTAAAACGATATTAGTAGTATATATATGCAAAAACAAATCAAATAAAAATAGCCATAACAGAAACAACGCCTTGGAATGACCATTATATTTTTCTGGGACTTAAACAGATAGACCCTAATGGAAACATCAATAGCGGAAAGCCAAAAGGACAGTTATTTTCCTACACAATGGCCAAGTGGATATCTAAAACAAAATAATATAAGCGATACATCCACACAAAGACAAGCCATAACAAAAATAAACCGCAACAGAAGAACCGCCTTAGAACGAATTCCACTGCCGGGGGGGGGGGGGGCTTAAATCGATTTCACGCGCACTTTGTTCAGTCCGCATGAACGTCAGCTAACTCATCAGTGCAACATCTCCGTGAACACAAAAATCAAACAACCACAGAGATGAAACAATTATTACGAGTGTTGGATATATTCTGTGCAAAGAGGTCTTCGCAAAGAATCAAAAGGTCTTATTTGATGCAGTAAACCCTCGTTAAATAGATTAATGTAAATCTAAAAACGGGGAATCGGTATCAGAAAAAATTGCTTTATTTAATTGGATTTTTGTTTCATTCAAACGTGACTACTCTTCGTTTGAGTGAATGTTTAATGATATCGTGTTCATCAAATTGCTGTGTTGCTTAATTGAAAACATTTAATTGTACAACCATCCTAACCTTACAAAATCCAAAATGTCATGGTGTAGTAAAATGCTGCTTTACTTGCAGTGCAATATCTTATGCCGAGTCGGATTCGGTAGTATTTAATGTTTATGTAGCAGTTTGGTGCTCTTAGCTTTTATATATATTCAATATACATGTTATAATTTGCTGTGTGCAATATAAAACACGTTCACAACGTTTCCTTTTGTCCAGTAATGATGATACTTAATACCACATGAAACCCCGAACATAAGTAACGTGTAGGATTAAGAAGGGAAACCTTCATACACCTTAGGATAGAATGAAACGAGCAAGATACAACTATCACTTTCAGTTACCAATCGGGGACTGAGCTTGCTTCAGGTGGGGTGAATGGGACAGATTCAAACCTTTACTTTAGTCGGAGTTTGATTTGCGCTGTCTGTTGTCATTAAGACAAAATGGCTGATGCTAGACTAGCGCAGTTTTTCAATGACGTTAATGTAACCTTCCCATAACGAAAGCATGCCTATATAATTTTGACCCATTTGAACCCCACTTTTACAGGGGTAAGCCTTATTTTTCTTATTTCTCCCATAAAAACAAATTGTGGGTACTCGTTGGAACCGCCTCACCAAGGCGGTTCTAACGAGCACCCACAATCTATATTTTGAGCAGAAATAAGAAAAATATCACAATTTTTCATCTGAAATTTCGTTTTTGCATGGAAAAATTTAAAATGTATTTGTATAGGCGGGTTTTCGTAATGGCTAAACCTAAAACGTTAGCTTTGTGCCACCCATATCCCTGGGACATAGCCATGGCTAGAGCTGAAAGTTACAAATCGCAACTTTGTAAACATAAGGCTCCATTATACCCTATTTGAGTCTGCAAATGGTTCGGAAGAAGCTCTTACAATTCTCCGGCTCCGGCGTCCTTTGTCGTCCCTCACTCTCCTTTCAGACTTCTTCTCTGAAACCGCTAGGCCAATTTCAATCATATACCGTATATAGGGGTATATGGTCCAGGTCCCATAACTATAGACGACCGCCATGCTCATATTGGATTAAATTTAAAGAATCATCTCCAGAACCACTGGATTGATTAAATTGAATCTAGTAGGTTGCATCAAGTATTTGAGTTCTACCAGTTTGTTTAAATGTTGACCTTGACATATTTTGCTGGAAGTCAGAATGGTATATTCAGCTTATGAATGGGAAAAATTTAAAGAAATGCATTATTCTAGAACTGCTGTAGTAGTTACGAAAGTAAGTATTGCATGAATGTATATGAATGCCAATGTTCAAGTACATATAGTCACCTTGGCCACAGATCACTTAGATTAAATGTCCATTACACTGATCAGATTTCAAATCTTACTATATGCAGCGTCATGGTATTGCGGGTTCAAAAGTTATGTTCCATTGGCCCTCGTAAAATAACTGGAATTACTAACATACCATTACCATGTATGGTAAAAACTTAAAAAGCATTCTCTTCTCCAAAAACCGCTGAGCTGATTGCCTTGCAACTTGGTATGTGATATCAGCTTACTAAGTACTTCCGTGATGATTAAAATGATAATCCTAGATTAAATGTTTTGTAATTTTCAAAAATTATTCCAGTCGGTGATATTTGAATGCCTAGAAAGGAAAAAGTTCAAGATCGTGAAGGGAGTTTGGTTTTAAATGTCTTTAAACGTCTTACACCATTTCAAAGAAAGGAAGGCAGTCATCAGGAATTGATACAGTTACCTAACACTTTCCGTCCAAGTCATTGAAAAACTAAATCAGCGGAAACTCCATCAAAACATCACACGTAGAAAGCGAATAGGACAGGACAGCTTCTTTCCGAAAACAAAAAGTCAAAAGAGCCATCGAATTATAAAAAAATGTATAATCAGTCCAAACATGCAAAATAGAAGTCAAGACAATGATCAGGAATCGATACAATTCACAAACCCCCCTATCAGAGACACCAAAAGGGAACAACACGAACGTTAAATAACTAGAAAGTTTTTCCCTACAAAATGGCCAAATGGTTATTCAAATAAAAAAAAAAGATATAAGCGATTCACACACTCAAAGACAAGCCATATCGAAAATAAACGGCAACAGAAGAACTGCCTTGGAAAGGTAAGTGAAATATTGAATGACAGTTATATCAAACGGCATCTGAAGCACGGGCAGTAAAATTTACCTAGGGGTTTACAGATAGATTGAATTAAACCGAAAAACTGAAAGGACAGGACAGCTTCTGGATCCAAAAAAATGCCTAATGGCTGTCCAAACTACAAACAAAATATAACCAGGTCATACACGAAATGACATACAATGACAGTAATATGAAACCACAACTGAAACACGGTCAGTAAAAAAATGCTGAGGGATTAATGTACGATTGAATAGGCTTATTTTACTCATAGCAAATTGTGGGCGTTTCAGTTTGTTTTGTTTTATTTTTAAGAATAAGAAGAACTAAGGGCGAATATTGTGGCCACGGATAATCGATTAAAGCACCCCCCCCCCCCCCGTGGAATTCGTTTCTCTGACCGTTCCAAGGCGGTCCTTCTGTCGCAGTTTATTTTGTTATGGTTTGTCTTTGAGTGTATGTGGTGTCGCGTGTATTATTATGTCTTGGATAGAAAATTGATTATTTTGTGGGAAAGTAACTTTCCTTTTGGTTTTCCGCTATTGCTGTTTCCATTGGGGTCTAGTTATTTCATGTTTGTGCTTTTTCCCCTTTGTTGTCTCGGATGGGAGCTGTGGGTTAATTGTATTGATTCCTGATCATATCCTTCACCTCTATTATGGATAAAATCACTGAATTTTTTCTGCAGATACTAAGGCAGATCAATAGAATTCATCCCTTTATTTATCAAACTTGAAGGATCGCTGGCGGGTTTCAATTAAAATTGATATAAACCGGTGCACGACAAAACCTCACCTGTGCGAACCGAACAATCTATACCATCACAAAAATGCTTTATAATTTTTTAACCCTTAAACCCCATTTTTATAGTAAAACTGGGATTTTGATGTGTATACCATATTATTCTTATTTCTCAAAACAAAGGGGATGGTTACTCGTTAGAATCGCCTCGCCGAGTCCGTCCCACAATCTTTGTTTTGAGCAGAAATATGGCAAAAATTAGAAAAGTTTATATAAAGATTTCATTTTTTTTTTTTTTTGTGTGAAAAAAAGTTTCAGCATATTTGAATAGGCGTGCATTCGTAATGTGTCTGGCTGGTCAAACTAGTTTCATATACAGACTGAACTTGTCTATAGTCGCATATGTCTTCGTTAACGTATTTGTATGTGTCGACTTGGAATTGGAGCGAAAATCTGTTTAAGTGGTCCAGGTAACATGGCGAAGCTGATCAGCATGGTCATATATAGAAAAAAAGCGATGCATTCTTCTCCAGAACCGCTGGGCTGATTGCTTTCAAACATTTTATGTAATATGCTGACTGAGTACTACCGAGTTTGTATAAATAATAACCTAACTTTGATCATGATATATTTTACCACAATGTAAAATTGGATCATTAGTGTTGTTAAATCGGAAAAGGAAGAAACAGTACCTTTTTACTTTATGATATGGATTCTATAAGAATCACTGTCAATACAAAAGTCATTCAGTGACCTTGGCTTCGGGTAATCAGTATTGATGTTTGTTTGTTTGTTTGATTTGAATTTCAACGTCCTCGTCAACACTGAATAGGTCATTTTGGAGACTTTGCTTCCAATTTTGTGAGATGATATGACATCTCAAGCCCTGTCGCCAATGACACCAATAGTTTCATAAGCATGGGCGGTCTGATCGCTCTGCTTTGCCTTGGCAGGCATAGATCCTCTAAGCGGTTAAACAGTACTCGTGTGCGAACGTTTTCAGCTTTGCATGGAAGCATCATGCAGCGCATCTATTTCTCTAAGACCCGATGGTCAGGGGCCGGTAATCAGTATTGAAGCCTCTCAGAATTTCGAAAGAATTCTTTTCTTATACAGCGGGGCGGATGTTACATATGCCACCTTCAGGTAGTAGCGCAAGGCAGTGAATGTGTATGACATACCTATCACTACTTCATATTCCCTCTTTTATTTTAGATTTGTCCTCGAATCTCTCACACTTGCCAAATGAAACTCGCCGGTACACGGATGTGCTCCGAGGCTCTGTGGGTCATTTACGATAGTCGCTAAATGTAACGAATGGAAACAAAAGATGTTAGTGGGCGGGGATCGAACCCGATCCGCCGGAGTGACAGGCACACTCTACCCGACTTGTACCGCAATTCAGTAAAAGTGTATTACCTATCACTACTACAACTCCATTGCGGAAGTTTTAACATATTTGAGGGTCACTGAGGAGGCCTAATTGACCGAAACTAGCTAATCTGGCCCAGAAAAAGTTTGTTCACTTCACAGTTTTGAGTTGTCTGTTAGTCCTTGCTTCCAAAGAATTACCTTGTTCTTGAATACTTTTGTAATATTTAAAAGTTTCGTATATTAGAAAACATGGCATTATGATAACACATCCATTTGCTAACAAATGTCTTTCTATCTGTCAGATAATTTTCTATTCTAAAAATAGATTATTAGTGCTCATTAGAACCAGCCATTGAAGCGGCTCTATCGAGTTCCCACCTTCTTTTTTTAGCAATTAAGATAATTAATTATATTGCATACTTTATCTTCTAGTCCTTTGTGATCACTTATTTCATTGTTGAATATTAAAACAAACTAAGTGAGGTCCCTGATGAGGCCTTGTTGGCTGAATCTAGCAAGTCTGGACCAGACTATAATTATCAGTGTTGCTGCATGCGTCGTACTGAACACATTATTTGTCTAAATCGCGACCGTTCCAAGGCGGGTTTTCTGCCGCGGTTTATTTTTGTTATGGTTTGTCTGAGAGTATGCATCGCTTGTACTTTTTTCTGTTGGATTGCCAATTGGCCATTTTGTTGGAAAGTGACTGTCCTTTTGGCTTTCCGTTATTGATGTTTCCATTACGGTCTAGTTGTTTCATGCTTGTGTTTCTGTCCCTTTAGTGTCTCTGATAGCAGCTGTGGGTTAATTGTATAGATTCCTGATCATTGCCTTCACTTCTTTTTTCCAGGGGATTACATGTTTAGAATTTACAGGATAAAATGTTTAATATATGAGCCAGCGCACGACAAAACCTTCAATAAGACATGTGCGCCCGGCGAAAACTCAGATCAGCCTGCGCATCTGCGCAATTTGATCAGAGTCTTCGTTATGCGCTCAAAGGCTAGGTAAAGGCCCAATGCTCCTTAATACAGCAAGAGAATCCTCTGGTCAGACAATATGGATGCACAGGCTGATCTGATTCTTCGCTGGGCGCATATGTAAGTTGTTGGAAATGCTGTGCTCCGGCTCATATTAAACAGAACTACACTAAAGCCGCCCTTAGCAAGTATAATGTTGTTATTGAGAAATATTGCCCGTTTGCAAATATCCCTTTTATTTTTGTCGAGGAAGTTGGGTTTTTCTTAGCAGGAATGTAGTATATATAAGGTGCATTGTCTTTTTGCAGACTGTGGAAGTTTGTCTGTGCCAACAAATGGTAAAGTTTCCTATTCCAGTGGAACCACATACGAGTCAGTGGCAACATTCAGCTGTGACACCGGGTACACACTTGATGACGAAAATACGCGTACATGTCAAGCTAATAAATCATGGACTAACACAAGCCCTGTTTGTATGATAAATGGTAGGTGTAGCATAAGTCACATATAAGCCGCGTCAAGAAAATCATGTATTTTCCATCAGTAAAAAATAAAGGTTTTGATTATCGGCTCCTATATGTTTACTGCTTGGATAACTACTATGCATGAACTTTCTTTACCATATGACGTTGTGTCTGAGAGTTAAATAACGTCATGTAATATTTTCGATAATTCACTAGTGGATTAAATATACAAATTAGCTAGATTCGCCCCGTAACGTTACATATACGACGTCCTTAGGGACGTCGCGTTTACTAATGGCGAAATATTGGCATTTTTGTAAACAATGGTGAATAAAATGCGCTTTAAATGCCATATGATAAATAGAATCTTGCATTCGTGCTCATGTGTTATTGAAGTTATTAAACTCGTTGAGGAAAAGGTGTTGAGGAAAAGGGATAAAATTGCCGAGCATTTTATCCCTTTTCCACAACGAGTTTAATAAAGCCGAGCATGTTATCCCTTTTCCTCAACGAGTTAAATAATTCAATAATACATGAACACTCATGTAAGATCCTCTATATATCCAAATTTTCAAGACTCTTGTGAGTCAATAAAGCTGCGCAGGACGGTTTATATCTTACATCATCGCAAACGCCAAGCAAAGCACTAAGAGTCCTCACGTTAACAAGTCCGTGAAATGAACACCCCTCTAAACCAAATTTTATTAAGCACAAAAGCGGTGTTTATAGGGGTAAATATTATTTTACTTAATTTGCGTCCCCCGCCCATCGGCACTTGAAGAAATAGATTGGCTGCATGATACTTCCACGCAGAGCTGATACCGACCGCACACGAGTACCGGTAAACCGCTAAGATGATCTAAGCCTGCCCAGCAAAGCGGTGCAAGTGGGACCGTCCATGCTTATAAAACATATTGGTTTCGTTGGGCGACAAGGCTTGAGATATCAATTAAACTCACTGTCGGGTGAAAGTCCCACAAAATTTGAGTGAGTGAGTGTTTGAGTTTTACGTCTCACCAACAGCTAAGGTCATACGGAGATGGGACCTCGGTTTAAAGACTCATCCGAAAGTCTGGAGATCCAGGGATCGATCCTACGACCCCTGGTTTACAAGGCGAGTACCATAACCACTACACCACGGAGGCTTCGCCTACAAAATTTGAAGCAACGTCTCCAAAATGGCGTATACAGTGTTGACGGGAACGTTAAACCTCAATTTCATTCAAATAAATAAAATCAAGACATTGGTTGTGGTTACTTTTTAGAACCGCCTCAATGAGACGGTTCTAATGAGCACACACAACCTATGTTAGAGCATTACGTGAACAAGTCCGTGAAATTAAGACCCCCCTAAACCCCACTTTATATAGAGAAAACTGGGTTTACGGGGGTATACATTATTTTTCTTATTTCTGCTCCAAGACATAGGTTGTGGGTACTCGTTAGAACCGCCTCAATGAGGCGGTTCTAACGAGCACCCACAATCTATGTTGAAAGCAGAAATAAGGCAGACGTTATTATTTTTACCTCAAATCTGTCACTTCTTACACCATGTTGGACGCCATTATTTCACACGGACATGTTTTCCTAATGGGTAAAAATGAGAAAAACATTACAAATCTTAATCAGACAAGTAACCGTTTTGGAGATATGGAAGAATGCTCTTGTAAAGCGGGTGTGTTATCGTAGTGGCAGGCTTGGGAAAAGGTCCTCATAACGAAAGCAAGCCTATACAAAGACATTGCGAACTTTAGCGCCGAAAAAAAGAAAATTTTAAGATGAAAAATTGTGATATTTTTCTTATTTCTGCTCAAAATATAGATTGTGGGTACTCGTTAGAACTGCCTCATTGAGGCGGTTCTAACGAGTACCCACAATCCATATTTACGAGAAGAAATATGAAAAATAAGGTTTACCCCTATAAACCCCAGTTTTACTATATAAAAGTGGGTTTCAAGGGGGTTAAATTTATATAGGCGTGTTTTTGTGATATGAACTGAGACTTAAACTATTTCGTTTAACATGCCCGGTTTTAAGCAAACTTGTAGATCCTTAAATATCTGTACTGTAAGCAAACAGTGTAGACCCTGATCAGACGCCGCATTCTCTATATTCTGTTTAAAAGTTACCTGGGTGTCCTACAAATGAGTGATATTCACATCGGCTACAGCACTGAATATTTTTTATACTATGTATTGTTGGGTAATATTTTTGCGACTGGGGTTATATGTATCTGTTATCTTTATTTAACCCATATAAGCCCAGTGTTTCCCAACATGAAATGCCCAGACCCTAATGGAAACGTCACAGGCGGAAAGGCAAAAGGATAGTTACTTTCGATGGTGTTTTGGAGACATTAACATATAAACCTGATTTTTCGGAACAATTTCAGAATATTATTAACTCTTATCTTGCTGAATATTCTTTAAGCCACACCCATTTCTGTCTATCAACCAATCAAATTACTTGATGTCATTTATTGCTACAAATTCATAAACTAAATGCCAAACAGTGTAGATCCTGATCCTGGATCTACACTGTTTGCAAAGATAAGGGTTGTCGTGAACAGCAAGATAAGGGTTAAACGTTAAAAACGTATTGGATATAATATAATTTCTATTCAACAGTCGGCATGCATTGTGTTAGAAGCATCAGTGGTGCAGTGGTTACGCTACTCGCCTTGTAAACCAGGGGTCGCAGGATCGATCCCGGGCTTCTCCAAACTTTCGGATGAGTCTTTAAACCGAGGTACCGTCTCCGTATGACCTTAGTTGTTGGTGAGACGTAAAACTCAAGCACTCTCTCTCTCTGCACGCATTGCGTTTGACCAAACCACGGTCAGACATTATGCTTTCCTCTTTAATTGCACGCAGGATCGGTGTTCAGACTCCATGATGGCTTTGGCTTAAAAATATTTATTTGTTGGTCGGAGCCGGAGCTTTTATGTCTGTTGCTGTGTCCAACGGTGTCCAACTGTTGGCGTTGCACCGGATGGCTCAGCACGTTTTACAGTCTAGTTCTCATCTTTGTGTCGACTTGGCTTTAATTGAGATTTCTTTGTTGACCAAGTTAATTCACAGCTGAGTTAGAAAAACTACATGCAGACCAAACAAATACTCGGTTGACCCCATTGAAAGTGAGGATGAGGGTTGGGACCCCCTAAACTTAACTTACACCAACCAGTAATTTTACTGAGGGTTCCAATTCGGTGCTTTTGCTGAGGTTCATTCATGTTTTGTGTTGGTGGTTCTGATTCTTTCCCTATCATATATGTTGTTACGATGATGATTCTGATTCTTCCCCCTTTTTGGTTGTTCATTTTTAGTTACGTTTGTTCTCCCAGTTTAATGGTTGTCAAGTCGTTGATTCTGATTCTTTCCCCCAGTATGTATATTGCTACTTTTAAGTTAGGTTTGGATATTCTGGATATTTGGATAGTCACCACCTGTTTGGGAAAGAGCTGCTGACACGGTTTACCTCTTGTTTACTTACGTCGCTCCATGTTTTGACTTGTTTCCCTGGTGATATTGTGGGCAGAATTTGGGATCTGATTATACCACTTCCTGATCGTTTCTCTTTTTTATTTCCCACAATATTACAAATTGGCTATTCAAAGCAAAAATATATAAGCGATACACATATTCAAAGACGAACTATAACAAAAATAAATCACGGCAGAAGTACCACTTTGAAGGCTCAGTGAAAAGTATTTTATTCGGGAGAGGCGGGTAATAATCCTTTACAGAAAAAGCAGGAAGACTGTGGTCAGTAAAATCGATTCAGTATATAAATATCGGTGACCCCTTGCCTACAAGGCAAGTGCTCTACCGACTAAGCTATCCGAGCGCTGATAAAACTTTTTCAATTTCGAAGTTTTATACACTTAGTAAATAAACATCACTTTTGATGAGGTACGGGGACGCCTTTTTACAGGCTCCACGGCTGGACTTAACACCGGCTGTGGCGAATAAATACATACATAATTACAAAATGAAGATGAAAAAAATCCGACCAGAACCGGACTCGAACCGGCGACACCTTGCTTACAAGACAAGAGCGCTACAAACTGAGCTATCCGGGCGTTGATAACGTTTCCTCAACCTCGAAGTTTTATAACAGCACGATTAATAGCGTACGGGGAATCCTTTAACATTCTCCACAGCTGCACTTAACATCGAAACTCAACCCAGTAAGTTTATATTAACTGTCCATTCCAAGACTGTACGATTATTGTCATTGTTCATCTTTGCATGCTTGTACATCTAATATATTTTATATTAAATATCCTTTTGGCCATTTTGTGGGAAAGAAATTGTCCTCTTTGCTTTCCGACTGTGATGTTTTAGTTACGGTGAAATCGTTTAATGCTGGTGTTTCTTTTTCTTTTGCGCATTGAGCGGGAGGTTTAAGGTAATTGTGTCGATTTCCGATCATTGCATTATATTTTTGTTTCTATAAGAAAAGTTCGGTTGTATTTTACTATGTAGAAATAGGAAAAATATCATTATATTAGACATAAAATATATCATCTTTTCCGTCTTCAAAGAATTTAACCAATGTCTGTGTTACCTTAATTAATATTAAGAATAATTAGTATGCATACTAAGAAGGAGAAGGTGAAGAGTATGCATCTGTTTATTACATGTAATGTGTTACGATATTATGTATAATCTTTCTCACAGACTGTGGAAGTTTGTCTGCGCTAGAAAACGGTGAAATATCGTATTCCAGTGGAACAACATACGAGTCTGTTGCAGCATTTAACTGTGAAACCGGATACACACTCGATGGGGACGAAACACAAACATGTCAAGCAAATAAATTATGGAGCAACAAAAGCCCAGTTTGTATGATAAATGGTATGTATAACATGCATCATTCTTAAAAAACACTGTCGCATACTCGTAATTTTCCATCTGCCGTTTTTCTGCATTTCAAATTTAAAGTTTATGTTTCGCCCTAAAATGGAATGTACATAGCGTAAAATCGATTTAATTCGTTTCCGCTGACCGTTCCAAGGCGGTTCTTCCGTCGTGGTTTATTTTTGTTATGGTTTGTCTTTGGGTGTTTGTGTCGCTTATATTATTTTAAATTGGATAGCCTATTGGCCATTTTGTGGGAATGTAACTGTCCTTTTGGATTTCCGCTATTGATATTTCCATTAGGTCTGTTGTTTCATGTTTGTGTTTCTTTCCCTTTGGTGTCTCTAATGGGAGATGTGAGTTGACCTATTTCACAGGCAAGGTAATAAACTTCAGTAATATATAAACAAATTAGTGATCAACAGGACATACGAGGACTGTATAAAAAATAATGTCACCCCAATTGCTTCTCATTAACTGAAAATGTTCAATCTTTTTTCAATGTAATCGCCGTCTACCTGAATACTACTTTTTAGCCGGTCAATCCACTCTTTGAAGCAGTTCTCCGAATCGCCACCAATGAGGTCACCCATCAAATTGTGATAAACCGCAGATCCAAGGGCATTACTGGAATTGTGTCTATCCAGATTTGTAATATTTTTGAGTTTTGTAAGCAGAAAATGTTCTTGCAACAATTGAGGATGCGGTACGACAGAGACGACCTCTGACTCTAAATACCAAGCTTATGAGCGGATGCATTATCGTGCAAGAGTCTAAGGACCTTAATACAAGTGAAAGCAATGATCAGGAATCATATACAATTAACCCACAGCTCCCTTCAGAGACACCAAAGGCACAAACATGAAATAACTAGACCCTAATGGAAATATCAACAGCGGAAAGCAAAAAGGACAATAACTTTCCCCACAAACTGGCCAATTGGCTTTCCAAATCAAAATAATATAATCGATTTTACGAGGCCACAATCATCGCCCTTACGTCCGTCGCGATTAATACAAATAATTTGTTCAGGCCGCATGAAGGTCTCATTACTCATCCGTTCAACAACAAAAACCTTCTTTTCCGTTCTTGCTGTTTGGCAATAATTGGATAACTCGCATTTTTGATGGCCCAGTTGCGGTTAGACTACTTCCGTTTTTGTTCAAAATAGGAAACCCTGGTCTCAAGATGGGAGGTGTAAGGTAACTTTGTCGATTTCTGATTATTGCCTTAACCATTATCCTGCTGAATATTTAAATTAGCCACTCCCATTCCTGACCGTCAACCAATCAGATTACTTGATATAATATTTCTCTTCAAATTCACAAACTGAATGACAAACATTGTAGATCCTGATCAGATGGCTTCTTCAGAAGCCATCTGATTTGGATCTACACTGTTTGCAAAGATATGGGTTGTCAAGAACAGCAGGATAAGGGTTAACATTTATTTAAAATGAGATCTCCTGTAGATCTGACTGGCTGCATTTTGTACTCGATTATCGAAATCCAGCGCTTCTACTTACCTGTGAAAACGCGCGCTATAGTGTGAGTAAAGCCAAAGCCTCTGGTAACCCTACTAATGCTGCTGCTGCTGGTGATGATGATGGTGATTTTCAATCGGTAATGTTGAGTCAGGATATAATCATCTAAGTTTCTTTCAGATTGTGGAAATCTGACTGCGCCAGCAAACGGCACAGTCGTTTATTCCAGTGGAACAACATTTGAGTCTGTGGCTACATTCAGCTGTGACATCGGATACACGCTTGATGGCGATACGACCCGTAAATGCCAGGCAGATAAATCATGGAGCTATGCAAGCCCTCTGTGCAATCTTAATGGTAAGTGTGATTTTAAAGTCACTGTGTATGTGCGTGTGTGCGTGTGCGTGTAAATATTCATTTACACCTATGCTTTATTTTATGCATTTCAATTTCGCACGTCTTAATGCTGGACAAAATGATTAATGGTTGCTTCATACATGTAACAAAGTGTACGCATGGAGGCTACACTGAGCAATGGCGGCGGACTTTGCATGTTACTATTCAGAAACAAGTCAATGAGGGATGAATATTCAACAACAACTTGATGTCGGAGCAACTGTATCTTACTATTAAGATAATGTGGGGTCAAAGTTAGGGCATGTGATATAGACTTTTCCATTTCAAAATTATTTACCGGGCCGAAATGTAGCCCTTTGTTTGGCCCACCTCCAAATGTATCCAAAGTGCCTCCTGTAAAATGGTTGATAACCAAGTATTCTGCTTATTACATAACGGCTGTGCTTTATCCAGTTTGTTCTTTGTCAACAACTTTCTTCAACTGTTCGGAAAACTAAGCACACATAATGTGAAGATTTCCCCATTATGGAAAATACACCAAGTAATAAAGTCAATTATAAATTTCGATTTATTGACGAATGCTACACAGTTTCTTACTAGTTTCCGAGATGTCAACATAACAACTCATCCATTTTACCAAGCAATCCACGTTACCTACAGTACGCCATCGCGTAATACTCCAATCACTAAAATAACGCCAGGAAACAATCTGAAGTTATAAAATCGATTATGGGGAATGGGAACACCTTGTAGATTTTTTCGCCATTTTTTCACAGGGAGACAACTTTCGGGGCTTCCTGATCGCTTTTCTATAAGCCCTGTCCAACTGAAATAGGGGTCTACTCTTAAAGGAAAGAATTTGCTCCTGAAAAGCAAATTCTTTCCTTTTAAGAGTTGATCCCTATTGATGTAGGATACTAAGATACTTTTGCAGGAGTTGGCTTCCCTGAAGGTGTTCTCATTATGCCCCCAACTTTGAAAAGTTTGGGGGCATATTGCTTCTGGCTTGTCCATTCGTTCTTTCGTTTGTTCGTTCATTAGTTAGTTCATATGTTCGTCATGCTTTCTTCTGCATAGCATAACTTACGAACCATGTATGCTAGTGTTTTAAAATTTCATATATGGTTTCCTCATGAAAAAATAGTTGACCAGTATTTTTTTTATCTGAATTATCTTCTCTTTTTGCATTATTTTCCTTTTAGTTAAATAACATAGAAATGTCGTTAGCAAGATTTCTCAAAAAGTATTTGAGCTGGAGCCTTGATATTTAGTGAACTGCTTGGGACTGAGGGGGAGATCACCTGATTAAAGTTTTAACAAATTTAATGAAATTGTGCTTGAGTTATGGCCCTTTTCAATTTCTGGCCATTTAATTGTGTTGCTTTCCAGTGCATAGCATAACTTTATAATCATGTATGCTAGTGTTTTGAAATTTCATATATGGATATTTTCTTTCCCGAATTATCTCCCCTTTTTGAGTTATTGCCCCTTTAATAAGATAACATAGAAATCTCGTTAGCAAGATATCTCAGAAAGTATTTTAGCTAGAGTCTTGATATTTGGTATACTGATTGAGACTAAGAAGGAGATTACTTGATCAAATTTTCAACCAATTTAATGAAATTTTGTTAAAGTTATGGCCCTTTGCAATTTCTGACCATTTATTTTTGTTGCTTTCTGGTGCAGAACATAAATTTATAACCATGTATGCTAGCGTTTTGAAATTTCATACATGGTTTCCACACGAAAAAATAGTTGACCTCTGTTTTTTCTTATCTGAATTATCTCCCCTTTTCGCATTATTTCCCTTTTAATTAAATAACATAGAAAGCTTGTTAGCAAGATATCTCAAAAAGTATTTGAGCTAGAGCCTTGATATTTGGTTTACTTTTTCAGACTAAGGAGGAAATTACCTGATTAAATTTTCAACCAATTTAATGGAATTTTGTAAGTTATGACCATTTACAATTTCTGGCCATTTAATTGTGTTGATATCCTGTGCATAGAATTACTTAATAACTATGTATGCTAATGTATTGAAATTTCATATATTGGTTCCTCATGAAAAAATATTTGACCCGTATTTTTTCTTATCTGACTTATCTCCCCTTTCACATTATTTTCTTTTTAATTAAATAACATAGAAATCTCGTTAGCACGTTATCTCAGAAAGTATTTGAGCTAGAGCCTTGATATTTGGTATACTGCTTTAGACTGAGGAGGAGATCACCTGATTAAAGTTTCAACCATTTTGATGAAACTTTTTTAGAGTTATGACGGTTTACAATTTCTGGCCATTTAATTGTGTTGATTTGCTGTTACTTAAGAACTATGTATGCTAGGGTTTTTGAAATTTCATTTATTGTTTCCTCTTGAAAAAAATAGTTGACCCATATTTTTTTTCTGACTTATCTCCCTTTTTCGCATTAGCTCCTTTTTAATTAAATAACATAGAAATCTTCTCGTTAGCAAGATATCTCAAAAAGTATTTGAGCTAGAGCCTTGAAATTTGGTATACTGATTTGGGCTGAGGAGGAGATCACCTGATTAAATTTTTAACCAATTTAATGGAATTTTGTTGGAGTGATTGTCCTTTGCATTTTCAGGCATTTAATTGTTTTTCTTTCTTGTAGAAAGATATTTAAAAAAATGTTTAAATTATTGCCTAAAATCTTGACATGCTGATTTGGAATGACTAGTACATCACCTGATTAACATTTGAATTTTTTTTTTTTTTTTTTTTGGGGGGGGGGGGTGATAATGGCCTTTTGAAAATTTGGGCATTTATGGTGGACAAGCATAAGGTTGGGGGCATAGTGTTTTACAAACACCACTTCTAGTTCCCCTTGAGACTAAACATAATCTCCTTTCACTTAAATTTTATTCAATATTGTGAATAAATAAATATACCCTCTATAAAACTCATTGGCAGTCCCTGTTACAGTAGTCTTTTCATCGATATACAATGTTTAAGAATATGGTCGGAATGTTAATGCTATAAGGTTGAACATCACTTTTTTGTTTTAATTGTCGAATGCCTTTGATGGATTGTCTATTTTAAACAACAAAACATTACAAATGCACTTTCCAGTAAAAATGTGCAACCAAAATCACATTAGGATAACACACCAATGTCATTACAGAACTCGTTCGCGGCCCCGAAATGGCAATTTCTAATAACAATATATGACAAACTTACTAAATTTTATTTCAAATAATATAACGGATCTCATTTATACCCGTCACGAAAACACGCCTATATAATTCTGACCCCTTGAACCCCACTCTTATATAGAAAACTGGGGTAACAGGGGTAAACCTCATTTTTCTTTTTTTCTCTTTTAAAATACAGATTGTGGGTACCAGTTAGAACCGGCTCGATGAGGCGATTCTAACGTGTACCTGTAATCTATATTTTGAGCAGCAATAAGAAAAATATCACAAGTTTTCATCATAAAATTTTCATTTTTTTTGGCGATAAAAGTTTCAATATATTTGAATAGGCGTGCTTCGTAATGTGCTGCATTGAGGTGGTTAAATCTATGTTTCAACTACAATAGAGGCAGTATTGAATATTTTTGCAAACCCTTGCTCAAGTGGGCTTGTCTTGTTTGGGGGTGAAAGGTAATTGTATCGATTTCTTATCATTGCCTTCACTTCGTTTTTGCAACAGTTTTCGTAACACGGACTTAGGAGGTCTTCATGCGGACAGAACAAATCTTTTGTCTGAATCGCGACGGAAGTAAGGGCGAGGATTGTGGCCACGTAAAATCGATTTAAGCCCCCTAGTGGAATTCGTTTTCGCTGACAGTTCCAAGGCGGTTCTTCTGTTGCGGTTTATTTTGTTATGGTTTGTCTTTGGGTGTTTGTGTCGCTTATATTATTTTATTTTGGATAGCCTATAGGCTATTTTGTTGGAAAGTAACTGTCCTTTTGGCTTTCCGCTATTGATCTTTCCATTAGGGTCTGTGGTTTCATGTTTGTGTTTCTTTCCCTTTGGTGTCTCTGGTGGGAGCTGTGGGTTAATTGTATCGATTCCTGATCATTGCCTGCACTTCTATTTTGTTAATGTGATGCATCTTAAAAGCACAATTATCTGTAGTAACGATAGCTGCATACAAAGGATGGATATAATTACTGACCCCTGGTGTATTTATCCCTGAATGATGTTGTCTCAAGGTATTATTTATGACTGGCAAAACAATGAGAATAGTTCTGTGTAACAACTTAGAGGTATGCCTGTCCAGGACAGTGTTATTAGGTAAGCTGATGGGCTCGATATATCCTTAGCATATTTGTCCAATACAAATCGTCTCGTTAACGCATCCTTGAAATAGACACCATTAAATCCCAGTTTGTATTACAAATGTTCATTCCAGTATAAATGCGCAACCAAGATCACATTAGGATAACATACCTGTGTCATTTACACAACTCGTTCGCGGCCCCGAAATGGCGATATATTTACGTACCCTTATTTATGAGATTGCAGTATCAAACTTGGCATTTTAGGTAATTTAGGTAAAGATCCTGAGACTCACCTATCCCTCGGATCAAAGTACAGCATCACTCAACATGCCCACGTCACCCACGTGACCGGGAACAGTGGTCTATGTGGTGGAGTGTTATGTTTGCTTCTCATACCGATGAAGGATTCTTAGAAAACATGATGGTTTGCCTGATAAGAATATTCCTTTTGTAGTACAATTGTAATTAAACATTATTTTAGCGGTTACGTGAAATGAATACCTTGATAACTCCTATAACTGAAGGGAAAGTTGGGCTTTCAAGGTAAATATTATTTTCTTCTTCTCTGCTAAAATACATTAATATAGACAGTGGGCATTCGTTAGAACCTCCTAAGCACTCTTTTTTTGAAACGGGAATTTAAACAATCACAATTTTGAACCTAAAATAAATTTTACAGAACTTGCTGTCTGACATGGTTTTGCTTTCCTAGATATTGACTTTAATCTCTATTGCATGGTAGTTTTTATAAGAATCTAACATGGTTGCGAGGGGTTGATAGAAAAATCTGTCTCCAGATGCACAGTCCAGTATCACGAGGCTTGCCAAATGATGCCGGATTATGATCCCAAGGAGGAATTTTATTATCTATACATCACACCGTTGTAAGATACTTTTTCTTGCATATCTATTATTTCTGAGCGTGGAGTTGTAATATAGTGGTCAACGTAACGCAGTGCATTATGCCATGTCAAACCATCGCCCTATAAAATTTTGAATCCCTTGAACCCCACTTTTATATAGTAAAACTGGGGTCATCAGGGGTATACCTTATTTTTCCTATTTCTGCGCTAAAATATAGATTGTGGGTACTCGTTAGAACCGCCTCGATGAGGCGGTTCTAACGTGTACTCACAATCTTAATTTTGAGCAAAAATAAAATAAATATCAAAATTTTTCATCATAAAATCTTCATTTTTTCGGCGAAAAAATTTACTATGTATTGTATAGGCGTGTTGTCGTAGTGACAAATCAAACACGTGAAAATCTTTATCCTATCCTTGGATAGGATAACCTGGTTTGGATAAGAATTTTTATCCCAGGGTACAATTCGGGAAGATTTCTATGTCAGTTGTACAAGAAAATGTAATTGGGAAAGAATAAACACTTTTCTTGAATAATACTTTGGGGCCTGACATAGTTGTCATTTTAATAGTTTAACATGAAAGAAATGTTTTGGGAATTTCTAATCTTAAATGCATTAAATTACCATGCTTAGTAGAGTTAAGCATGAAACGTTTTAAATGTCACTGGGGCCAGTTTATTATATATTTTAAATCATCAGGGTATAGTCAATATGAACCAGGATAATCCCCATTTAATCTGAGTTGCAGAGTCATTGTACCATAGCCTATCTTTCCTAAAGATTCCTGTTTAACAACTTTGTGGATTTCGCCTCTGTATATACGTTCCATCTAACACACAGTTCCTTTTCAGACTGTGGAAATCTGACTCCACCGGCGAATGGCACAATATCATATTCTAGTGGAACCACATATCAATCAGTGGCAACATTTACTTGTGACACTGGATACATACTTGAAGGGGACAAGACAAGTATATGTCAGGCGACTGAAACCTGGAGTAGCCTAGTTCCTGTTTGTAATGTGACTGGTACGTACATTTCACCCAGGGCCCGAGGGTACAAAACTTTATAAAAGGCTATTTGATGCTCAACTGCTTTGAATTTGGAATTTAAATTGATCGTTGTTTTTTTTTTTTTTTTTTTTTTTGATTTAATAAAAGTCTTACCCAGATCTACTGAACCCGGGAAGGGACATGGATTTTTTAATATGTTGTGCGAACAAGATATTAAGTTGTGCGAAGAAGATATTATCTTGTGCGCACAAGATAATATGTTGTGCAGATAACATAATTTATCTTGTGTGGACAACATAATTATTATCTTGTGCGCACAATATAATATCTTGTTCGCACAACTTAATATCTTGTGAGCACAATATATTATCTAGTTTGCACAACATATTATCTTGTTCACATAACATAGATCTTGGGAAGTTGTGCGAACAAGATAATAGCTTGTGTGCACAAAATATTATTTTGTTCGCACAACATATTATTTTGTGTGGTCAAGATCTTGTTTGCACAACTTAATATCTTGTACGCAAAAGAAAATGTGTTCTGTGAACAAGATATTATGTTGTCCAAACAAGATAATATCTTGTGCGCACAAGATAATATGTTGTGCGAACAAGACCATATCTTGTCTGCACAAGACACAAGATATTATCTTGTGCGCACAACTTATAAAAAAGCATGTTCCTTCCCGGATTTCGTACGGATCAGCTGAGAACTAAATACATGTTTAAAGGAGTTGAGAAGCCAGCCTCGGTAGCTCAGTCGGATGCGCGTCTGACTGGTGATCAGGATGACGCGGGTTCCATTCCTGTCGGGGTCTGCAACATCTGGAGATTGTTCATGAAATTTTTTCTACGGTCATTATCTCCCTTTCGCTGACTCAAGAAGGGCAGTTGTCAGTTTCCGGCGAAAGAATGTGCACTGTACTGGTTAGCCGTGTACGTATAAGCCTGCCCAGGAAAAGTGTGGATAGCTAAACGGGCCGGCTCAAAAATGACCTAAATTGTGTTGACTGGGCCGTTAAACTCCAAAAACAAACAAACAAACAAAGGAGTTGAGCCAAACGAAGTTAAGCGTGCCAATAGTTTATTAACCTTGGAACCTGGTCATACGAAAAGTTAGAATGTAAGCCTGGCATGAACGACTCTAAGCCAGAGGAGAATTCATTTTTTAGAAATAAGATGAGGTCTGAAGAGGCTCAAAAGCGAGCTCGGCTAATTGTAAACGAGTCAAGCATGCTCGAGTCATTCAAATTTCACTCTATGGTCTCAATGAGCTCGAAGAAAGAAAGCCAATTGTTAAGTGATGATGACTAAAAGTTGGGACACACCAAGCGGAAAGGATCTTCGAGCGCCCAATTGAGACTCAGTTCACACTGCACATTCGTACAGTCTGATCAGAGCCTTTGCTGAGCGTCCTGCGGATGCCTGTTACCCCTCTGGTTCTGCATACAGACAAGGAACGCTGAATTCTGGCTGTGTGGGTAAGCAGGGGCTTTTTGTTTGATTTGAGTGCACATGTTCGCCGACCCCTTTCCGTTTGCCGTGGCCTAATGAAGAAAGCATATGATTATACAGCTATAAATAATTACAAGAAAAAAAAAACTATGAACAGCCGTGCTCTGTTACTCAGTATTGCATCTTTACATGGATGTCTTCGAATTTTGATGTTATACGACTTAGCATATTATGGCGTCTAACGACAATGATATCACGCGAAACGCAACTGTACATATACTGGTAAATGATTATTTCAGAGCTAAAACTACAAGGAAGCAACATACACATAGCTATATCAAAAAGCGGTTATTAACCATTTTTGTACAAAATGGAATCTTCCTCTTCATAATAGCAGCAGTCCACTTCACCATTTAGGGGTGTTAGGTTGTGTTTTCTTCAAAGTTTATTCGGAAAATGGCTGGACTTTTAGCAAACAGTGGAGGCCCTGATCAGACGCCGCGTTCTGCGGCGTCTGATCTGGGCCTGCACTCTTTGCCTAGGTACCCCTTTAGGGGTTTCCGGTACTGAATGGGTTAAACTGGTTTTGGTTATTCTTGTAACTTGTGATATCGAAAGACACTCATAAGCTCATAGTATGTTCAATAAAAGGGTTGTCATTTGGGTTATCCTTTGAAATCAGACTACATCACGAACTGAAAGTATGAAGTGCATATGTTTTCTTCTAAACTAGCTAGTTTCGGCCGATTCGTCCTCATCAGTGATCCTCGAACTGAAAGTATGAAGCGTATATGTTTTCTTCTAGACTAGCTAGTTTCGGCCGATTCGTCCTCATCAGTGATCCTCAAATATTTTAAAAATCCCACACTGCAATCAATGATCAAAAACCAAAAAAAAACAAAAAAGAAAAAAAAAACAAGAAAATACAAACTACATTATGATGAAATTGGAACAGTTACCAGTGGCTTTAAAGCAACAAAATCGAAGTTTATAATTTTGTATTTATCTTGACTAATTCCGCCTAGAAATGTCAGATAATCACAAAAAACGATTTTTTTCCGAAACTGGAAGTTACACTGATGTCTTGTCTCTGAGTGCCCGAAGTGTTAGTGGGTGTTTTGAACCCATACTCGAAGTCCACACTCATTGATTTCAGTCACGACGTTAAGGAGACTTATAAAATATCTGTCAGACCACCAGTTGAGACCCCAAAACATGATATTTTTACAGTTAAATGTATATTATTATACATGTAAATGTATATCGTCACCTCTGATATTTTTTCTCGCCATTTTATCAAATACATTCATTGGCATTTAGCGGATAGCCATATCATAAAGAAGATATGACCACACACATAACATCACGAAAACACGCCTATATAATTTTGACCCACTTGAACCCCACTTTTAGATAATAAAATTGGGGTTTACTAGGGTAAACCTTATTTTTCTTATTTCTGCTCTAAAATATGGAATGTGGGTACTCGTTAGAACCGCCTCGATGAGACAGTTCTAACGTCTACCCACAATCTATATTTTGACCAGAAATAAGAAAAAATCACAATTTTTCATCTTAAAATTTTAGTGTTTTTTTTTTTTTTTCGGCATCAAAATTTACAATATGTTTGTATAGGCGAGTTTTCATAATGTGGCATGACGCCTATCATGAAAACCCTATATTTTCAATTGAAATTCATTTGAACTTCATCAACAATTAAATCCTAGTTTAGAAATCATTATATGATAAACAGAATCTTACACTAGTAATCATTTCATATGAAATTAATGAAATCCACCGGAAGCAGGTTCTATAAATTCATGTCGGATGACCGCTCTATATATAAAAAGCGTCTTAAAAAGCCTTTTCAAAATTTTATAGACGCCATTCTGATGTAATTTCAAAATCCAATATTGGACTTAAATCTCTTCTGCAACAAGGTCTATCGGAACCCGAATTTTATGGGGACTTAGTATATAAATTCAAAAAAATATATAACCGCAATGACTTCAGCACCCAATTTCGTAAAATCATTCTTCGATATAAAAAGATTGGGTACAACATGGATATTATACAACAGACTGCATGCATGGTAGTTAACCCAATCACGGTTGGCAACTTTGCTTCCCTCTTTAATTGCACGCTGGTGGGTCAGGCCTCAGATTCTATGACGGCTCCAACGTAAAGGCTTATTGAAAATTAGAGAGATAATGTTGGTTGGTGCCTGATGCTCTGTCTCTGGTCGGGCTCATCGGAGTCTAACTGTTGGTTTTCTTTTGCTCCAGCATTTCAGTGGTTTCTTGCTGTTGAGTCCTCACCGTTGTCTCACCTCTGTGGTTCTTTGATTTTTGTGTTCACGGAGATGTTGCACTGATGAGTTAGGAGGCCTTCATGCGGACTGAACAAATTATTTGTCTAAATCGCGACGGAAGTAAGGGCGAGGATTGTGGCCACGTAAAATCGATTTAAGCCCCCCAGTGGAAATCTTCCACTGACCGTTCCAAGGCGGCTCTTCTGTGGCGATTTATTTATGTTGTTGTTTGTTACTTACTGTGTGTATCACTTGTGTCTTTTGGTTTTGGATGGACATATGGCCATTTTGTGGGAAAGTAACTGTCCTTCTGGCCTTCCTTTGTTTAGGTTTCCATTATGGTCTGGTCGCTTAATGTTTGTATTTCTTTCCCTTTGGTGTCTTTTATGGGTGAAGTAAGTTAATTGTATCAATTCATGATCTTTGTTTTACTTCTACTTTACATGTTTCAGTACCGTCGCGGCATAAAGTCAGTTATAATGCATAGCGTGCCCCTATGTTTGTTTGATTTGAAGTTTAACGTCCCAATCAACACTGTGAAGGTTATTTTGGAGAGGTTGCTTCCAATTTTGTGGGACTTTTACCTGACATTGAGATTAAATGACATCCCAAGCTCTGTCACCCAATAAAACCAATAGGGCTTAAAAAGCATGGACGGGCCGAATCGCACCGCATTGCCTGGGCAGGCTTAGATCCTCTAAGCAGTTTACCAGTACTCGTGGGCGGATCGGCTTCAGCTCTGCGTGAAAGCATCATGCGGCCCATCTATTTCTTCAAGCCCCGATGGGCGGGGGCTGTGGGTGCCCCTAGTATTTCTATTAAGATGCTGGTATAAAAGATACAGTAAAATTCCCATATTAAAATCACCTACAGTCCTAAAGGTGGTCCCTAATCAGGGAACACTGAGCGCCAAAAAAAAAAAAAACACAAAGAAAGGTCAAGTGCACCCTTCAAAATAAGCTTTTTAATACAGAATTAGTCTTAATTCTAGGCAGTCTAAATAGCGGAATTTTACTGCATACATTACGATAACACGCCTATACAAATACACTGTAAATTTTACCGCCGAAAAAAAATAAGATGAAAATTTGTGATATTTTTCTTATATCTGCTCAAAATATTGATTGTGGGTACTCATTAGAACCGCCTCATCGAGGCGGTTCTAACGAGTACCAATAATCTATATTTAAGAGTAGAAATTACAAAAATAAGGTATACCCCTGTAAACCCAAGTTTTACTATATAATAGTGAGGTTCAAGGGGGTCAAAATTATATAGGCATGTTTTCATGATGTATCCTCACAAATTATCATTGATTTTATGTCTTTTTGCGCGTGATACATTTTACTGGTTTAGTTATCATACTGACGGGCCTCCTAGGCCTAGTGGGTAAGAGCGCTGACTCTTGGTCATTAGAACTATAACCGCTGTGGTTCGAGTCTGGCTCGGATCACTTGTGAGACGCAAATTTCTGCAACAGAAGGGCAGGTGATTTTACTCCGGATACATCGGCTTTCGCCCTCCTCTGATTAACGACCGGCTCGATATGAGTGAAATAATCTTGAAAGAGCCGTAAAACCCAAAAAATTATCATACTGGCCGAGCGAAGCAATATATTAATTTGCACATGCCACGTTTACAAATCCGCAAAATTAACCACCTAAACTCCTCTTTATGTAGAGAAAACTGGGGCTTAGAGGAGAATACATTATTTTTCTTATTTCTTTTCCAAGACACAGGAGGAGGGTACTCGTTAGAACCGACTCAATGTGGCGGTTGTAATGAGCATCCGCAATCTAGTTGTGCATTAAAAATAAAATAATATCGCAAAATTTCATCAGAGTTATGAAAAAATGCACTTTATCACACGGATAGGTAGGTATTCGTAATGTGTGTAGGGAATGGGCCATTATGGCTTGGAGGAAATAGATTGGGCTGCATGTTGCTTCCACGCAGAGCTAAAACCAACCGCAAATGAGTATCGGTAAACTGCTACTGAAGAGGTTCTAAGCCTGATCAGGCAAAGCGGCGCAAGTTGGACCGTCCCTACATTTGATTTGTTTTTGTGGTAGTGTGTGAGAAGTCATTGCATCTCATCGTCGGGTACAATTTCCAAGAAATTGAAGGCAACGTCTCCAAAATGCCCTAAAAAGTGTTGAAGGCATCATGAAAACACGCCTTTATAATTTTGACCCCCTTAAACCCCTCTTTTATATAATAAAACTGTGGTTTAAAGGGGTATACAGTATTTTTCTTTTTTCTGCTCAAAAAGATTATCGCCGAATCGGTTCTAACGAGTACCCACAATCTATGTTTTGAGCAGAAATATGAAAAACATCAGGATTTTTATCTGAAAAACAAAATCATTTTTGGCAGTAAATTTTTATCAATATATTTGAATAGGTGTGTTTTCGTAATGGACACGTCAAATATCAATTCAAACAAACGAACAAGAAGACTGGATGCTGATGAGATGGCTTGTTCATTAGAATTTACACTGGTTGTGTAATAACCCGTACTCCCAGGTTTTTAAAATCTATATCTTTTTCAGACTGTGGTTCTCTTCAAAGCCCTGTCAATGGGACAGTGACATATTCTAGCACAACGTACATGTCCGAGGCAACGTACAGTTGTGAGTCGAATTTTACACTCACTGGTGTTTCACTTCGGATATGTCAAGCAGATGGAACATGGAATGCTACAGCGCCAACATGTCGGGTACCAGGTAAAATGAGCTGTACAAGTTCGCGTGCACAATAAACGAAATTCCAAAGAAATAGAAGCAATGATCAGGAATCAACACAATTAACCCACACAGCCTATTCAAGACATCAAATGTAAAGAAAAAAGAACACAAAATAAGTTCACCATAACGAAAACCACAAGCGGGCATCCAAAAGGACTGGTGACACGTCAAGTGACATTCATACACCTCTTACAAACTGGTCAAATGGCAATCCATCACGAAAACACGTCTACATAATTCTGCAACCCCCCCCCCCCCCCCCCACAACCCCGCTTTTATGTAGTGAAACTGGGGGTTTGAGGGTGTAAACATTATTTTTCTTATTTCTGCTGTGAAATGTATATTTTGGGTACTCGTTAGAACCGCCTCGATGGATGAGGCGGTTTTAACGAGCCCCAACAATCTATATTTTGAGCGGAATAAGAAAAATATCACAATGTTTTATCTTAAAATTCTATTTTTTGGGGGGGGGGGGGGGCGGTAAAATTAACAGTGTATTAATATAGGCGTGTTTTCCTAATGCAAAATAAAAAGCTACCAGCGCATCATACATGTAAAGACAAACTATAACAATAATTCTAATGCACTTGCGTATGTAACGCGACGTCTGATTGGATAACGTCAAAAATCTGCGACGGTGTATTCTGCTATATACTGTCGGAAACCCGATCTCATCACGTAACGTCGCATTTCATTTGCTGGCATTTGGTTTTACGCAGCACACCATGCTTGCCACCTTGTGCAAAATAGTACATTTTTTAACTTAACAACCGAATACATGCATTATAATGGGGATAACTGTATTGAAAATTGTCATTTGGGGAGGTAGATCATCGGTTTTACGGTCGCAAATTACATTTTACGGCTCCGCTAACGCGTCGTTGTAAAACGAAATTTCCGACCGTAAAACCTCCGATTTACCTCCCTAAATGACAATTTTCATCACAGTTTAACCATGTCAGAATGACAGTAAGCTGGTTAATCTTTGCGATCTAATAAGATTTTCATAAGCAAAACCCACATACTCGATATAGCGCTGAATTTGATGATTCCTTGTTTTGCTCAAAGTAAAGATTGTATTTTTACTTTAGAGTGTGTATGTCGCATTGAGGCGATTTTAAAAGGACAAAGAGACAACTCTTTGTTGGCAAGAATAAGGGGAATGATATCTACCTTTACAAATCCCGTTTTTCTCTATATGAAAATAGAAGTGAAGGCAATGACCAGGAATCCCACAGCTCCCAACAGAGACACCAAAGAAACATAAACATGAAACAACCAGACGCCAATGGAAACATCAATAGCGGAAAGCAAAAAGGACAGTTACTTTCCCACAAAATGGCCAATAGGCTATCCAAAACAAAATAATATAAGCGGTACATACACTCAATACAAGCAATAACAAAAATAAACCGCAACAGAAGAACCGCCTTGGAACGGTCAGTGAAACGAATTCCACTGGATGGCTTAAATCGATTTTACGTGGCCATAATCCTCGCCCTTACTTCCGTCGCAATTTAGACAAAAAAATTCAGTCCGCATGAAGGCCTCCTTACTCATCAGTGCAACAACTCCGTGAACACACAAATCAATCAATCACAAAGATAACACAACGGTAAGGATTCGACAGCAAGAAATCGCTGAAATGCTGGAGCAAAAGAAAACCAACAGTTAGACTCCAATGGATTTACAAGAGTGTTCAATTCACAAACATTATAACGTGATATGCTGCTTTTAGACATGCATTTCGACCTGAGTTGAACTGCTTGCACATGCCAGTTTGCATTTTTCGATCGGATTCAACCTAAAATTGAAATCATTTCTATTGTTTAAAACTTAATAAAAAATAAATAATTTTTCAAATTTTACTAGACTATTCAGAGCATACAAGCTTCTATGGTAGAGATACAGTAGTGACTTTGAGCTAAATATACAATGCCGATGACTACAGCATTCTCTCCAGTTATCTTTGGATCAATTGAATAAACAATGTATAAATAGACAAAAAAAAAACAATTGCGTTTGGAAAAGAAGTAATGCAAATAAATTCCTCCAAATACCCTGAAATTAACCTACAGAAATAAAGTCCAGTTTTTTCAAGCTAAATTCTGAAACTGAATGAAACATTCAACTGAAGAAAATTTCAAGAGCACCTCTAGTGCTGGTCTGCTCTCAAGAAGACTTCTTTGTGAGGCTTCCCGAGCAACCATCTGGAAGAGACATCACAAAGTTGTCTTCTGGCGTCTCGATGTTTAACTTTGACCCTATACATCTTTTATTCTATTCTTTAGGATAGGCCTTATTGGATAACTATCAAACTTTAGCAACAGTATACTTTCCAGTCAACATTTCTCGATGAAGTGGTTCTGACGTGTACCTACAATCTATGTTTTGAGCAGAAGTAAAAAAAATATGTATAGATGAGTTTAGGACGCCACTGGTCGCTAAGGAAATGCTATCCCACGATTCCGTATTTTTGCGCATGTGCACTTTTGTGTGGCAAAAAAAAGACATTGTTCAGACTGATCCGATAGCAGCCATTATTTTTTTTATTATTTGACAATTTTAAATAGAGCGTAAGGTAAAGGTGACGTATGTCTGGCATCACTGTGGCGTCCAAATGATATTGGCTGACAATTGGGTAAGACCTGCTATCCTTGCAGCGGGTAAGGGTAGAGGGGAGTGCTCTTATTCCTTCTGTTTCTACACTTCCATTCATTTTCCTCTTTCTCCTCTGTCCTTTACTTTAACCTACGATCTTTTCTATATTTGTTCTCCCTTTCTCTGGGAGACGAGACAAAATTACCCACAGGGGTTGACGTGCCGTTAAACCCAAAACAATTAATAATCGAATAAGTAACGGACAATGGTCTTGTCATTTTGCGCTAATCGCAAGACAAACGATGCGACAGTACAGATGATTGGTTGGTTGGTTGAATTGTGGTTTAATGTCCCGGTAAACACTATTTAGTCATTTTGGAGACGTTGCTTCCAGTTTTGTGGGACTGTTACCCGACATTGAGATGGAATGACATCTCAAGCCCTGCCGCCTAATGGATCAAAAAGGTTTATAATGCATTCGACGGTTTGACTCAAATCACTTTGCCAGCCCAATCTCTCCAAGCCCCGATGTGCGGGGGGCGAGACAGTGAAGATGAATCGAAGGATTACCACCCTGACGGATACAACATGTGGTTTATAAATATCAAATGTTTACAACCAGTAACAGGGTTGTTTGAATATTGAAAGCCACCTTCCCCGCGACCCCCGCACATCGAGGCTTGAAAAAAATAGATGGGCTGCATGATGCTTCCACGCAGAGCTGAAACAACCACACTCGAGTACTGGTAAACCAATTAGAGGATCTAAGCCAGCCCAGGCAAAACGGTGCGAATCGGGACCGCCCATGCTTATAAACCCTATTGGTTTCATTGGGCGACAGGGCTCGAGATGTCATTTCATCTCAATATCGGGTAAAAGTCCTACAGAATCGGTAGCAACGTCTCCAAAATGGCGTATCAGTGTTGACGGGGAAGTTAAATCTCAAAACAAACAAAAAAAAAATAAAATAAATCACCGTCCCCGTTAACACTATTTGGGTCATTTTTGAGACGTTGCTTCCTATACCCACATTGAGATTAAATAACATCTCAATCCTTGCCGCCAAATAAAAAAAGATGCGGCTTATATAGTGGATACCAGTACTCATGTGCGGTCAGTTTTAGCTCTGCGAACTCAGGGCCTCTCGTATACCGCACAAACGCTCTACCGACTGAGATACCGAGCCACACCTTTGGCCTTTTAAATTCCCCCACTGCCCAATGAGATTCGTCCCGAATCTCTAAGTGCTATCCAGTCTGGCTATGGTACTTTCATGTTCAGGGTTTTCAAGGTATCGCTTCTGAAACTCTGCCAGTAATGTTTTTGCTTAACTGCTCATTTTTTCTTGCAAGTCTAGTCAGGTTAAAGATTTATTCAGGGCCCCCTAAATCAGGGTATGAGAATTAAACAAGCATTCATTTAAAACATACAAGAAACAACAAATAGCATGTACATGTATAATGGAATAGTGAAATAACCTATAAAATCGGAGAATTCGGACATTCGGACATGGTGTCTGCTAAGTACTGTTGTGATTCAACGATTGTGAACTGCAGTTTTTGTTTGTTTGATTTGAGGTTTAACATCCCCTTCAACAATGTAAATGTCATTGTAGAGACGTTACTTCCAATTTTGTTGGACTTTTACCCGACATTGAGATGAAATGACATCTCAAGCCCTGCCGCCCAATGAAAGCCATAGGGTTTATAAGCATGGACGGTCCGACTCGCACCGCTTTGCCTGGGCAGGCTTAGAGCCTCTAAGCGGTTTACCAGCACTCGTTTGCGGGTCGGTTTCAGCTCTGCGTGGAAGCATCATGCAGCTCATCTATTTCTTCAAGGCCCGAAATGCGGGGGCCACTGAACTGCAGTATAAAAGTCTATGAATGTTGTGGATGAAATGACAAACACTATGCTTAAAAACTCTTATTAGGGCCCCGCACTGAAAGTGTGGGTGCCCTATAGTAATCACTCTGTCCGTCCGTCTGTCTGTCCGTCTGTCCGTCCACAAATTTTCCTACTCCTCTGATAGCGCTGCCGGGGCCCTAGTCAGTTTCACTGACAGCTCTAGTTTTTCCTTAGTTTACTGTACACACACGGGCATGATTGATTATCTTTTGCCACACAAGACTGTGCATGCGCAGCGTATCCAAGGAAGTTAATCAGCCTAAACTTATCTATACCCCAGTAAACCCCAGTTTTACCATATAATAGTTGGGTTTCAGGGGGTCAAAATTATATAGGCGTGTTTTCGTGATGGGCTTTGCTGCCACATCACCGTAAAACCAAATCCCGACCGTTAAAGCAGCGGTTTACATCCTTTATTAATACATAGCAGTGAAATCAGTGCATATCTGAAACAAATAAAAGTGATATTTTCACACTGTGAAAATATAAATGATATTTTCACAGTGTGAAAAATAACATGACCATGTTATTTTCACAGTAGCAGCCCGGACTATTTTCTCGCCAAAATTCATATGTTGTCTATAAAATAATTCTGTAAAATACCTTGAAAAAGCATTCTCTGAACTGTAAAAATGCTGAATTAAAATGGCGACTGTTTATGGTTAGCAACTGACAGTTGTGACGTCATAGCCAAGTCAAAAATTGTTACGTAAAAACTGATAGATCAATTACAGTAGGTGTCCTAAAATATTATCAAATAAAAAGAAAATTTACTTTTTTTCGATAAATATCAAAAATATTTCATCTCGTGTGTTGAAAACATCAGAATTTTCATCACACTCGATGAAATATTTTTAATATTCATCTCAAAAAGTAAATATCCTCTATCTAATGACAACTGTGAAGTCTTGTATCCCTTGATTCATTTTGTCTTCCATAGGCATCTGATGTTAATGATGTATTTTCTTTCAGATTCGCCGACGACAACGAGAAAACCAATAGACACTGATGTCCACACCACAATTACAATCGCTGTTGTTGTAACAATAGGAATTATTGTGTTGGCTGGATCTTCTTTGGCTGTTTTCGTACGAACTTCTGCATTCAAAAGCATGATAAAACCTCAATATAATACACACGGTGGTGGTGAAAGTTTCAGTCACTACCAGAATATAAATGGTATGGTCTGGCAAACAAACAATTTGAACAACCTCCCAAATAACGGATATTCAAGCAGTGCTTATTCGTTTTATTATGGTCAGGATGTAAGATGACCACGTGTTGCATTTTGGCAGATCATGTATTTTCATAATTATATCAGGTACCTCTCTTTCTCTCTTTTCCACGTGTAAATCCATATTCATGAAAAGCAAAAAGGTTCAAAGTCTATTTGCACTTGCGTATTCTCACGTCGGTCTGTATATAAACACAGTCGGAATATAACAGCTCCTCATTCCCTAAAGAAGTATTGGTGCTGATGGCCATCCACAACGCTGACAACACAACCTCTGGCCAGACTGCATGGATGCTAAGGCTGATCCGAGTCTTCGCTTAGCACGTGCTGGAAGACCTCTGTTTGCACATAATTTTATGTTATTTCTTGTACTTCCATAAACAATCGAACTTCACTGGCTCAGAATGCCGCTGGAATATGAAACGTAGTGTTCCAGCCGGTAAGAGGTAACGATTTATAATTGTAACACAGCACGCCGTTAAAGACAGTAGAAAGGAACAGCGATTTATTCTTCAGTAAATCACAGGGATGAAGAGTGTAACGCGACATCACGTGAACAAGTCCGTGAAATGAACACCCCTCCTAAACCCCACTTTA
The DNA here is from genome assembly GCA_963580285.1 of Lucinisca nassula. Taxonomy (NCBI): domain Eukaryota; kingdom Metazoa; phylum Mollusca; class Bivalvia; order Lucinida; family Lucinidae; genus Lucinisca; species Lucinisca nassula. The sequence goes on along the minus strand of OY757013.1, from coordinate 120,720,871 downwards.
TGTAGAGGAAACTGGGGTTACGGGGTATACATTATTTTCTTATTTCTCCAAGACATGGGCTGTGGGTACTCGTGAGAACCCCCAAATGATGCGGCTCTGTCGAGCACCCACAACCTATGTTTGCAGTATAAATAAGAAAAATATCACATATTTTTTTCAGGAAAGTAGCAATTTTGGAGATATGAAAAATGCACTATTTTGCACGGGTGTGTTATCGTAATGAAAGCCATTGTTTTATGGCGTCACTCGAAGATATTATGGCGCAAGACTGTGAAACGTCATTTAAAGGCATCAAAAGCGGAAAAGGGCAAAAAAGATGTGAAACAGTCATTAATTGTGACTGAATTTCTTCTAACAATGACGAAAGGCAAGGAGAAATCGATATGAAGGAAACAACACCTTTAAGGAAACAACACAATTACTGACCATTTTAGCATGGTAAAAATGAAATAGTTTACTTCAAGTGCTTGCATTTTTGAGTTATAAATGATAGTTTGTCAGCCAGTTGTAAGTACATAAACTACGAGGCGCGTAGTGTATTTGGAGTATTTGGACAAACGACTCGCGCTACGCGCTCCTGGTTTGATCACCTTTAAAATGACGTCCAAACCCTGATTTATTCTTTTAATAGATCAGGATGTATTATTGGTTCAACATTTTTGTCTTCTATGAAACTAGGAATGTTGTGTATAGTGATTAGAAACGCCTCAATGGGGCATCGGCAACATACTTTTTAAAGATAAAATGATAAAAGAATCCCTAAGTTTTCTCTGATAGAGAGCTTTGGTTAGAATTCTCCAGGTACTCATAGAGAACGAGTTCGAATCAAACCTGGTAAACGAATAATGGTGTTACCGCCATTAACGTTTCATTTTGTATAGACAAGTAGCACCATCACGAGAGCTTCCAGAAAGGGCACCAGCGAGTGTGTTCCCGCTGACTGAATGTAACTGGCTGATTTTATTCCTTCTTCCAAAAGCGAATATTGCTCATGTATTACGAAAACAGGCCTATTCAAATACATGGCATAGTTTATCGCCCAAAAAAAAAAACAATTTTCAGATGAAAAAAAAAAATGTTATATTTTTCTTAATTCTGCCGCATAATCGAGGCCACTCTAACGAGTACCTACAATCTATATTTTAGCGCAGAAATAAGAAAAAATAAGGTTTATCCCTGTAAACCCCAGTTGTACTGTATACAAGTGGTGTTCACTTGAAGGGGGTCAGAATTATATAGGCGTATTTTCGTGATGTAAACTGTTGCGAGTGGCAGTAATGTTGAACTTATTCAAATGATTTTATCATGTTAAAAAGTATGGTTTGCATCATGTCAATAAGTGTCCAGCAGATTTGTGGTCAGTAAAATATAACAGCATTATAAGAATCAATGTTCTTCGGAAAAAAAAAATAAGTGTATGGATACATTACTGACACGGAAATTTTTTATACATTCCATCACGAAAACATGCCTATATACTTCTGACCCCCTCGAACCCCACATTTATATGGTAAAAACTGGGGTTTACAGGGGTGTACATTATTTTTCTTATTTCTGCTTTAAAACATAGATTGTGGGTACTCGTTAGAACCGCCTCGATGAGGCGGTTCTAAAGTGTACCCGCAATCTATGTTTTGAGCAGAAATAAGAAAAATATCACAATTTTTATAGAAAATTTTTCATTTTTCGGCGATAAAATTTATAATGTATTAATATAGTCGTGTTCTGGTAACGGTGTCTTAATAAACCGTATGGCCTAGGCAGACACTCTTAGATTTGTTCAGCCGATCAGATCTAAAGATGTTCCACCTGGCAGCAACATACTTAATTCAATATACTATAGTTGTAGCTAGATGTTCCGTCTGATCTGCTCTTTTTCAGGACCTTCTATTGCTGCTCAATTAAATTTAAATAGGAAATAGAGATAAAATACAGTTTTTGTTTGTAAATAATTTGTCATATTAATATTTTTATTTTATGCACCATGGGCCTTTTTATTAAATGCATTATCCCAACATACATTGCCCCCCTATGCTAAATTTGACATCCCGTTCAATCACGTGAACAAGTGTATTATACCATTTAACACCCATCTTAGAATAGAGAAAACTGCGGTTTAAGGGGTACGGGAACGACTTCAGGGGAGGCAACTCCTGAAAAAGTGCTTTTGTCTCCCATGTCATTAGGGGTCAACTCTTAAAGGAAAGAATTTGCTCCTGAGGAGCACATTCTTTCCTTTAAGAGAAGACCCCCTTTCAGTGGGACAGGGCTTATAGAAAAGCGAACAGGAAGTCCCGAAAGTTGTCTCCCTTTGAAAAATGGCGGAGTTGTCTCCCCTTAAAAATGGCGGAAAAATCTGCCAGGTGTTCCCATTCCAATTAAAGGGTAAACGTTTTCTCTGTAATGTTGTAAAAAGCAGCTTCTTACAACTGCTGAAGGCAATTTTAGCAAGCAAAATGAAAACAAAAGAAACACACCACAGATTTTCATAAGATTGTTTTTTGGTTTTATTTGAGGTTTAACGTCCCCGTCGACACTGTATAAGTCATTTTGGAGACGTTGCTTCCAATTTTGTGCGACGTTTACCCGCCATTGGGATGAAATGACATCTCAAGACCTGTCACCCAATGAAACAAAAAGGGTCTATAAGCATGGACGGTCCAACTCGCACCGCTCGGCCTGAGCAGGCTTAGATCCTCTGAGTGGTTTACCATTACTCGTGTTGCGGTCGGTTTTAGCTCTGCGAGGATGCATCATCCAGCCCATCTATTTCTTCAAGCCCCGATAAGTGGAAGCCGCGGGGTCATAAGAAACTTATCTTTGAACATTAAGAAACCGTGCTTATTCAAACATATTGAAAAAATACCACCAACAAATGGAGATTTTCGGATAAAAAAGTCTGATACTTTTTTCTGCTCACAACATAGATTTAGTAACTCGTTTGAACCGCCTTGGCGAGGCAGTTCAGCTCGTTAAAATCGCCTCGCCGAGGCGGTTCTAACGAGTGCAAAGCTATGTGTTTGAAATAATGTATACCCCTGTACAGCACAGTTTTAGTAATGCTGTCAGAAAATTCGACACGCACGTTTTCACGCCATTCGGACGTTGATGACGTCACTTTAAGCACACAGGCTAGATCTACGCAAAGCAAATAATGAACGCGACGCTAGACGACCATTGCAACTGCGGACATTATTTGAACGCAAATTTCTAGTGAACGATTTGATAAAATAACATTCCAAGCTGTTTTCGAGGTGCCAATTTCCGGTCTACACCCAATATTATACCCAGTTAACAGGCTAAATACCTCTGAATCGACGCGAAATCACCATGGAAAAGTGTGTTCCCCGCGCTAACGGCTGATGCTTTAAAATTGTTTTAATGATAACAGTTTTAAGCATTTACGAAACAGAATTTTTTATTTTTGTTTCAGTAAAGCATTACGCAAACATGCCTATACAAATACATTGCCACCTTTATCGCGGAAAAATGAAAATTTTGTGATGAAAAATTGTGCTATTTTTCTTATTTCTGCTCAAAATATAGATTGTGGGCACTCGTTAGAACCGCCTCATCGAGGCGGTTCTAACGAGTACCCACAATCTATATTTTAGAGCAGAAATAAGATAAATAAGGTATACCCCCGGAAACCCCAGTTTTACTATATAAAAGTGGGGTTCAAGGGGGTAAAAATTATATAGGTGTGTTTCCGTGATGGATCAATTTTTATTTCACTCAGGCTTCGCCACTCGTGAAAATACTTCTTTTTGTTTATTGTTTGATTTGATGTTTAACGTTCCAGTCAACACTGTAAAGGTCATTTTGGAGACGTTGCTTCCAATTTGTGGGACTTTTACCCGATATTGAGATGAAACGACATCTCAAGCCCTGTCGTCCAATGAAACCAATATCAGCATGGACGGGCTAACTCGCACCGCTTTGCCTGGGCAGGCTTAGATCCTCTAAGCGGTTTACCAGTACTCGTGTGCGGGTTGATTTCAGCTCCGCGTAGAAGCATCATGCAGCTCATATATTTCTTCAAGCCCCGATGGGCGGGGGGCCTAAAATGTGTTCATTCGGTGAAATAAAAAATCGATCTTACAGAGACAAAATCAAATATCCTCTATACCTTCCGTTGCAGAAATTGGCGTCGAACCACAGCTGTGAGAGACCTAATAATTAAGAGTCAGCACTCTTGCCCATTAGGCTACTAAGGCCCGTTAAGAATGTTTAAAAATTGAAGTTGATTTTAGGGTTTGAGTCTTATTGTTGATATTAGTCGAACTATGGATAGTATATATCGGCCAATGAATTGCAATCAAAACTTATTAAATAGAATATAAATTATCATAAAAAGAAAAATGACCGATGAGGACGTTTTTTTTCCGCCGGATCACCCATCCAGACACAACCCTTTCTGGCTGTTGCTAGACTTCCATGGTAGCCACTGTGAGGATACTGCTATAATAGCCTGCATACCAAGATTCTCCTTTACCTAGCCAGACTTGACCATAATGATTTGTTTGTTTGTTTTGTTTGATTTGAGGTTTAACGTCCCCGTCAACACTGTAAAGGTCATTTTGGAGACGTTGCTTCCAATTTTGTGGGACTTTTACCCGACACTGAGATGAAAGGACATCTCAAGCCCTGTTGCCCAATGAAACCAATAGGGTTTATTAGCTTGGACGGTCCGCCTTGCACCGAGGTTCCTGGACAGGCTTAGATCCTCTAAGCGGTTTACCAGTACTAGTGTGCGGGCCGGATTCAGCTCTGCGTGGAAGCATCATGCAGTCCTATATTTCTTCAAGCCCCTATGGGCGGGGGCCGTTGACCATAATGATAGCCAGCATAGCTCTATTCTCCCTTGTAGAAATGTCTTTGTCCTTTCAGGGGTAAATGTTTTACATGAGATTCGTCTGCTGTTACTTGACCATCACATGAACAAGTCCGTGAAAAGTGCTCCCCTCTAAACCCCACTTTATAAAGAGAAAACTGGGGTTTACGGGGGTAAACATTATTTTTCTTGTTTCTACTCCAAAACATAGGTTGTGGGTACTCGTTAGAACCGCCTCAATGAGGCAGTTCTAACGAACACCCACAACCTCAGTTTGGGGTGAAAATACAAAAATTTCAAAAATTTTCATCAGAAAAATGCCCGTTTTTGAGATATGAAAAACATGCCCAAAGTCTCATGGATATGTTATAGTAATGCCATACAGAATAGCCTGTAATGATAGTCCGTATATTTCTGATGTTCCCTTTTGAATTTGCATTACGATAACACAGGGCCCCTGCCCATCGGGGCTTGAAGAAATATATGGGCTGCATGATGCTTCCACGCAGAGCTGAAACCGACCCGCACACGAGTACTGGTAAACCGCTTAGAGGATCTAAGCCTGCCCAGGCAAAGCGGTGCGAGTCGGCCCGTCCATGCTTATAAACCCTATTGGTTTCATTGGGCAGCAAGGCTTCAAATGTCATTTCATCTCAATGTCGGGTAAAAGTCCCACAAAATTGGAAGCAAAGTCTCCAAGATGACCTTTACAGTGTATTTTGTTCACATCTCGTAGATGAAAATCAAGGATATTTTTCTTATATATACAGCAAACATAGGTTAAGGGTGCTCGTTATAACCGCCTCATTTGAGGCGGTTCTAACGAGTACTCTCAATATATGTCTTAGAGCAAGAATAAGCGAAATAATGTTTACCCCAATAAACCAAGTTTTCTCTTTATGAAGTGGGGTATAGGGGGTCTTCATTTCACTGACTTGATCACGTGATGGCTTTGCCCTGCCACGACATGTAGTATCATTCATACTATGTTAAAGGTACTTTTCGATGTACTTTTAAGGACAGTCGATACACATGACCCATTCCTACCAGTTGTATGCGGAAGACGATCTTTGGTGCTTCATATTTGCCAAACTGAACCCTCCTGAAACGTGTTGGTTCTCTCAAAGGACAGAATTGGGTCTATTGAGAAAACTTGTTTTCCATCACGTTAACAAGTCCGTGAAACGAACACCGCATAAACCCTACTTTACATAGAGAAAACTTTGGTTTACAGGGGTATACATTATTTTTCTTATTTTGTTCAAAAACATAGGTTGTGGGTACTCATTAGAACGCCTCAATAGGCGGTTCTAACGAGCACCCGCAACCTATGTATTGAGACGGTTCTAACGAGCACTCACATCTATGTTTACAGTATAAATAGGAAAAATATCACGGATTTTAATCAGAAAAGTAGTCAATTTGGAGATGTAAAAATGCATTGTGTAGCACGGGTGGGTTATCATAATGCATAGAGAATGCATATCTGCTCAACGAGTAAAAAAGTTAAAAAAGAGTGGCCTCCCCTGAGTGCGTACCCATTCGCCTTAATACACGCTCAATTGTAGAGGTCTTAACCTGTCTGTCTGTTATGTTAATGCGAAATGGAATAGCTGGCAATTATCAAGACTAGAAAAAAGTATCGCTATGGAAGATGTTCCTAACCCTTTAAGGCGCCAATCACAACATTTGTCTATGTTGCTCGTTACTTCATCATGAAAACACGCCTATATAATTCTGATCCCCTTGAACCCCACGTTAATATAGTAAAACCTTGGGTTTACGGGGCTTATTTCTGCTCTAAAATATAGATTGTGGGTAGTCGTTTCTAACGAGCACCCACAATCTATATTTTGAGCAGAAATAAGAAAAATATCACAAGTTTTCATCTTAAAAAGGTGGTAAAGTTTACACTTCATTTGTACAGGCGTGTTTTCGTAATGTCAAAAAGCCACTGTTGCGAACAGTGTAGACCGAGATCAGATTCATTCTGATCTGTATGCACACTATTTGTCTGTATGCAAAATATGTATGAATTGTTTGCCATCAGAGAAGCAGACGACTTTAACAGACGACTGTTTTTCGTGGCATTGTAAGGGTTAATTACCCTTTAATTCACTTTCAGACACATGTTCTAGCCTTTAACAAGAGGGCCATGACCCATCATGGCCCTGGGTCGTTCACCTGATCAATAGGGTAACAAGTGGGCCCTGGGGAGAGCCATTATTGGCCCCAGGGCTATAATTTGCTTAATCTTGGTAGTGGTCTTAAAAGTGAAGCTTCATACCAAATATCAAAGACCGGAGCCTTCTAGTTTCAGACAAGAAGAGTTTTGAAGGTTTTCTTATACAAGTCCATATAAAACCTGCGGGCACCGGGGCGCGGCCATTTTTGCCCACAGGGCTATAATTTGACAATCTTGGCAGAAATCCACAACACAAAGCTTCATACCAAATATCAAAGACCTTGGTCTTCTGGTTTCAGACACGAATATTTTCAAAGGTTTTCCCAATATAAGTCTTTGTAAAACAAGTGGGCTCCGGGGTGGGCCCATTTTGGCCCCAGGGCACTAATTTGAACAATTTTTGTAGAAGTCCACGACATGAAGCTTCACATCAAATATCAAAGATCTTGGCCTTCTGGTTTCAGACATGAAGATTTTCAAAGGTTTTCCCTATTTAAGTCTATGTAAAACCAGTGGTCACCGGGTGGGCGCCATTTTGGCCCCAGTGCTATAATTTGAACAATCTTGGTAGAGGTCTAATAGACAAAGCTTCAAACCAAATATCAAAGACCTTAGCCTTCTCGTTTCAGACAAGAAGATTTTTAAATGTTTTCCCTATATAAGTATATGTAAAACCAGTGGGCCCCGGGGCGGAGCCATTTGTTGGCCCCAGCGCTATAATTTGATCAATCTTGGTCGAGGTCCAATCGAAAAAGCTTCATACCAAATATCAAAGAACTGAACCTTCCGGTTTCAGACAAGAAGTTTTTAAAGATTTTCCTAAATAAGTCTATGTAAAACCAAAGGGTCCCATGGCGGGGGCGTTTTTGACCCTAGGGCTATTGATAGATGAAGCTTCACACCAAATATCAAAGACCTTGGCCTTGCGGTTTAAGAGAAGAAGATTTTCTAAGATTTTCCCTATATATGTCTTTGTAAAACCAAAGGGCCCCAGGGTGTGGGCATTTTTTTGCCCGAGGGCTATAATTTGAATAATCTTGATAGAAGACCACTAGATGAAGCTTCACACCAAATATCAAAAGACCTGGGCCTTGCGCTTTCAAAAAACAAGATTTTTAAACAATTGCCCATCTAAGTCAATGTAAAACCATAAGGCTCCGGGATGGGCATTTTTCGCCCAAGGTCTATAATATGAACAATCTTGGTAGAGGTCCACTAGATGAAGCTACACATCAAATATCAAAGACCTGGACCTTGTTGTTTCAGAGAAAAAGATTTTTAAAGATTTTCCCTATATATGCAAATGTAAAACCAAGGGCCCTTGGGTGGGAGCATTTTTGGCCCCTGGGTTATAATTTGAACTACCTTGATAGAAGTCCACTAGATGAAGCTTCACAAAAAAATATAAAAGACCTGGGCCTTGCGGCTTCAGAGAAGAAGATTTTTTGAAATTTTTCCTATATAAGTTTATGTAAAACCAAAGGGCTTTAATTTTAACAATCTTAGTAGAGCACCAACAGATAAGGCTACACATCAAATATCAAAGACCTAGGCATTGCAGTGTCAGAGAAAAAGATTCTTTTAGATTTTTCCTATATAAGCCAATGTAAAATCAAAAAGGGCCCCTGGTCTGGGGCATTTTTGGCGCAAGGGCTATAATTTGAACAATCTTGGTAGAGGTCCACTAGATGAAGCTACACACCAAATATCAAAGACCTGGGCCTTGTGGTTTCAGAGAAGATAATTTTTTAAAAGATTTTTCCTGTATAAGTCAATGTTAAACAAAAGGGGTCAAGAGCGGGGGCATTTTGGCTCCAGGGCTATAATTTGAACGATCATGATACAGGTCATCAAGACGAAGCTTCATACCAAATATCAAACACCTGAGCTTTCTGGTTTTAGACAAGAAGATTTTTAAAGGTTTTCCATATGTAAGTTTATGTAAAACCAAAGGGGTCCGGAGCAGGGGTATAATTTGAACAATCTTGATAGAGGTCCACTAGATGAAGCTTCATACCAAATATCAAAGACCTAAGCATTGTGGTTTCAAAGAAGAAAATTTTTATAGATTTTCCCTATACATGTATTAGTCTATGTAAAACCAAAGGGCCCCGGAGCGGGGGCATATTTGGTCCCAGGGCTACCATTTGAACAATCTTGGTAGAGGTCCATTAGCTGAAGCTTCATGCCAAATATCAAAGACCCGGGCCTTGCGGTTTCGGAGCAGAAGATTTTAAAAAAATATCCCTATATAAGCCTATGAAAAACCAAAGGGCCCCGGGGCGGGGGCATTTTTGGCCCCAGGACTATAATTTGAACAATATTCGTCCTTTAGATGAAGCTTCATACCAAATAGCTAAGACCTGGGCCTTGTGGTTTCAGAGAAGAAGATTTTTAAAGATTTTCCCTATTAAGTCTATGTAAAACCAAAGAGCCCCGGAGCGGGGACATTTTGCCCCAGGGCATTAATTTGAATAATCTTGATAAAGGTCACCAAGACGAAGCTTCATATCAAATATCAAACACCTGACCGTTATGGTTTCAGACAAGAAGATTTTAAAGGTTTTCCATGTAAAACCAAAGGGCCCAGGGGTGGTAGCATTTTTGGCCCTAGGGCTTTAATTTGAACAATCTTTGTAGCGGTCCACTAGATGAAGCTACACATCAAATATCAAAGATCTGGGCCTTGCGGTTTCAGAGGAGAAGATTTTTTAAGTTTTCATTAAAAAAATCTATTTTTGGCTCCCTTGACCTTGATGTGCAACGGACCGGAACCATTTGAACAACTTTGAAAGGGGACCACATATGGATCATTCCTGTGAAGTTTGATCAAAATCCGATCAGTGCTTTCGGAGGAGATGTCGTTTGAAGAAATTGTTTACGCACGCACGGACGGACACAAAGACGCACGCACGACGGACAAACAGTGATACCAAAAACTTAACTCGTCACTACATGACGGTGAACTAAAAAGTACAGACGAGCTATCCGTTTCCCTGAAAATAAATCTTTCAAGGCACATGTACATATACATAGTGTTGTCCTCAAGATGAGGCACTTCAAAGTGACTTAAAATGAAATAATTGAACGCGAATCCCTTTTCAAGTCCCCACAGCGCCGGCTTTGCGATGGAAAGGTCGCGGGTTTGATTCCCGGCAGTCCCATAACAACGGCGTAAAAGACACCCGATTGGCTGATACTATAGTCTCAGGAAGATAAGTACTGCTAGGGGATACGTTGTCTCAGTGCTCGTTGTTTTCAATATGCGACGTTTAACGCTCTGCATGCTGTTTTTTTTTTTTTTCGCATCAGACGACATTTTGAAATATTTTTCTAATTTTTCCCAGAAAACAGGATTTGACATCTCATACGATTTGCATGAGATTTCAAGTCCTGTGTTCTGGGAAAAATAAGAAAAACAATTTGCAAGAGATTTCTTGTCCTGTGTTCTGGGAAAAATAAGAAAAATATCAAAAAATTGTCGTCTTTTCTGAATTAGCCAAGGAAGTGGAAAAAGTTTATAATCTTCCTAATTTACCAACACATTACTATAACACACCCGTGCGACATAGTGCATTTTTCACATCTCCAAAATGGCCATTTTTTCTGATGACAACCCTTGATATTTTTCTTATAAATACTGCAAACATAGGTTGTGGGTGCTCGTTAGAACCACCATATTGCGGCGGTTCTAACGAGTACCCACAACCTATGTCTTGGAGTAAAATTAAGAAAAATAATGTTTACCCCCGTAAACCACATTTTTTACTCACCGAAGGCTCCGGGGAGCTCTTGTGATCGGTCTTTCGTCCGTCGTCGTCGTCGTCCGTCCGGATGGCCGTCCACAATTTCTATAAATGACATCTTCTCCTAAACCACTGAAAAGATTTTGACCAAACTTGGCAGAAATGATCTGTGGGTGGTCCTCTCTCAAAGTTGTTCAAAGAATTCCATTCTATGCAGAACTCTGGTTGCCATGGCAACGATAATGAGAAAATAAGAAAAAACCTTTAATATTCTTCTTGTCTGAAACCAGAAGGCCCAGGACTTTGGTATTTGGTATGAAGCTGCAACTAGTGGACCTCTACCAAGATAGTTTAAATTATAGCCCTGGGTCAAAAATGCCCCCGCACCAGGGCCCACCGGTTTAACATAGGCTTATATAGGGCAAACCTTTAAAATTCCCCCGCGTGGGGCCCCACTGATTTTACATAGGCTTATATGGGGAAAACCTTTAAAAATCTTCTTGTCTGAAACCGGAAAGCCCAGGTCTATGATATTCGGTATGAAGCTTCATCTAGTGGACCTCTACCAAGATTGTTCAAATTATAGCCCTAGGGCCAAAAATGCCCCCGCGTCAGGGCCCACTTGTTTTGTATTGGCTTATATAGGGGCAACATTTAAAAATCTTCTTGTCTGAAACCAGAAGGTCCAGGTCTTTGATATTTGGTATGAAGCTTCGTCTAGTGGACCTCTACCAAGATTGTTCAAATTATAGCACTGGGGCCAAAATGCCCCCGCGCCGGGGCCCACTGGTTTTACATAGACTTATAATGGGGAAAACATTTAAAAACCTTCTTGTCTGAAACCAGAAGGCCCAGGTCTTTGATATTTGGTATGAAGCTTCGTCTATCGGACCTCTATCGAGATTGTTCAAATTATAGCCCTGGGGCCAAATATGCCCCCGCTAAGGGGACCACTTGTTTTACAAAGGCTCATATAGGGAAAATCATCTAAAATCTTCTTGTCTGAAACCAGAAGGCCCAGATCTTTGATATTTGGTATGAAGCTTCATCTAGTAGACCTCTACCAAGATTGTTCAAATCATAGCCCTAGGGCCAAAAATGCCTCCTCGCCAATTGGCCCACTGGTTTTGTAAATGCTTAGATAGGGAAAACCTTTAAAAACCTTCTTGTCTGAAACCAGAAGGCTTAAGTCTTTGATATTTGGTATGAAGCTTTGTCTAGTGGACCGATACCAATATGTTCAAATTATAGCCCTGGGGCCAAAAATGCCCCCGCTCGGGGGCCCACTGGTTTTACATAGACTTATAATGGGGGAAAACCTTTAAAAATCTTCTTGTGTGAAACCGGAAAGCCCAGGTCTTTGATATTTGGTATGAAGCTTCGTCTAGTGTGGGCCTATACCAAGATTCTTCAAAATATAGCCCTGGGGCCAAAAATGCCTCCGCGCCGGGGCCCATTTGTTTTACATAGGCTTATATAGGGAAAACCTTTAAAAATCTTCTTGTCAGAAACCAAAAGGCCCAGGTCTTTGGTATTTGGTATGAAGCTTCGTCTAGTGGACTGATACCAGGATTGTTCAAATTATAGCCCTGTGGCCAAAACTGCCCCCGCGCCGGGGCCCACTTGTTTTACATAGGCTTATATACGGGAACCTTTAAAAATCTTCTTGTCAGAAACCAGAAGGCCCAAGTCTTTGATATTTTGTATGAAGCTGCGTCTAGTGGACCGATACCAAAATTATTCAAATTGTTACCCTTTGGCCAAAAATACCCCCGCGTGGGGCCCCACTGATTTTACATAGGCTTATACTGTAGCTTATATGGGGAAAACCTTTAAAAATCTTCTTGTTTGAAACCGGAAGGTCCAGGTCTTTGGTATTTTGTTTGAAGCATCATGTAGTGGACCTTTACCAAGATTCTGATTGTTCATATTATAGCCCTGGGCCAAAAATGGCCCCGTCCCATGGCCCACTGGTTTTACATAGGCTGATATAGGGAAAACCCTTAAAAATCTTCTTGTATGAAACCAGAAGGCCCAGGTCTTTGATATTTGGTATGAAGTTTCAACTGATGGACCTCTACCAAGATTGTTCCAATTATAGCCCTGGGGCCAAAAATGGCGCTGTCTCAGGTTTTACGTAGGCAAATATAGGGAATACCTTTAAAAGTATTCTTGTCTGAAACCAAAAGGCCTAGATCTTGGATATGTTGTATGACGCTTGCTGCTTCATCTAGTGGACCTCTTCCAAGATTGTTCAAAGTCTAGCCTAGGGGCCAAAATGCCCCCACCCCCACAGGGCCCGCATCTTTTACATAGGCTTATATAGGGAAAAACCTTAAATAATTTTTATCTGAAACCAGAAGGCCCAGGCTTATGATATTTGATATTAAGCTTCATTTAGTGGACCTCTTCCAAGATTGTTCACATTATAGCCCTGAGACCAAAAATTGTCCCGCCCAAGGACCCACATGTAAATCTCTTAGCTCAGGTGAGCGATATAGGACCATCATGGTCCTCTTATTCTCTTTATAAGGTGTGGTATTGGGGGGTCTTCATTTCACTGACTTGTTCACGTGATGAAAATGCTTGAATTTATAATAACGATGTCATTTTATCAGACGTCACTTGCATTTGATAATTTTTTTGAGTATGCCTGATAGTGTTTTGAAGTTGAACAGCACGTCAATGCTTATGGGTCATTTATATCGTCTCCCAGAGAGAAGGAGAAAAGAGATAGAAGAAACAGTAGCTGAGCTAAAAGTGAAAGACAGGGATGAAAGAGGAAATGAATGGGAATATAGAAACTGAAGAAATAATATTTCCCTTCTACAAATTACCTGCTGCAGGGCAGCCATCTTTCCCCAACTGTAAACTATGAACCAAAAATCACACAGGAAGAAAGTAAGTGCCACAGCAAATAAGACGATGTAAAATAACGATCGCCTTGGGACGGTCAATATCAGCTGAACGACCCAGTGACGAAAGATACATGTACACGAAACTATCACCTCACCAAACTACCCCAGATGAAAATTTGAGACCGTGATCTATGGGCAGTATAATATAAGCCGCATGAAGGGGCAATTCTGTCTTCGAGCAGGCTTATATAATCTCCCCCCCCCCCACACACACACCTTGAACCCCGCTTTTATAGTGTAAAATTGGGGTTCACAGGGGTAAACCTTATCTTATCTTATCTTATCTTCTGGTTTTCGGAGCGATGGAAGCCAGTGTTGGCTTATAGTGCTCCTCCTATATGGTTACTTTTTCCGGTTCCGGTTGTCCTTATTGTCTTAATATATGTTCTCTGTATTGAATCTCTTATGACTCCAGGATTTGTCCAATTTGGGCTTGAAACTTGTTACACTGTCACTTATAACAATGTCTTCACTTAAATTATTCCAGTTATCTATGGCTCTGACTGGAAATGTATTTAACCTAACTGACTTGTTAACCGATGGTTTATAAATTCTGAACAAATGTCCTCTGGTCAAATTGTCATTAAATGTGAAAAACTTCTCTGAATTGATATCCTCGAAACCATTTACTATTTTGAATATCTGAATAAGGTCATATCGTTGTCTTCTGTAGAGCAATGTGGTTAAATTTAGAGATCTTAATCTTTCCTCGTATGATAATACTTTTAATTCTGGCACTATTCTTGTGGCCCGTCTCTGTATATTTTCAACAAGCTGGATATTTTTCTTTCTAGAAGGATACCAAATAGTAATTCCATAGTCTATGATAGATCTTATGAGACTTTTGTATACCGTTAGAAACATGGGCTTGTTCATGAAAGTAAATGTTCGTTTTATCATTCCTGTAAGTCTGTTCGTTCTATTCACCACCTCTAACACTTGTTTATTGAATTTGAGTGAACTTTCAAATTTTACTCCCAAGTCCTTTTCTTCTTCAACACAAGGCAGTGTAATAAAAGTATTACTGCTATCTCTCATTTCATATTGAAATTTGTGTCTTACATATCCAAATTGAACAGATTTGCATTTTGGTATTGAAAAGGCCAAAAGCCATTTCTCACTCCAGTCACAGACTTTCCATAAATCTCTCTGTAAAATCTCCTGATCTGTCCTTGAATGAATTGTCCTGTATATCTTTGTGTCATCCGCAAAGATTTTGCACATAGAGTCAATCACATCGGGTAAATCGTTAATGTATATTATAAATAACACCGGGCCAAGCACTGACCCCTGTGGAATGCCTGACGATATGCCCTTCCATTCAGAGTAGAAGTTGTTGACACGCACTCTTTGTCTTCTCCCCTCAAGAAAACTTTGTATCCAGTCTAATAAACCACCTCTGATCCCGTATTCACGTAATTTGAGGATAAGACGTCTATGCGGAACAGTATCAAATGCTTTTTTGATATCTAGATATATTGTATCCACCTGGTAACTTTCATCATAAGATTTTGTCCAATCATCCAGTACTGTTAATAGCTGGAGAGTACAGCTTCTCTTTTCACGAAAACCGAACTGAGAGTCAGAAAATAAGTTATTACTTAACATATGGTGCATAAGAGTCTCTCTCACTGTTTTTTCGCAAAGTTTACTTGGGACAGAAGTTAACGACACCGGGCGATAATTAGATGGATCACACTTTTGTCCTTTATTTTTGTATAGTGCAGTGACATTTGCTTCTTTCCATGCTGTAGGAATTTCACCACTTTCAAAAGTTTTATTCATAATATCCCTCAAAGGCTCACTCAACAAATCTGCAGCTTCCTTTAATAGCTTTGGATGACAATTGTCAGGCCCCATTGATTTTGTCACATTCAGTGTGTTCAATTTTTTAAAAACAGACTCTCTATCCGTTAATAACTTAGTCACTGGTATACCCTGATGTCTAGAGTCAAATATAGGTAAAGGTCCAGGAGGCTCAGAAACAAACACAGATGAGAAAAAGTTGTTCAACAAGTCTGCTTTATCTTTGTCTGAAGTAATCGTTTCATTATTTCCATTCTTAAGGTCACTTATACCTGTCCTTGACTTTGTCTGATCTTTCACATATGCCCAAAAGCCTTTTGCATCTTTTTTCATATTGTCAACAATGGACTTTTCAAATTGGCGCTTTGCTTTTCTTACAACTCTAGTGCATTCATTCCTTATCTTACAATATTTTTCATAATTCCCATGTGTCTTCGAGTGAATATATGATTTCCAAGCCCGAGATTTCTTCTGAATACATTTCATACCTATCTTATTTAGCCACTTTTTCTTCTTTTTCTGACTACTTGAAGTTTTTAATGGGATATTCTTTTCCACCACCTTTTCAATATTCTGAACAAAAAAGTCATAACTGTCATTAACTGACATTCCATCCATTTTACTCCAATCTATTGCACACAAATCTGACCGTACGCCCTGGTAATCTCCCTTGTAGTAATTTCTTATTGTCCTCTCTCTGTAATACATCTCAGGCTTACTATTCAATGTAACAAACAAAGCTATGTGATCACTTGCCCCTAAATTGTGAATACATTCCACTTTGCTCACAATGTCTGGCTTATCCAATATTAAAAGATCTAAAATGTTCGCTGTTTGACCATAACGATGCCTTGTAGGTTTGTTAATCACTTGGTGCAAGAAATTATCTCTAAGACATTCCAAGAATAAAAATTCAGAATGGTTAATATCATGAGGGGTAGACCAATCATTCCAGTCAATAGTTGGAAAATTAAAGTCACCAATAACAACTGTATGACTGAACTTACAGCTCATTGCTAAATCTATAAGCTTGACTAATTGCTTTGAGTTTATTTCTGAACTTGAGGGGCTTCTATAAATTGCTCCTAATAGAAGATTTTCATTGGATTCCAGCCTAACACTACACCAGCATGACTCTTCAAATTTAAAGTCATTTAATAGCTTGCATTCTTGCACAGTCAAATTGTTTCTATAATATATACAAACACCTCTGCTTTTTGCTACAGTTACACCCTGTATTAATTCATAGCCATCAATTTTCAACTCAGCTCTATCTATTTCAGTAGAATTGCCAGTTTTAGGAAAGAGCTCTGTAATTATAATAATACATGGCTTCTTCAAATAAATTTCATACTCCAGTTCATCCCTTTTATTCATAAAGTTATCAGCATTTGTATAATAAATGGTGAAATCTTCCACTGAAAAAGTGGTTGATTCTATAGTGCTAGAACTGTTATGGGAAACTAAGTCCTCGCTGCCACTAAGCATATCTGAACTGGCTAAATTATTGTCCGAGATTGATATCAAGTCTGATCCATCAACAGAACTAATTAGGGAGGCTGTGTCATCATCACTACTGCTCGTCTCTGAGCTTTCTACAAGACTTACTGTAGATAATGTATTGTCAGATATTACTGCAGAAAAACTGTCTGCAAATTTTTCAGATTCCTCAGATAACAAATCCCCATCTTCCTGTGGGGTATAATTTGAACTAAAAAAGTCAACTGACGAAAATAGTGAATTATTAACTGAAACAGGAACAGTTGAACAAACTTTTAACGTATTTACATGAGAAATAACGCTCTTTTCTTTAGTCCCGAAACAGACTCCCACCGGAGCCGACCGCTCCGCCTGTGTGGGATCTCTGACTACCACTAGGCTGTCGCATCATTCCATGTGGATTCATATCTCTGAGTCTCTGGACATTCCGATTTCTTCTTTCAACTCTTCTTTTGTATTCTTCTTCTCTTTGTTTTTTGGTTAGGTCACTTTGAAAAAATAAATTTTTGCAAATTTCCTGTCTAGAGTCTTTCACAACAGTCCTGGACTTTTCAACTATTTTCTGCTTGATTGCAACTGAATCTACTGCAAACTTAATAGGACGTGACCTACTCCTTCCCTCTTCATATCTACCCAATCTAATAATCTCATTAATCTGAATATCTTCCAGACCCATAACATTATGAATGACTTCATTCAACCTATCTGTATCATCAGTTTTTCTAGCCTCTGTCGAATCTCCAGCACTCTCATTCAAACCAAAGCAGACAACATTTAGTTTTCTAGCTTCCCTGTCCTGTTGTTCGAACAGAACTTCACCTACAATGTCTGAAATATTCATGTTGGGCTGACTCTGTATACGATTAATATCCTCATCCTGCGTCTGATTACGTTCACTGCCCCTTTTCTCCACTGCACTAAGCCGTGCTTCAAAATCTTTCTGTTTCTTTTCTACATGTGATAATCTACCCAAAATTTTGAGAGTTCCTGGAAAACTTATCCTGCAATGATGGCAAAACCACATGATACCTTCGGACTCTTTGCTCTTACCAATTCTATCATAAGCCTGTCTAGTCATTTTCAAACAATTTACATTGCAAAACCAATGATCACACATATCACATTGGAGGGCCAAATCCAACCCAGTTAATTCGGTTCCACAATCTGCACATGGCTCTGTATCAAGTTCGCTACCAGAACTATCATGTTCAACATCAGGTCTATTATGACTAGGACTTTTTGCAGCGTTAGCTGCCGAGCTTTTTCCTTTGGACCTTCTCTTACGGCCAGCCATGCTTTAGCGTCGATCAAAGTTATCAAATTCTACAACGTAAAAATTCAATCCAATGTTGCAAAAGGATGAACAGATTAATATTTAGTCATTTCACAACAAAAATGAACACTAGGGACGGATAATCATTGTAGATTAAGTTCGATTTTTCTTCCGCATTTTCTTTTCCATCTTTCCTCAACCGGAACCGGAACATTTTTCTTATTTCTGCTCTAAAATATAGCCTCGTGATGCCGGACAGTGATCCCGAGGGACGGATTTTTCTATCCACCCCTCACACCCATATTGGATTCTTTTTCTTGCATACCTTCCATTTCTTAGCGCGGATTTTTAGTGCTGCAGTCACTTCGGTTACCGACGTCCGCCATATTGTGTTGACATTGCAGGAATGTTTAGTGACGTCACGTAACGTGCTGTGACGTCAACCATAACGACGACGCACACGAGGTCGTTACCAACCAGTGCATTTATCAAACACGCGATAATATTCGATTTTGGGTCGGAAAACCAGGGTCAGAACATAAATTTCTATCCCAGGGTAAAATCACGGATTTCCTTGTCTGGTGTGCAAGAATGTAATGATAGCGTGTATACCTCTATTGACCTTAACCTTTCCAGAGGAATATTAGCTGTGCCAGTACCGCCTGAGCTTGTTGATTGGCTACGTTGAGGAGCCTGTAATTGTAACCTGCATATCCCTGTTGCTCTCTGTAAGTAGAACGGTTTTTGCCCTGCCAGACAACAGAGTAGTATCTGAACAGTTGTTGATTGGCCCTTGTGAGAAGACTTGTAATGCTAGCATGCATATCTTTAAATTTCGTAGTATAGTTCTGTCAGGGATGAGCTACGCTAGCACCTGCCCCTTTGATATTCTTCTAACAAAATGGTAAATTAGGTTAATTCAATCCAAATTTAAAACAAACAAAACTGTAACGTATATGATCATTAGATGCGGTTGCAAAAGCACGCGAAAGGCACTCTTTCGAATGAATTTGACATAATTCACAACCCCTGAGTTGCCCTGTCCTGCCTTTCTTATCTGCGACTTCAATAGAATTGTCTTTCCCCTGATAGAGAACCGAGAGATGTGTCCGCACCATCCCAACTTTAAACTCTTGATTATTATTAGGAGTCTATAATCATAGTCTACAACCTCGTATTGTTATTTGCCCTGCTAAAGGAATAGAAGGTGTGTCCGCGACATCTTCGCCACGGTGAGAACAGGGTAATGACAGCCTGCATGCCTGAAATAAGAGCAACAAGAGGTGTTCATACAATCTGAATTTTTGTGGCCCATCATGGTTGGGAGACTTTGGAAATAATTGCATATCAATCAGGTGGAATTCAAGGTCAAAACGATTACATAACCGCATTCAATGATGAATAGGTACTCACCGATGCTTTTATTGCATATTATTAATTGATTATCCTATATTACACAAGGTCAACCAATATTCAAAAATCATAAACCATGTTTTTAATTGCATCAATTAATAAAATTGTCATTAATCAAGTAATTTCGTATTGGCCCAATACGGTCAGCTGTATTGGCCTCGGCCTTCGGCCTCGTGCCAATACAGCAGACCTCGGACCTGTAACTGGGCCAATACGAAATTATTTGATTAATAACATTATATGACTAAGCGGTGCACCAATTACTCACGTGCATATTGTGAAACATTAGGAAAACATATCAGTTTGAAATAATGGCGGCCAACATGGTGTATGAAATGTGGGTAAAATTACAACATCTTTCTTATTTCTGCTTTCAACATAAATTGTGGGTGCTCGTTGTGGCGGTTCTAACGAGTACCCACAATCTATGTTTTTGAGCAAAAGTAAGACCGACGATGTTTACCCCCCCCCCCACCACCCCACTAAACCCCAGTGTTCTCTATATGAAGTGGGGTTAAGGGGGTGTTCATTTCACGGATTTGTTCTCGTGATGTAATTGCAACAACAAGAAGGGTGCTGTACTACAAGCGTCTTACTAACTTGATCGACGCCTATTCACCTTATATGCATTATCTGCTGGTTTATCAGTGTTGGAAAAACAGATTACCAGACTCCCCTGACCTTTTAAGGTCAGGGGGTCTGGTTACCTGTTTTTCCATTATTGACAATGTGCAAGCTGGGAGCCAGCAAATAATGCAAATATGGTGAATGGAATGAAAAAGGAGACAGCATTTGGTGGGTCCTATTTGCTATCTTACAAACTGAAATATGTTTAAAGGGGAACGGGGTGGGCACTCGAGGTACTATAAACAAACAAAATTATCTCTTTAACCCATATTTGACAATGGAATCTCCTATTTAATAAGTTTGGAGCGGTCCATTTTAAATTCTATGGGTAACAGGTTCGTTTTGTTTGCGGCAAATTCTGCAAAATTTATGTACTTTCAGCAAACGTCTGATATGCATCTGCACTGTTTGTCAATGCCCCGAAAAGGGGCCGCTATATAGGCATATATAGGTCAAGGAGAAAATTCTTACGTTGCAGTAGTGAATGAGACACAAACATATTTTTAAAGAGTTACCTCACCTGATCTTAACATTTTAAATTCAGCATCAGCATGATAATCACATGAAATCAAGTAACTAGCAATTACCATTAACCCTTTTTGTACCAAATGGAGTCTTCCGCCATATAAATAGCATGAGTCCATTTCAAAATTTCGGGCTGTCAGGTTTTGTTTTCAAAATTGATTAGGGAAAATGGCTGAACTTTTTGCAAATAGTGTTGGCCCTGAACAGACCCCGCGTTGTGCGGCGTCTGATCTGGGCCTGCACTATTTGCCGGATACCCGTTTTGGGGTTTCTGATACTGAATGGGTTGAGAGTCTTCTAAAAAAACTGAATAAATAAGTAGGCACAGTCAAGTAATATCCGTTCATCGCTCAGAAACAGACAAGTAGCAAATCAACGGAAACTGTACGGTTTTGGTGAGAAAATTTAATAATCCTGTTTTTCATTGAGATAATGAGAATATGGAAAAAAACATGTCTGTCTGTAATTGGCATCGTTTTTAGCGAAACTGTTATTGTTGTTGTTTTTATTATTATTATTATTATTATTATTATTATTATTATTATTTTGCGGCACCCGCCCATCGGGGCTTGAAGAAATAGATGGACAGCATGATACGTCCACGCAGAGCTTAAATCGACCGCACCCGAGTACTGGTAAACCGCTCAGAGGAGCTAAGCCTGCCCAGGCAAAGCGCTGCGAGTCTGACCGTCCATGCTTATAAACCCTATTGGTTTCATTGGTCGACAGTGGTTGAGATGTCATTTCATCCCAATGTCTTGTAAAAATCCTAGTAAATATGTCTCCAAAACGACCTACACAGTGTTGACGGGGACGTTAAACCTCAAATAAAACAAACAAACAATTATTTGGTTTTTGGATCGAGTGTTTTTTTGTTTGATTTGAGGTTTAACTTCCCTGTCAACACTGTAAAGGTCATTTTGGAGACGTTGCTTCCAATTTTGTGGGACTTTTACCCGACATTGACGTTCCTGTCAACACTGTAAAGGTCATTTTGGAGACGCTGCTTCCAATTTTGTGGGACTTTTACCCGACATTTAAATGGCATGACATCTCAAGCCCTGTCGCCCAATGAAACCAATAGGATTTATAAGCATGGATGGTCTGACTTGCACCGCTTTGCCTGTGCAAAGCGGTTTACCAATTCTCGTGTGTGGGTCAGTTACAGCTCTGAGTGGAAGCATCATGCAGCCCATAACTTTCTTCAAGCCCCGATGGGCGGGGGCATTTGGATCGATTGTTAATCAATCGACCGAAACTTATTTTCGACAGACGTTTACCCTTCTTTATCAGTTATCCACTATATAAATTGCATTGTAAAGGATAAAGATATGCTATCTCAGGAATTGCACTTTTATGAACTGGACTACTGGAAAAAGGCAAAACTGTATGAGTGTACAAGGGGATTTATCTGATAAATAGAATACTAGGTTCGTGTCTTTTGGTATCAAGTTTATCAGGCTCGGCTTCGAGAAAGCATGTAGAATCGCTCGGCAAGCCTCGCGATTCTACAAGCGTTCTCAAAGACTTGACTGATAAACTTGATATCATATGACACGAACCTAGTATTCTCTATATTTTGTTCACGTGAATATCGCTGACATGTATAGACTTCCGGTAATGGTTTATGTATAGCAGCGAATTCATTACGAAAATACGCCTTTACAAATACATTGTAAACTTTATCGCCGAAAAAAGAAAAACATTAAGATGAAAATTTGTGATAGTTTTCTTATTTCTGCTCAAAATATAGATTGCGGGTACTCGTCAGAACCGCCTCATCGGGGCGGTTCTAACGAGTATCCACAATCTTTATCTTAGAACAGAAATAAGAAAAATAAGGTTTACCCTGCAAATCCCAGTTTTACTATATAAAAGTGGGGTTCAAGGGGGTCAAAATTATATAGGCGTGTTTTCGCGATGTAATAATAATAATAATAATAATCGACCTTATTTATAGAGGGTAACACATTTAGTAAACTAGTACTAATCTTCCATGTGGCCCTTTTTTCCTGGGTAGAAACCAGTACTACGCAATGTGGAAAAAGTTTCTTGCTTAAGGAAACAACACTTGCCGCTCGTGGGGATCGAACCCGGTATCTCTCGATCCCGAGTCCGATACTTTACCACTGCACCACAGCGCTCCCCTCATGTATTGGTTACGATAAGCGTCGTGTTTTTGATTTTAGGTTTGACGTCCCAGTCAGCACTGTATATGTCATTTTGGAGACGTCGCTTCCAATTTTGTCGGACTTCTACCCGACATTGAGATGAAACGACATCTAAAGCCCAGCCGTCCAATAAAACCAGTAGGGTTTATATACATGGGCAGTCCGACTCGAAGTAAGCTTAGATACCAATACTCATGTGCGGTCGCTCTCAACTCTGCGTGGAAGCATCATGCAGCAAAATCCATTTCTTCATGCCCCGACTGATAGGCGGGGATCGCTGTAAGCGCTGTGTAAAAACGGCTCGTTATCCGTCAAATCTGGATTGAATTACGAAAACACGCCTATTCAGATATATTGAATGTTTCACCACCCAAAAAACACGAAAATTCCAGATAAAAAATCTGATGCTCAATTAAAAAAGTGTGGTCACTCGTTTGAACCGTACGTATCTATGTTTTGAACGGAAATACGAAAAATAATGTTTACCCCTGCAAATCCCAGTTTTACTGAATAAAAGTGGGTATTAAGAGGATAAAAATTATATTGTCGTCTTTTCGTCATGTGGGATTTTGCTTTGTTTGAATTGAGCTTTTACATCCCCATCAATCGGCTCCCGCCCATCGGGGCTTGAAGAAATAGATGGGCTGCATGATGCTTCCACGCAGAGCTGAAACCGGCTTGCACACGAGTACTGGTAAACCGCTTAGAGGATCTAGGCCTGCCCAAGCAAAGCGGTGCTAGTCGGCCCGTCCATGCGGCTTATAAAACGTATCGGTTTCATTGGGCGGCAGGGCTTGAGATGTCATTTCATCTCTACGTCGGGTAAAAGTCCCACAAAATTGGAAGCAACGTCTCCAAAATGACCTTTACAGTGTTGACGGGGACGCTATACCACAAATCAACCAACCAACCAACGTCCCCATCAACACTATTTAGGTCATTTATGAAACATTGCTTCCAAATTTGTGCGATGTTTACCCGGCATTGTGATGAAATAACATCTCAAAATATTCCACCCAAACAAACCAATAGCTACTTGGCTTGTATACCGGGACAGTATAGTGGCATGCAGTGAAATCTCAGATAAGATGCCACAGGCTGTATGCTTAAAATGTCGGCATTAAAGATTTAACGAAGCAGATAAGTATCAGGCCAGGACAATTTGCCTAACATACACTCAGAGACAATCGACGACCCAGTGCTGTTAGTGTTTTCTTTCTTCTCCGTAATACTGCTACAAAAACAGATTGTCGGATACATAAGGATGCTCGTGTGACGGACTGGTTAATGCGATATAGCGACAAGTTCGTTGCTTTTAAATAGCATCCAGTGTGATTCTGTTTGTCTGTCGGTCTGCATTCTGCAGACCAACAAATACCATCATCACAGTTAAATATTACCCACCCATGTTTTTAATAACACGTGCTAAAACCTTCATACAAAATTGCATAAGTTGGGTTCCTGATATCAAGAGAACTATTTTTTGGACCAGAATCTACCACCAAGTCAAGGAGGAACTAAACTCACATTTAAAATGACAATTGTTTGGCTCTTAAATGTCTAGCGTAAATCTTGAACGATGACATTTTTCAGGATATACAGTCGGTGTTGTATATGGCAGTTTACCTTCTGTATTATTTTGCTGCTGGTTTTCTCTCTAATTCAGACATTTTTATGAAGTTTTATCGACAATATTTTGGAAGAAAAATAGAGGACCTGTTGATGTTTTGTGTGATGATCTTGACCTTGGATTCTCAAGATGTTGTATGAAGCCTTCTGTGAATGCATAATGTCAGAAATACACCACGTGTCATATTTTACACTTCGCACGCTAAAATGCGGAGAAGGTGTATAGTTCTCGTCTTCTTATACAGCCATTGTATTGGATTAATGTATGTTTGTATCGATTGAAAGAAAATGTCTCTGCATTTTAGCTCACCTGAAGGCTCTTGTGCGGTATTAGTATGTCAATGTCCCGTTGTCCGTCGTCTTCCGTCGTCCGTTCATATTTTCAAATTAGTGTATCCTTAAAGCCAGTTAGCCAATCTTGATTAAACACGTGAAGCACACGTGAAGCAGTATCAGCTAGGGGGGGGGGGGGGAGTGGAAAGGGAAATGGGAGAAGCTGCAAAAGGCTTTTGGCAGATCAGATGACATAACGAAAACACGCCTATATAGTTTTGATTCCCCTTGAACCCCACATATTAAGTATGTAGCAAGTGGTCCTCTACATAAATCTTGCAAATCATGTCTCTGGCGTCCGAATTGGCCACGCCCACAGGCTCATTAGCTCCAATAGACTTACAATGGTAAAACGCTTCAAAAATCTTCTTCTCTGCCACCATAAGTGAGTGAGTTTTAGTTTTACGTCCCATCAACAGCTAAGGTCATACGGAGACGGGACATCGGTTTAAAGACTCATCCGAAAGTCTGGAGAAGCCCGGGATCGATCCTCCGATCCCTGGTTTACAAGGCGAGTAGCGTAACCACTGCACCACAGAGGCTTCTACTCTGCCACGATAAAGCACAGAGTTTAGATATTCAGTGTGAAGCAACATTAAGTGGTCACCTATATGAATCCTGCCAACCATGTCCCCGGGGACCAAACTGACTACACCCCGGAGCTCATTGGGTCCCATAGACTTATAACGGAAAAAAAAGTTTCAAAAATCTTTTCCTCTGAAACTATAAGGCACAGAGCTTAGACATTTAATAAGTATAGTAGTGCAATTTGACATGAGACTGACGACCTCTATTACCATAATTTCACACCCGACTGAATATATATTTTTTATCTTTGCGATTTTCCAAAGATGTCGATATTGTTTTTCAATGCATATAGGCTGATTAATAAGTCGCAATTCATGAGATGCCGAAAATGCGCGAGAAGCTTAGGAAAACTGTTAATTTTGGGTGAAATTTCACTTCATTTTTTTTGGGGGGGAGGGGGGGGGGGGCGTGGGGGTTTGGGGTGGTAAGATATTCAACTGCCATTACCAGGGCGACGGCAATATCTAGAAATGAAAGAAATATGGATAGCTTGGTTTTGGGTCACAATATGTAATATAGGAAAGCCTAAGCAAAATTTGTGACGACGCATGGCCAAACTCTATAAGTGGGTACACATAATGGCTCTTTTATGTAGAAACGTCAAGTGGCCACCTACATGAATCATGCCAACCATGCCCTTGAGGTCAAAATTGGCCACGCTCCTGGGCTCATTAGCTCCCATAGGCTTATAAGGGGAAACTTGAAACATCTACTCTGAGACCATAAATTGCAGAGCTTAGATATTTTAATAATTATGTAACAACATTGAGTGGTCACCTACATAAATCCTGCCAATCATGCCCCTGGGGTTCAAGTCGACAACATCCCTGGGAACTTTATCTCCCATAGACTTATGCTCCGTCTCTGGTCGGGCCCATCGGAGTCTAACTCATGGTTATCTTTTGCTTCGGTATTTCAGTGGTTTCTTGCTGTAGAGTCTTCAACGTTGTTTCAACTCTGCGGTTGTTTGATTTTTTGTGTTCTCGGAGATGTTGCACTGCTGAGTTAGGAGGCCTCTTCATGCGGACTGAACAAATTGTTTGTCGAAATCGCGTGCGGCCGCATCAAATCGATTTAAGCCCCCCCCCCCCCACCCCCCACCCCTCCCAACCATCCCAGTGGAATTCGCTTGTTTGTCTTTGGGTTTGTGTATCGCTTATATGTTTTTTTGTTGTTGTTTTTTTTTTTTTTTGTTTTGTTTTGTTTTGTTTTGGATAGACAATTGGCCATTTTGTGGGAAAGTAACTATCCTTTTGGCTTTCCGCTATTGGTTTTTCCATTAGGGTCTTGTGTTTCTTTTCCTTTTGTGTCTCTGATGGGAGCTGTGGGTTAATTGTATCGATTGCTGATCATTGCCATCACTTTTATTTTTCATAGTAGCAAAAATCTTCTTCTGTGAACCACAAATTGGCTACGATCGGGGCGCATTAGGTCTCATAGACTTATAATGGGAAAAACTTAAAAAAAACTTCGTCTCTGAAGCAATATGTCCAAGAGATACGATATGAAGAATGTAGCAATGTTAAGTGGTCACCTACATAAATCCTGCCAAACATGCCCCAGGGGTCCTAGTTGGGTACGCCCCGGGGCTCATTAGCTTATATGCTGAGATTCCACCTTGCCCTTTTTGAAGTCAAATCAGTGAATTGTTTAACCCATATATGCCCGGGGGGGGGGCTTATTTGTGGGGCATTGGCAAACACTATAGACCCAGATCAGATGCAGCAAGATGCGGCGTCTGATTTGTGTCTACATTGTTTGCTGAAAGTAGACAGTACGATAACACACACGTGCGATAAAGTGCATTTTTCACATCTCCAAAATGGCTACTATGAAAATCAGTGACATTTGTCTTATAAATACGGCAAATATAGGTTGTCGGTCCTCGTTTGAACCGCCTCATTGAGGCGGTTCTAACGAGTACCCACAACCTATGTTTTGGAACAAAAATAAGAAAAACAATGTATACCCCCGTTTTTTTTGTTTTTTTTTGTTTTTTTTTTTGTTTGATTTGAGGTTTAACGTCCCCGTCAACACTGTTAAGGTCACTTTGGAGACGTTGCTTCCAATTTTGTGGGACTTTTACCCGACATTGAGATGAGATCAAGGTGTGCCGCCCAATGTAACCAATAGGGTTTATAAGCATGGACGGTCCGACACTCGCACCGCTTTGTCTGGGCAGGCTTAGATCCTCTAAGCGGTTTACCAGTACCCGTGTGCGGGTCGGTTTCAGCTCTGCGTGGAAGCATCATGCAGCCCATCTATTTCTTCAAGCCCTGATTGGCGGGGCCGATATACCCCCGTAAACCCCAGTTTTCTCTACATGGACGGGGTATAAGTGGGTCTTCATTTCACGGACTTGTTCACGTGATGTACATTTATCAGAAACCAAACAACCTGACACCCCTATAATTGGGAATGCACCACTCTACATGTTTTGATGAATACTTTGGTCTTTGGCACAGATGCAAAAAGTTTCGGCCAAATTTTTTGGGTTGTGAAATTTTGGATAATTGAAAAAGAAAGCAGTTTTCTTCCCTTTTTGTCTCATCGAGGCAACTGATCCATCACGAAAACACGCCTTTATACTTTTTACCCCCATGAACCCCACTTTTATATAGTAAAACTGGGGTTTCCGGGGGTATACCTTATTTTTCTTATTTCTGCTCTAAAATATAGATTGTGGGTAATCGTTAGAACCGCCTCGATGAGGCGGTTCTAACGAGTGCCCACAATCTATATTTTGAGCAGAAATAAGAACAAGAGGCCCATGGGCCACTATGCTCACCAGAGCTCAGGTGGGCACTGCCAAATTGCAGCCATGTACTTTAACATGATATCATTTTAATCTGCCAAATGAACCCCCATATCCAAATGAGCATCAATGTGGACTCAGTATATGAAACATTAGGCCTTTTATGAAGTAGAGGGGGTGGGGCATGGACCCAATGGAGCCCTGGTTGGTATCACTAAATGTGTCTTATCACAAAGAACAAGAATATATATGGTTTAGCAGTGGCGATCTGCATGGCTGGAGATATAAGTGGAGGGGTTGGAGCATGCCCTGTCGTTCCCAGGAAAGCCCACGATTGTTGTCCCTAAATGTGTCTCATCATAAGGACCAAGTATATATATGGTTTAGGGGTGGGAATCTGAACGGTTTCCAAGATATCCTTTCATGAAGTGGAAAGGAGAGGACTGGTCCCTGCGGACACCCCTACACCCCTGCTAATAATAAGGAACAAGAACATATATGAATATGGGGTGGGGGTTTGAATGGTTTCTGAAATATATGGCCTTTTATGAAGTGGAAGGGCGGGGCACATTGCCTCAGCACAAAGAGACCCCCAAGTTGGTGTGACTGAATGAGTCTTATCATAAGGAACAATAAAATATATGGGTTAGGGGTGGGGATCTGAACTATTTCTGAGATATGTGGCTTTTAAAGAAGTCAAGCGTTGGAGCAAGGCCCGGGCATGCCCCGGGGACTCACAAGCTGGTGTCAATGAATGTGCCTTATCATAAGGAAGATGAATATATATGGTTTAGGGGTGGGGCTCTGAACAGTTTCTGAGATATAAGGCCTTTTGTGAAGTGCAGGGGTGGGGCAAGGCCCAGGGAGGCCCCCAGGTTGGTGTCAATGAAAGTGTCTTATTATAAGGTACAAGAATATATATATGGTTTAGGGGTGGGGATCTGTAAGGTTTCTGAGATATAAGTCATTTTATGAAGTACTGGGGGCGGGGCATGGCCCCGGCACAACCTACTGGACCCCCATGTTGACATAAAAGTATATGGCTGAGAGAAGTTTACTAAAGGAACATTTCTATGAAAGTTTTGTCAAAATATCTGCAAAGGCTTTGTAGTTAATGCCATTTTTCAATTTTCCCCATTATAAGTCTATGGAAAATCTAAGTTGCCATAGCAACCAAACTAAAGAGCCGAATTTCATAAAAAACACAAAACCTGTAAAGGCAAATATGGTGAATATTTGCATAAACTTTCAGCCTCATAGAGCATACGGTTTCTGAGGAGATGATTTTTTAAGTATTTTTTTTTTCTATTTTTTCATTTTGGTTTCCATGGCAACCAATACAAATGAGCAGTAGGCCTAAAATCATATGGCAGATAGTAGATTGCCTAATGAATATTTCTATGAAAGTTTTGTCAAAATATCTGCATTGGCTTGGCAGTAAATGCCATTTTTCAATTTTCCCCATTATAAGTCTATGGGAGCTCTAAGTTGCTATAGCAACCAAACTAATGGGCCAATTTTCATAAAAAAACACAAACTTTTAATCCCCCAACCCAAGCATGCTACAGATAAAATTTGGGCCCAATCGACCCAGTGGTTTCAGAGGAGATGTCGTTTGAAAGTGTTGACGACAGTAGTATTGGGGGCGCTTTGGCGTCATGGACTGCGCATGCGCGGGGATGACGTCACGACGCGTCGGCGCGGCAGCCATATTGGATGACCTCGGAATAACTTTGGCGCCATGGACTGCGCATGCGCGGGGACGACCTCACGGCGCGTCGGCCATATTGGATGCCTCGGAATAAAAATCCATTTCTATTGTTCGGTGAAGGCACTAAACAAAAGGTCAACCCAGCTGCTCCGTGACCTCGGAATAAAAATCCGTGTCTATTGTTTGGTGAAGGCACTAAACAAAAGGTCGAGGTGAAACGACAAGCCCTGCCAATAGGGTTTATGGAAGGGCCGATTCGCACCGCTTTACCTGGGCTAAGCGGTTTTCCAGTGCGCGATTCGTGGAAGCATCTATTTCTTCAAGCCCCGAGGGGCGGGGGGGGGGGGGGGCTAAAAAGATGCATGCATCTCTATCTCTCTCTCTCTCTCTCTCTCTCTCTCTCTCTCTCTCTCCTTTATACAAAAAATGTGACAAGGACTGTGTCGTTATTTGAGCTATAGATCATTTTTATCAGATTTTGTTCTATATTTTTGTTCGTAAACATGTTTGAATAGGTGTATTTGTCTTTCAAAACCAACTTGCGAAAATATCATCTGATAATGGATTTTAGCCTGAAATGCGCCAGTCCGCTTAACACGGAAACACCTGCCCTTAACAGGACTGCTGAACCCAAACAAAGAAAAAATGTCATCTGCTAGTGGTGATTATCGCTTTAAGGTTCATTCGCGGTACATTGGCTTTTTATCGATACGACTATTTGGGCCGGCGAACGAAAAAACCTATAAAAGTAAAACTTTAGCGACAATATATGACCGACCAGCCCGCGTATAAACGCGGTCTCATCACAAAACTAAGGATCAGAAGGGGTACTAAAATTTGAAAACGAACATACCTGGATGACCTCGGCCAGTCCGCTTAACACGGAAACACCTGCCATTAGCTGGACTGCTGAACCCAAATAAAGAAAAAATGTCATCTGCCAGTGGTGATGAGCGCTTTCATTAAGGTATATTGACTTTTTATCGATACGAGTATTGGGCCGGCCACCGAAAAAACCTATAAAGGTAATACTTTAGCGGCAATATAAGATGATCAGCCCTCGTATAAACGCGGTCTCATCACAAAATTGAGGATCAGAAGGGGTACTAAAATTTGAAAACGAACATACCTGGATGACCTCGGCCAGTCCGCTTAACACGGAAAATCGTCTTAATTTCCAGGGTGCATCTTTGTTGGTGGGACTCAAACACTCACTCACTCAAGGGTTCATGTTGAACGCGAATCACCTGCCCTTATCAGGACTGCTGAACCCAAACAAAGAAAAATGTCATCTGCTAGTGGTGATTAGCGCTTTAAGGTTCATTCACCTAAGTGATGTTCTTGACATAAATCAAGTTAGAGAAGACTATACCCTGAACTGTAAGCGAATAGTTTACACACTGGTCAGATGTTGTGTGGCGTCTGATCCGAATCTACCATGTTTGCGAAAACTAATAGGCCTTTGTTTTTATCCGAAGGGGATCGTGTTTGGACTCGTCTCAAAGAGATCTACGCAATGAAATTATCTCCCTCGGCTGTTCAGATTATCTCCCTTTGGTCTAATGTAAATCCTATATTTTGCTCAAAATCATAGACTGCGGCTCAGATGCGCTCAGTCTGAACTGTAAGCAACCAGTTTACACACTGATCAGATGTTTTGCGGCGTCTGATCCGGATCTACAGTGTTTGCGAAAAACAAACGGCCTTAGTTTTTATCCAAAGGAGATCGTGTTTGGACTCGTCTAAAGGGGACCTACGCGACGCAATCATCGGACCGTGGAGGATTTATCTCCCTTGACGGTTCAGATTATCTCCCTTTGGGTAATCTTTAAATGGCTTTATTTCCCTTATGCCTGAACCGATTTGGGTGATCTGGGTATCAAACGAATCGTCTTAAGGAGATGAAATCATCGGACCGTGACCAACATGCGGGAAATCGCTTTTAACTCCCTATAGAATGGCTCGAAATTGAAAGGTATACTAAGTATTGGTAATGAACTCACCGATCGCATCACGCGGTCACCCCACTAAATCCCTCCTTTTTATGGAGAAATCTGGGTGTACATTATTTTTCTAATTTCTGCTCCAAGACCACAAAGAGGCGGTTCTAACGAGTACCCACAACCTATGTTTGTATTATAAAAAAGAAAAATATCATGGATTTTCATAAAAATGTCGCCATATGTGGAAATGTGAAAAATGTCGCACGGGTATGTTATCGTGAAAAATGAAACATCGAATGCATGAGATTGGACCTATATTTGGCTATAATTATACAGAGATTTTGAAGAGTTCGAAATACTATTTTTACAAACCCATTCTTGCTAACTAGAAAATCGATAACACGACGCGATCGCGTGACGCGATAACGTGATAACCCGAAGTGTTAATTTTACAAACCCATTCTGTTTAATCGATCACATGACGCGATCACGTGGCGCGACAACGTGATAACCCGAAGAGCTATTTTTACAAAATTATTCTGTTTAATCGATCACATGACGCGATCACGTGACGCGATCATGAGACAACCCGAAATGCTATTTTAATAATCCAATCAAACGTAAGAACGAGATTTCCAAAAGTATATAAGAACGAGCGCAAAGAAAATAATTCATTCTCAATATTAAATTTGCAACGACAACATGGAAAATATCACAGCACAGTTCGAGAGTATGGTGAACACGTTTACTGACGCCGACGCCTTAATGAATTTTGCGGCGACGTGGGGGATACAGGATTCCCCGGGGGTGCGACTTCGTTTGTTCCAGTTACGAAACCAAGAGTACGGAGATGTCTTTGTCAGAGAAGAACTAGATACGATACTTGAACATCTAGGAGGGCCAACTATTCATATACAGTCGAGAGAAGACGACTTTGATCTGGCCCTGGAATACGTTCGAGAACAGGAAGAGGTCGAAGAGTCGACCAAGGCTATTCTATTTGATGACGAGATGGAAGAAACGGCTAATGCTTGTGTCGAGGATGGGGACTGGAACCCGGCTTTACCACAGACAGGCGGAGGGGAAGAACCTCAACCGGGACCGTCACGACGACCCGATACCCGACCACTCCAGTACAACATGAGAAAAAAGTCGGAAAGAACGTACGCCAAAAATGCTGCCGTGGACCGCACCTATCAGATAAAAATTAACGAGCAGCACAACGGGGAACGGTTACAAGACATACGAGATGGGCTCCACCATATGTTCAACGACGTTTTGAACGAAGCCCGGGGCAATTTGGCGGGAAACGACTTGGGAAGGGTCGTGATTCATCACGAAGGTTTACACGATCCTATCGTTGTACCCCTGCAGGCCTGGGATCAACTGGACGCGCAGAAAGTGATGGAGACCATCGAGAAAGTCCTTAACAGCAATCAAAATCTCGCTATTGACGAAAGTTTTGACATTACAATTGGAACTATAGATTTACCCAAAGGAGGAGCTCGACGCAGAATCACCAGGATAAAAGGAAACAATAATTCTTTACAACTGAAAAAATCTATAGTGACAATTGAGAATGAAGACCAACTTTGTATGGCGAGAGCGATCGGTGTCAGTTGGGCAAAACTTAAAAGGTGTACACCCGAAGAGTGGCAAGAAATAGCCAAAAACAGAGGAAATAAAAGCAACTTTCAACTTATTTTGGAACATCAGAAAGTATCAGAAACATACTTTAAAAACTTGAGAAATAAAACAAGAGACGAACAGCGACAATTAGCGGAAGCCATCAGCCAGTTAGCGGGAGTAGCGATGGACAGACCGGCGAGTTTAAATGATGTGGAGGCGTTTGAAGAAGCCTTGGGAGTACGCGTGATGGTGGTCAGCGCCAGACTAGGTAACAAGTTTATTACAAGTCCTAGTACCGACGAAAGACCGTGTATTTACGTGTATCTAGTCGACGACGACCACTTTCACGCTATTACCACTATCACCGGCTTCTTCAGCGCAGCATACTTTTGCGAAAAATGCCTTTTTCATTACAACAGTAGAGAAAGGCACCAGTGCGACACATCCTGTATCGTATGTAAAAAGGAACATTGTCCAAAAACAGAGTCTCCAGTAAAATGCCAGGACTGCAATATGGACTGTCGATCTGAATTATGCTATAAGAAACACAAACAAGTTCCGGTACATAAAAATGGAAAATTTAAGGGAAAACGAAGCGGTCCATCACAGTGCGAAAAATGGTGGAAGTGTACTAAATGCTATAAAGTAATGAGAAAAGACAAACGAAAAACAGAGGAACACGAGTGTGGTGAATACTTATGTAAATCTTGCGAAAAATATGTTATGGATGATCACCAATGTTACCTGAGAACTAAACAAGCTAAAGAGGACTTTATTCCTAAATTTATCTATTTTGATTTTGAATGTAGTCAGGATGAAATTGCTGAATGTATGGAAAAATATAAACCTTTAAAAAAGGATAATTGTAAGGACTGTCAAACTCAACAGGTATGTAAATCTTGTTCTAAATGTCAACATTGTAAAACTTCATGGTGTGGTAAGGCTACGCATCGTCCTAACTTTGTCGTAGCGCATTCCGTTTGTCCCAAATGCATTGATAAGCCCCTGACCCCTAAATCTGTATGTAAGGCGTGCGGTACCCGCTGCGAAGATTGTGACAATATCGGTTTGTGGGACAACGAAGACGGTGGTCCTTGTCCCGGCAAATGCGGTTTTAGAGAAGTCACTTTTGAAGGAGCGGATACCGCCGAAAAATTTGGAGCATGGCTATTTAACGACCAACATAAACATTTTAAAGTTGTAGCTCATAACATGAAAGGATATGATGGCTATTTTCTATTAGAGTACCTTATTGACCAGTCCCTACGCCCAGACAAAATCATCTATAACGGTTCAAAAATAATGTATATGACAGTCGAGCGAAATTTACATATCAAAGTGATTGACAGTCTCAACTTCTTACCTATGAAATTATCGCAACTACCTAAAGCTTTTGGACTTGAAGAGCTGAAAAAGGGATGGTTCCCCCATTATTTTAATACGAGAGAAAATCAAAATTATGTGGGACCCTACCCTGAAGCTAAATTTTATGGTCACAATTTTATGGGAGATGAAGAGAGAGGAGAATTATTGGAATGGTTGAGTGCGAGAAAGGATGAAGAGTTTGATTTTAAAAAAGAAATGTTAGAATATTGTAGAAGTGATGTAGACATTTTAAGGCAATCGTGTTTGAAATTTAGAAAGTTGTTGATGAGTGCTACAGGTGTTCAAAAAGAAGTGATCAATGATAAGAATAAGAAAGAGAGAAAGTGGTTTGGGGCCGTGGATCCATTTGATTCAGTCACCATAGCGTCCGTGTGCATGAGCGTGTTTAGAACAAAGTTCATCGAAGAAGAATGGCGGGTAAAGTTTGAAGACCGTGACGATTGGGTGCCCGCCAAAATCGTCGATGAAAAATGTTACATTTTCAAAGAAAACAAATGGGTCCACGAATCCGACATCACAAGTGAGAGAGTAAGCGAAAGAGAGTTTGTGCGTACACCTATCGCAAAAATCCCTCCCAGCGGTTACAATGATCAGTACAGCAAGGTTTCAATTCAGTGGTTAGAATGGATGGCACGTGTCAGTAACACACACATTCAGCACGCTTTGAATACAGGCGAAAAGTCTTTACCGGGCACACGTTACAAACTGGACGGTTATTGCGAAGAAACAAACACGGCATACGAGTACCATGGTTGCATCTTTCACGGTTGCCCTGATTGTTTCTCCGATAACCGCGAAGACACGTACCATGCACTCACAAACCAATCTTTAAAGGAATTATACGCATTAACCATGAAAAAGAAAGCATACATAGAACAATTAGGCATGAAGTACGTTTGTATTTGGGACCATGAGTTTAAAAAGCTACGAAATCAAAACTCTGAGCTTAAACAATTTACCCTACAGTTAGATTTAATGGACAGGCTAGATCCTAGAGAGAGTTTTTTCGGGGGACGCACCAATGCGAGTCAACTCTATTACCAAACTTCAGAACAGGAGCAAATCAGATACGTCGATTTTACTAGTCTCTATCCCTGGGTGAACAAGTATTGTCGGTATCCCGTAGGTCACCCCACCATTATCACTAAAGGGTTTGGAAATATACATGACTATTTTGGCATCGCAAAAATAAAAATTCTACCTCCAAGAGGACTGTATCATCCAGTCCTTCCCTACAGATCAAATGGTAAATTGAAATTCCCCCTATGCAAAACCTGTGCGGATACCGAAAATCAAAACCCTTGCACGTGCTCTGAAGAGGAAAGAGAGTTGACAGGCACCTGGTGTACCCCTGAGATTCAAACTGCTCTAAGATTAGGATATAGCCTGAAAAAAATTTACGAGGTATACCACTGGGAGGAAACGACTCAATATGACCCCAAGACTAGAGAAGGGGGGCTATTCGCCAAATATATAAACACGTTTTTAAAGTTTAAGCAAGAGGCGAGTGGTCCCCCGGACTGGATCGAAAATGAAACGGATATGAATCAATACATTCAGCAATATTTCGAGAAGGAGGGTGTATCGTTGGATCGAGGAAATATCGCAAAGAACCCAGGTTTGCGAGCCCTGGCCAAATTATGCTTAAACAGCTTTTGGGGCAAGTTTGGCCAACGGCTCAACATGCGACAGACAGAGTTCTTTCACGAAACGGAAGCCAACATGTTCTTCCAATTGTTTTCCGATCCAACGAAACAACCTCTGAATTTTCACATACTTTCAAATGACATGATTCAGATTGAATGGATTTATAAACAAGATTGTCAACCCGAAGATAACAAAACCAACATTTATTTAGCTACATTCACTACATGCTGGGCAAGACTGAAACTGTACAGTGTGCTCGAAGAGTTAGACAGGCGTGTCTTGTATTATGACACGGACAGCGTGATATACGTGAGTCGTCCGGGACAGTATGACCCTCCATTGGGTGACTACCTGGGCGAACTCACGGATGAGCTGTCAGCTGGAGAGCACATTGTAGAGTTTGTGTCCGGAGGCCCGAAAAATTATGCTTACAAAACAAATACAAATAAAGAAACTTGTAAGGTTAGGGGATTCACTTTAAATTATACGAACAGTCAACTCATCAATTTTGAAAGCGTCAAAGACATTGTAACCAATCCAAAAAGTTGCACAAACATCACGGTAACCAATCCAAGCAAAATATGTAGAGATAAGAGAAAACGAAAACTTATAAATCGAGAAGAAAAGAAAACGTATCAGATGGTTTATACGAAGCGTAGAAAAATAGATAACTATGATACAGTGCCTTATGGATATTAAATGTTGAGTCGAGTTTTCGCGGTAGGTGTTCAAAAAAGGTGTGAGAGGTTTGTCATTGCTGTATCGATTTTTGTACATTTACGTGTATTTTCCCATAGACCACGTTTTCATTTTTGTACCTCACATTTCAAAAACACGTCTTTAGTGTTTCAATTTTTGGTATGAGCATTTTAATTTTTTTGACATGGCTGTTTCGATTTATGTACATTTACGTGTATTTTCCCATAGACCACGTTTTCATTTTTGTACCTCACATTTCAAAAACACGACATTAGTTTTTCAATTTTTGTACATAGCATTTTCATTTTTGGTCATGGCTGTTTCGATTTTTGTACATTTACGTGTAATTTCCCATAGACCACGTTTTCATTTTTGTACCTCACGTTTTAAAAACACGACATTAGTTTTTCAATTCTTGTACATAGCATTTTCATTTTTTGTCATTGCCGTTTTGATTTTTGTACGTGTCTTTTCTTATGTTTTATATTTCTGTTTCAGTATTTGTTTGCCATTGCTGTTTGAGTCAATAAAATAAAGTTTGTAAGAATACCTTGTTTACTTTGTCTTTTTCATTCCTACGTAAGAATATGAATCCTACCGAGTCTCATGAACCCGAAAGGGAAGCATTTATTAGGGTACCAGACGAAGAAAGTCGTATTAGCGGAGATAAGTGGCATTTACTGGGAACTCGAGTCCCCCAAGCCGAAATTGTCTACTTTTGTCAGATGATCATCGTCTACATTATAATCATTACCTCCATTGTGAACCTATCTCTCCAAAACGGTTCCACAGAACTTTGGATCAGTCTACTGAGTAGCTGCATAGGCTACGCACTTCCCAACCCAAAGTTAAAGAAATGAATTGTACACTACCTTTTGAACCTTGTTCTAGCGTGTGTATCAGTGGTCAAACCGGAAGCGGTAAAACGCAATGGGTGTACAAATTTCTGAAAAATGTACAGTCCATGTACCTCCGAGACCCGCCTACCCACATATTATACTGTTACGGCATACACCAAGATCTCTATGACACCATGGAAGAAACTATACCAAATTTTCACAGCCAACAGGGACTACCAACTGCCGAAGAAATAGACGAACTTACCAGAGATAAAAAGCATAAACTCATTATCATCGATGATCTGATGCACGAAGTTATGCGCAACAAAGACATGGAACTCTTATTCACCCAAGGGACTCATCACAAATGCGTGAGTGTAATCTTGATCACCCAGAACTTATACCCAGGAGGAAAACATGCAAGAACCATAGCTCTGAATACGTGGTACATGGTGCTCATGAAAAATTTGCGTGACGTATCACAAGTGTCAATACTTGGTCGTCAGTTGTATCCCGGGAAATCAAAAGGATTTTTAAAAGCCTACGAGGACGCGCTGAGTCACGAGAAATACGGATATTTCTTGGTAGATTTGAGCCCTCATGCCGCAACCAGATACCGTCTTAGGACCCGTATTTTCCCTGGTGAAGACCCCGTGATTTACAGACTGACGTAAGAACGAGACTGAAACTTGTAAGAGTAACCATGGTTCAGTTACTGGTACAAGAACGTCATTTTCTATTGCTGTTCGTACAAACCACACCCGCTCAGAGGAAGACATTGCTACAAACGATCACCAGACATCAACTGAGAGCGATAAGTGAGATAGCTCACAACATTGTCAAATTCAAGATACAGTTAACTAAAGTGGAGAAAAGGTCGCTTAAACGTGGGAGACGACTATTGCATCTTTTGGGAGACAGAGCACTGGGTTATCATCACAAGACAAAGGTCATTTGGGAGAATCAGCGATTTGTGTACATCCTTTTAAAAATAGCCATTCCTTACTTGAAAGCTGTACTCGATTGATGGAAAAACTAGTACTCGTTCCCTTTGACAAATATCAACGAATGCAAGCAAGGACTAGCCTTCACAAATCTCATAGTGAGAAGTCATCGATGAAACGGGCGAGGGAAACAAGTATAATGCAGAAGCCCAGTAGGAAGATAAAGAGTAAAGCAGTTGTGACACCACTGTCTCCAGGGAATCGGCATACGCGTACTGTGACACCAACACCTCCAGGAAAGCGTGATTCTCACACAGACACTGATAGATTCATAGACTGGATATCATTTTAAAAACAAGAAAGACAAAATAATGTTTTGTATTTTATTCGACAAATAAATACATGTACAGCTATATAAATTGTTGTGTTGTATTTACAAAAGTTCTCACAAATCTATCATTCATCTCTAGATCTCTCACGCTGAACACCCTCACAATGTCCTTCAATGACATCCCCGCATATCGACCCATTACATAATATATACAGTACAGTCCACACCTATCAGATCCAAAGTCTTGTAAACGGTTGCAGATTGTCAAGTAATGTTTCTGTAGTACACGTTCGAAACCCACATTGTAGTATTCCGGCGTATTGCCCAGAGAATCGAAGAACTCGTCTGGTCCTCTGTCTGTAAAATAGAAGGCCACCCAGTGCTTTCCGGGTCCAGCTATCGTATCCGTATTTGCGATCACAAATCTATTCCTTCTGATAGTATCAGCCGCACAAACACTGACGGGATAACCTCTCAATATCCTTTCAAGTTCAAGATTATTCATTTTAGATATACTGACCTAGACTGGTCAATCTGAAGAACTTCTGGAAAGGATGCGTACATAACCAAGGTGACGCTCTCTGGTAAAGGATTGGCAAACTTGAGTTCTAACCTACAATGCCCTTTCCTCTTTGTATTGAACGCATAGAAAGGATCAACATCCAGGACATAGAGACAGAATCCGTACTTGAAATCTTCTCTGCTCACATTGATATCTTTCCTGAAATGTGTTAGCGTTCTGTAGCAGTCCACAAACTGATCAGCACTATAATTCGGTTGTAAAGGCTGAGAGGGGTATGACTGGCCGTCGACGTAAAGACCCACTGAACTACAATCGTACGGTTGAAAGTTAAGCGGGTTTTTTGTGTAGTCCCCCGTATAAGCGGCGCTAGACACCAGTCCTACCACAAGTTTGGTGGGAACCAATCCTTGAAATATGTCATCTACACTGAATCCGTACTGTCCAGAAGCTATGGAGGCTGTTTTAACCTCTGATCTTATATAGGGATATAAGGCTGGTTGGTTCTGTATGAGTTTCTCGTGAGCAACTAAAACAGCCCCGTTTAAACGTTGTACGCATAGTTTGAATCGTACATCGACAATCTGTACCTTCTCACTAGCATTCAAACTGTCCGACATTAGTCTGAATGCGTCCAGACTCGGCCAAAGTTTGATTCCTATACCTACTCCATTAATCATTAATCTCGACTGTTGGAACATGTCAAGAAATAAAGGCCCTTCCAAGTCAACAATTTTTCCTCCTTTGGTAGCCATGTATCTATCAAAAAGTCCGCTGTTAGGTCCCGTCACCGCATCTGCTGAGTCTGGGTTATCGCCCGTATCTTTGTAAAACAGCTGACTGGATAATATATTTTCCTGTGTGCCCTTGTTTGTTTTCAAAATGGTATCGATGTAACTTTTATACGGATAATTTGTGCCAATGTTTGACAACGGCGTCTGCTGAAAGGTCACGTCCACTTGTCTAAATATGGTGTGTAAGGGTAGGTTTATTAGTCCAGCGACGAGGTCCTCCTGTAGAGGGGTCCCTTGAGCATCTGTCAATCGTAATTTTACGTTTAACAAGCTATTTTTGAGGTCTATGTAAGCGGAAGACTGTGAAGGTATGTTAAAGTCTATCACGGATGACGACGTTACTTGATTTGACGGTCGATACTCGATCCATTCCCTCGACTGAAACGCTGGGTCTGATGGTGGCATTTCGAAAATATTTAAACGTTTTTGATGATATGTATCCATGATTTAAACCTGATCTTCCGGATTGTAAGCGTACCGTTTTAATCGTTTTGGTTGTGGTTTACTGACACTTGACTTCTTCTTACGCTTTCCGCCACCTTCCTTCTTACGGTCTCGCTCAATTTCCGATTTAGCCATTTCGACCGCTTGAGCCACGGGAGTGACCAATTTCACCAAGGGTTTTTGCTTTTCCTGCATTTCTATTTCTTTTTGCCTTTGATCTTCCATTTCTTTTAGAAGTCGGTTTCTTCTACCACTACCGACGATATAACGCCCCTTGTAATCGGGTTGAACGAACCCCTCGCTCAAGTCTTTGAAGTGTTGGTACCATGCCTCGTAGTCTGGGACATAGGGCACCCATTTTAGCAGTTTCTTGTCAAACACTTCGATAGATCCCATTTTGTTTAAAATGCAGCACACAATGCAGGTCGTTGGACTCGAAGGTTATGGGTTGAAGATTTTCGCCCAGTAGATACAGTCTGATGGCAGACAACTTCGTCACGTTCACGGGTATATAGATGGAGTCTTCGAACGTGTCAGTTTTGAGCTTTTTGTATCGGGTTTCGATCTCGATATTTCTTAAAATGGGTACAGTTTTGTTTCTTACGTATGACTCTTCCACAATATCGCAGCAGAGATACAGTCGTTTGGCTCTGGGAGTAAAATTACACGTCAACGAAATCTGTTTGAGAGCGCACACCCAGCCACCGTCTAAAGTATAAGTCTTGTGAAACTGAATCCAAAAATCTGATGGGTTATTGTTCTTACGCAATTCTGAAGAGTCTTTGCTGCTGAGGTAGACGTAAAAGTCTGTCATTATTGTTCTCTGATTTCGTCCAAGATACTCTGAATCAGGTACACACTTTTCAACATTAGCGGTATAATCGAGGAATGTCTGTTCACCAAAGCTTTTTTTCTTCTTACACTGATTCCACGGGACGTCAATGTTCTTAGCATCAACCGTCTTCTCTTAAAAAGTTGAGCATCCCTTCTTAGAGGATTGATGGTTCCGTTGCTCAGTCTCTTGGCCACTTCTATGATGGATAACAATTGCTGTGTAGTTAGGTTTTTTAACAGCGTTTTACGGACAGAAGGGGTGGCGTTCTTCAA
The DNA here is from genome assembly GCA_963580285.1 of Lucinisca nassula. Classification (NCBI taxonomy): domain Eukaryota; kingdom Metazoa; phylum Mollusca; class Bivalvia; order Lucinida; family Lucinidae; genus Lucinisca; species Lucinisca nassula. The sequence continues at coordinate 120,678,574 of OY757013.1, read as the reverse complement.
CGTCGTCAGAAAGTGAACACACTGGTAGACTTTGGAATGCTCCATGGTTAAATATGTGCTTGCGTTACCGCTTCTTACGCGTATAGAGCTCCAGTTCTATAAGGGTTGGAAAGACCACATTATCGATTTGGCGAGAACATTTTATACCGGTGATCACCACTTTACCCGTATGAAAACAGCAAAAGTTTACTCCATAGATTTTAAAATTAAGGGCGGGAAACAGCTCTGGTTCGTACACACCCCTTCTTTCTTTGGCCAACATTTTTATGTCAAGAACATCACTTAGAGAATGGCTCGCGGACGCTGTCACCATCTTGACTTTTCTGAGCTGGACTGGTAACCCCATTTTCTGAAGTTGTCTGGCATACCTTCGTAACCTCTGATATCCTTCATCTGCATTGGAAGCACTACCGTTACAATTAATCACGCCGTTGGGAAACACCAAGCAGTTACCACCGATATTTCTGTGTTGTCATATAAGTCCGGGAAACGTTTTGGGGTCGTACCTGGCGTTACATAGGCGCTGACATAGGTCTCTCAAGTCGATAGATCTGCACAAATGAGCGCTATAAACGACATTTGTAATCTTCATGGTGTAATCTTCAATAATGACGGGTCTAACGATTGGTCCTGCATATATATATTGTAACAAGAGTCACGTGATTTGATTCTCTGATCGGTCAGGCTTCTGATTGGTCTAGGAGTAGTCCTTGACGTCTTCTTCTGGTATCCAGCTGTCATATTTTTTGGGCCAGTGTAACCATCTTACTAAAACTTCTTTTCTTTTCTTTCGCACACGCTTCTTTAATATCGCTTGAATGTGATATTCCGTTGAGGCATCGACAAGGACGGCCTGCATTTCCGGTTCATAAAATGTCCCGTCGACGCTTTCCTCATCCCAGGACGCAAGAGTATAGACAGGTATACCATCTCTTCTGAAACGGGTTTTGACTTTAAATATATCTCCTGTCCATTTTTGTGAGTACTCTCTGTCGAACAAGCTTCTCACGTGGGACAGACGAACCGTTTGACCTAGTTTAAACTTGTATCGGCGCAAAGTGTTTTTCGAGGACCTCTTCTTCGATTTGATGCCCTTTTGTCTCAGTAAATATTGCTGTAGTCTACTTTCCCCTTCGTTGTCCTTGTCGATGGATGCAGGTGCTTTTCCCAGACTTCGATGTCGGGTATGATTATAGCTGTATACGATGTCTTGAAGGGCATCTATGTAGCGCTGCGTTCTGTGTTTCATCATGTATCTAAACAGCTTGTGCTTTAAAGTCTTGATAAGGCGTTCGCTATAATTTGCTTTTGTCTCTGTGTTTAATGCGTAAAAGTGATAAATGCCTTGTTGTTTAAAGTATTTATTGGTTTCCACACTTCTAAATTCCATTCCTAAGTCAGACCTGACCATGTTTGGCTTGCGATGACCGCTTAGCAGACGTTTCAATGCGTCCACAACGTCCTTCCCTTTTTTACTTTTGACAGGTTGACAGTGGGCAAAGCGGGAAAAAATATCTATGGCGACCACCACATATTGATAACCGTCATTCTGTTTGGCTAGATCTACCATATCCATGAGATCCACATCCCACTGGCTGTCAATGCCCGCCACAATGACCCTCGATCTAGTATATTTACGTCTAGCGCCTTTGGTTAGGGAATAACACTCTTGGTCTTGTAACCATTTTCGGATTCTATACCTCCCAATTTTATATTTGCCTTCAGTTTTAACAAACTGATACAATTTTTCAGGACCAAGATAGCTAGCCGGGGACTTGGAATTAAAGTACAAGGAAGACAAGTACTGTTTCCAGTCGGACATATTTAATTATAAACATGTAAAGAAATATAAACGTTCTTACAAACAAGTTTACAATAGCAATACAATTTACAATATAACGCTATATAAATGTTCATGTTGTTGTCTTTCAAATATTTCTATCCACCGTTCTGAAGCCTCTCTGGCTTCTCTTCGCAATTGATGGCATCTTAACCACCAACACAACTCGTCAAATATCGCCAATGTCATACACACAAATCCAACCATTGTTCATACAATAACTTATCACCAATTGTTAAAATCGTTGGGGTTACATTCAGAACACTGTAACGCTCCCAGTTGGTTCATATGATCACTCTGTAGAAAACAAGGTACCACTGCGTCCAGTTCGGGTAGAGCGTTTCCTATCTCTGACATCAGTTCTTTTAAGCGTTTATATTCCAAAGGTCTCAAGCACAGTCCCTTTTTCGTGGGTACCACATCCTCCTGGGGTTTCCAATACTGCCTTATATCAACACACACGCCGCCATCCGCAATCGTACAATAGACGTTACCTCCTAAGTGAGAACTGAAGGATTTCTTCTCTGCTAGTGCCTGATCCACGTATTCTAAGTAATCGACCCAATTCTTCCATCGCATCAACGTGAGACAGATACCCTTCTTCGTCGGTTTATCGTCTTTCCATTCTCTCAGATCAACACGTAGTTGCCCCTTCCATTCGTTAACTTCCACGTACCGATCGTTACCGAGAGTGAACCTGCATCTGAAGTGTGACATGTTTTCTGTCTGAATGTCCGAACCTATATGACTGAAAACGAATGAGGAAATTACTTTTATAGTGATGAGTCAATTCTGATTGGCTGTTATTTTTAGCGTCTCTCTGAATAACTGTTTAACTGAATATCGTGTCCAAACATGTCGACTGACCACTTAAGCAATGGGATAAGCGGTTATCACAAAACATATCTTCTTAGTCCTCGTAAAGATCGCTTTTATCTTGTTGCTAGGGTCATTCGTATATCCTAAAATTCCAATGTCAAAATTGAAACGTTTTGTAACTTCAGTTCTTTTTCCAATCTGTTTTACAGTATCCGGTTCTTGGAGGCAGGCTTCAACACATTCATACATTTTATCCACGTTAAAAAAGACTGAAGCGCATTCATTGTAAACATCTAAGTGTTTTTCTACCGTGTGGGTAGAAAGTTTAAAGGTTGGTTTCATTTTGAAGTTCGAAGAGCGAATGACAAACCCTATGGAAAAGAACCGAATTTTCAAAGATTTCATCAGCCAATCAAATAGCAGCGTTTTAATCATCCAATCGTAATTTACCGTTCAAACAAGTCATTGCTTGCATGTCAAAACATGTATTCACATATAGGGATCAGGCTTTTGTTTTCAATTTTTAGTGCCTCCTCGGAACAATAGAGACGGAGCAGCTGGGTTGACCTTTTGTTTAGTGCCTTCACCGAACAATAGACACGGATTTTTATTCCGAGGTCACGGAGCAGCTGGGTTGACCTTTTGTTTAGTGCCTTCACCGAACAATAGACACGGATTTTTATTCCGAGGTCACGGAGCAGCTGGGTTGACCTTTTGTTTAGTGCCTTCACCGAACAATAGAAATGGATTTTTATTCCGAGGCATCCAATATGGCCGACGCGCCGTGAGGTCGTCCCCGCGCATGCGCAGTCCATGGCGCCAAAGTTATTCCGAGGTCATCCAATATGGCTGCCGCGCCGACGCGTCGTGACGTCATCCCCGCGCATGCGCAGTCCATGACGCCAAAGCGCCCCCAATACTACTACGACGCAGACGCCGACGACGACGACGCCGACGACGACGACGACGGACAAATGCCTATCCTATAAGCTCCCCCGGAGCCTTCGGCTCTGGTGAGCTAAAAATATCACCATTTTTCATCTTAAAATTTTCATTTTTTCGGTGATAAAGGTGGCAATGTATTTGTATAGGCGTGTTTGCGTAATGTCTAAGTACCTTCAACATATGTTTTATAAACATTCTGTTTTCACATTAATATGCTTCGAATGGTGTCTGTTACTTGCATTTGCAAGCTGAAAGGAAAAACAACTAATTTATTTATTTTTTTTTTTTTTCTATTCCAAACATTCATTAAGGCAGTTCTAACGGGTACCAACAGTTTTTTAGCACGAATGAGAAAAAATTGTATACCCCTGTCTACCTAGTTTTCTCTATACATCGCGAAATGAACACCCCCAAAACCCCGCTAATCGTTTTACAAAATACGTGCAAATGTATTTATCATATGACGTCGTCGATAAGCAGTAGATAACGTCGTGTAATAAAAATCATATGATCACATGTGAAATAACACTTCGGCGGGATTAAGTAACTCGCCGAAGGCTCGTTTCATAAATTTCATATGAAATGACCACTCGTGTGAGATCCACTATTTATCATATGACGTCGTTGATAATCAGTGGATAACGTCGTGTAATAAAAATCGTATGACTACACGTGTAATAACAGTTCTGCGGGATTAAGTAACGTCATGACGACGTCCTTGTCAACCATGCATTTTTGTGGAAAATTTGTCAAATTTAAAGACAATGAAATCCAATTTAAAGTGGTTATATGATAAACAGAATCCCATGGGTATATTATAAACATAATCTCGTGCGCGCGCTTGAAAACATCCGGAATGAGTGTTCGAGAGCGATTAAATAAGCTTGAAGCTTTCATCGCAATCGAACTAAAATAAATTAGTATAAACTAATCTCGTGGTCATTTCATACGACATTCATGAAACTCGCCGAAGGCTCGTTTCATAAATTTCATACGAAATGACCACTCATGTAAGATCCTCTATATTTATACCTTCGGTTTTTACTGGTTGCAGATTATCACGTTACATCACGTGAAAAAGTGCGTGAAGTGAATACACCTAAACGCCACTTTATATAGAGGAAACTGGTGTTTACGGGGGTATACATTATTTTTCTTATTTCTGCTCCATGACATACATTGTGGGTACTCCTTAGAACCGTCTCAAAAATAACCCATACAGTCTTGACGGGGACGTGAAAACCACAAATCAAATTAAAAAAAAACGACAAAATAAGCACGAATACCATGACTGTCCTATATCGCTCACCTGAGGTAATAGATTAAACGTTTTAGGAAGTTCCAATGGTTACTGAAGGACTTATGCTGATGACAAAGTCAAACACAGGCATTTTTAGCAATCAAGGGGACATAACTGAGAAATATGCCGAAATCACCATTTTTCGAACTTACCCGAATTTCATCCCCAACCTATTGATTTGTAAGTTTTTGGAAGATCCGACCAAACTAAATGACTTATGGTGACGACAAGGTCCCGAATAGGCATTTGCAGAAAAGACGGGGACACCTCGTTACACTACGAGTAATATGCCAACATTGTTAGTTTTCAAACACATTCAAGCTTTTGTCCCTAACTCACTTGTATGTAAGTTTCATGAAAATCCGTTCAAAACTTAAGAAATTGCGGTGCTGAAAATGTCGAAAATAGGCATGTTTAGCAAACAACGAGACACCTCTATGAAAGACTCAACCTTGCAAGTTTTCGAACTCATCAAATCTGTTATCCCCAACCTACTTATGTGTTGGTTTCAACACGATCCAATTAAAGCTAAGGGACTTATGGTGATTGGGCGTGTTCAGCAAAGATGGAGCATAACTCTACGAATAATAGGCAGACATTGCCAGTTTGTTTTTTTTAACTTAATTGACTTACATATATGAGCCGGCACATGTCAAAACCTACAATAAGACCGGTGCGACCAGCAGAGACTCAAATCAACCTGCGCACTCATCCACTATGACAAGACTTTTTGCTTTTGTCTCTTTGAATAGATATTAGCCTACAGTAGGTACATGTACATCAGATCGGCGAAAACTCTGATCAGACTGCGCAAATGCACAGGCTGATCTGAGTCTTCGCTGATCGCTCATGCCTTCTTGAAGCTTTTGACATGCGCTGGGTGATATGTAAATTTCAAGACGATCCGAATGAAACCGAAGGGCTACAGTGATAACAAGGTCCAAAGATATGCATTTTTACAATCAAATGGACGTAACTCACCAGGTTTTCGAACTCATTTGAGCTTTTATCCCTGACTTACATGTACGAACTAAAGTTTCAAGAAAATACGATAAAAACTGAAGGGACTATGGTCACGACAAGATCAACGATAGGCATTTTATGCAAAGGGACATAATTCTATGACAAATAGGCCGACTTCATCTGTTTCCGAATTCTTCCGAGCTTTTATCCCTTACTTAATTACATGTAAGTTTCAAGAAGAGCCAAGAAAAACTAAAGGAGCTACGGTGAAGCCAAGGTCAAAAGTAAGCATTTTCTGCAACCATTAGGAAAACATGTCCGTAAGAAATAATGGCGTCCAACATGGTGTCAGAAAATGATAGATATTAGTTAAAAATGATAACATCTTTATTATTTGTGCTTTCAAAATAGATTGTGGGTCCCCGTTAGAACCGCCTCAATGAGGCGGTTCTAACGAGTACCCGCCAAACTATGTTTTGTCGCAAAAATAAGGCAGATAATGTATACCCCCGTAAATCCCACTTTTCTCTATATAAAGTGGGGTTTAGGGGGGGGGGGTCTTCGTTTCACGGACTTGTTATCGTGATGCAAAGGGACGGATTTCTATGATAAATAGGCAAACACCACCAGTTTTCGAACTCATTCAAGCTTTTATCCCTTATTTATTTATATGTAAGTATCAAGAAGATCCGATAAAAACCGAAGTGTCTACGGTGGTGGCAATGTCAAAACATAGACATTTTCTGCAATCAAAGGGCGAAACTCAATGATAAATTGGCCGACCTCACCAGATGTCGAACTCATCCGAGCTTTTATCCCTGACTTACTTGTTGATAAGTTTCAAGAAGTGTCATGATAAAAAACTGAAGGGGCTACGGTGATGACAAGGTCAAAAATAAGCCTTTTCAGCAAAGTAGGGGACACAATCTCCATGATAAATTGACCGACATCGCTAGTTTTCAAACTCATCCGAGGTTTTATCCCTGAGTTATTTGCATGAAAAGTTTAAAGAAGATCGGATAAAAACTGAAGTAGCTACGGTGATACCAATGTCAAAAGTAGTTTTTTTTTTGTAATAGAAGGGCCATAGCTCTATGATAAATAGAATGACCTCATCAGTTTTCGAACTCATCCGAGTTTATATCCCTCACTTACTAACATGTAAGTTTCGAGAAGCTCCGATAAAAACTGAAGGTGAAAGCAATTTCTACAAACGAAGGACGCAACTCTGTGATAAATAGGCCGATCTCAACAGTTTTTGAATTCGTTCGAGCCTTTATTACTGACTTACTTATAAATAAGTTTCAAAACAATCCGATAAAAACTAAAGGGGCTATGGTGAGGACAACCACTAGAATAGGCTTTTTCTGCAATTAAGGGGACGTACGTCTATGATAAATAGGCGGACCACACCAGTTTTCGACCTCATCCGAGCTTTTATCCCTGACTTACTTGTTTGAAAGTTTCAAGAAGATCAAAACTGAAGGGGCTACGGTGATGACCAAGTAAAAAATAAGCATTTTCTGCAAATTAGGGGGCATAACTACGTGAGTAATCTACCGACATCGCTAGTTTCCTAACAAGCCCGAGCTTTTAACCCTGACTTATTTATGTGTAAGTTTCAGCAAGATCCGATCAAAGCTGAAGGGTATACGGTGATGATAAGATCAAAAATAGGCATTTTCAGTAATCAAACGGACGTAGCTCTATGATTGGTTGGCTGACTAAGCCTGCTTTCGAAATCATCCGGGATGTTATCCCAAGCCATCTAACATAAACGTTTCAGAAAGATCTGATCAAAACTGAAGGCGCTACGGTGATGACAAGCATGTTCCCATTGTAAGTCAATAGGACCTTGTGGTTGCCATAGCAACCAAAGTATCCATTTAAAAAAGCTTATGATACAAATGCCCCACAAGAGGCATGCTACAGATGAGAAACGGTTGAGATCAGCCTGCAGGTTGCAGAGATATAACTGGTCACGGACGACGTACGGACGACGGACGATCCACTATACTATAAGCTCCCCTGGAGCCTTCGGTGGAGGTGAGCTGAAAACGCATACAGTACGATTTTCCCTTTTAGTTTACAGTTTTTTTATCCAAATGTCTCACCTTGATAAAATTGTTAAAAATGGTCAAAATTGAAGGAAATGCAGCATGGCATAGATAAATAATATTCCGTCTTTTCGGATCTATGGACGCATTGTAAATTGTAAGTTTAAATACATGTAATCTAAGAAAGGGAGCCAGATTTGAAAGACAGTATACCAGTATTTCAAACATTTAACCCGTTTTGAACCAAATGGAATCTTTCTCCTTATATATAGCATGAGTCCATTCCAACATTTAAGGATGACAGGTTCTCTTTTCTTCCAAATTTATTTGAAAAATTGCTGAACTTTATGAAAACAGTGTATGCCCTGATCAGACGCCGGGTTCTGTGGCGCCTGATCTGGGCCTGCATTGTTTGCCAAATACCCGTTTTGGGTTTTCTGGTCCTGAATGGGTTAAAAGTGATATTTTAGAAACGTATATAAAACATTTGGTATGTTCTATCGTTAACCCTTATATGGCAATGGAATCTTCAATATTACTAGTTTGGAGAGGCCCATTTCCCGTTGCGATAACACAGCCGTGAAACACATTGCATTTTTTTCCAATTTCCAAAATGGCTACTTTTCTTATGAAAATCCATGATATTTTTCTTATTTATACTGCAAACTTAGGTTGTAGGTGCGCGTTAGAACCGCCCCATTGAGGCGGTTCTAACGAGTACCCACAACCTATGTCTTAGAGCAGAAATAAGGAAAATCATGTATACCCCCGTAAACCCCAGTTTTCTCTTTATAAAGTGGGGTTTAGGGGATATTCATTTCACGGACTTGTTCACGTGATGACAATAATATTGGTGTCAGTTCTGTTTTGTTTGTTGTAAGTTTTACAAACATCCATGTAGTTTAAGCAAACAATGTAGACCCAGATCTGTGGCATCCGATCTGGGTCTTTACTGATTGCCAATGTCCCAAAAAATGGGACGCTAAGCATATATGGGTTAATTCGTCAATTACTGTATAATAATAGGTTTTGACTGATTGCTCTAAGAGACTGCTTATTATGTTCTATGTTACAGAAACAAGTCGACAAATGTCATAATGGGAAGGATAAGTTTCTGCCAACTCAGGTATATTGGGAGTCAATTACATTCCAACTGCTATACGATTCGTCTAACTGCTGGCGTCATTAACCCAGTTAGTTCCAGAAACCCCCAAAACGGGTACCCTGACAAACAGTGCAGGCCCAGATCAGACGCCGCAGAACGCGGCGTCTGATCAAGGCCTCCACTGTTTGCTAAAAGTTCAGTCATTTTCCAAATAAATTATGATGAACACACAACCTGACACCCCTAATTTTTTTAAATGGACTCATGCTATATATAAAGAGGAAGATTCCATTTAGTACAAAAAGGGTTAAAGAAAAAAAAGTGAACTAGTCACATGGAAACGAAAGTCAAGATTCTTCCAGTTCAGGTGCAAATTAAAACAACTTGCTATTAAAGTCGGCTGATGATTTTGTTTTTCTTAATAATTTGTTTTTCTTAATAATTTTGTTTTTCCAGTCATAACAGTTTGAACAAGCAAAGTTTCTGTCAATACAAGCGGAAAAATACGAAACCCGGGAAGGGACATGTTTTTTTTTTTTATTTTATAAGTTGTGCGCACAAGATAATATCTTGTTCGCACAACTTAATATCTTGTTCGCACAACATATTAAAAAAAAATCATGTCCCTTCCCGGGTTCCGCAGAAAAAGGATTTATCTTTTCCCAGATAAATTATCAGTCAAAACGAGCACGGACAATCACTCAAGGAACAAATTATTTCCTGAAAGAGAAGAACCTTTATCTCCGAGGGACTCATTCAGTTTAAAGCAATCCTGTCCGTCTGTCCGTTATGTTTGCAAAAGGTGTTGCTGCCGAGTGATGACTTCTGAACCATAAACTTCACAAGGTTTTATCAAAAAGAAACAACATTTCCAAAACACACCTATACAAATACATACTAAATTTTACCACCGAAAACAAGGGAAAAAGAATGAAAAAATAAAGAGGAAAATATGTGATAAATACTCATGGATTTTACTCCCCAAGACATCCAGGTATGGACATTTTAGCCGCTCCGGTAGAACAGCTATGTTTATTTTCATTTTTCAAAATGAACTTCAATAAATCTCAGTTTCACACTGATAAGCCTCGCTAATTGTCTAAGCATATGACAACTAAATATTAATTCATGAAAATTTCACTTTAGACACAGCATGCTGTTTGTTTGTTTGTTTGTTTAATTTGAGGTTTAACCTCCCCATCAACACTGTATAGATCATTTTGGAGACTTTGCTTCCATTTTTATGGGACTTTTACCCGACACTGAGATGGAACTACATCTCAAGTCCTGTCGCCCAATGAAACCAATAGGGTTTATAAGCATGGACCTAACGATTAACACCCCTTTACCTGGGCAGGCTTAGATTTTCAAAGAATTTTATCAGTATTCGTATGTGATCGGTTTCAGCTCTGCGTGGAAGCATCATGTAACCCTTTAATTTCTTCAAGCCACAGTGAGCGGTGGCACGGGGTGGGGAGCAGCTTATAGGATAGGCAGTAATTATATCATTTTTTGCCATTTTTTACCAGACTTGTCTGGTTCCTTCATAAAAGTGCAATTTCATGTTGACCTGATAAAGCTCACTTGTCCTGAGATATATCTTTATCAGGCCAATGTGCTACAATATAATTAAGATAGGGGGTAACTGATAAAGATGATTTTGATATGGCTGCGTAATATTGTTATTAAAATCAACACAGGTTTCTTCGTTTCTTCGTAGATACATCTAAGATGATACTTATATTGGTTCTGTCAGTGGTTATATTTCAACATGCTGTCGACGCGTATTCGTATTTAAACGAAAAATACGAAGGCAAGTACATTTAGTTTTCTCACCATCTTTTAATTCGTATGAATTATTACTGAAAGAGGTATTTGAACTGGATAAAACATTGAGTCAGAAAGGGTACAAATCATAGTATTCTTGTTTATGTAACTTTATGCAGAGATTTTCAACTACTGAACAAGAAGTACAGTCTTGTAACATGTCAAAGATCATCTCTACTAAATATTCACCTAACATTAATAAGGAATTATCGCATATGAGAAATCAGGTTTAGGATAATAAACAGAATACTTTTTCAAATATTTATACGCAATTTTCTTCGCATAAATATCTGTCTTTTGGACTTCCAAAAAATACAACTAGAGAACTTTTGAAGATTAGGATAAGTGCTCATGATTTACTTATAGAGTGAGGTCGTTACTTTAGACCACCTGTTCCTCGTGAGAGTAGAATTTGTACCACTTGTGATACAATAGAATACGAGGTACATTTTTACATTATTGTACGAAAAATTCTGATATAAGAAGTAATTTATTTCAGAAATTGAACATTGAATACCATGGCTTGATTCCAAATACTGACGCATCATTGAAAGCTCTTGTCCGTTAAATGAACCCAGTTACTGTAGAGGAGACAAAACATATTTTGACTTTATAACAACATCTCTCAACCTAAGATAATTTGGAATGCTCATTAGTGTTTCATACCATTTCATCACATTGATCTCGAATTGCATTGTTAATTATCGTATATTGTATACTTGTCTTAGAGGACACTGTTTAGTATGTCGGTTTTCTATATAAATCTTTATCTTCTACCAAATATGTGTTTTTTAAGCAAACAGTCTAGAACCTGATCAAAATCCGCGTCCCATATAGAGAAGATCTCATCATGACTTATGGCCAGGTAGACGCAAACTTTATATTGAACCGTTTTGGAAAGCTTTACTTAATCATATAATATATATATATATATATGAGGGTCATATATATGGCGACTTCTTCTTTCTGTGCAAACGATTCCGGGAACTATAGAATGACCGTCCAAATATAACAAATATATAGGGAAACGAAAAATGTTAGGACGAAATAAAGCCCGTAGACGCAAACTTTATATAGAACCGTTTTGGAAAGCTTTACTTAATCATATATAAAATAAAATATCTTGTCTGCACAACTTAATATCTTGTGCGCACAAGATATTATCTTGTTCGCACCACATATTATCTTGTTTGCACAACATAGATCTTGGGAAGTTGTGCGAACAAGATATTATCTTGTGCGGACAAGATAATATCTTGTTCGCACAACTTAATATGTTGTGCGCACAAGATAATATGCAGAACAAGATATTATGTTGTCCGCACAAGATAATATCTTGTGCGCACAAGCTAAAATGTTGTCCGAACAAGATAATATCTTGTCCGCTCCAGATATTATCTTGTTCGCACAACATAATAATAGAAAAAATTCATGTCCCTTCCCGGGTTCCGTATTAATCTGTTAGAACTTTGTCTAAAAATATGTCTCATATTTTAACCAACCGATCATAATTATTATACTAATTATTGTTGTTTTATATTTATATCTGTTTTGTCTAAAATATGTCTCATATTTTAACCAACCGATTATTATTGTTTTGTTTGTTTGTTTGTTTGTATTGGAGTTTAACGGCCCAGTCAACGCTGTTTTAAGTCATTTTGATCCGGTCATTTCACCTATCCACACTTTTCCTGGGCAGGCTTATACGTAAGCGGTTAACCAGTGCAGCGTACATTCTTTCGCCAGAAACTGACAACTGCCCTTCTTGAACCAGCGGAAGGGAAAGAATGACCGTAGAAATAGTTCATGATCAATCTCCACGAAATGATATTGCCCACCACGGCAGGTATCGAACCCGCGTCCTCCTGATCACCAGTCAGACGCGCATCCGACAGAGCTATCGAGGCCGGCATTATTATTGTTTTTTGTTGTTTTTTTATTATTATTATTGTTATATCTGTTTTACAATCAGTTAAACTTCGAACTTAGTAATTGTTGAATTGTTCCTTGTTTATATTTGTTTGTTTTACATGTATAAACCATATAATATTTCTGTAATCTGATAAAGCATTAATCTGGATGTCAAGATGCCTGTCTTTAATACACATCACACTCGTATACCAGTTGTACTCGAGCTGACAAATTAAATGCTTTTTGTTGCACCTGCTTGTAGAAGGGTGTGGCATACGCGTCCTTTTCCGTCCATACGTCCGTCCATTTGTTACTATTTATGTCGAAGTTCGACATTTACGCCAAAGTTTGAATTGTAATCAACTACAAGGCTAATCAACCATCAAAACTTGCATGAAACAGCTCTCTAACCTGTGACTTGCAGGCACCTTAACAAAGTGACCTTGACCTATATTTTGCTCTTCAGTGATTTTGACCATGGTTTTGAATTTCGACAATTACGTAAAAGTTAGTATTGAAATCAACTGCAAGGCTAATCATGCGCGTGACTTAAAGAGATTCTTTCAGTGAATACACTTGTACTTTTGAGCAGTGATGTCAGAGGGGAATACTGCAGGGGAATATGATTATCTATGGTCCTGCGCGTGGCATGCTCTCGACTAATCAGAATTCTAGAATAGCTTCTGAATATTTATGAGGTAAAATAAAGAAAATTAAGCATACCTTCATAAGCCCCAAATGGGGTTAACAAGGGTACTGATTACTTGTATCTGTGAACGTGGTGAAACAACAAACAAGCCAATATGCCAACCATAACCATGAATCAAAGGTCATTATTTCTCCGATGTAGGCAAATTGCTTCGCGTCGTATATAACCACATCCAAAGTCTACCTCACCAATGGTACAAGGTCAGCAGCCTCGTTTTCTGGCAAAACACTTCCGGTTCTATATACTTCGTCGTAGATGTGGCGCTAATTATATTCTGTGCTTAAGAGTCGGCCTATCAAACGTATTGACCATGAGTGCGCGTTTAAAGATTTTTCTATTTTTAGCTCTGGCGGCCATCTTGTTCATCGGAGTGGAACGATTTTAGCTTTTCTGGTAGGGAGCCACCCAGGCAACATTCCTCTGGAGTTTGAATCAAATTGGCCCAAAGGTTTGAGGAGTTTGCATTTACATCAAATTGTTGACGACGCACGACGAACGACGGACGACGGACATTCATTGATCACAATACCTCTCCATGAGCACTTCGTGCTCAGGTGAGCTAATTAGGAAAAATAGACAAAAAAATGTCATTTTTGCTGCCAAGCCTTTGCAGATATTTTGACATTTTTTATAGATATGTTTCTCTAGTAAACTTCTTTCAGACATATGCATTTATGCCAACCTTGGCTCCCCCAGCGTGTGTCGGTGCCATGCCTCACGCCCTCCATTTCATAAAAGACCATATATCTTAGAAACCATTCAGATCCCCACCCCCATACCATATATATTCATTTTCCGTGTGATTCATTGACACCAGGCTGTTGTTCCACTAGGTGTACTGGGGCCATGCCCCTCCATTTGCACTTCGTAAAAGGCCCAATACTCAGAAACCGTTCAGATCCCAAACCCCTTAACCAGATATATTCTTGTTCCTTATGATAAGGCGCATTCAGTGATACAACCCAGAGGTCTCCTGGTCTGCGGAGGGGTGATACATTACCCTTACACGTCACAAAAGGCTAAATATCTGAGAAACTGCCCCAACTCTAAACCATATATATTTGTTATCCTTGTGATAAGACGCATTCAGTGACACCAATTTAGGGGCCCACGGTGTTCCTGGGGTCATGCCCCACCCCTCCAATTCATTAAAAGCCATATATCTTAGAAACTGTTAAGATCCCCACCCCTAAACCATATACATGTATTTTCTTGTTCCTTATGGTAAGACTTATTCAGTCACAAAAAACTGGGCCTCTTTCTACTGGGGTAATGTGCTGGGGCCATGTCCTACCCCTCCACTTCATTACTATGCAAAGCCTTTTCAAACTTTTATTGCAAATAGACGTCATTCCGATTTTGTTTCAAAATGCAATGTTGGACTTAAATCTCTTCTGCAACAAGGGTCATCGCGACCCAAAGTTTATGGTGACTTCGTATATAAATTCGGAAATATATATAATTGTAGCGACTTCAGCACCCAATTTCGTAAAATCATTCTTCGATATAAAAAGACTGGGTACTACATACAAGTTATACGACAGACTGCATGCATGGTAGTTTACCCAATCACGGTTGACAACTTGGCTTCCCGTTTTAATTGCACGCCGTTGGGTCAGGCCTCGGGTTCTATGACGGTTCCATCGTAAAGACTAATGGAGAATGAGAGAGAATGTAATTCCATTTAATGCTGGTTGGTTCCTGATGCTCTGTCTCTGGTGAGGCCCATTGGAGTCTAACTGTTGGTTTTCTTTTGCTCAAGAAATTTCAGTGGTTTCTTGCTGTCGAGTCCTCACTGTAGTTATCAGAATCAGAATCAGAATTGTTACTGGTGACACGTCAAATGACATTCATACACCAGGACCTGTGATGTGGGAAGTTAGTCCCTAGCTCTAACCAAAGAGGTAAATTTAGCTACACAATCATCAGCACCTTCAGCTGTCGAAATAATCGAATCGGGAAGGGCATTCCAATCTCTAATGGTTCTGGGGAAGAACGACTCTTTATAAATGTCAGTTCTTGCGCTAAGGGTCTGAAACGCCAACGAATGGTGATTTCTACAGTATCTAGCTGGGGGAACAAGGTCATCTGTTGGAATGCTGGCAGCACCCTTTAGACCTTTGTATAAAAGGATTAGCCTACTGTCTTTTCTCCTTTTCTTGAGAGACTCCCATTTTAATTTTCCAAGTATTCCAGTCATGCTCCCAGTTTCAAAGCAGTAATTGCCGGTTACAAATCTAGCAGCTCTATTCTGAACTTTCTCAATTTCATCGTTAAGGACCACTCCACTGGGGTCCCAGATACAACTACCATATTCCAAGATTGGGCGAACAAGACCTTTATATGCTGCCTCTTTTACATCCTGAGGGCACTGATGAAGATTTCGCCTCAGGAAACCAAGCGTTCTATTTGCCTTAGTACACATGTTGCTAATATGAGTATTCCATCTCAAGTTGTGTGAGATTGTCACTCCAAGGTATTTAATGGAGTCCACATTCTCGAGGGTTATATCTCTGTAGTTGTTTGATTTTTGTGTTCACGGAGATGTTCCACTGATGAGTTAGGAGGCCTTCATGTTGACTGAACAAATTATTTGTCTAAATCGCGACGGAAATAAGGGCGATGATTGTGGCCACGTGAAATCGATTTATGCCCCCAGTGGAATTCGTTTCGGTTCTTCTGTCGCTGTTTATTTTTGTTATGGATTGTCTTTGAGTGTGTGTGCCGCTTGTATTATTTTGTCTTGGCTAGCCAAGTGGCCATTTTGTGGGACAGTAACTGTCCTTTTGGCTTTCCGCTATTTATGTTTCCATTAGGGTCTAATTGTCACGTGTTTGTGTTTCTTTCCCTTTGGTGTCTCCGATGGGAGCTTTGGGTTAATTGTACCGATTCCTGATCATTGCCTTCACTTCTATATAAAGTCCTCGAGAGTTCAACTGACTGATTTCTTATCCATGGCGAAATGAAGAGAAGATTAAAATAAGGAAATTAATCCTTTCATTTTCTTTGAGACTTTGAGACATGGAGGAGTCAACGTCTATCTCCATGTCCTGAAGTGAGTCAAACTGATTGGCCACCTTGACTGGATCAGCCAACGCACCTTTACTGCTTGGTTCGGTGCCTTGTGTTTTTCTTTGCCGTTTTTTATTTCTTTAGAATCTGATGTCCTTGATTCTGGATTGTGATTGGGATCCACTTGTGAGTGAGTGAGTGTTTGAGTGTTACGTCCCACCAACAGCTGAGGTCATACGGAGACGGGACCTCGGTTTAAAGACTCACCCGAAAGTCCGGCGAAGCCCGGGGATGAACCTTCGACCCCTGGTTTACAAGGCGAGTAGCAACCACTACATCACGGAGGCTTCTAGGGATCCACTTGTATGTTTTGTATTTGGCTGTGATTTGAAATGGTTTGTGAAATAGGTCTTGACTTTGGTCGTGACTGATTTGTAGATTTAGGTTTTTAGTAGCAGAATGCGTTTGAATGACAAAAAGTTTTTCATTTAATTGAGAAGAAATTTCTATAGTTTCAGGTTTGGGGCCCTTTGGTGTCTCTGATGGGAGATGTGGGTTAATTATATCGATTCCTGATCATTGCCTCCACTTTTATTTTGCTTGAAAGAGATTGGATAACTTTTGCTAAAGTAGTTTCTGGTTTATATTCTCGAATTTTCTTTGCTTCCATATAGGTGACATTTTGTGTGACTTTGATTTTCATAATTTCTTTTTCTTTTTCCCAATATTTCACAAACATTGAATTAAGAAAGCTGATCTTTTCCGCAGTTCGCGCATTTGGCCGGGTTCTTGCAGGTACGAGTATGGTGGTCCATGCCGCAATTTTCAAAAATGGATCCATCAGGGACAGCACAGTCATTTTCACGATGTTCAAACCTCTGACAGTTGAAACACCGCAAAGGATATCGAATGTACGAGTGCTAATTGATATGTTGTGAGCCACGTATTGAAGGAGGTACGCAGGGATGTTCTTTTTAAGTTCACCTATGCTCTGACTATATAGGGACGTGTACCCAAGGACTGGTCTAATTTGGTCAGTCAACGAGGTAATACTCTAAAGTAAACAAGACAAGCAGCTTTTGCAAAATGGACAAAGTCGGTGAAAGAGCAGTGCTCCATTATTTGCATGAAAAAGGTTTAACACTTTAGGATATCCATAATGATGTGGTAGCAACACCAGGGAAGGATGCCCCTACGTATGCTACAGTGTAAAGGTGGATGGCGGAATTTTAGCGCGGCAGACAGTGCCTTGAGGATGACCCCCGTTCTGGAAGGCCTGTCAATGTTGCAACCTCATAAATGGTCGATAAAGTCCATGATGTTGTTTTGACTGACGGACGAGCCAAAGAATGATGTATTTGTTCTCAGAGATGTTGCACTGATGAGTTAGGAAAATAGAAGTGAAGGCAATGATCAGGAATCGATACAATTAACCCACAGTTCCCATCAGAGACACCAAAAGGAAAGAAAGACAAACATGGAACAACAGACCCTAATGGAAACATCAACAGCGAAAAGCCGACAGGACAGTTACTATCCCGCAAAACGGCCAACTGGTTGTCTAAATCAAAATAACGGTCAGTGAAACAAATTCCACCGGGGGGCTTAAATCGATTTTACGTGGCCACAATCCTTGCCCTTCCTTCCGTCGGGATTTAGACAAACAACCCGCCCACTGCACGAAGGCCCCAGACCCACCAGTGCAACATCCCCGCAAACACAAACACCAAACAACCACAAAGACGAAACACCGGTGAGGACTCGACAGCAAGAAACCACTGAAATGCTGGAGCAAAAGAAAACCAACAGTTAGACTCCGATGGGCCCGACCAGAGACAGAGTATCACGCAGCAACCAACATTACATGGAATCAAATTCTCTCTAAGTCTCAGTAAGCCTTTACGCTGGAACCGTCATAGAATCTGAGGCCTGGCCAACCGGCGTGCAATTAAAGAGGGAAGCAAAGTTGTCAACCGTGATTGGGTTAACTACCATGCATGCAATCTGTCGTATAACATTTTTGTTGTACCCAATATTTTTACATCGAAGAACGATTTTACAAAATTGAGTGCTAAAGTCATTGCGGTTATACATTTTTCTGAATTTATAAACAAAGTAACCATAAAATTCGGGTTCCTATAGACCTTGTTGTAGAAGAGATTTAAGTCCAACATTGAAAATATTTGAAAAGTTAGAAGGCCTTCATGCGGACTGAACAAATGATTTGTCTCAATCGCGACGGGAGTAAGGGCGAGGATTGTGGCCACGTAAAATCGATTTAAGCCCCCCCCCCCCCCACACCCCAGTGTGGAATTCGTTTTCACAGACCGTTCCAAGGCTGTTCTTCTGTCGCGGTTTATTGCACGACCCGCAGAAAAAGCGACCGACTGAAGTCGGTTGATTTTCTAGAGTGCCCTAAAATCACCGTGTCATTCTGTCAGTCTGTCAGTCTGTCTGTCCGTCCGTAACCCGTTTGTGAAAATTGGTGATAGTGACTTAACCGCTTGGAATATTTAAACAATTTTTGGCATACTGATAGATATCAATGAGATCTAACCAATGAACTTGCGAAATATTACAATCAATTTAGTATAGCCTCGCCGAGGCGAAAAATGTGAAAATTTTCGAACTGCTTCTCCTCGGAAACCGTTGGGCCGATTGAAGTCAAATTTCATATGGAGCCTCTATGGGAAAAGAGAAACCAAAATTTTCTCATCTGGTTCAGGTCACATGACCAATATGGCCGCCAAGCCATATATTGTCTGTCTGTCTGTCCGTCCGTAACCCGTTTGTGAAAATTGGTGATAGTGACTTAACCGCTTGGAATATTTAAACAATTTTTGGCATACTGATAGATATTAATGAGACCTAACCAATGAACTTGGAAACTATTACATTCCATTTAGTATAGCCTCGCCGAGGCGAAAACTGTGAAAATGTTCGAACTGCTTCTCCTCAGAAACCGTTGGGCCAATTGAAGTCAAATTTCATATGGTGCCTCTATGGGATGGGGGAAACTAAAATTTGCTCATGGGGTCTAGGTCACATGGCCAAAATGGCCGCCAAGCCATATATGGTAAAAACCCTTCAAAAATAGTCTTCTCCAGAACCACTCGGTAGATTTCCACGAAACTTGATAAATAGCATCCGGGACGTAGGCCCATCATAAATTGCTAAAACGGTGACCCTGGGTTGACCTTGACCTTCTTTGTGCCTAGGTCAAACTTTGACACCTATGCTTTTGTATTGGAAAAGTGAGAATGCATTTTATCCTGCAAACGATTCAGAATACAGTACTTAAGTAATGAGATCTAATCAATGAACTTGCGAAATATTACATTCCATTTAGTATAGCCTCGCCTAGGCGAAAAATGTGAAAATTTTCGAACTGCTTCTCCTCGGAAACAGTTGGGCTGATTGAAGTCAGATTTCATATGGAGCCTCTATGGGATGGGGGAAACCAAAATTTGCTCATGGGGTCCAGGTCACATGACCAATATGGCCGCCAAGCCATATATGGTCTGTCTGTCTGTCCGTCCGTAACCCGTTTGTGAAAATTGGTGATAGTGACTTAACCGCTTGGAATATTTAAACAATTTTTGGCATACTGATAGATATCAATGAGATCTAACCAATGAACTTGCGAAATATTACATTTCATGTAGTATAGCCTCACCGAGGCGAAAAATGTGAAAATTTTCGAACTGCTTCTCCTCGGAAACCGTTGGACCGATTGAAGTCAAATTTCATATGGAGCCTCTATGGGATGGGGGAAACTAAAATTTGCTCAAGGGGTCCAGCTCACATGACCAAAATGGCCGCATCGCCATATATGGTAAAAACCCTTCAAAAATAGTCTTCTCCAGAACCACTGGGCAGATTTCCACGAAACTTGATAAATAGCATCTTGGACGTAGGCCCATCATAAATTGCTAACATGGTGACCCTGGGCTGACCTTGACCTTCTTTGTGCCTAGGTCAAACTTTGACACATATGCTTTTGTATTGGAAAGTGAGAATGCATTTTATCCTGCAAACGATTCAGAATACAGTACTAAAGTATAAGATATATTTTTGCTCCTTATGATAAGGCGGATTTATTGGGGGAACTGTTTTAGGTCCAGGTCACATGACCAAAATGGCCGCCATACCCATATATGGTAACACTCATAATGCTCAAGCATCCGGCGGGTCGTGCACTTCAGCTGAAGCACTGGTTTTTGTTATGGTTTGTCTTTGGCTGTTTGTGTCGCTTATATTATTTTATTTATGATAGCCTATTGGCCATTTTGTGGGAAAGTAACTGTCCTTTTGGCTTTCCGCTGTTGATGTTTCCATTAGGGTATGCTGTTTCATGTTTGTGTTTCTTTCCCTTTGTTGTCTCTGATGGGAGCTGTAGGTTAATTGTTGTCGATTCCTGGTCATTGCCTCCACTTTTACTTTGCGTAGTGTATGCTACCTATAACCCTTACAAGGAGGTTAGCAGTTAACAATTTATTACGACTGTTGAAGTCAGTTACATGACTAAACGCTCTAGCTAATCTAAATTATTGCGAAATATAAACGCCATCGGATGGCGCACGAAGAACATCACCATAAAAAAAGGAAAATTTACAATCTCAAAATCAAAATCATCGCGTTTATCATAAATTTTGCAAGAAACAAACCCATCTACAATAGATAGATGTAAATCCTCGGTATCAGAAGAATTTGCTTTATTAAACTGAAGTTCTGAGGGGTAAATTGGACTGATCAAACCATCGAAATAGGTATTGTCAATATTTAATAAATCATCCAAATATCTAGGAAGCCTTCATGCGGACTGAAATTATTTGTGTCGCGGTTTATTTTCTTTTGGATAGCCATTGTAAAGAAACCGTCCTTTTGGCTTTCCACTATTTATGTTTCTATTAGGGTCTAATTAATTCATGTTTGTGTTTCTTTCCCTTTTGTGTCTATGATGGGAGCTGTGGGTTAATTGTATTGATTCCTGATTATTGCCTTCGCTTGAATTTTACATCCCTTGACTGGGGATTTTTTTTTTAATTTTTTCCTTGTCAACACTATAGTCCCTTCGTTGTTTATTTGATCTTTTTGGAATTTACTTATTAGTAAGTCGGGGATAAAAACTCAGAAGAACTCGAAAACTGGCGACGCCAGCCTATTACTCCAAGAGTTGTGCCCAATTCTTTGCTGCAAATGCCCATCTTGGACCCTGACATCGCCATAAGTATTTCAGCATTAATGAGATCCTTTTGAAACTAACATATAAGTAGGTTGGGTATGTCAGCTTGGATTAATTCAAAAACATGCGAGGTGGGCCGTACTATAATAGAGTCATGTCCCTTTGATTGCTAAAAATGTCCATTTAAATGAGTTTGAACTAACAATGTCGGTATATTACTCATAGAATTATGTCCTCTTCTTTGCTGACAATGCCTATTTGAGACCTTGTCAGTCATCACCATAAGTCCTTCAGTTTTGATCGCATTTTCCTGAAACTAAAACACAAGTAGATTCGTCGGATGAGTTCGATAACTGCTGATGTTGGCCTACGGGTATCTCTAAAAGCGTTAGATCCTTTTTTTTGCTACAAATGCCCGTTTTTGACCTTGTCATCAGCACAAGTCCTTTAGTTACGATTGGAACTTCCTGAAACTTGGAATCTATTAGCTCAGTTCAGCGATATACGACCATCATGGCCCTCTTATGTTTTGAAAACATAGTGTCAAGATCAATGTTCTGACGACTTGTGTGTTATTTTAACAGTGTGCCTAAATTAATGCGGTGACTCGCCTGCACTGTGTGGAAGTGACGGCCATGTTTACGAAACGAGATGTGTACTGAATTGCATGTAAACATCATTGAATCACTTTCACATTAACAAATTCGCCCTGGGAAAAATCATTAATGCAGTCGAGTGAATACAACATACATTTTCCAGATACAGTAGGTAAACAAAATCTTTATAGTTTTGACGCTGGAACCATTGGAACATCACGTGAACAAGTCCGTAAATTGAAGACACCCCCCCCCCCCCAATATCCCCCTTTATATAGAGAAAACTGGGGTTTACGGTGGTATTAATTATCCTTATTTTTGCTCTACGACATAGGTTTTGGGTACGAACCGCCTCAGTGAGGCAGTTCTAACGAGCACCAACAACCTATGTTTGCTATATTTATAAGAAAAATATCACGGAATTTCATCCGAAAAATGGCCATTTTGGAGCTGTGAAACAAATGCACTATGCCGTACGGGTGTGTTATCTAAATGAGATTTTTAGGGTCTCAAGAACAAGCTCGAAGCAACCAGTGTAAACGAGGCATCCGAGTGTTTGAGCCATTGCAGTGCCACTACAAATATTATAAGTTATTTTGATTTTTGGCGGGGAACATAGGACCATAATACCCGCCTAAGATCAATATTGTCCTAGCCGTCAGGCGAAAGCAAACATGACTTTCATGGAGGGAATATGGTTCCATGTTTCCCGTCAAGGATCAAAATAACGAATTTGCTATATTGCAAAGCGTTTTAATGTTTTTTCAAACGTTTTTTTTTTTTTTTCGTAGCGGTGAGAAGTACATGTTTCCATGTGACGTTATCAATCGCGCCATTATGCACGCATTATGTTGATGAGGTTGCTCAGTGGAAAATCGTTTACGGCATGTCATAATGAGAGATAAACAGGAAACAATGAAATACGATACCGAAAGAAATAAAAAAAGTCAAAAAAGTTTTTATGTAATTTTATTTATTGGCTGGAAGTTAGTGTGGTGCTTTTATTTCTTATCAACTATGCGGTAGATCCAAAATGGCGGCCATCGCAATCAAGAGAAGGTAAAGGGCGTTTTTGTTCACGGGGTATATCATCGTGTGAACAAGTCCGTGAAATGAAGACCCCACCCCCCCCCCCCTAAACCCCACTTTGTATAGAGAAAACTTGGGTTTACGGGGGTAAACATTATTTTTCTTATTTCTGTTCCAAGGCATATGTTGTGGGTACTCGTAAGAACCGCCTCAATCTCGTTAGAAACGGCTCTAATGAGCATGCACAACCTATGTTTTGAGCATTTATAAGAAAAATATCATGGATTTTCATCAGATAAGTAGCCATTTTGGAGATGTGAAAAATGCACTATGTCGAACGGCTAAGTTATCGTAATGTGGAATATAATTGCCCTTGCGCTGTTCAAAGAAGAGCATGAAAATTTCTTTGCAGTATTACAATGCAAATTGTGCACCCCTTGTGGCTGATTTGTTCTTGTTCTGAAACAGACTTCTGGCCCAGAAAACATGTACACTCCATATTTTTCACTTCTGTGGTGTATTCCTTGCTTCCAAAGGATAACCCTTTTATAGAACATATTTAACTTCACTGCAGCTGGTGTGTGGGAATGTGTGGCGGCGGTAAAACGTCTCCCTGCCCTACATCATAGTGTAGATTATATTTTCTTGTCCTTTGGGATCATTGATTCCATTGTGGAATTTTGAAATTATCTGAGGGTCACTGATGAGGCCTAATTGGCCGAAACTAGCTAGTCTGGCCCAGAAAACATGTACACTCCATATTTTTTCACTTCTGTGGTGTATTCCTTGCTTCCAAAGGATAACCCTTTTATAGAACATATTTAACTTCACTGCAGCTGGTGTGTGGGAATGTGTGGCGGCGGTAAAACGTCTCCCTGCCCTACATCATAGTGTAGATTATATTTTCTTGTCCTTTGGGATCATTGATTCCATTGTGGAATTTTGAAATTATCTGAGGGTCACTGATGAGGCCTAATTGGCCGAAACTAGCTAGTCTGGCCCAGAAAACATGTACACTCCATACTTTTCACTTCTGTGGTGTATTCCTTGCTTCCAAAGGATAACCCTTTTATAGAATATATTCATAATGTCCCTTTCCGAAGTAAAGCAATCTGAAGGTACTGAAGCTTTCAGCTCGACATCTAGATGCTTGGATGATTAATTAAATATCGACAGTATCGTGCGACGATGGTTTGATCAGTCACAGGCAGATTTACCCTTCAGAACTTCAATTAAACAATATAAGTTATTTTGATTCTTGACAGGGAACATGGGATCATATTCCCAGCCTGAGAGAGATATTTGCCCGAGCAGTTAGGCCAGGGCAAATACCACTTTTAGGCGGGGCATGTGACCCCTTGTTCCCCGTCAATAATCAAATAACGAATGTGTTATACTGCAACGCTTTTTCATGGCATGTTGTACATTGTTGCAGGATTCTCCAAATATTTCTTTGGTGTGGACGTCGTGAAAAGTCGTGTGCCGCCATCGCACCATCGTGCACAGAATACGTTGATAAAGTTGCTCAGTGGAAAAAAACGTAGGTTCTAACGAGTACCTACGGAACCCGGGAAGGGACATATTTTTTTTAATATGTTGTGCGAACAAGATATTAAGTTGTGCGAACAAGATATTATATTGTGCGCACAAGATAATATGTTGTGCGGACAAGATATTATCTTGTGCGGACAACATAATTTATGTTGTGCGGACAACATATTATCTTGTGCGGACAAGATAATATCTTGTTTGCACAACTTAATATCTTGTGTGGACAAGATATTATCTTGTTCGCACAACATATTATCTTGTTTGCACAACATATATCTTGGGAAGTTGTGCGAACAAGATATTATCTTGTGCGGACAAGATATTATCTTGTTCGTACAACATATTATCTTGTGCGGACAAGATATTAAGTTGTGCGAACAAGATAATATCTTGTGCACACAAGATATTATTTTGTGCACACAAGATATTATCTTGTCCGCACAAGATCTATGTTGTGCGGACAAGACATTATCTTGTGCGGACAAGATAATATCTTGTTCGCACAACTTAATATCTTGTGCGCACAAGATAATATGTTGTGCAAACAAGATATTATGTTGTCCGCACAAGATAATATCTTGTGCAAACAAGATAATATCTTGTCCGCACAAGATAATATCGTGTCCGCACAAGATAATATGTTGTCCGAACAAGATAATAACTTGTCCGCTCCGTAAGTACCCATAATCTCTGTTTTTGAGCAGAAATAGAAAAACAAGGTTTACCCCTGTAAACCCAAGTTTTACTGTATATACTTGGGGTTCAAGGGGTCAAAACGTTTTTCGTTTTTCGCCCGCCTCTGATTAACAATCGGCTCGATATATAAGTGAAATAATTTTGAAAGGCCGTTAAACCAAAAAAAAAAAAAAAAAAACTGAAAGAAAAAAAAAAAACAACCAAAAAAAAACAAAAAAAAAACATTTTCTTCACTACCATCCTAATAACACTCGAAAGAGGATTGTGGATTATATAGATATAGATAGTCTTCTGTTTAATACGAGTACAGTGCACTTTATTTCGTCAGAAAAGGATAACACGGCGTCCATCTATTTCATTTGTAAGCACTCGTTAGGATCGTCTCCGTGAGCATCAATAATTCATGCATGAAATAGAAAAAAGGAAAATTGTATTTTTCGGGAGCTTTGACTCGCATTAGTGTGATATCTTATCCATTATCTTCCACATTTTTATATCACAAGTCCGTTTCAAACGTTATGCGTGTCAGGTTGTATTTTCCTTAAAAATTATTTGGTAAATGACTGACCTTTATGCAAACAGTGTAACTGTCCTTTGGTCTTTCCGCTGTTGATGTTTCCATTAGGGTTCGTTGTTTCATGTTTGTGTTTCTTTCCCTTTGGTGTCTCTGATGGGAGCTTTGGGTTAACTGTATCGATTTCAGATCATTGCCTTTACTTCTATTTTGCCCTTGATCAGACGCCGTGTTCTGCTCTTGCCAATGAGCCGTTTTGGGTTTCTGTTACAAAAACGGAGTAGTCTCGTAAGTTTGAAAACTGGTCTGTTAGAATAGTTGGAATCAAGACAAGTCACAGACCAGACAACTCACCGACACGGTTTTTGGAGACAATTCACCGAAACAATTGAAGACAATTCACCGACAATTTTTGAAGACAATTCACCGACACATTTGTTCAAAGATAATCGACCTGTGACTGAAAATCATGATTGATAATTAAAAGTAATAAAAGGTATTTATGGATAAGTGGTAGTTTGTGTTCGACTGACCATACCTGTGAATGACCAGACCTTTTCTGCCTGTTAGTGAATTGTCTGAGAATCGATTATAATGCTAAGATGGGGAAAAGGTTCAAGTCATGACTTATGTTGTGCATCATCTAGGATGCAGCTGCTGACGGATGCGCGCTCACCATTAAACTGGAATGGGAAATAGGTTGTCTCGATGACTTTGTGTCACTTTGGTTTGTCTGTCAGTGAGCTGTTTCAAAGACTCACTGAGGCTGAGGATGTTAATTTATGGCACTGCCATATTCAAAACACGATCATTGAAATTGTATGATAATTGAGGCTGGAGCCTTGAACAAGGGGCATTTCGACGCTCAATCGCGTCCCTAAAATAAACATGTGGGACAATTGTAATCCGCCTATTACCTGTGCCCGATTTAAACCGCGCGACAAAGTGTATAGAAATTAATAGGGCATGTAAATCTAAGACATGATTGAAAAAATACTAGGCTGGATAGCGAAAATGTGATTGAAAATTATGAAAATTCAATTTTTATCTTAATTTTGATTATAATGTTATATTTTTTAAATAAAATTTAAACTGGTCAATTTTGAAATGAAAATAGGACCCTTCGTCTCGTGAATCTCTCGTTTACTTCAATAGAAAATTAGCAAAAACTCACGAGGGTGTCTGTTTTTATACTGTAATAATTAAATTATAAAATACGTTGTTAAAAATGTGACTTTAGATTCTTGAAGCAAAATGATTTTTCTTTCCAACAGTATCAAATAATTGAAGATCAAATAAAAACAAAGTTGGTCATTTTCAGGTTGTTTTCTTGCCATTTTCAGTACTTTTAGCCGACTCCCCTCATTGTATCTATTTATAGCTATCGGTTCTCATATTACGCGATTATCGGATTAAATCGGAAATTTCCGGGTTTTAGCTGGTTTAAGACGAATGTCAAAGTGAGCTGCTGAAAACATTTTTGATAATGACATTTAATGCTGAAATATTTTTTTTTTATTTCGTCTTATTTATATATTTACTGTTTTTGATTTTTTTTTTCTTGTTTAATATATATGTCTGCATGTGACTGATGCGCAATTAATAAACACTTCATATTGTTTACAAAACAAGAAGGAGAAGAAGAAAAAACTTTAACTAAAAACCGACTAGTTGTCAAATGAAATGATTAAAAATGAAACAGTTTGCATAATGTGTTCCCCTTTATTGCTTAACGAGGCAAACAGAGCTTTTGTTTGTATTGGAATTTAGCGGTCCAGTCAACACTATTTAGGTCATTTTTGAGCCGGTCAGCTTACCTATCCACTCTTTTCCTGGACATGCTTATACATAAGCGGTTAACCAGTACAGTGCACATTCTTTCGCTCTCTGACGTGCGGCTTTAAATAGTCGTTTCCCATCACGTAAAGCAAGTCCTTGAAGAACCCCTCAAAAGCACGCTCTGTATTAACAGGGGCATACATTAATTTGCTCTTTCTGGTCCAAGACATAGATTGTGGGTACTCGTTAGAGCAGTCTCAATGATGGGTTTCAAACAGACCAGTGAAAGGCACGTGGAAATCAGCAGTGCAAAGCTACTGTACTTAGAAGCGTTTGTCAATCCGTCACAAAACTATCAAAACTTTAAACATTGAGTCAACTACGTTCTACTTAACACACATTGGGGATCAAGGCCAAGTTGTTCAAAGCAGCGTAAGTTAACCCTTTTTGTACCAAATGGAATCTTCCACCTTATAAACAGCAGGACTCCATTTCAAAATTTAGGGGTGTCAGGTTGTGTTTTCATCAAAATCTATTTGGAAAGTGACTGAACTATAAGCAAACAGTGCAGGCCCTGATCTGTGGCATCTGATCTGGGCCTGCACTGTTTGCCAAGGTACCCCTTTAGGGGTTTCTGGTATACTGAATGGGTTAATGAATTCGTTAATGGTCAAAACGTTAACTATTCAATAGGTACCTAATACTCTTATATTTCTACTGGAAAATGTGAGGAGCTTTTGGCAAATTTGATGCAAACCCTATTCGCACTTTTTTTTACTGTACAAAATGATCAAAAATTTAACGACTCGTTAACTAACGACTTCGCAAAAAAAAAAAAAAAAATAAATAAATAAAAGTGGCATTAGGTTATTTTATTAATGCGGCATAAAACAAACACTTTCCCTTAAAATACTATAATATTTGAAAAGCAATTTAATCCGTATTATATATGGACCAATAAATCATCATAAATAAAACAAATATGCCACTGTAATACCCTTAAGCAATTGTCTGAGACAAGGATTAACGCTCACAACCGATATTCATCGAAAACTGCCGACCGTAGACGAATTGCTTTAAAATAGGTGTCAAGTAGCGTAATTCTGGAAGCTACCTGGAAAAACTGCCAGTACAGGTTTGTTCCCCTGATTTCCCTTTATTTCATATGGCCGAACTTTTCCCGTATGATGTAAAATTGTATTTACGTCAGTCATCCTATGCAGTTGAAAATTGTCTCTGTATTAACAGCATTAAATTAGTCTCTTGTCGTAAATATGCAAAAAGTAAAAGCGTTATCCTGCATTTCTTATTTTAACCAAAAACGTGATGATACATCTTTTTTTCCAAAAGAATGTTTTCTTTTTTATCATTTTGGCTATGAATGCAATATATAAATGGGTCGATGAATTGTCTTCAAAAGGTGTCGATGAATTGTCTTCAGTTGTGTCGGTGAATTGTCTCCGAAAACCGTGTCGGTGTGTTGTCTTGTCGGTGAATTGTCTTGTTCCCGAATTTAGTGGAATCAAGACAAGTCTTGCAATTTATCCCTTTTCCTCAACTGGTTTTATAAATTCAATAATACGTGGACACTTGTGTAAGATTGATTCTCTATGTCAATAATTTATTACACTCGTTAAGGAAAGGGGGTGAAATGCTCGGCCAAGTCTCGCAATTTAGCCCTTTTCCACAACTCGTTTAATAAAATCAATAGTATATGAACACTCTTGTAAGATCCTCTATGTCAACAATTTATCAAACTCGTTGGAGAAAAGAGACAAAATGCTCGACAAAGCCTTGCATTTTATCTCTTTGCCTCAACTTGTTTAATAAATTCAATAATACATGAGCACTCATGTAAGATTTTCTGTGTCAGGCTAATGTTGAGCCGGTAAAGACATTAACCCTATGCTTTTGCCATGAGAAGAGAGGTAACAGGACACGCCGGACCCAAACTACCTCGTCATCTGGACATCTCGTCATCTCAGACACCTCGGCTCCACTGCCACCCCTGCCCCGCTGAGAAAAAAAAATACCTTCACATGTTATGTTGTCCCCTGACAGAAAGTCCTCAAGTACGAACTTCTTAACTTGATGTTATAAAAGTAATACTAATAATAACATTTAATAATAATAATAATAATAATAATAATAATAATTCTTATTATTATTATTATTATAACTACCATTATTATACCACTGCAACGGGCCTCGGTGGCCTAGTGGATAAGAGCACTGATTCTAAATCATTAGGTCTCTCACAGCTGTTGGTTCGAGCCTGGCTCGGGTCACATGTAAGGCGCCAAGTTCTGCAAATGAAGGTCAGGTGGTTTTTCTCCGGGAACTCCGGTTTTCGCCCACCTCTGATTAACGATCGGCTCGATATGAGTAAAATAATCTTGAAAGGGTCGTAAAACCAAAAAAAAAATATCAATGCAAACGAACTTTGAGAGGGCATATAGGAATCAGTTTGTTGATTGGTCTGTGTATCCGCGACACAATCTTATTAGCGAACTTCTTCCGCATTTTTTAACCGATTGACTTCAATTTTGCACATGCGTTCACATTGGTATGTAGATGTGCGTCACATAAATTTCATATGCCTCAAATGAAGGTCAAGGTCGCTGTTGCTAAATAAAGAACTCGTCTGTAACCCAAGTTTGTTTTCTTGTTATGCGAACTTCCTCCACATTTCTTCACCGATTGACTTCAAATACTGCATAATATTAT
Organism: Lucinisca nassula; assembly: GCA_963580285.1. Taxonomy (NCBI): domain Eukaryota; kingdom Metazoa; phylum Mollusca; class Bivalvia; order Lucinida; family Lucinidae; genus Lucinisca; species Lucinisca nassula. Next base: position 120,648,009 of record OY757013.1, on the reverse strand, counting down.
GCACTCACAATGTGCTGTAGATGTGCGTGAAATAAATTTCGCATCTCTCACTTCAAGGTCAAGGTCACTGTTGATAAAAATAGAATAATTTTGTTACACATTTCTCCACCGATTGACTACAAAATTCGCATATGCATTCATAATGAGGTGTAGTGATGTGCGTGACATACATGTATAAGCTTCAAATGCGTTAAGTCACGTCAAGATAAAGGTCACTGTTGCTAAAACTAGAATAATCTTTTGATGCGAGTAACTTACACATTTCTTCACCGACTGAGCTTAAATTTTACATGTGCATTTAAAATGGGATGTGCATATGCATGACATATATTTTAACATGCATCAGGTCAAGGTCAAGTCGATGTTGCTAAATATAGAATAATCATGTGATGCAAACTACTCTCACATGCCTTTACCGACTGAGTTCATAATTTGCATATGTATTCTTAACCATTGTCCAGCTGACCCGGATATGCCTTGCCTTTCAAACAATGTAGATCAAGATCAGATGGCTTCTTCAGTGGCTTCTGAAGAAGCCATCTGACCAGGATCTACATTGTTTCTGAAGAAGCCATCTGATCACGATCTACATTGTTTGTCATTCAGATTGTGAATTTGTTGCAATAATTTGCATGAAGTAATCCGATTGGTTGATAATCAGTGGTAGGTGTGGCTTATTTGAATATTCAGCAATTCAAGTTTATGTGCTTGGCATAAATTTCATCTGGGTCAGTCAAGGCCACCGTTGCTTAAAATAAAATAATCAACCGATGTGAATAACTTCTACATTCCTCCATCGATTGACTTCAAATTTTGCATATGCATTCATAATGAGATGTAGATGTATGTGGCATGAGTTTAATATTCGTCAGGTCAAGGTCAAGGTCACTATTGCTTAAAGTAGAATTATCTTGAGTTCAAATTTTACATATGCATTTATAATGAGATGTAGGTGTGCATGACACACGCGTTAGGTCACGGTCAAGTCACTGTTGCTAAATAGAAAATAAAAATCTGATGCAAACTCCTCATTTCTTAACCGATTGAGTTTAAATTTTTCATATGCATTCTTAATGAAGTCTTTATGTGATTGGCATAAATTTCATATGGGTCAAACAAGGTCACTGTAATCTACCAAGATTTCAGCTTGGTAGGAGAAGTTAGCCACAAACAAAATGCTTACAGAAATTTTCAAAGGGGCATAACTTAATTAATATTTGCCGGACCGCAACCTCGAAACAATATCCACTTCACCATATAATGGTCAAGTTTCAGCTTGATTGGATCTAAATTGTATAAGGAGTTAGCCACTAACAAAATATTTACATACAATTGCAAAGGGACATTACCCTGTTAATATTTGTTCAATCACAACATCGAAACAATATGCTCTGCTCCACATTGTAAGTTTTTGTTTGATTTGAGGTTTGACGTACCCGTCAACACTGTAAAGGTCATTTTGGAGACGTTGCTTCCAATTTTGTGGGACTTTTACTCGACATTGAGATGAAATGACATCTCAAGCCCTGTCGCCCAATGAAACCAATAGGGTTTATTAGCATGGACGGTCCGCCTCGCACCGCGGTTCCTGGACAAGCTTAGATCCTCCAAGCGGTTTACCAGTACTAGTGTGCGGGCCAGATTCAGCTCTGCGTGGAAGCATCATGCAGCCTATATATTTCTTCAAGCCCCTATGGGCGGGGGCGGGATGCTAACTATTGAAGGAGTTAGTCAGCATCACGAAAACATGCCTATATAATTTTGACCCCCTTAAACCCCACTTTTATATAGTAAAACTGGGGTTTGCAGGGGTATACATTATTTTTCTCATTTCTGCTCAAAAACATAGATTGTGCATGTCGAACTTTAACGGACATCCAGGTAACTGCTGTTGGTTAAAGCTAATACATAGATTTATATAGGAACTTGATAAGTATTGCCCCATAAAATAAAAACTTTTAGGAATATCTTTTCTGTGCAAGCGGCTCGTGATTTTACATTCTTTTTCGAATAGCCACATATATTTTTAATGCAATTTTATGAACAACTTTTTAGTCCTTTTTACATATATTTGGAAGCACCCTCTAAATGTATAGAATATATAGTAAAACTACTGAATACAGCGACAAAAACTGATGAATATATTTCCATAACGTTTTTGTAAATTGTTTTTTCTTTTCTGTGCCAGCGGGAGTAAAATTGCAAATTTATTGTGAACACATCCATGTAAATTTTGTGAAATAAAAATAAAAATAATTTGGTCCTTTTTGAAAATGAAATACACTACCCCCTTTTTATATTTCCAGTTTACCTTAGCAATCAGCGGTTGCCACTACGGTAAACAATAACAAAGGCTATGTTACGCCTTCGATGTACTAATTGATACATTTGACAATTTTTAATTAATATATCATTATGTAAATTATTCTTTATTCATTCTTTTTTTTTTTTCTTTTTCTTTTTTTTTTTTTTTTTTTGTCGACTCGCACCGCTTTTCCTGGGCAGGCTTAGATCCTCTAAGCGGTTTACCCGCACTCGTGTGACGGTCGGATTCAGCTCTGCGTGGAAGCATCATGCAGCCTATCTATTTCTTCAAGCCCCGAAGGGCGGGGGGGTGTGGGGGTGGGGGGGGGGGGCGAAGTAACATTATAACACTATGTCCACTTTCATGAATTAGAACAGTGACCTAAAAATACATATAAAGCGGTCCTCAGATTTCATTCTGATGCCTCAAAATCGTTCGGATGTCACCTAGGTAACCATGAGGCCTTGGGGAGATAACCATTTATTTTCTGTGTTGTACGCGTTAGTTCCCTTGATTATCAGCACAGATAGCAGTCATGTCCGTATAAGTCCGGTATGGTTCAATAAGGCCTTGAAAAGAGGATGTGGTATTATGTCCCAGCTCAGTCAAACTTCTCCCGGTAGATAAATTTGAGACCATTTCTGGGAATGGTTGAACACACTTTATTGTAAATCCACAGCAGATATACACCCCGAATGCAACGTCGTTTCAAAGTCGGTGTAACTAAAAGTAATTGTATATTCAATATTCATATCATTATTCTTATTGTTGCTTTTATCATAGTCCCTTCGCCTTACCGTTTGGAAATACTGTGAATGCCCACATTCGTTAGTCTATCCGTCCGTCCGTCCGTCTGTGTGCCTACCTGCCTGTCTCTCTGTCTGTCTGTCTCTGCCCGTTCGTGTCTGTCTGGCATTATTATTAGTACCATCATCCTCATCATCACTATTTTCGTTACTTTTACAGTCTTTTTTTGCATAAGCGTCAGGGAATATTGTGAACGCCTCGGACTCTTCCGTCCGTCCGTCCGTCCGTCCGCCCGTCTGTCTATCAGTCTGTCAGTCAGACTGTCTGTCTGTATGTCTGTTCTGTTGTGTTCCATCCCATTCGTTCCTGTCTGTCTGTCTGTCTGTCCGATTCGCTGTCTCCTTATTTTGTTGGGGGGGGGGGGGGGGGGCTCGCGCCGGCTTTTACAGGAAACAAAAGGTCGAAATAAAATATAGAGAGCACTTAACCCATATATGCCTAGAGGCCCTCTGTTGTGGACATTGGCAAACGGTATAGACCCAGATTAGACGCCACAGAAAGCGGCGTCTAATCAGGGTCTACACTGTTTGCTGAAAATATACATACATTTTTTGTGAAACTTAGCGCTTAAAAGACAAACTTGGCACCCCTATTATAGGAAATGGACCATTCGCAACCTTCTTAATTGTGATACATGGGTTAAAGGACGGGATGTTATGTAAAGCTTTCAATGCTGATATTCCCGCGTTTTGCGGCGTCTGATCGGGGCCCGCACTGTTTGCCAGGGTACCCGTTTTGGGGTTTCTGGTGCTAAATGGGTTAAATTTAGATAGGATTTGTCCGAAAGCATTATGGTGCATAAGCATTGCACTGCGTTATCTGAGCTGGTTCTGGTTCTACCCTGTTTGCTTTGCATATATTTAAATCTCTAATGCTTAAAAAAGAAAAGAAAAAAGAAAGCTGAATAATCACACATGTTGTGATAAACACGGTATAATAGCGATAAGTGTAATTCACGGCGTAAAAGAGATTAAATGACTAGCCGTGACATACGAAATGAGACACATTTTAGCATGTGTACTCTGCGAAGATTCCAGCCTTTTGCTTTCCCGTCCACACAAAGAGAAAATCTAGAACACCAGGGGTCCGTTTATTGCTAAGCGATGACTGATGAGACTGTGCGTATGGGCGGACTGACTTGAGTCTTCGCCAGGTACAATTGCTCACAGAACCCTTTTTACTTGGCGCAGCTCGAATGTGTTTCTCCGTAAAGTTAAAGAATATCCCGTGGTTTCAGTATGTGTACGTGCCAGTTGAAAATCCATCTCACATAACACATCAAACCTCGATATTTACAACCTTTAAATCCACGGAAGGAAAGACCCTCACTTTTGCTCACATAGTAGATTGTGGCATTTTGGCCTCATAAACATCAATTTTGTTTATTCGCTTGAACCGCTGGAGAACGGCTTTGGAATAGCAGGTGTTTTTTTCTCTGTCTACTCCGGTTTTTGCTCACCTGATTAACGATCGGCTCGATATAATGAAATAGTATTATTTACAATTTAAGCATACAAAAACAAAAAGCGGCTATCGAGACGATTCTAATGATCATACATAGTCTATGGTTTGAAAAAAAAAAAAAAAAAAAAAAAAAACACGAGGGGAAAAAACGAGGCTCAAAATATAAATTGCGACTCCAGTCTAGAAGCGCCGTTATGACGCGGTTCTAACTAGTGGCAGTTGTTTGAGGAAACAAAACATTATCTGTTTTTCATAACAAGGACCCATAATCTCTTTGTATTTGTGAAACACGAACCTGTCTTTTTTCTCTTAAAACTAGGTTACAAGTGAAGGTCAAGGCCTTTTATGTATGAGTAGGAGACCCTTTTTACATGGAGCCTGCATGCCAAATCTGAAGGCTCTATCTCAAAAAGGTTCAAAAGTTATGACCAAAGTCATTTATGTCTTTAACGTACGTGAATTACAACGGGGGCTTTCGCATTTTCTTTTCGTTATGTCCAAATGCATAACATTAGTCACAAAGCGAAGGCTGTGTTCAGGCTGCGCGTACGCGCAGGCTCGGAACAGTATAGCTGGTCGTATGGGCTCGAACATACCTTTCGCTTGGCGTGACACACCTGATTTCTCGTCCTGTGTAAACCATTTAGACCCAGGCCTAACATGGGCCGGGGTACGTTTATTATGTACACGTGTAAGCGCAACTACCCTAACACGAGCTGCTGCACGGTTTCACTGGCCAGTCAACACTGTTTATGCAATATCGAGCTTGTTGGCTTACCTATCCACATTTTCCCAGGACAGACCTATACGTAAGCGGTTAACTAGTACAGTGCAAATTCTACCGCCAGAAACTGACAACTGTCCTTCTTGAATCAGCGGAAAGGAGAAAATGACCATTTAAAAGATTTTATTACCAATATCCACGAAAGAATAGTGCCCATCTTGACAGTTATTGAACACGCGTCCTCCTGATTTAGGTATATGGTCAAACTGGTCTGATTATTTGCTTCAGATGCGTACTTTTTTGTTGTACTGTGGATTTTGCCATGCCCAGGCTCATTATGGAATTTTCTGTTATGGCATCATATTTTACACTGTATTTTTGTAAACGAATACGTCAGACGAGGAATAATGACGTCAAATATATATATATATAGATTTCTTTTTTTTTTTTTTTTTTTTTTTTTTTTGTTTTGCATAGTGGTGGGGGTGATGTATACAGAATATAACTAAATCGAAAGTGAAAGTACAAGAACGAAACACAGCTGTATTTTTCACGATGCGCAAATAGATCCATGAAACAGATATTTAGCTTCAGAAAATAGCCACATTAATATCGAAAATTTCATTTTTGCTTTGTTTTTTCTAGTTAGAAAATCGAAGGAGTCCAATACGAAACTTTAACGTTAAACAGCTTTGCTTGCCCAGGTTGTCGTTTCTGTGATGACATCAAATTTTACACTGTATTTTTTCCTTTTCAATTTTCCGAAATTCAACCATGTCGAACTTTAACGGACATCCAGGTAACTGCTGTTGGTTAAAGCTAATACATAGATTTATATAGGAACTTGATAAGTATTGCCCCATAAAATAAAAACTTTTAGGAATATCTTTTCTGTGCAAGCGGCTCGTGATTTTACATTCTTTTTCGAATAGCCACATATATTTTTAATGCAATTTTATGAACAACTTTTTAGTCCTTTTTACATATATTTGGAAGCACCCTCTAAATGTATAGAATATATAGTAAAACTACTGAATACAGCGACAAAAACTGATGAATATATTTCCATAACGTTTTTGTAAATTGTTTTTTCTTTTCTGTGCCAGCGGGAGTAAAATTGCAAATTTATTGTGAACACATCCATGTAAATTTTGTGAAATAAAAATAAAAATAATTTGGTCCTTTTTGAAAATGAAATACACTACCCCCTTTTTATATTTCCAGTTTACCTTAGCAATCAGCGGTTGCCACTACGGTAAACAATAACAAAGGCTATGTTACGCCTTCGATGTACTAATTGATACATTTGACAATTTTTAATTAATATATCATTATGTAAATTATTCTTTATTCATTCTTTTTTTTTTTTTTCTTTTTCTTTTTTTTTTTTTTTTTTTTTTTTGTCGACTCGCACCGCTTTTCCTGGGCAGGCTTAGATCCTCTAAGCGGTTTACCCGCACTCGTGTGACGGTCGGATTCAGCTCTGCGTGGAAGCATCATGCAGCCTATCTATTTCTTCAAGCCCCGAAGGGCGGGGGGGGTGTGGGGGTGGGGGGGGGGGGGGGCGAAGTAACATTATAACACTATGTCCACTTTCATGAATTAGAACAGTGACCTAAAAATACATATAAAGCGGTCCTCAGATTTCATACTGATGCCTCAAAATCGTTCGGATGTCACCTAGGTAACCATGAGGCCTTGGGGAGATAACCATTTATTTTCTGTGTTGTACGCGTTAGTTCCCTTGATTATCAGCACAGATAGCAGTCATGTCCGTATAAGTCCGGTATGGTTCAATAAGGCCTTGAAAAGAGGATGTGGTATTATGTCCCAGCTCAGTCAAACTTCTCCCGGTAGATAAATTTGAGACCATTTCTGGGAATGGTTGAACACACTTTATTGTAAATCCACAGCAGATATACACCCCGAATGCAACGTCGTTTCAAAGTCGGTGTAACTAAAAGTAATTGTATATTCAATATTCATATCATTATTCTTATTGTTGCTTTTATCATAGTCCCTTCGCCTTACCGTTTGGAAATACTGTGAATGCCCACATTCGTTAGTCTATCCGTCCGTCCGTCCGTCTGTGTGCCTACCTGCCTGTCTCTCTGTCTGTCTGTCTCTGCCCGTTCGTGTCTGTCTGGCATTATTATTAGTACCATCATCCTCATCATCACTATTTTCGTTACTTTTACAGTCTTTTTTGCATAAGCGTCAGGGAATATTGTGAACGCCTCGGACTCTTCCGTCCGTCCGTCCGTCCGTCCGCCCGTCTGTCTATCAGTCTGTCAGTCAGACTGTCTGTCTGTATGTCTGTTCTGTTGTGTTCCATCCCATTCGTTCCTGTCTGTCTGTCTGTCTGTCTGTCCGATTCGCTGTCTCCTTATTTTGTTGGGGGGGGGGGGGGGGGGGGGCTCGCGCCGGCTTTTACAGGAAACAAAAGGTCGAAATAAAATATAGAGAGCACTTAACCCATATATGCCTAGAGGCCCTTTGTTGTGGACATTGGCAAACGGTATAGACCCAGATTAGACGCCACAGAAAGCGGCGTCTAATCAGGGTCTACACTGTTTGCTGAAAATATACATACATTTTTTGTGAAACTTAGCGCTTAAAAGACAAACTTGGCACCCCTATTATAGGAAATGGACCATTCGCAACCTTCTTAATTGTGATACATGGGTTAAAGGACGGGATGTTATGTAAAGCTTACAATGCTGATATTCCCGCGTTTTGCGGCGTCTGATCTGGGCCCGCACTGTTTGCCAGGGTACCCGTTTTGGGGTTTCTGGTGCTAAATGGGTTAAATTTAGATAGGATTTGTCCGAAAGCATTATGGTGCATAAGCATTGCACTGCGTTATCTGAGCTGGTTCTGGTTCTACCCTGTTTGCTTTGCATATATTTAAATCTCTAATGCTTAAAAAAGAAAAGAAAAAAGAAAGCTGAATAATCACACATGTTGTGATAAACACGGTATAATAGCGATAAGTGTAATTCACGGCGTAAAAGAGATTAAATGACTAGCCGTGACATACGAAATGAGACACATTTTAGCATGTGTACTCTGCGAAGATTCCAGCCTTTTGCTTTCCCGTCCACACAAAGAGAAAATCTAGAACACCAGGGGTCCGTTTATTGCTAAGCGATGACTGATGAGACTGTGCGTATGGGCGGACTGACTTGAGTCTTCGCCAGGTACAATTGCTCACAGAACCCTTTTTACTTGGCGCAGCTCGAATGTGTTTCTCCGTAAAGTTAAAGAATATCCCGTGGTTTCAGTATGTGTACGTGCCAGTTGAAAAATCATCTCACATAACACATCAAACCTCGATATTTACAACGTTTAAATCCACGGAAGGAAAGACCCTCACTTTTGCTCACATAGTAGATTGTGGCATTTTGGCCTCATAAACATCAATTTTGTTTATTCGCTTGAACCGCTGGAGAACGGCTTTGGAATAGCAGGTGTTTTTTTCTCTGTCTACTCCGGTTTTTGCTCACCTGATTAACGATCGGCTCGATATAATGAAATAGTATTATTTACAATTTAAGCATACAAAAACAAAAAGCGGCTATCGAGACGATTCTAATGATCATACATAGTCTATGGTTTGAAAAAAAAAAAAACACGAGGGGAAAAAACGAGGCTCAAAATATAAATTGCGACTCCAGTCTAGAAGCGCCGTTATGACGCGGTTCTAACTAGTGGCAGTTGTTTGAGGAAACAAAACATTATCTGTTTTTCATAACAAGGACCCATAATCTCTTTGTATTTGTGAAACACGAACCTGTCTTTTTTCTCTTAAAACTAGGTTACAAGTGAAGGTCAATGCCTTTTATGTATGAGTAGGAGACCCTTTTTACATGGAGCCTGCATGCCAAATCTGAAGGCTCTATCTCAAAAAGGTTCAAAAGTTATGACCAAAGTCATTTATGTCTTTAACGTACGTGAATTACAACGGGGGCTTTCGCATTTTCTTTTCGTTATGTCCAAATGCATAACATTAGTCACAAAGCGAAGGCTGTGTTCAGGCTGCGCGTACGCGCAGGCTCGGAAAAGTATAGCTGGTCGTATGGGCTCGAACATACCTTTCGCTTGGCGTGACACACCTGATTTCTCGTCCTGTGTAAACCATTTAGACCCAGGCCTAACATGGGCCGGGGTACGTTTATTATGTACACGTGTAAGCGCAACTACCCTAACACGAGCTGCTGCACGGTTTCACTGGCCAGTCAACACTGTTTATGCAATATCGAGCTTGTTGGCTTACCTATCCACATTTTCCCAGGACAGACCTATACGTAAGCGGTTAACTAGTACAGTGCAAATTCTACCGCCAGAACCTGACAACTGTCCTTCTTGAATCAGCGGAAAGGAGAAAATGACCATTTAAAAGATTTTATTACCAATATCCACGAAAGAATAGTGCCCATCTTGACAGTTATTGAACACGCGTCCTCCTGATTTAGGTATATGGTCAAACTGGTCTGATTATTTGCTTCAGATGCGTACTTTTTTGTTGTACTGTGGATTTTGCCATGCCCAGGCTCATTATGGAATTTTCTGTTATGGCATCATATTTTACACTGTATTTTTGTAAACGAATACGTCAGACGAGCAATAATGACGTCAAATATATATATATATATATAGATTTCTTTGTTTTTTTTTTTGTTGTTTTTTTTTGTTTTGCATAGTGGTGGGGGTGATGTATACAGAATATAACTAAATCGAAAGTGAAAGTACAAGAACGAAACACAGCTGTATTTTTCACGATGCGCAAATAGATCCATGAAACAGATATTTAGCTTCAGAAAATAGCCACATTAATGTCGAAAATTTCATTTTTGCTTTGTTTTTTCTAGTTAGAAAATCGAAGGAGTCCAATACGAAACTTTAACGTTAAACAGCTTTGCTTGCCCAGGTTGTCGTTTCTGTGATGACATCAAATTTTACACTGTATTTTTTCCTTTTCAATATTCGAAATTCAACCATGTCGAACTTTAACGGACATCCAGGTAACTGCTGTTGGTTAAAGCTAATACATAGATTTATATAGGAACTTGATAAGTATTGCCCCATAAAATAAAAACTTTTAGGAATATCTTTTCTGTGCAAGCGGCTCGTGATTTTACATTCTTTTTCGAATAGCCACATATATTTTTAATGCAATTTTATGAACAACTTTTTAGTCCTTTTTACATATATTTGGAAGCACCCTCTAAATGTATAGAATATATAGTAAAACTACTGAATACAGCGACAAAAACTGATGAATATATTTCCATAACGTTTTTGTAAATTGTTTTTTCTTTTCTGTGCCAGCGGGAGTAAAATTGCAAATTTATTGTGAACACATCCATGTAAATTTTGTGAAATAAAAATAAAAATAATTTGGTCCTTTTTGAAAATGAAATACACTACCCCCTTTTTATATTTCCAGTTTACCTTAGCAATCAGCGGTTGCCACTACGATAAACAATAACAAAGGCTATGTTACGCCTTCGATGTACTAATTGATACATTTGACAATTTTTAATTAATATATCATTATGTAAATTATTCTTTATTCATTCTTTTTTTTTTTTTCTTTTTCTTTTTTTTTTTTTTTTTTTTTTTTGTCGACTCGCACCGCTTTTCCTGGGCAGGCTTAGATCCTCTAAGCGGTTTACCCGCACTCGTGTGACGGTCGGATTCAGCTCTGCGTGGAAGCATCATGCAGCCTATCTATTTCTTCAAGCCCCGAAGGGCGGGGGGGGGGTGTGGGGGTGGGGGGGGGCGAAGTAACATTATAACACTATGTCCACTTTCATGAATTAGAACAGTGACCTAAAAATACATATAAAGCGGTCCTCAGATTTCATACTGATGCCTCAAAATCGTTCGGATGTCACCTAGGTAACCATGAGGCCTTGGGGAGATAACCATTTATTTTCTGTGTTGTACGCGTTAGTTCCCTTGATTATCAGCACAGATAGCAGTCATGTCCGTATAAGTCCGGTATGGTTCAATAAGGCCTTGAAAAGAGGATGTGGTATTATGTCCCAGCTCAGTCAAACTTCTCCCGGTAGATAAATTTGAGACCATTTCTGGGAATGGTTGAACACACTTTATTGTAAATCCACAGCAGATATACACCCCGAATGCAACGTCGTTTCAAAGTCGGTGTAACTAAAAGTAATTGTATATTCAATATTCATATCATTATTCTTATTGTTGCTTTTATCATAGTCCCTTCGCCTTACCGTTTGGAAATACTGTGAATGCCCACATTCGTTAGTCTATCCGTCCGTCCGTCCGTCTGTGTGCCTACCTGCCTGTCTCTCTGTCTGTCTGTCTCTGCCCGTTCGTGTCTGTCTGGCATTATTATTAGTACCATCATCCTCATCATCACTATTTTCGTTACTTTTACAGTCTTTTTTGCATAAGCGTCAGGGAATATTGTGAACGCCTCGGACTCTTCCGTCCGTCCGTCCGTCCGTCCGTCCGTCCGTCCGCCCGTCTGTCTATCAGTCTGTCAGTCAGACTGTCTGTCTGTATGTCTGTTCTGTTGTGTTCCATCCCATTCGTTCCTGTCTGTCTGTCTGTCTGTCTGTCCGATTCGCTGTCTCCTTATTTTGTTGGGGGGGGGGGGCTCGCGCCGGCTTTTACAGGAAACAAAAGGTCGAAATAAAATATAGAGAGCACTTAACCCATATATGCCTAGAGGCCCTCTGTTGTGGACATTGGCAAACGGTATAGACCCAGATTAGACGCCACAGAAAGCGGCGTCTAATCAGGGTCTACACTGTTTGCTGAAAATATACATACATTTTTTGTGAAACTTAGCGCTTAAAAGACAAACTTGGCACCCCTATTATAGGAAATGGACCATTCGCAACCTTCTTAATTGTGATACATGGGTTAAAGGACGGGATGTTATGTAAAGCTTACAATGCTGATATTCCCGCGTTTTGCGGCGTCTGATCTGGGCCCGCACTGTTTGCCAGGGTACCCGTTTTGGGGTTTCTGGTGCTAAATGGGTTAAATTTAGATAGGATTTGTCCGAAAGCATTATGGTGCATAAGCATTGCACTGCGTTATCTGAGCTGGTTCTGGTTCTACCCTGTTTGCTTTGCATATATTTAAATCTCTAATGCTTAAAAAAGAAAAGAAAAAAGAAAGCTGAATAATCACACATGTTGTGATAAACACGGTATAATAGCGATAAGTGTAATTCACGGCGTAAAAGAGATTAAATGACTAGCCGTGACATACGAAATGAGACACATTTTAGCATGTGTACTCTGCGAAGATTCCAGCCTTTTGCTTTCCCGTCCACACAAAGAGAAAATCTAGAACACCAGGGGTCCGTTTATTGCTAAGCGATGACTGATGAGACTGTGCGTATGGGCGGACTGACTTGAGTCTTCGCCAGGTACAATTGCTCACAGAACCCTTTTTACTTGGCGCAGCTCGAATGTGTTTCTCCGTAAAGTTAAAGAATATCCCGTGGTTTCAGTATGTGTACGTGCCAGTTGAAAAATCATCTCACATAACACATCAAACCTCGATATTTACAACGTTTAAATCCACGGAAGGAAAGACCCTCACTTTTGCTCACATAGTAGATTGTGGCATTTTGGCCTCATAAACATCAATTTTGTTTATTCGCTTGAACCGCTGGAGAACGGCTTTGGAATAGCAGGTGTTTTTTTCTCTGTCTACTCCGGTTTTTGCTCACCTGATTAACGATCGGCTCGATATAATGAAATAGTATTATTTACAATTTAAGCATACAAAAACAAAAAGCGGCTATCGAGACGATTCTAATGATCATACATAGTCTATGGTTTGAAAAAAAAAAAAAAAAAAAAAAAACACGAGGGGAAAAAACGAGGCTCAAAATATAAATTGCGACTCCAGTCTAGAAGCGCCGTTATGACGCGGTTCTAACTAGTGGCAGTTGTTTGAGGAAACAAAACATTATCTGTTTTTCATAACAAGGACCCATAATCTCTTTGTATTTGTGAAACACGAACCTGTCTTTTTTCTCTTAAAACTAGGTTACAAGTGAAGGTCAAGGCCTTTTATGTATGAGTAGGAGACCCTTTTTACATGGAGTCTGCATGCCAAATCTGAAGGCTCTATCTCAAAAAGGTTCAAAAGTTATGACCAAAGTCATTTATGTCTTTAACGTACGTGAATTACAACGGGGGCTTTCGCATTTTCTTTTCGTTATGTCCAAATGCATAACATTAGTCACAAAGCGAAGGCTGTGTTCGGGCTGCGCGTACGCGCAGGCTCGGAACAGTATAGCTGGTCGTATGGGCTCGAACATACCTTTCGCTTGGCGTGACACACCTGATTTCTCGTCCTGTGTAAACCATTTAGACCCAGGCCTAACATGGGCCGGGGTACGTTTATTATGTACACGTGTAAGCGCAACTACCCTAACACGAGCTGCTGCACGGTTTCACTGGCCAGTCAACACTGTTTATGCAATATCGAGCTTGTTGGCTTACCTATCCACATTTTCCCAGGACAGACCTATACGTAAGCGGTTAACTAGTACAGTGCAAATTCTACCGCCAGAAACTGACAACTGTCCTTCTTGAATCAGCGGAAAGGAGAAAATGACCATTTAAAAGATTTTATTACCAATATCCACGAAAGAATAGTGCCCATCTTGACAGTTATTGAACACGCGTCCTCCTGATTTAGGTATATGGTCAAACTGGTCTGATTATTTGCTTCAGATGCGTACTTTTTTGTTGTACTGTGGATTTTGCCATGCCCAGGCTCATTATGGAATTTTCTGTTATGGCATCATATTTTACACTGTATTTTTGTAAACGAATACGTCAGACGAGCAATAATGACGTCAAATATATATATATATATAGATTTCTTTGTTTTTTTTTTTTTTGTTTTTTTTTTGTTTTGCATAGTGGTGGGGGTGATGTATACAGAATATAACTAAATCGAAAGTGAAAGTACAAGAACGAAACACAGCTGTATTTTTCACGATGCGCAAATAGATCCATGAAACAGATATTTAGCTTCAGAAAATAGCCACATTAATGTCGAAAATTTCATTTTTGCTTTGTTTTTTCTAGTTAGAAAATCGAAGGAGTCCAATACGAAACTTTAACGTTAAACAGCTTTGCTTGCCCAGGTTGTCGTTTCTGTGATGACATCAAATTTTACACTGTATTTTTTCCTTTTCAATATTCGAAATTCAACCATGTCGAACTTTAACGGACATCCAGGTAACTGCTGTTGGTTAAAGCTAATACATAGATTTATATAGGAACTTGATAAGTATTGCCCCATAAAATAAAAACTTTTAGGAATATCTTTTCTGTGCAAGCGGCTCGTGATTTTACATTCTTTTTCGAATAGCCACATATATTTTTAATGCAATTTTATGAACAACTTTTTAGTCCTTTTTACATATATTTGGAAGCACCCTCTAAATGTATAGAATATATAGTAAAACTACTGAATACAGCGACAAAAACTGATGAATATATTTCCATAACGTTTTTGTAAATTGTTTTTTCTTTTCTGTGCCAGCGGGAGTAAAATTGCAAATTTATTGTGAACACATCCATGTAAATTTTGTGAAATAAAAATAAAAATAATTTGGTCCTTTTTGAAAATGAAATACACTACCCCCTTTTTATATTTCCAGTTTACCTTAGCAATCAGCGGTTGCCACTACGATAAACAATAACAAAGGCTATGTTACGCCTTCGATGTACTAATTGATACATTTGACAATTTTTAATTAATATATCATTATGTAAATTATTCTTTATTCATTCTTTTTTTTTTTTTTCTTTTTCTTTTTTTTTTTTTTTTTTTTTTTTTTTGTCGACTCGCACCGCTTTTCCTGGGCAGGCTTAGATCCTCTAAGCGGTTTACCCGCACTCGTGTGACGGTCGGATTCAGCTCTGCGTGGAAGCATCATGCAGCCTATCTATTTCTTCAAGCCCCGAAGGGCGGGGGGGGTGTGGGGGTGGGGGGGGCGAAGTAACATTATAACACTATGTCCACTTTCATGAATTAGAACAGTGACCTAAAAATACATATAAAGCGGTCCTCAGATTTCATACTGATGCCTCAAAATCGTTCGGATGTCACCTAGGTAACCATGAGGCCTTGGGGAGATAACCATTTATTTTCTGTGTTGTACGCGTTAGTTCCCTTGATTATCAGCACAGATAGCAGTCATGTCCGTATAAGTCCGGTATGGTTCAATAAGGCCTTGAAAAGAGGATGTGGTATTATGTCCCAGCTCAGTCAAACTTCTCCCGGTAGATAAATTTGAGACCATTTCTGGGAATGGTTGAACACACTTTATTGTAAATCCACAGCAGATATACACCCCGAATGCAACGTCGTTTCAAAGTCGGTGTAACTAAAAGTAATTGTATATTCAATATTCATATCATTATTCTTATTGTTGCTTTTATCATAGTCCCTTCGCCTTACCGTTTGGAAATACTGTGAATGCCCACATTCGTTAGTCTATCCGTCCGTCCGTCCGTCTGTGTGCCTACCTGCCTGTCTCTCTGTCTGTCTGTCTCTGCCCGTTCGTGTCTGTCTGGCATTATTATTAGTACCATCATCCTCATCATCACTATTTTCGTTACTTTTACAGTCTTTTTTGCATAAGCGTCAGGGAATATTGTGAACGCCTCGGACTCTTCCGTCCGTCCGTCCGTCCGCCCGTCTGTCTATCAGTCTGTCAGTCAGACTGTCTGTCTGTATGTCTGTTCTGTTGTGTTCCATCCCATTCGTTCCTGTCTGTCTGTCTGTCTGTCTGTCCGATTCGCTGTCTCCTTATTTTGTTGGGGGGGGGGGGGGGGCTCGCGCCGGCTTTTACAGGAAACAAAAGGTCGAAACAAAATATAGAGAGCACTTAACCCATATATGCCTAGAGGCCCTCTGTTGTGGACATTGGCAAACGGTATAGACCCAGATTAGACGCCACAGAAAGCGGCGTCTAATCAGGGTCTACACTGTTTGCTGAAAATATACATACATTTTTTGTGAAACTTAGCGCTTAAAAGACAAACTTGGCACCCCTATTATAGGAAATGGACCATTCGCAACCTTCTTAATTGTGATACATGGGTTAAAGGACGGGATGTTATGTAAAGCTTACAATGCTGATATTCCCGCGTTTTGCGGCGTCTGATCTGGGCCCGCACTGTTTGCCAGGGTACCCGTTTTGGGGTTTCTGGTGCTAAATGGGTTAAATTTAGATAGGATTTGTCCGAAAGCATTATGGTGCATAAGCATTGCACTGCGTTATCTGAGCTGGTTCTGGTTCTACCCTGTTTGCTTTGCATATATTTAAATCTCTAATGCTTAAAAAAGAAAAGAAAAAAGAAAGCTGAATAATCACACATGTTGTGATAAACACGGTATAATAGCGATAAGTGTAATTCACGGCGTAAAAGAGATTAAATGACTAGCCGTGACATACGAAATGAGACACATTTTAGCATGTGTACTCTGCGAAGATTCCAGCCTTTTGCTTTCCCGTCCACACAAAGAGAAAATCTAGAACACCAGGGGTCCGTTTATTGCTAAGCGATGACTGATGAGACTGTGCGTATGGGCGGACTGACTTGAGTCTTCGCCAGGTACAATTGCTCACAGAACCCTTTTTACTTGGCGCAGCTCGAATGTGTTTCTCCGTAAAGTTAAAGAATATCCCGTGGTTTCAGTATGTGTACGTGCCAGTTGAAAAATCATCTCACATAACACATCAAACCTCGATATTTACAACGTTTAAATCCACGGAAGGAAAGACCCTCACTTTTGCTCACATAGTAGATTGTGGCATTTTGGCCTCATAAACATCAATTTTGTTTATTCGCTTGAACCGCTGGAGAACGGCTTTGGAATAGCAGGTGTTTTTTTCTCTGTCTACTCCGGTTTTTGCTCACCTGATTAACGATCGGCTCGATATAATGAAATAGTATTATTTACAATTTAAGCATACAAAAACAAAAAGCGGCTATCGAGACGATTCTAATGATCATACATAGTCTATGGTTTGAAAAAAAAAAAAAAAAAAAAAAAACACGAGGGGAAAAAACGAGGCTCAAAATATAAATTGCGACTCCAGTCTAGAAGCGCCGTTATGACGCGGTTCTAACTAGTGGCAGTTGTTTGAGGAAACAAAACATTATCTGTTTTTCATAACAAGGACCCATAATCTCTTTGTATTTGTGAAACACGAACCTGTCTTTTTTCTCTTAAAACTAGGTTACAAGTGAAGGTCAAGGCCTTTTATGTATGAGTAGGAGACCCTTTTTACATGGAGCCTGCATGCCAAATCTGAAGGCTCTATCTCAAAAAGGTTCAAAAGTTATGACCAAAGTCATTTATGTCTTTAACGTACGTGAATTACAACGGGGGCTTTCGCATTTTCTTTTCGTTATGTCCAAATGCATAACATTAGTCACAAAGCGAAGGCTGTGTTCGGGCTGCGCGTACGCGCAGGCTCGGAACAGTATAGCTGGTCGTATGGGCTCGAACATACCTTTCGCTTGGCGTGACACACCTGATTTCTCGTCCTGTGTAAACCATTTAGACCCAGGCCTAACATGGGCCGGGGTACGTTTATTATGTACACGTGTAAGCGCAACTACCCTAACACGAGCTGCTGCACGGTTTCACTGGCCAGTCAACACTGTTTATGCAATATCGAGCTTGTTGGCTTACCTATCCACATTTTCCCAGGACAGACCTATACGTAAGCGGTTAACTAGTACAGTGCAAATTCTACCGCCAGAAACTGACAACTGTCCTTCTTGAATCAGCGGAAAGGAGAAAATGACCATTTAAAAGATTTTATTACCAATATCCACGAAAGAATAGTGCCCATCTTGACAGTTATTGAACACGCGTCCTCCTGATTTAGGTATATGGTCAAACTGGTCTGATTATTTGCTTCAGATGCGTACTTTTTTGTTGTACTGTGGATTTTGCCATGCCCAGGCTCATTATGGAATTTTCTGTTATGGCATCATATTTTACACTGTATTTTTGTAAACGAATACGTCAGACGAGCAATAATGACGTCAAATATATATATATATATAGATTTCTTTGTTTTTTTTTTTTTTTTTTTTTTTTGTTTTGCATAGTGGTGGGGGTGATGTATACAGAATATAACTAAATCGAAAGTGAAAGTACAAGAACGAAACACAGCTGTATTTTTCACGATGCGCAAATAGATCCATGAAACAGATATTTAGCTTCAGAAAATAGCCACATTAATGTCGAAAATTTCATTTTTGCTTTGTTTTTTCTAGTTAGAAAATCGAAGGAGTCCAATACGAAACTTTAACGTTAAACAGCTTTGCTTGCCCAGGTTGTCGTTTCTGTGATGACATCAAATTTTACACTGTATTTTTTCCTTTTCAATATTCGAAATTCAACCATGTCGAACTTTAACGGACATCCAGGTAACTGCTGTTGGTTAAAGCTAATACATAGATTTATATAGGAACTTGATAAGTATTGCCCCATAAAATAAAAACTTTTAGGAATATCTTTTCTGTGCAAGCGGCTCGTGATTTTACATTCTTTTTCGAATAGCCACATATATTTTTAATGCAATTTTATGAACAACTTTTTAGTCCTTTTTACATATATTTGGAAGCACCCTCTAAATGTATAGAATATATAGTAAAACTACTGAATACAGCGACAAAAACTGATGAATATATTTCCATAACGTTTTTGTAAATTGTTTTTTCTTTTCTGTGCCAGCGGGAGTAAAATTGCAAATTTATTGTGAACACATCCATGTAAATTTTGTGAAATAAAAATAAAAATAATTTGGTCCTTTTTGAAAATGAAATACACTACCCCCTTTTTATATTTCCAGTTTACCTTAGCAATCAGCGGTTGCCACTACGATAAACAATAACAAAGGCTATGTTACGCCTTCGATGTACTAATTGATACATTTGACAATTTTTAATTAATATATCATTATGTAAATTATTCTTTATTCATTCTTTTTTTTTTTTTTTCTTTTTTGTTTTTTTTTTTTTTTTTTTTTTTTTTGTCGACTCGCACCGCTTTTCCTGGGCAGGCTTAGATCCTCTAAGCGGTTTACCCGCACTCGTGTGACGGTCGGATTCAGCTCTGCGTGGAAGCATCATGCAGCCTATCTATTTCTTCAAGCCCCGAAGGGCGGGGGGGGGGGTGTGGGGGTGGGGGGGGCGAAGTAACATTATAACACTATGTCCACTTTCATGAATTAGAACAGTGACCTAAAAATACATATAAAGCGGTCCTCAGATTTCATACTGATGCCTCAAAATCGTTCGGATGTCACCTAGGTAACCATGAGGCCTTGGGGAGATAACCATTTATTTTCTGTGTTGTACGCGTTAGTTCCCTTGATTATCAGCACAGATAGCAGTCATGTCCGTATAAGTCCGGTATGGTTCAATAAGGCCTTGAAAAGAGGATGTGGTATTATGTCCCAGCTCAGTCAAACTTCTCCCGGTAGATAAATTTGAGACCATTTCTGGGAATGGTTGAACACACTTTATTGTAAATCCACAGCAGATATACACCCCGAATGCAACGTCGTTTCAAAGTCGGTGTAACTAAAAGTAATTGTATATTCAATATTCATATCATTATTCTTATTGTTGCTTTTATCATAGTCCCTTCGCCTTACCGTTTGGAAATACTGTGAATGCCCACATTCGTTAGTCTATCCGTCCGTCCGTCCGTCTGTGTGCCTACCTGCCTGTCTCTCTGTCTGTCTGTCTCTGCCCGTTCGTGTCTGTCTGGCATTATTATTAGTACCATCATCCTCATCATCACTATTTTCGTTACTTTTACAGTCTTTTTTGCATAAGCGTCAGGGAATATTGTGAACGCCTCGGACTCTTCCGTCCGTCCGTCCGTCCGTCCGCCCGTCTGTCTATCAGTCTGTCAGTCAGACTGTCTGTCTGTATGTCTGTTCTGTTGTGTTCCATCCCATTCGTTCCTGTCTGTCTGTCTGTCTGTCTGTCCGATTCGCTGTCTCCTTATTTTGTTGGGGGGGGGGGGGGGGGGCTCGCGCCGGCTTTTACAGGAAACAAAAGGTCGAAATAAAATATAGAGAGCACTTAACCCATATATGCCTAGAGGCCCTCTGTTGTGGACATTGGCAAACGGTATAGACCCAGATTAGACGCCACAGAAAGCGGCGTCTAATCAGGGTCTACACTGTTTGCTGAAAATATACATACATTTTTTGTGAAACTTAGCGCTTAAAAGACAAACTTGGCACCCCTATTATAGGAAATGGACCATTCGCAACCTTCTTAATTGTGATACATGGGTTAAAGGACGGGATGTTATGTAAAGCTTACAATGCTGATATTCCCGCGTTTTGCGGCGTCTGATCTGGGCCCGCACTGTTTGCCAGGGTACCCGTTTTGGGGTTTCTGGTGCTAAATGGGTTAAATTTAGATAGGATTTGTCCGAAAGCATTATGGTGCATAAGCATTGCACTGCGTTATCTGAGCTGGTTCTGGTTCTACCCTGTTTGCTTTGCATATATTTAAATCTCTAATGCTTAAAAAAGAAAAGAAAAAAGAAAGCTGAATAATCACACATGTTGTGATAAACACGGTATAATAGCGATAAGTGTAATTCACGGCGTAAAAGAGATTAAATGACTAGCCGTGACATACGAAATGAGACACATTTTAGCATGTGTACTCTGCGAAGATTCCAGCCTTTTGCTTTCCCGTCCACACAAAGAGAAAATCTAGAACACCAGGGGTCCGTTTATTGCTAAGCGATGACTGATGAGACTGTGCGTATGGGCGGACTGACTTGAGTCTTCGCCAGGTACAATTGCTCACAGAACCCTTTTTTCTTGGCGCAGCTCGAATGTGTTTCTCCGTAAAGTTAAAGAATATCCCGTGGTTTCAGTATGTGTACGTGCCAGTTGAAAAATCATCTCACATAACACATCAAACCTCGATATTTACAACGTTTAAATCCACGGAAGGAAAGACCCTCACTTTTGCTCACATAGTAGATTGTGGCATTTTGGCCTCATAAACATCAATTTTGTTTATTCGCTTGAACCGCTGGAGAACGGCTTTGGAATAGCAGGTGTTTTTTTCTCTGTCTACTCCGGTTTTTGCTCACCTGATTAACGATCGGCTCGATATAATGAAATAGTATTATTTACAATTTAAGCATACAAAAACAAAAAGCGGCTATCGAGACGATTCTAATGATCATACATAGTCTATGGTTTGAAAAAAAAAAAAAAAAAAAAAAAAACACGAGGGGAAAAAACGAGGCTCAAAATATAAATTGCGACTCCAGTCTAGAAGCGCCGTTATGACGCGGTTCTAACTAGTGGCAGTTGTTTGAGGAAACAAAACATTATCTGTTTTTCATAACAAGGACCCATAATCTCTTTGTATTTGTGAAACACGAACCTGTCTTTTTTCTCTTAAAACTAGGTTACAAGTGAAGGTCAAGGCCTTGCCTTTTATGTATGAGTAGGAGACCCTTTTTACATGGAGCCTGCATGCCAAATCTGAAGGCTCTATCTCAAAAGGTCAAAAGTTATGACCAAAGTCATTTATGTCTTTAACGTACGTGAATTACAACGGGGGCTTTCGCATTTTCTTTTCGTTATGTCCAAATGCATAACATTAGTCACAAAGCGAAGGCTGTGTTCAGGCTGCGCGTACGCGCAGGCTCGGAACAGTATAGCTGTCGTATGGGCTCGAACATACCTTTCGCTTGGCGTGACACACCTGATTTCTCGTCCTGTGTAAACCATTTAGACCCAGGCCTAACATGGGCCGGGGTACGTTTATTATGTACACGTGTAAGCGCAACTACCCTAACACGAGCTGCTGCACGGTTTCACTGGCCAGTCAACACTGTTTATGCAATATCGAGCTTGTTGGCTTACCTATCCACATTTTCCCAGGACAGACCTATACGTAAGCGGTTAACTAGTACAGTGCAAATTCTACCGCCAGAAACTGACAACTGTCCTTCTTGAATCAGCGGAAAGGAGAAAATGACCATTTAAAAGATTTTATTACCAATATCCACGAAAGAATAGTGCCCATCTTGACAGTTATTGAACACGCGTCCTCCTGATTTAGGTATATGGTCAAACTGTCTGATTATTTGCTTCAGATGCGTACTTTTTTGTTGTACTGTGGATTTGCCATGCCCAGGCTCATTATGGAATTTTCTGTTATGGCATCATATTTTACACTGTATTTTTGTAAACGAATACGTCAGACGAGCAATAATGACGTCAAATATATATATATATAGATTTCTTTGTTTTTTTTTTTTGTTTTTTTTTTTTTTTTGTTTTGCATAGTGGGTGGGGGTGATGTATACAGAATATAACTAAATCGAAAGTGAAAGTACAAGAACGAAACACAGCTGTATTTTTCACGATTGCGCAAATAGATCCATGAAACAGATATTTAGCTTCAGAAAATAGCCACATTAATATCGAAAATTTCATTTTTGCTTTGTTTTTTCTAGTTAGAAAATCGAAGGAGTCCAATACGAAACTTTAACGTTAAACAGCTTTGCTTGCCCAGGTTGTCGTTTCTGTGATGACATCAAATTTTACACTGTATTTTTTCCTTTTCAATTTTCCGAAATTCAACCATGTCGAACTTTAACGGACATCCAGGTAACTGCTGTTGGTTAAAGCTAATACATAGATTTATATAGGAACTTGATAAGTATTGCCCCATAAAATAAAAACTTTTAGGAATATCTTTTCTGTGCAAGCGGCTCGTGATTTTACATTCTTTTTCGAATAGCCACATATATTTTTAATGCAATTTTATGAACAACTTTTTAGTCCTTTTTACATATATTTGGAAGCACCCTCTAAATGTATAGAATATATAGTAAAACTACTGAATACAGCGACAAAAACTGATGAATATATTTCCATAACGTTTTTGTAAATTGTTTTTTCTTTTCTGTGCCAGCGGGAGTAAAATTGCAAATTTATTGTGAACACATCCATGTAAATTTTGTGAAATAAAAATAAAAATAATTTGGTCCTTTTTGAAAATGAAATACACTACCCCCTTTTTATATTTCCAGTTTACCTTAGCAATCAGCGGTTGCCACTACGGTAAACAATAACAAAGGCTATGTTACGCCTTCGATGTACTAATTGATACATTTGACAATTTTTAATTAATATATCATTATGTAAATTATTCTTTATTCATTCTTTTTTTTTTTTTCTTTTTCTTTTTTTTTTTTTTTTTTTTTTTTTTTTTTTTGTCGACTCGCACCGCTTTTCCTGGGCAGGCTTAGATCCTCTAAGCGGTTTACCCGCACTCGTGTGACGGTCGGATTCAGCTCTGCGTGGAAGCATCATGCAGCCTATCTATTTCTTCAAGCCCCGAAGGGCGGGGGGGTGTGGGGGTGGGGGGGGGGGGCGAAGTAACATTATAACACTATGTCCACTTTCATGAATTAGAACAGTGACCTAAAAATACATATAAAGCGGTCCTCAGATTTCATACTGATGCCTCAAAATCGTTCGGATGTCACCTAGGTAACCATGAGGCCTTGGGGAGATAACCATTTATTTTCTGTGTTGTACGCGTTAGTTCCCTTGATTATCAGCACAGATAGCAGTCATGTCCGTATAAGTCCGGTATGGTTCAATAAGGCCTTGAAAAGAGGATGTGGTATTATGTCCCAGCTCAGTCAAACTTCTCCCGGTAGATAAATTTGAGACCATTTCTGGGAATGGTTGAACACACTTTATTGTAAATCCACAGCAGATATACACCCCGAATGCAACGTCGTTTCAAAGTCGGTGTAACTAAAAGTAATTGTATATTCAATATTCATATCATTATTCTTATTGTTGCTTTTATCATAGTCCCTTCGCCTTACCGTTTGGAAATACTGTGAATGCCCACATTCGTTAGTCTATCCGTCCGTCCGTCCGTCTGTGTGCCTACCTGCCTGTCTCTCTGTCTGTCTGTCTCTGCCCGTTCGTGTCTGTCTGGCATTATTATTAGTACCATCATCCTCATCATCACTATTTTCGTTACTTTTACAGTCTTTTTTTGCATAAGCGTCAGGGAATATTGTGAACGCCTCGGACTCTTCCGTCCGTCCGTCCGTCCGTCCGCCCGTCTGTCTATCAGTCTGTCAGTCAGACTGTCTGTCTGTATGTCTGTTCTGTTGTGTTCCATCCCATTCGTTCCTGTCTGTCTGTCTGTCCGATTCGCTGTCTCCTTATTTTGTTGGGAGGGGACTCGCGCCGGCTTTTACAGGAAACAAAAGGTCGAAATAAAATATAGAGAGCACTTAACCCATATATGCCTAGAGGCCCTCTGTTGTGGACATTGGCAAACGGTATAGACCCAGATTAGACGCCACAGAAAGCGGCGTCTAATCAGGGTCTACACTGTTTGCTGAAAATATACATACATTTTTTGTGAAACTTAGCGCTTAAAAGACAAACTTGGCACCCCTATTATAGGAAATGGACCATTCGCAACCTTCTTAATTGTGATACATGGGTTAAAGGACGGGATGTTATGTAAAGCTTACAATGCTGATATTCCCGCGTTTTGCGGCGTCTGATCTGGGCCCGCACTGTTTGCCAGGGTACCCGTTTTGGGGTTTCTGGTGCTAAATGGGTTAAATTTAGATAGGATTTGTCCGAAAGCATTATGGTGCATAAGCATTGCACTGCGTTATCTGAGCTGGTTCTGGTTCTACCCTGTTTGCTTTGCATATATTTAAATCTCTAATGCTTAAAAAAGAAAAGAAAAAAGAAAGCTGAATAATCACACATGTTGTGATAAACACGGTATAATAGCGATAAGTGTAATTCACGGCGTAAAAGAGATTAAATGACTAGCCGTGACATACGAAATGAGACACATTTTAGCATGTGTACTCTGCGAAGATTCCAGCCTTTTGCTTTCCCGTCCACACAAAGAGAAAATCTAGAACACCAGGGGTCCGTTTATTGCTAAGCGATGACTGATGAGACTGTGCGTATGGGCGGACTGACTTGAGTCTTCGCCAGGTACAATTGCTCACAGAACCCTTTTTTCTTGGCGCAGCTCGAATGTGTTTCTCCGTAAAGTTAAAGAATATCCCGTGGTTTCAGTATGTGTACGTGCCAGTTGAAAAATCATCTCACATAACACATCAAACCTCGATATTTACAACGTTTAAATCCACGGAAGGAAAGACCCTCACTTTTGCTCACATAGTAGATTGTGGCATTTTGGCCTCATAAACATCAATTTTGTTTATTCGCTTGAACCGCTGGAGAACGGCTTTGGAATAGCAGGTGTTTTTTTCTCTGTCTACTCCGGTTTTTGCTCACCTGATTAACGATCGGCTCGATATAATGAAATAGTATTATTTACAATTTAAGCATACAAAAACAAAAAGCGGCTATCGAGACGATTCTAATGATCATACATAGTCTATGGTTTGAAAAAAAAAAAAAAAAAATACACGAGGGGAAAAAACGAGGCTCAAAATATAAATTGCGACTCCAGTCTAGAAGCGCCGTTATGACGCGGTTCTAACTAGTGGCAGTTGTTTGAGGAAACAAAACATTATCTGTTTTTCATAACAAGGACCCATAATCTCTTTGTATTTGTGAAACACGAACCTGTCTTTTTTCTCTTAAAACTAGGTTACAAGTGAAGGTCAAGGCCTTTTATGTATGAGTAGGAGACCCTTTTTACATGGAGCCTGCATGCCAAATCTGAAGGCTCTATCTCAAAAAGGTTCAAAAGTTATGACCAAAGTCATTTATGTCTTTAACGTACGTGAATTACAACGGGGGCTTTCGCATTTTCTTTTCGTTATGTCCAAATGCATAACATTAGTCACAAAGCGAAGGCTGTGTTCAGGCTGCGCGTACGCGCAGGCTCGGAACAGTATAGCTGGTCGTATGGGCTCGAACATACCTTTCGCTTGGCGTGACACACCTGATTTCTCGTCCTGTGTAAACCATTTAGACCCAGGCCTAACATGGGCCGGGGTACGTTTATTATGTACACGTGTAAGCGCAACTACCCTAACACGAGCTGCTGCACGGTTTCACTGGCCAGTCAACACTGTTTATGCAATATCGAGCTTGTTGGCTTACCTATCCACATTTTCCCAGGACAGACCTATACGTAAGCGGTTAACTAGTACAGTGCAAATTCTACCGCCAGAAACTGACAACTGTCCTTCTTGAATCAGCGGAAAGGAGAAAATGACCATTTAAAAGATTTTATTACCAATATCCACGAAAGAATAGTGCCCATCTTGACAGTTATTGAACACGCGTCCTCCTGATTTAGGTATATGGTCAAACTGGTCTGATTATTTGCTTCAGATGCGTACTTTTTTGTTGTACTGTGGATTTTGCCATGCCCAGGCTCATTATGGAATTTTCTGTTATGGCATCATATTTTACACTGTATTTTTGTAAACGAATACGTCAGACGAGGAATAATGACGTCAAATATATATATATATAGATTTCTTTGTTTTTTTTTTTTTTTGTTTTTTTTTTTTTTTTGTTTTGCATAGTGGTGGGGGTGATGTATACAGAATATAACTAAATCGAAAGTGAAAGTACAAGAACGAAACACAGCTGTATTTTTCACGATGCGCAAATAGATCCATGAAACAGATATTTAGCTTCAGAAAATAGCCACATTAATATCGAAAATTTCATTTTTGCTTTGTTTTTTCTAGTTAGAAAATCGAAGGAGTCCAATACGAAACTTTAACGTTAAACAGCTTTGCTTGCCCAGGTTGTCGTTTCTGTGATGACATCAAATTTTACACTGTATTTTTTCCTTTTCAATTTTCCGAAATTCAACCATGTCGAACTTTAACGGACATCCAGGTAACTGCTGTTGGTTAAAGCTAATACATAGATTTATATAGGAACTTGATAAGTATTGCCCCATAAAATAAAAACTTTTAGGAATATCTTTTCTGTGCAAGCGGCTCGTGATTTTACATTCTTTTTCGAATAGCCACATATATTTTTAATGCAATTTTATGAACAACTTTTTAGTCCTTTTTACATATATTTGGAAGCACCCTCTAAATGTATAGAATATATAGTAAAACTACTGAATACAGCGACAAAAACTGATGAATATATTTCCATAACGTTTTTGTAAATTATTTTTCTTTTCTGTGCCAGCGGGAGTAAAATTGCAAATTTATTGTGAACACATCCATGTAAATTTTGTGAAATAAAAATAAAAATAATTTGGTCCTTTTTGAAAATGAAATACACTACCCCCTTTTTATATTTCCAGTTTACCTTAGCAATCAGCGGTTGCCACTACGGTAAACAATAACAAAGGCTATGTTACGCCTTCGATGTACTAATTGATACATTTGACAATTTTTAATTAATATATCATTATGTAAATTATTCTTTATTCATTCTTTTTTTTTTTCTTTTTCTTTTTTTTTTTTTTTTTTTTTTTGTCGACTCGCACCGCTTTTCCTGGGCAGGCTTAGATCCTCTAAGCGGTTTACCCGCACTCGTGTGACGGTCGGATTCAGCTCTGCGTGGAAGCATCATGCAGCCTATCTATTTCTTCAAGCCCCGAAGGGCGGGGGGGGGGGGTGTGGGGGTGGGGGGGGCGAAGTAACATTATAACACTATGTCCACTTTCATGAATTAGAACAGTGACCTAAAAATACATATAAAGCGGTCCTCAGATTTCATACTGATGCCTCAAAATCGTTCGGATGTCACCTAGGTAACCATGAGGCCTTGGGGAGATAACCATTTATTTTCTGTGTTGTACGCGTTAGTTCCCTTGATTATCAGCACAGATAGCAGTCATGTCCGTATAAGTCCGGTATGGTTCAATAAGGCCTTGAAAAGAGGATGTGGTATTATGTCCCAGCTCAGTCAAACTTCTCCCGGTAGATAAATTTGAGACCATTTCTGGGAATGGTTGAACACACTTTATTGTAAATCCACAGCAGATATACACCCCGAATGCAACGTCGTTTCAAAGTCGGTGTAACTAAAAGTAATTGTATATTCAATATTCATATAATTATTCTTATTGTTGCTTTTATCATAGTCCCTTCGCCTTACCGTTTGGAAATACTGTGAATGCCCACATTCGTTAGTCTATCCGTCCGTCCGTCCGTCTGTGTGCCTACCTGCCTGTCTCTCTGTCTGTCTGTCTCTGCCCGTTCGTGTCTGTCTGGCATTATTATTAGTACCATCATCCTCATCATCACTATTTTCGTTACTTTTACAGTCTTTTTTTGCATAAGCGTCAGGGAATATTGTGAACGCCTCGGACTCTTCCGTCCGTCCGTCCGTCCGTCCGCCCGTCTGTCTATCAGTCTGTCAGTCAGACTGTCTGTCTGTATGTCTGTTCTGTTGTGTTCCATCCCATTCGTTCCTGTCTGTCTGTCTGTCTGTCTGGCCGATTCGCTGTCTCCTTATTTTGTTGGGGGGGGGGGGGGGGGCTCGCGCCGGCTTTTACAGGAAACAAAAGGTCGAAATAAAATATAGAGAGCACTTAACCCATATATGCCTAGAGGCCCTCTGTTGTGGACATTGGCAAACGGTATAGACCCAGATTAGACGCCACAGAAAGCGGCGTCTAATCAGGGTCTACACTGTTTGCTGAAAATATACATACATTTTTTGTGAAACTTAGCGCTTAAAAGACAAACTTGGCACCCCTATTATAGGAAATGGACCATTCGCAACCTTCTTAATTGTGATACATGGGTTAAAGGACGGGATGTTATGTAAAGCTTACAATGCTGATATTCCCGCGTTTTGCGGCGTCTGATCTGGGCCCGCACTGTTTGCCAGGGTACCCGTTTTGGGGTTTCTGGTGCTAAATGGGTTAAATTTAGATAGGATTTGTACGAAAGGATTATGGTGCATAAGCATTGCACTGCGTTATCTGAGCTGGTTCTGGTTCTACCCTGTTTGCTTTGCATATATTTAAATCTCTAATGCTTAAAAAAGAAAAGAAAAAAGAAAGCTGAATAATCACACATGTTGTGATAAACACGGTATAATAGCGATAAGTGTAATTCACGGCGTAAAAGAGATTAAATGACTAGCCGTGACATACGAAATGAGACACATTTTAGCATGTGTACTCTGCGAAGATTCCAGCCTTTTGCTTTCCCGTCCACACAAAGAGAAAATCTAGAACACCAGGGGTCCGTTTATTGCTAAGCGATGACTGATGAGACTGTGCGTATGGGCGGACTGACTTGAGTCTTCGCCAGGTACAATTGCTCACAGAACCCTTTTTTCTTGGCGCAGCTCGAATGTGTTTCTCCGTAAAGTTAAAGAATATCCCGTGGTTTCAGTATGTGTACGTGCCAGTTGAAAAATCATCTCACATAACACATCAAACCTCGATATTTACAACGTTTAAATCCACGGAAGGAAAGACCCTCACTTTTGCTCACATAGTAGATTGTGGCATTTTGGCCTCATAAACATCAATTTTGTTTATTCGCTTGAACCGCTGGAGAACGGCTTTGGAATAGCAGGTGTTTTTTTCTCTGTCTACTCCGGTTTTTGCTCACCTGATTAACGATCGGCTCGATATAATGAAATAGTATTATTTACAATTTAAGCATACAAAAACAAAAAGCGGCTATCGAGACGATTCTAATGATCATACATAGTCTATGGTTTGAAAAAAAAAAAAAAAAAAATACACGAGGGGAAAAAACGAGGCTCAAAATATAAATTGCGACTCCAGTCTAGAAGCGCCGTTATGACGCGGTTCTAACTAGTGGCAGTTGTTTGAGGAAACAAAACATTATCTGTTTTTCATAACAAGGACCCATAATCTCTTTGTATTTGTGAAACACGAACCTGTCTTTTTTCTCTTAAAACTAGGTTACAAGTGAAGGTCAAGGCCTTTTATGTATGAGTAGGAGACCCTTTTTACATGGAGCCTGCATGCCAAATCTGAAGGCTCTATCTCAAAAAGGTTCAAAAGTTATGACCAAAGTCATTTATGTCTTTAACGTACGTGAATTACAACGGGGGCTTTCGCATTTTCTTTTCGTTATGTCCAAATGCATAACATTAGTCACAAAGCGAAGGCTGTGTTCAGGCTGCGCGTACGCGCAGGCTCGGAACAGTATAGCTGGTCGTATGGGCTCGAACATACCTTTCGCTTGGCGTGACACACCTGATTTCTCGTCCTGTGTAAACCATTTAGACCCAGGCCTAACATGGGCCGGGGTACGTTTATTATGTACACGTGTAAGCGCAACTACCCTAACACGAGCTGCTGCACGGTTTCACTGGCCAGTCAACACTGTTTATGCAATATCGAGCTTGTTGGCTTACCTATCCACATTTTCCCAGGACAGACCTATACGTAAGCGGTTAACTAGTACAGTGCAAATTCTACCGCCAGAAACTGACAACTGTCCTTCTTGAATCAGCGGAAAGGAGAAAATGACCATTTAAAAGATTTTATTACCAATATCCACGAAAGAATAGTGCCCATCTTGACAGTTATTGAACACGCGTCCTCCTGATTTAGGTATATGGTCAAACTGGTCTGATTATTTGCTTCAGATGCGTACTTTTTTGTTGTACTGTGGATTTTGCCATGCCCAGGCTCATTATGGAATTTTCTGTTATGGCATCATATTTTACACTGTATTTTTGTAAACGAATACGTCAGACGAGGAATAATGACGTCAAATATATATATATATAGATTTCTTTTTTTTTTTTTGTTTTTTTTTTTTTTTTGTTTTGCATAGTGGTGGGGGTGATGTATACAGAATATAACTAAATCGAAAGTGAAAGTACAAGAACGAAACACAGCTGTATTTTTCACGATGCGCAAATAGATCCATGAAACAGATATTTAGCTTCAGAAAATAGCCACATTAATATCGAAAATTTCATTTTTGCTTTGTTTTTTCTAGTTAGAAAATCGAAGGAGTCCAATACGAAACTTTAACGTTAAACAGCTTTGCTTGCCCAGGTTGTCGTTTCTGTGATGACATCAAATTTTACACTGTATTTTTTCCTTTTCAATTTTCCGAAATTCAACCATGTCGAACTTTAACGGACATCCAGGTAACTGCTGTTGGTTAAAGCTAATACATAGATTTATATAGGAACTTGATAAGTATTGCCCCATAAAATAAAAACTTTTAGGAATATCTTTTCTGTGCAAGCGGCTCGTGATTTTACATTCTTTTTCGAATAGCCACATATATTTTTAATGCAATTTTATGAACAACTTTTTAGTCCTTTTTACATATATTTGGAAGCACCCTCTAAATGTATAGAATATATAGTAAAACTACTGAATACAGCGACAAAAACTGATGAATATATTTCCATAACGTTTTTGTAAATTGTTTTTTCTTTTCTGTGCCAGCGGGAGTAAAATTGCAAATTTATTGTGAACACATCCATGTAAATTTTGTGAAATAAAAATAAAAATAATTTGATCCTTTTTGAAAATGAAATACACTACCCCCTTTTTATATTTCCAGTTTACCTTAGCAATCAGCGGTTGCCACTACGGTAAACAATAACAAAGGCTATGTTACGCCTTCGATGTACTAATTGATACATTTGACAATTTTTAATTAATATATCATTATGTAAATTATTCTTTATTCATTCTTTTTTTTTTCTTTTTCTTTTTTTGTCGACTCGCACCGCTTTTCCTGGGCAGGCTTAGATCCTCTAAGCGGTTTACCCGCACTCGTGTGACGGTCGGATTCAGCTCTGCGTGGAAGCATCATGCAGCCTATCTATTTCTTCAAGCCCCGAAGGGCGGGGGGGGGTGGGGGTGGGGGGGGGATGTCACCTAGGTAACCATGAGGCCTTGGGGAGATAACCATTTATTTTCTGGTTTGTACGCGTTAGTTCCCTTGATTATCAGCACAGATAGCAGTCATGTCCGTATAAGTCCGGTATGGGTACTCGTTAGAACCGCCTCGCGGAGGCGGTTCTAACGAGTATCCACGATCTATGTTTTGAGCAGAAATAAGAAGAATATCACAATTTGTCATCTGATTTTTTTTCTTTTTGGTGGTAAAATTTACACTGTATTTGTATAGGCGTGTTTTCGTAATGGAAATAAAATGCAAGCATAAATTTTCAAAGGGGCATAATTTTGTTAGACCTTAATCTGGAAACAATATGCGCTGCTCATCATGTTCTAACTATATATAACAAGAGGGCCATGATGGCACTGGATCGCTCACCTGATCCATAGTGTAACAAGTGGGCCCTGGGGAGGGCCATTATTGGCCCAAGGACTATAATTTGCATTATCTTGAGGGAGGTCTATAAAGTGAAGCTTCATGCCAAATATCAATGACCGGAGCCCGGAGGCTTTTGGTTTCAAACAAGAATATTTCTGTCTTATATAAGTCTAAATAAAACCTTTGGACCCCGGGGCAGGGCCATTTTCGGCCCCAGGGCTATAATTTGAACAGTCTTAAATATCAAACACCTGGGCCTTCTGGTTTCAGACAAGAAGATTTTTAAAGGTTTTCCCTTTATAAGTCAATGTAAAACCAAAGGACTTCAGGGCGGGGGCATTTTCGGCCCCAGGGCTATAATTTTAACAATCTTGGTAGAGGTCCAGTAGATGAAGCTACACGCCAAATATCAAAGACCTGGGCCTTGCGGTTTCAGAGGAGAAGATTTTTTTTAGGTTTTTCCTATATAAATCAATGTAAAACCAAGGGGCCCGGGGCGGGGGCATTTTGGGTCCCAGAACTCATTTGGCTAACATACCCGTGTGACCGAGTGCAATCTAACAGGTTTCAATAACTGACGGTTTTCTGATGAAAATCTGTGACCTTTTCTTATTTATACTCTCCAAATATAGACTGTTGGTGCTTGTTAGAATCGCGTCACAACCCTATGTTTCTGGGTAGAATTTGGAATAAAAATTTATCATATGACGTCGTATCGGAGAGTAAATTAACGCAATGTAATAAATTCGATAATCCACTAGTAGTTTAAAATTTATGCTTAGAAGTAAAAATGATGATGGATGCAACATACGCAAATGTTCTCCTACACCGCGTCGCAATGATCTATGAACGAACTCCTTAACGACGTCGCGTTTACTAACGGTGGACTATTGATATTTTTGGCAACAATTAGTGAATAAATGCGTTTTAAATGGCATATGATAAATAGACTCTTGCATTTGTGCTCATGTATTATTGAATTTATAAAACTCGTTGAGGAAAAGGGATAAAATGCACGGCGAAGCCTCGCATTTTATCCCTTTTCCTCAACTCGTTTATAAAAATTCAATAATACATGAACACTCATGTAATATCCTCTCTATGCCCTTGAAAACCAGTTGTGTCTGTATTAAAACGGGGTTTACAAAGGAAATCAACGTGAGTGTAGCATGAAATAGTGGATCTTCCATGAGTGTTCATGTATTATTGAATTTATTGAACGAGTTGAGGTAAAGGGATAAAATGCGAGGCTTTTGACTCGCATTTTATCCCTTTTCCTCAACGCGTTTATAGATTCAATAATACATGAGCACGAATGCAAGATTCTATTTATCATATGACATTTAAAACGCATTTTACTCACGATTGTTTCACAAAAAATGCCAATTTTCCCAATAACGCGACGGCGTTAAGAACGTCGTACATGTAACGTTACGGGGCGTATCCAACTAATTTGCATATTTATTCCACTAGTGGATTACGGAATTTATTACATGACGTTATTACACTCTCAGACGCGACGTTGTTCCATAAATTTCATATGAAATGACCATGAGTGTAAGAATCTGTTTATCATATAACCACTTAAATTGGATTTTATCGCCTTTTTATTTGACATATTTTTTCCACAAAAAAATGCATGGTTTACAAGGACGTCGTCATGACGCTACTTAATACCTCCAAAGTGTTATCCACTGCTTATCAACGACGTCATATAATAAATAATTTTATCGTTTAACGACTTTGTTAACTGGGTAACGTCAAGTCATAAATATCATATGACCACACGTGTAATTACACATGGTTACTGGCGCGCAACGTCATGACGACGTCCGTGTCAACTCTGTGTATTCTATCGGATTTCTTTTTATTTTTTCAGCAATAAAATTCTATTAAAATTGTTTTGATAAACATTATCTTACACTCGTGATCATTTCATATGGAATTCATGAACCTCCCAGGAGGCTCGTTTCATAAATTTCATACGCAACGGCATAGGTGCTTGAATCCTGAAAAAAAAAAAAATGGAAAAAAAAAAATGATTTTCTTTTTTTTTTGGTACTATAATAGAGACCTTGTCTCTAATACAGTAGCAAAAAAAAAAAAAAAAAAAATAGGAAACAATTTTTTTTTCTTTTGGTACTATAATAGACTTTGTCTCTACTAAAGTACCAAAAAAAAAGTTGTTGTTTTTTTTTTTTTTTCATTTTTTTTTTCTTCATTTTTCATTTTTTTGCCATTTTTTTTTCAAGATTCAAGCCCCTATGGGCAAAGGCAACTCGAGTAAGATCAACTGATATTTACATTCTCGGTGCATTTACAGAAAACCCCCATCACGGAAACACGCCTATTCAAATACATTATTTTATCGCCTAAAAACAATAATTTTCAGATGAAAAAAATGTGATTTTTTTTTTCTTATTTCTGCTCCAAATATAGATTGTGAGTACCCACAATCTATATGTTAGAGCAGAAATAAGAAAAAATAAGGTTTACCCCTGTAAACCCCCAGTTTTACTATATTAAAGTGTGGTTCAAGGGGGTTAAAATTATATAGGCGTGTTTTCCTGATGCTTGTTTGTTTGATTTGAGGTTTAACGTCCCCGTCAACACTGTGAAGGTCATTTTGGAGACGTTGCTTCCAATTTTGTGGAACTTTACCCGACATTGGGATGAAATGACTTCTCGAGCCCTGCCGCCCAATGAAACCAATAGGGTTTATAAGCATGGACGGGCCGACTCGCACCGCTTTGCCTGGACAGGCATAGATCCTCTAAGCGGTTTACCAGTACTCGAGTGCGGGTCTGTTTTAGCTCTGCGTGGAAGCATCATACAGCCCATATATTTCTTCAAGCCCTGATGGGCGGGGGTCGGTTTTCCTGATGCTGTAGTTAACTGCTGAGAAGCAACGTTGTTCATACTTCAATAAATATATTGACTCACGCGACGTCAATGACGTCTAAATACACAATGCTTCTCTTCAATATGATTGGACGATAGCGACGTTAAGGCACAAAAGGCGCATTTCGGTTGCCAATAGGGAACTTGTGTGCATTTATTTTCTTCTTTCATTTTAGCCCTTAAACAGGTTTTTTTTAGCCATATGATGGACTGGAAATTATGTAAATACTCGAATAAGTACTAATGGAAATTAAATGTTGAATTATGAACAACATAATTTAAGTTCGGGGTTCATTCACTTTGCTCGTGACCCGATGGTGTTCATACTTCGATGAACGTTACATAAATTAAACTGAATTTCATACTTTTACAGGAAGGTGGATGAAGCGCCCATGAAACTTTGTATCAGAAAAGGCGACATTGTTATTTCTTAAACAACAGAATGCTGATTTCAATAATGATAAACTGACAAAAACTGTTTCAAACAGCACTAGATTTCACTTACATTGACAAATTCTGATTTCTTTTTGGTGATGATTTATTTAACCCTTATCCTTCTGAGCCCGGATAATTATGTCTTATCTTTCAAACAATGAAGATCCAGATCAGATGGCTTCTGGAGAAGCCATCTGATCAGGTTCTTCATTGTTTGTCATTCAGTTTATGAATTTGTTGCAATAATTTTCATCAAGTATTCTGATTGGTTGATAATCAGAAGTGGGTGTCGCATATATGAATATTCAGCAGGTCAAGGGTTAACAGTTCTTGTATAAGAATTAACAAATGAATAATTCTATAGAGACAAAGTCTCTGAAGGAAAATTTGAAAATAGTTTTAACCTGTAAAAAATAATAAAAGTAATAATAATAAAACTGTTTTATCTTCTTTGCTTCGTTTTGCTTATTTGTTTATTTATTTATTTTTTTGTCGTTGGCATGCATTATGATAACACACCAGTGCGACATAGTGCATTTTTTCACATCTGCAAAATGGCTACTTTTCTGATGAAAATCCGTGACATTTTACTTATTTATGCTGCAAGTTAACATAGGTTGTGGGTGCTCGTTTGAACCGCCTTATTGGTTCTAACGAGTACCCACAACCTATGTCTTGAAGCAGAAATAAGGAAAATCATGTGTACCCACGTAAACCCCAGTTTTCTCTATATAAAGTGGGGTTTAGGAGGGTATTCGTTTCACGGAATTGTTCACGTGATGTGTGCGCCAACACTGTTTTATCGGACTGATATTGCAAAAGACTGAGCTGATATGAATTTCGGAACACTGTATTCCAAAATGGATCCATGGTCTGATGAATTTTGGATCTGCAATAGGGCATTATTGTTTGAATGATGGTTTTCCTGTCCATCGCAATGATTGCAATGATAACCGTGCGCTCAAGACAAATATACAGAATAAGGTTCATCCCACGATTTTTCCTCATGCATTAACATTTGCCAGGTCCCGAGGAAGCTGTTTGAACATGAGGCCGCTAGTGCTTATGCTCAAATATCTTCCATGGGACCCGGCAAATGATAATGCAAATTTGACCTTGACGTAAATTACGTTAAAATCAAGAAAGAACCATAATTTGAACAAATTATAGTGGGCCCGAGTACGCAATGCCATGTACCAAGTTTCAAAGCAGTCGATCCATCGACATATAGAGGAGAAGGGTTTTGAAGTGCTTTTAATGTATACGGGCATGGAAGTCACATTTATCATTTGACAATTCTGGCATTCATTTATTTTCATTTTTTGTTTCCTAAAAGCTTTCATATTATTATTTCTATACGACCAAATAAGCTGACCACTTTTAAACATCAAATCCTTTAGTGCTGAAAGTTGCACTCACCCGTTCTCTTCGACTATTAATAAAGAAGGGTGAGTTGGGGACAGGGCTTAAACATTTATCAGGGACAAGCAAGACTAACCAGTGCTTCTCTAGGAAAGAAGTAATTATAACCATTTATTGAAAACGTTTCGACTCTTTTATCAAAATACGTATTTCTCGTCTTTAAAAGGTTAGCAAAACCTTCAACTGTCAATTGTTTGGTAAAAAAATATTCTGATAAATGTAGTACTTTACTAAGATATAGATAAACGTTTTCTAAATCGTTTTACCATTGTAAGCGAAAAGTATTTCATGATCAGCCAATGGATATACCCATAATAACAGCTGTTCTAACCAAGTCTGTAACCCAACAGGTACATATCGCTAGGGCAACATCAAATCAACGTCGGTGCAACGTCATGGTGCAACGTTGCATCGACTTTGATATGACGTTGCAGAGACGTCATGACGTTGCACCAACATTGATGTGACGTCACAATCACGCCATGTGCCTGCTGGGATGGTTCTGATTTTGGGGCATCCATGAAGAACATGATTGATTTTCTCTGGTTGTTCCTGACAATAGCTACACACCTCATGCTCAATCTTATTAATTTTAATCAAGAACGAATACGGCCCCCGCCCATAGGGGCTTGAAGAAATATATTGGCTGCATGATGCTTCCATGCAGAGCTGAATCCGGCCCGCACACTAGTACTGGTAAACCGCTTAGAGGATCTAAACCTGTCCAGGAACCGCGGTGCGAGGCGGACCGTCCATGCTAATAAACCCTATTGGTTTCATTGG
The DNA here is from genome assembly GCA_963580285.1 of Lucinisca nassula. Classification (NCBI taxonomy): domain Eukaryota; kingdom Metazoa; phylum Mollusca; class Bivalvia; order Lucinida; family Lucinidae; genus Lucinisca; species Lucinisca nassula. The sequence continues at coordinate 120,609,865 of OY757013.1, read as the reverse complement.
GCGGCAGGGCTTGAGGTGTCATTTCATCTCAATGTTGGGTACAAGTCCCACAAAATTGGAAGCAACGTCTCCAAAATGACCTTTACAGTGTTGACGGGGACGTTAAACCTCAAATCAAACAAACAAACAAATCAAGAACGAATTTCTAACAAGAATCTTATTATTATTGATTTATTATTCAGTGAAAATCTCGAAGTTTAACCTCATTCAGTTTCTGTATTTTTGAAAACAATTTTTGCCGTTCTTGTTTACCGATATCCCCCAGTTCTTCTTGTCATTTGTTTTGCTTGCTGAAATGTTTTACGCCAACAAAAGAATCGAAGAATACTCTACTCCCTTTTTTACATTAATTAGGACTTTCCACCTGTGAGGGATACTGCTTATAATGCGTTGATAATCTAAGAGTGTGTCCCTTATATTATTTGTGGGTTTCAACTGTTCAAAAGTGTAAAATTCTCCATTTTCACTGATAATATTATTTATTACTATAATGCTGTTATCAAAACATTTTTTAAAGATAAACCATGACCTATATTGTCATTATACCGAATAGGAGATTCAATAACATTGCCAACATATTCAATTGATACATTTTTACAGAATTCTTTACTAAATTGACATAAGTTTTTTTTTTTTTTCAAAATGGGTTTGAAAGTGTCTGAAAGGTCAGGGAGAAATCTGTTTTGGTCTATAAAACATCGAATGATGTTTAAAATAAATTGAAATCCAGACGTTTTTGCGTTATTAGTCTGCTTACCTATGATTTCTCTGATGAGTTAGGAGGCCTTCATGCGGACTGAACAACTTATTTGTCTAAATCGCAACGGAAGTAAGGGCGTGGATTGCGTCTGCGTAAAATCGATTTGAGCCCTTACCCCTCCAAAGCCCCCCCCCCCCCAAGTGGAATTCGTTTCACTGACCGTTCAACGTTCAAAGGCGGTTCTTCTGTCGCGGTTTGTTTTTGTTACGGTTTGTCTTTGAGTGTGTGTATTGCTTTTATTTTTGTTTTGGATAGCCAATTGGCCATTTTGTGGGAAAGTAACTGTCCTTTTGGCTTTCCACTATTGGTGTTTCCGCTATTGATGTTTCCAATAGGGTGTAGTTATTTCATGTTTTTGTTTATTTCCCTTTGGTGTCTCTGATTGGAACTTGGGTTAATTGTATCGATTCCTGATCATTGCCTTAACTTCCATTTTCCACATTTCATACAGAAGATTCTCTCGATCTTGCACGTAGTGTAAAAAATGCTTTTTCACTTCCGAAGAGCATAAAAATACACATTATGATCATGTCGGAATGTGTGGGAAGCTCTCACCTTTCTACTTGACAATATTAATTTAAGATTTGGTACTTATTTATTTAGACAAACTGTTGGTTTTCTGATTGGTACCAATTGCGCACTCCTTGTGGATGATTTGTTCTTTATATGTTATGATAGAGAATTCATGAGGATGTCACGTTCCGATGCAAACCATTCTGAAATCAACAGAAGCTTTTAGCACAACTTACAGATATTCGGATGCTTTAGTAAAAATAATAATACGTACTTCGATGGTTTGATCATTCAAATTTACCCCTCCCCAGAACTCCCGTTAAATAAAGGAAATTCTTCTAATTCTGGGTCCCATTTTTGGATTTACATCTATCTATTGCAGATTGGTTTGTTTCTTGCAAAATGTATGATAAACGCGATAATTGTGATTTAAAGATCGTAAATTTCTTAGGTGGTGATGTTCCTAATGCGCCATCCTACGGTGTTGATATTTCGAAATTAATTCGATTTGCAAGAGTGACAAGTCGTGTAACTGATTTTAACACTCTGAATAAAGTGTTAACTGCTAAACGTCTAAATCACGGTTGTCGGTATCATAAACTACATAACGCCTTTTCTAAGTTTCTAAATTCAATGTTGGACTTAAATCGCTTCTGCAACAAGGCCTATCGGAACCTGAATTTTATGGTGACTTTGTATATAAATTCAGAAAAATGTTTGCTTGCAATTACTTCAGTACCCCAATTTCATAAGTTCATGTTTCGACATAAAAAGATTAAGAGATTGGGTACAACATACGACAGACTGCATACATGGTAGTCATATTACAGTTTTTTTTTTGTTTTTTTTTTTTGTCAATAGGTCAAAAATATATCGTTTTTGGTCATTGCGACGTTGCACGTTCGAGGATGGAAAATTTGAAGACAAAACCGCAAAGTAAGTATGTTTGCTGGATCTGAAATAAGATATCACCTGGCGCATGATGCGGAAAAATTTATGCAGCGTACCTGAAAAAAAATGGTCGTATCTGATGACCTTTCATCAAACTGTAGTGAAGCTCGATCACCTGCGAAGCTCGAATCGACGGGAAAATCGGAACAGATTTTGACCTACATAGATTCACGCTAAGCAGCGAAAATCTGATTATTTGGGATTTATTCATTTTTTTAATCTCTGAAATCCCTCCATTCCAAGGTATAAGCCATTAAATGTGGTTTTGGTCAACTGTACGGCACTTATGTTGCTAACTAGTCAAAACGAATTTACAATCAACACTTCTAGCTAGCCTCCCGTCCGATTTAGAATTAAGATTTCTTATAAACCCGTCCAATTTCATTGTTTAAATCCTAGGTATTAATCACGTGGCTTCAATGTTTGAACGGACTCGTGACCAATAACCGTGGTAGCCAAACGCATTTCCTGTCCCATAGGTCGTAGACAATATTTACTTGAAAGAAATAAAGCAGTTGGGCCTTTTTTATAACTCTTTTATAAAAGACTTTTACTAACAAATTGGCTTATTTTCTTTTGAGAATATGTCGCATTTTATCATAATGTCATTCACATAGGCGGGCACTTGAAAGCGATAATAGCTAAGCTATGGTGTCCGATCCATATTCTTCAGAAAACATGCATAAAATTTGCGTTAAAATGTGTGTTTCTATTATTTAATTGACGAATCTTCAATAATAAATTGACGATATTAATTTCTGACAACGAAAATGATATTTTGCCACAAAATATCGAGCATTTCACTATTGGATAAAATGCGACAACAACATTCTGTCCACCATAACAAAACTTGTGACGAGGTTAATAGACAATTTAAAGACCAAGATAAGCCTAATCCCAGCAGGCACATGACGTAATTGTGACGTCACATCACCGTTGGTTCAACGTCACATCAACGTCGGTGCAATATCATGACGTTGCATCGACGTTGATTTGACGTTGCCCTAGTGGCGTGTGCCTGCTGGGAATGATTAGGATTGTAGGGTTCGTTTGTGTTTATGGAGATACGATACTTTATAGAGCAAGCCAGAAAAAAATATTAGGAAATTACGACTTTTCAGTAAATATTTCTGACAAACCAGAGATTGTAGGTACTCGATGGGGCGCTTTGAATGAGTAGAGATAAAAAATAATAATATTTCCTCCTGTGAAATCCATTTCTTGGGGACAAATGGGGGTTTTCATCACGTAGGCTAATTTTATGGTGACTTAGTGTATAAATTCAGAAAAATATATAACCACAATGACTTCAGCACCCAATTTCGTAAAATCATTCTTCGATATAAAAAGATTGGGTACAACATAAATGTAATACGACAGACTGCATGCATGGTAGTTAACCCAATCACGGTTGACAACTTTGCTTCCCTCTTTAATTGCACGCCGGTGGGTCAGGCCTCAGATTCTATGACCGTTCCAACGTAAAAGCTTATTGAGAATTAGAGAGATCTTATTCAAGGTAATGTTGGTTGGTACGTGATGCTCTGTCTCTGGTCGGGCCCATCGGAGTCTAACTGTTGGTTTTCTTTTGCTCCAGCTTTTCAGTGGTTTCTTGCTGTCGAGTCCTCACCGTTGTTTCATCTCTGCGGTTGTTTGATTATTTGTGTTCGCGGAGATATTGCACTGATGAGTAAGGAGGCCTTCATGCGGACTGAACAAATTATTTGTCTAGGTCGCGACGAAGTAAGAGCAGGGATTGTGGCCACGTGAAATCGATTTAAGCCCCCCAGTGGAATTCGTTTCCGCTGACCGTTTCAGGGCGGTTCTTCTGTCGCGGTTTATTTTTGTTATGGTTTGTCTTTTGGGTGTTTGTGTCACTTGTGGTATTTTATTTTGGATAGCCTATTGGCCATTTTGTTGGAAAGTGACTGTCCTTTTGGCTTTCCACTGCTGGTGTTTCCATTAGGGTCTGTTGTTTCATGTCTGTGTGTCTTTCCCTTTGGTGTCTCTGATGGGAGCTGTGGGTTGATTGTATCGATTCCTGATCATTGCCTCTACTTCTATTTTGTAATCTATTTTTATGCTACCTGGCACCGGGCCACCATGTATTAATGCACTTCGCGCATATACGTAAAAAGCACAAAAACACACATTGCATAACACATGGCCCATGAATGTTTGAAAGTATGGAATTTTATGTTTTGCTAAAATGTAACTTATCTGACCACGGAAGAAAGCAATGGTTTATTCGTTTGTTTATTTTATTGCACAGTTTAGTTTACCTGCTTCTAAAATGTAGACCAAAATGAGCAATGGAAATAGTATTTCGGTCATACATGAGCCGGCGCACGACAAAACCTACAATAAGACATGTGCGTCCATTGAAGACTCAGATCAGCCTGCGCACCCATATAGTCTAGCTGGGGACTTCTCTTGTTGCATGAAGGAGCATTGGGCTCTTAGTTATCCTTAAAGCGCCCAATGAAGACTCTGATCAGACTGCGCGGATGCGCAGGCTGATCTGAGTCTTTGCTGGGCGCACATGTCTTATTGTAGGATTTGTCATGCGCTGGCTCATATTCAAGTGACAACAGTTTTAAGATTTGTTTTTGTTTGATTTGAGGTTAAACGTCTCCGTCAACACTGTAAAGGTCATTTTGGAGACGTTGCTTCAAATTTTGTGGGACTTTTACCCGACATTGAGACATCTCAAGCCCTGCCGCCAAATGAAACCAATAGGGTGTATAAGCATGGAAGGTCCCGGCTTGCACCGCTTTGCCTGGGCAGGCTTAGATTCTCTAAGCGGTTTACCAGTACTCGTGTGCGGGTCGGTTTAAGCTCTGCGTGGAAGCATCATTCAGCCCATCTAATTCTTCAAGCCCCGCTGGGCACGACCTATGTTTGCAGTATTTATAAGAAAAAATATTAGAGATTTTCATAAAAAAGTAGCCATTTTGGAGATGAGAAATATGCACTATGTCGCACGGGTGTGTTGTCGTAATGAGTTGGCCAATCTTAATCTAATTCCATATGAAGCATTATCAGGTAGGGGAAAGGCTGTATAAGATTTTCGTGTTGATCGGATCAGAATATTGTTGCCAAGGCAACAAATTACTCCTTAAAATAGGACAAAAATCTACTTTTCTAAATCAAGAATGCCCATAGCTTCGATATTAAGTATGAAAAACATCAAGTGGTCCGCTACAGAAATCCTGCCAATCATGCACCTGGGGGTCCAAATTGGCCACGCCTTAACGCTTATCAGCTCCCATTGACTAACATTGGGAAAATTCTTTTCTGTGGCCATAATGTCCAGAGCTTAGATATATAGTATGTAGAAACGTTTAGTGGTCAATAATATATGCCCCACTGGAGTCCGAATTGGTCACGCCATGGGGCTTATCAGTTCCCATAGAATTATAATGGGAAAATATCAAAAATCTTCTTCTCTGAAACCATAAGGCATAGAGCTTCAATTTTTAGTATTAAGCAACGACAATCGGTCCTCTACGAAAATCCTGCCAATCATGCCCCTGGGGTCTAAAATGGTCACCCCCCGCGGCTTATCAGCTACCATAGACTTATAATTGAAAAAAAAAACATCAAAAATATCCTTCTGTGAAACCATATTACCTACAGCTTATATATTTAGTATGGAGCAAATTCTTGTGGTCCCCTAAATAAATCCTGCCAATCTTGCCCATTGGTTCCAAGTTGGTCTCGCCCCGGCGGTTATCAGCTCCCATAGACTTACAATGGGTAATTTCAAAAGTCTTCATCTCTGAAACCATCATGGCCCAGAGCTGAGATATTTTGTATGTTGCAACATCTAGTGGTCAACTACATAAATCCTGCCATCCATGCCCCTGGGATCCAGCTTGGCCACTCCCTGCGGCTTATCAGTTCCCATATAAAGGGTTCAACTTCAAAAATCTTCTTCACTGAAACCATACGGGATAGGGCTTAAAGGGAAACACCCACAAAAATTAACTGTCACTTTAAAATAATGCCTTTATTGATGCGAACATTTTGGTACAAATTTTATAAAAATCGGTTGAAAGGTTTTGAAATTATGACCTTTTTAACATTTTACAATTGCTGTCTATGAGGGCCGCCATTTTGTTAATCTAGTCACGTGACCAAAATAGAAAAATAATAATTTACAGCAAACTTTTCAGATTTTGTACTTAAAAACAGTAAATTATCATCGCATTGAATAAATGGAATGCATACTGAGCTATTTATTGCTGTTTTATTGCACGAGAATCGCTGTAATTCAAAGTTTTCCAATTGTGAGTTTATGACGTCATTTACTCACAGCCTCGTTCTGGACTAACAAAACCAGAATTTGTGAAATATTCAAAAGGTCATAACTTCTAAACCACTCAGTCAATTTTCATAAAACTTGTACCAAAATGTTTGTCTCCTCAAAACCTTTGTTCTAAAGTGAAAGTTAATTTTTGTGGTTGTTTTCCTTTAAATGTTTGGTATGAAGCAACGTCAAGTGGTCCTCCTAAACATCCTGCTAATCATGCCCCTGGGGTCCAAAATGGTCACGCTCCGTGGCTTAATGTGGCCGGTGTTGCATATTTCAGTACCGGTCGTGAACAGACTCAATAAAATCGAGTCTTCTATTTGCGTTTATCTAGTGTGTTAACTGAGTTCATTTATAATCATTTAAAATATGAGGTCTGCTTAAGCCGGTGCTAAGGGGCGTGGCCGGTGTTGCACATTTCAGTACTGGTCATAACCAGTAAAACCGGGTCTGTTGGTTTCGTTTATTTGGTGTAGTCTTTGCTTCCAAAGGATCTAACTATTCAGAATTTATTTATCAGCTCCCATAGACGTATAAATGAAAAAAAAAATATTCAAAACTTTTCTTTTGTGAAACCATAAGGCCTAGAGGTTATATATTTAGTATGTAGCAACGTCTAGTGGTCCCCTACAGAAATCCTGCCAATCATACCACTAAGGTCCAAATTAATTTCGCCCCGGGGCTTATCAGCTCCCATAGACTTACAGTCGGAAAACAAAAAACTTAACTATTCTATTCTGAGACCATCAAGCCCAGAGCTTAGGTATGTATGTTGCAAAATATAGCGGTCGTCTACATAAATCCTGTTAATCATTCCTCTCAGCTCCAAACTGACCACGCCCTACGGCTTTACAATAACCATAGACTTATAATGTGAAAACTTCAATAATCTTCTTCTCTGAAACCATAAGGCCCAGTGCTTAAAAATTAAGTATGTAGCAACATCTTGTGGTCCTCTACATAAATCCTGTCAATCATGGCCCTGGCTCCTAATTGTCCACGCCCTTGGCCTTATCAATTCCCATAGCATACTAATGGGAAAACCTTCAAAAATCTTCTTCTCTGAAACCATAAAGCCTAGGGCTTATATATTTAGTATGAAGCAACGTCAAGTGGTCGTCTACATAATCCTGCCAATCATGTCTCTTAACACCCCTATAGACTTGCTGTCGAGTCCTCACTGTTGTTTCATCTCTGTGGTTGTTTGATTTTTTGTGTTCATGGAGATGTTGGACTGATGAGTTAGGAGGCCTTCATGCGGACTGGGTGGGTTGTTTGGCTAAATCGCGACTGAAGTAAGGGCAAATTGTGGCCACGTAAATTCGATATAAGTACTCCAGTGGAATTCGTTTCACTACCCATTCCAAGGCGGTTCTTTGGCCGCGGTTTATTTTTGTTATGGTTTGTCTTTGGGCGTTTATGTCGCTTATATTATTTTGTTTTGGATAACCAATTGGCCATTTTGTGGGAAAGTAACTGTCCTTTTGGCTTTCCGCTATTGATGTTTCCATTAGGTTCTATTGTTTCAGGTTTGTGTTTTTTTTCCTCTTTGGTGTCTCTGATGGGAGCTGTGGGTTAATTGTATCGATTCCTGGGAATTGCCTCCACTTCTATTTTACAATTAGAAGAATTTCAAAACTCTTTTTTCTCTGTAACCAAAAGGCTCAGAGCTAAGGTATTAAATATGTAGCAATGTCTAGTGGTCAACTACATAAATCCTATCAATTAAGTCCCTGGGCTCCAAAATGGCCACGCCCCGCGGCTTATCTGCTACCATAGACTTATAATTAAAAAAACATCAAAAAATCTCTTTCTGTGAAACTATAAGGCCTACAGCTTAGATATTTAGTATGTAGAACTTCTTGTTGTTCCTCTACATAAATCCTGCCAAGCATGCCCCTTGGGTTCAAATTGTCCTCGCCCCGGGGATTATCAGCTCCCTTATCCTTACAATGGGTACTCTGAAACCATCAGGTCAAGAGCTGAGATATTTAGTATGTAGCAACATCTAGTGGTCAACTAAATCAAGCCTGCAAATCATGCCCCTGTAGTCCAGCTTGGCCACGTCCTGCGGCTTATGAGTTTCGATGGACTTATAAAGGGTAAAACTGCAAAAGGCTTCTTCTCTGAAACCAAAAGGCCTGGAGGTTAGTTATTTAGTATGAAGTAACGTGACGTGGTCCGATACACAAATGCTGCCAAAAATGCTCCCTGGGTCAAACATGGCCCCGCCCCGGGACTAATCAGCTCCCATAGACTTTTAATTGGAAAATCTTCAAAAATCTTCTATGAAAACCTAGAGCTTAGATATTTAGCATGTAGCAACGTCTAGTGGTTCCCTACAGAAGTGCTTCCAATCATGCCTTTGGGGTCCAAATTGGCCATGCCCTGGGGCTTATCAGCTCCCATAGACTTACAATCGAAAAAAAAATCAAAAATATTCTTCTCTGAAACCATCAGGCCCAGAGCTTAAATATTTAGTATGTATCAACATCTAGTGGTCGTCTACACACATCCTGCATGCCCCTGGACTCCAAATTGGCCACGCCCTGCGGCGTCATCATTCCCATAGACTAATAATGTGAAAAATTTCAAAAAAGTTCTTCTCTGAAACCATGAGACCCTGAGCTTAGATATTTAGTACGTAACAACAACTAGGGGCCATCTATATAAATTCTGCCAATCATGCTACTGGGATCCAAATTGGCCACGCACTGGGGCTTATCAATTCCCATAGACTTATAGTGGGAAAAACTTCCAAAATAATCTTCTCTGAAACCATAAGGCCTAGAGCTTAGATATTCCGTATGTAGCAACGACTAGTGGTTCCCTACAGAAATCCTGCCAATCATGCTAATGGGGTACAAATTGGCTACGCCCCGTGGCTTATCAGCTCTTATAGAATTATAATCGGTAAAAAATTCTCTTCTTTGAAACCATCAGGCCCACAGCTTAGATAATTAAGTATGTAGCAACAATTAGTGATCGTCTACATAAATCCCGCCAATCATGACCCTGGGCTCTAAATTGGCAGCGCCCTGCGACTTGTCAAAAATTGTCTCCTCTGAAACCATTAAGCCTAGGGCTTATATATTTAGTATGAAGCAACGTCAAGTGGTCCTCTACATAAATCTTGCCAACCATGCCCTTAGGAATCAAAATGGCCACGTCCTGCGGCTTATCAGCTCCGACAGATTTACAATGGAAGAATTTCAAAAATCTTCTCTGTAACCAAAAGGCCCAGAGCTTAGGTAATATGTAACAATGTCTAGTGGTCAACTACAAAAATCCTGCCAATCGTTCCCCCGGAGTCCAAATTGGCCATGACCTGGGGCTTATCAGTTCCCATAGACTTATGAATGGAAAAAAAAAACGTCAAAATTTTTAGTATGTAGCAACGTCTCGAGGTCGTCTACATAAATCCTGCCAATCAAGTCCCTGCGACCAAAATTGGTCACGCCCGGGCGCTTATCGATTCCCATAGGCTTACAATGTGAAAACTTTCCATTTTTTTCTTCTCTGAAACCATAAGGCCCATATCTTAGAAGTCAATTGTGTTAATCCTGCCAATCATGCCCTTGGGGTCTTAATTGGCCACGCCCTGGGGATTTTCTGTTTCCATAGACTTAAAATTGAAAAAGAAAACTTCAAAAATCTTAATCTCTGAAACCATAAGACCCAGAGCTTAGACATTGAGTATGTTGCAACAGCTACGTAAATCCTGCCAATCGTGCCCCTAGGGTCCAAACTGGCCATACACATCCCGGTGTTTATCAGCTCATATCCACTTATAAAGGGAAAAAACTTCAGTAATCTTCCTCTCTGAAACCATAAGTTCCAGCGTGTTGATATTTAGCATGTAGCAAATATGTTCTATAAAAGGGTTATCCTTTGGAAGCAAGGAATACACCACAGAACTGAAATATATGGAGTGTATATGTTTTCTGGGCCAGACTAGCTAGTTTCGGCCAATTAGGCCTCATCAGTGACCCTTGGTCACACCCAAGGGTTTATCAGCTCCCATAGACTTGTAATGGGAAAAACTTCAAAAATCTTCTTCTGTGAAAACAGAGCTTAGACATTTAGTATGTAGCAACATCTAGTGGTCAACTACATAAATCCTGACAATCATGTCCCATGGACCCAAAGTGGTCATGCATCAGGGGTTATCAGCTGCCATTGACTTAATAAAATGTTCCCCAGGTGAGCTGTTTAGGCTGATTGAGCCTTTTGTTTCGTGATAGTGTCCAGAGCTGCAAAGAGGGAGCTAGATAACTATTGTGATAATATGAAAACTTATCGCAAAATGTCTTTTGACTTGATAGATTTTGTAAGGTAACCAGGCGCTAAAAGTAGACTTTCGGATGAGTCTTTAAACCGAGGTCCCGTCTCCGTATGACCTTAGCTGTTGGTGGGACGTAAAACTAAAACTCACTCACGCTTAAAGCACATAGGGGCTACCCGTAAAATCTCTCAAGTTTCCTGAAAATATTTATCGCGATAATGTGAATTGCTATCGCGATAGTTTCGTCATTTATTTTCTGATATATATAAAAAAAACTCATCTGCCAAAAGGTAAATGACTAAATTGTGGTACCGTACCAAAACCGAAATGGTTACACGTGCTTTTATCCCTAAGATGCTTCCCCTCCTGGCCGTCCCCACCCCCTCCCCCCTATTCGTTTCCCCTCTATTTCTCAACATAGTCGTTTAGTCCCTAAACCCGAGTCATTTTGCCAAAAACAACTGTACTTTGCTGGTAGTGTAGGGACTTCAAACAAGACAGTCTTTCGTTTCAGATACGAGGATTTGTTTGTTTGATTTGAGGTGTAACGTCCGCGTCAACACTGTAAAGTTCATTTTGGAGACGTTGCTTCCAATTTTGCGGGACTTTTACTCGAAATTGAGATGAAATGACATCTTACGCCCTGTCGCCCAATGAAACCAATGTGGTTTATAAGCATGGACGGGCCGACTCGCACCCGCTTTGCCTGGGCAGGCTAAGATCCTCTAAGCTGTTTACCAGTACTCGTGTGCGGGTCGGTTTCAGCTCTGCGTGGAAGCATCATGCAGCCCATATATTTCTTCAAGCCCCGATGGGCGGGGGCCGTTCATATACGAGGTACTTTTGTTTATTGATTATCAATTTCAATTTTCCCTCTGGTCTAGTTTAACACATACATATAAACAAAGGTATTCCAAAATTTTGACTTCTATTTATATAGATATCAGGCTATTAAAATGGCGGAAATATCAAGAAAAACCGCGATATTTTATTCAGGAAATTCCAAACTATCTAGAAATCTTTTACAATTATCGCGATATGTTTTCAGCTCACCTGTCACGTAGTGACATGATGAACTTTTGTGACCGCTCGATGTCAGTAGTCCGTCGCACGTCGCCTGCCGTCCGTCTGTGAACAAAAAAGGCATATCCTCCCAAACCGCTGAACGGATTTTGAAATAATCTTACAGAAATATTCCTTGTGTGACGCTCTACCAAAATTGTCGAAATGATTCCGACCGCCAGAGCTAAAAAATAGAAACAAGAGGGCCGAGATGGCCCTGATACGCTCACTTGATATCAAGTTGTCACATAGCTTCTGAAAGACATGTGGGTGTCAGACATTCCGTGAAGCATAACTGTTGTACTAACACTCCTATGAAGTTTGAATGGATCTGGCCCAAGAGTTCGGGAGAAGTTCGTATTTGAATCAAATTGATGACATGCTTCTATTTTTAGCTCTGGCAGTCATCTTGCTACTCAAAGGAGAACGATTTTAGCTATTTTGGTAGGGAGCCATCTGAGCAACACTCTTGTGAAGGTTGAATCAGATTGGATCATGTGTTTAAAGAGTTCGCATTTGTAGCAAATTTACGTGGGTTTTTTTTTTTGTTGTTGTTGTTTTTTTTTTTTTTTTGTTGTTTTGTTTTTTATTTTTAGCTGTGGTGGCCAGTCTGCTCATCTGAGTAGAACCATTTTAGCTACTTTGGTAAAGGGTCACTCAAACAACATTCCTTAAAAGTTTGAATGAAGTTGACCGGGGACTACAAGAGGAATTTTTGTTTAACGATTTGTTTTTATTTTTAGCTCTGGTGGCCATCGTGTCCGTTAGAGCAGAACGATTCTAGCTTTTTTGGAAGGGAGTGACCTAGGCAACATTCCTGTGAAGCTGAATCAAATTGGCCCAAGGGTTTAGGAGGAGTTCGCGTTTGAAGCAAATATACGATGTTTTCCTTTTTCAGCTCTGGTGGCCATTTTGTCTGTCAACAATATATTTAAAGGGCAGCTCCTCTTAAACTGGGCGAGCCTCCACCAGAATTGATTTAACGGTTCCAGTCTGCTGAATAAGCTTAAGATGGCCACCAGAGCCAGAAAAAAGACTAAAGGCCCAAGTTTGCTAGACTCGCTCACCTGGAGGAGGCTGGTCATATATTACATTTTGCCTTGGTGGCCATTTTGTCTATCAGAACACACGGCTTTTAGCAACTTATCTTGATGCTTTTGATTAAGTTTCTGAACAGCTTAGTCTGATTTAGGGTTCAGGAAGAGATGATGTTGATGCAGAGTAGAAGTGTATAGTTTGGCAGGCCAGAGCTATTGTTTGCACCAGCCTTTGGCATGTTCTGTTATCAAGGATGTAAACCAAGTCAACCAGTCATTTGAATACAAGTGTTACACAAACAAAGCTTTTGTGTATGTATGTATATGGCCATTTGCCAAAAGCCACAATACCGAATCTTCTTGTCAACTCAGCGAGTTTAACTTATACTGACAACACCTGAGCTGCACCTACCTCTAAATCTTATATGCAATTAATATACAGGTGCTTTGGACGATTTCAAGATGGCCATCATCTGGGATATCATAATGCAACAATTATAGCAATTTTCAATCGCCATGTCACCCAAATGCCTCCCAACAATTTCAACTCATTGAAATAGACAATTCAGTAGCAGATGTGGGATATCAAGACAAAATGGTACTAAGAAGTCTGATTCTCCATGTCACCCCAATGCCTTTCATCAAGTTGAAGCTCATTTCAACTCGATATGGTTTGAAGTTGGCCAATATAGAAGCCATCTTAAATAACAGAATAGAATAATTTCAGTAATTCCGAATCTCCATGATGCTCCAATGTCTCCAATCAAGTTGTAGCTCCATCTAATCTTTGGTTTAAAGAGATGTAGAATGGGAATTTCAAGATGGCCGCCAAGGTGGCCATCTTGTATATCGGAAAGGAACAATTTTATCAAATCTGAATTTTCAATAACTTACCAATGCCTCCAATCAACATTCAGCTTGATTTGACATCTGGTTCCGTATAAGATGTCGTTTGAAGAATTTCAAGATAGCCTCCGTGCACGGCCATCTTAGATATCGGAGCAGAACAATTTTTGCAAATCTGAATCTCCATGTTACCCCCAGCTCAGTCCAACCCTTGATTTGGGAAGGGATGTCATTTGAAGAATTTCAGGATTGCCGCCATAGGAGGCCATCTTGGATATGGGAACTGACGTTTAGCAAATCTGACAAGCTTCCTACGCTATACTGGTTACCAAAACTTCATAAAAGACCTTACAAAGCACGGTTTATTGCAAATTCTAGCTCTTGCACTACCACTGAACTTTCTAAATTATTAACTTCCTGTCTTACTGCTATTAAAACGCATGTGATTAAATATTGCGATAAAGTCTTTGAAAGATCAGGAAGAAATCTGTTTTGGTCTATAAAAAAATCGAATGAGGCTTTAAATTAATTGAAATCCAGACATTTTCGTGCTTCAAGTCTGTCTACTTACGATTTTTCCACTCTTTACACTACACTTCCTCATAATCTTATAAAAGAAAAGCTTAATGATTTAATTGAATGGGCTTTTCACAGAGAAGATTCTCTCTATCTTGCATGTAATGTCAGAAATGCATTTTTCACTTCTAAAGAGCATAAGAATTATACACTTTGGTCATGTCAGAAAGTGTGTGATGCCCTCACCTTTCTACTTGACAATATTTATATTAGATTCGGTACTAAGTTATTTAGACAAATTGTGGGCATTCCGATGGGTACGAATTGCGCACCTCTTGTGGCTGATCTATTCTTGTATTGTTATGAAAGAGACTTCATTTTGTCGCTTTCCATTGATAACCAATCTGAAATTATTGAAGCTTTTAGCTCCACTTCTAGATATTTAGATGATTTATTAAATATTGATATACCTATTTCGATGGTTTGATCAGTCAGATTTACCCCCCAGAACTTCAGTTAAATAAAGCAAATTCTTCTGATACCGAGGCCCCGTTTTTGTATTTACATCTGTCTGTTGTGGATGGGTTTGTTTCATGCAAAATTTATGATAAACGCGATGACTTTGATTTTGAGATTGTAAAGTTTCCTTTTTTGGATGGTGATGTTCCTCGTGCGCCATCCTATGGCGTTTATATTTCGCAATTAATTCGATTTGCTAAAGTGTGTAGTCATGTAACTGACTTCAACCCTCGTAATAAATTATTAAAGGCTAAACTTCTTAATCAGGGTTATCGGTACCATAAACTACGCAAAGCCTTTTCAAAATTTTATAGACGCCATTCTGATTTAATTTAAAAATTCAATATTGGACTTAAATCTCTTCTGCAACAAGGTCTATCGGAACCTGAATTTTATGATGACTTAGTATATAAATTCAGAAAAATATATAACCGCAATGACTTTAGCACCCAATTTCGTAAAATCATTCTTCGATATAAAAAGATTGGGTACAATATGGATATTATACGACAGACTGCATGCATGGTAGTTAACCCAATCACGGTTGACAACTTTGCTTCCCTCTTTAATTGCACGCCGGTGGGTCAGGCCTCAGATTCTATGACGGTACCAACGTAAAGGCTTATTGAGAATTAGAGAGATCTAATTCAAGGTAATGTTGGTTGGTGCCTGATGCTCTGTCTCTGGTTGGGCCCATCGGAGTCTAACTGTTGGTTTTCTTTTGCTCACGCATTTCAGTGGTTTCTTGCTGTCGAGTCCTCACCGTTGTCTCACCTCTGTGGTTATTTGATTATTTGTGTTCACGGAGATGTTGCACTGATGAGTTAGGAGGCCTTCATGCGGACTGAACAAATGATTTGTCTAAATGGCGGCGGAAGTAAAGGCGAGGATTGTGGCCACGTAAAATCGATTTAAGCCCCCCAGTGGAAATCTTTCCACTGACCGTTCCAAGGCGGTTCTTCTGTGGCGATTTATTTATGTTGTTGTTTGTTACTTACTGTGTGTATCACTTGTGTCTTTTAATTTTGGATGGTCATATGGCCATTTTATGGGAAAGTAACTGTCCTTATGGCCTTCCTTTGTTTAGGTTTCCATTATGGTCTGGTCGCTTAATGTTTGTATTTCTTTCCCTTTGGTGTCTTTGATGGGTGAAGTAAGTTAATTGTATCGATTCCTGATCTTTGTTTTACTTCTACTTTGCCATTTTGCCCCGATGCCTTCCATGAAGTTTCAAGTTGATCCAAATTCTGGTTCGCCAGAAGCCGTTTGAAAAATTTCAAGATGGCCGAAATCGCGGCCATCTAGGATAACGAAACAATTTTAGCAACTCTGAAGCCCCATGTCATCCTGATGCCTCCCATCAAGTTTTATCTCAACTGAACCTTTGGTTTGGGACGAGATGTCGTTTGAAGATTTTCGATATCGGAACGGATAAGCAAATCTGAATCGCTATGTCATCCCGATGCCTTCCATCAAGTTTCAGCTCAATTCCTCCATTGGTATAGGAGGAGATGTCGTTTGAAGCAATTCAAAATGGCCACCATGGCAGCAATCTTGGATATCTTAACAGAAGGCTTTAAGCAAATCTGAATCTCCATGTCACTCCGTTGCCTCCCATCAAGTTTCAGCTCAATTCGTCCTTTGGTTCGGGAGGAGTTTTCGGTTGAAGAATTACAAGATGGGCGCTATTGCGGCCAGCTTGGACAGCGGAACTGGTCGATTTTAGCAACTCTGAATCTCCATGTCACCAGGATGCCTCCCATCAAGTTTCATCTCAATGCAACCTTTGGTTCGGGAGGAGCTGTTTTCTGAAGTATTTCAAGATGGCCGTTATGGCGGCCATCTTGGATATCGGAACGAAACGATTTTAGCAAATCTGAATCTCCGTGTCACCCCGATGCCTCCCATCAATTTTCATCTCAATTAGACCTTTGGTTCAGGAGGAGATTTCGTTAGAAGATTTCAAGATGGCTTCTATTGTGGCCATCTTGGAAATCCGAACAGAACAGTTTTAGCAAATCTGAATCTCCATGTCACCAAGATGTCTCCCACCAGGTATCAGGTTAATCTGAATGCCAGTTGGGGAGGAGATTTCGAAAATAAGAAAAGTTAACGACGGACAGACGGGACCGACAACAGGCCACAACATAAGCTTACCTGGAGCTTGCTCTAGGGAAGCTAATAAGGATCAGATCAAAAATAAAGTCGCTATCGCCCAGACCACATTTTCCCCATTATATGTCTATGGGAAACAAAATGGCAAATGACTCTCATGTGAATAGTCCGATCTCCACCAAATTAGAACTTGTCCAAGATTTTATGGCTGTCATCATTACATAAAAGTTGAATGAGGATCAAATCAAAAATAAGTTCGCTATCACCTGGACAACATTTTCCCCAGAATATGTCTATGGGAGTTGAAAGGGCAAATAACTTTCATGTGAATAATCCGATCGGCCAAAAATTCAAACGTATGCATGATTTTATGACTATCTTCATTACCTACAAGTTTAATGTGTATCATATCAAAAATAAAGCCGCTATTACCTAAACAACATTTTACCCATTATATGCCTGTGAGACAAAAGGGCAAGTAATTATTATGTGAACAATTCGATCTGCCTTAAATTCGAAACTGTCCAAGATTCGATGGCTGTCCACATTCCCTACAAGTTTAATGTGGATTAGATAAAAAATAAAGTCGCTATCGCCCGGACAACATTTTCACCATTATATGCCTGGGAGACAAGAGGGCAAGTAACTCTAATGTAAATAATGCGATCTGCCCTAAATTCAAACTCATCCAAGATTTTAAGGCTGTCCTCATTACCTACTAGTTTCTGTGGATCAGATCAAAACTAGTGTTGCTATTTCTCGGACAAAATTTTCCTCATTATATGTCTATTAGAGATGAAAGGGCAAGTAGCTGTCATCTGCCCCTAATTCGATCTTGTCCAAGATTTTACAGCTGTCCTCATTACCTGCAAATTTGATGAGAGTCTGATTAACAATAATGTTGATATCGCCCGGACAAGAAAAAGCTAACGACGGACGATGGACAACGGACAATAGGCCACAGCATATGTCGATCTGAAGCAGCATGTTCCCCATAACAAGTATACGGCAGATGAAAGGGCAAGAACCTTTCACATGAAAAATCTAATCTGTCCCATATTCAAACTACCCATTGCCTACAAGATCAAATAAAAAATAAAACATCTAACACCCGGACAATATTTTCCCCATATTAAGTCTATGGGGGCAAAAGGGCAAGTAACTCACATGAACAACCCGATCTGCTCCAAATTTGATCTCGTTCAAGACTTAATGGCTGTCCTCATTGCCTTTAAGTTTGTTGAAGATCTGATCAAAAGTAAAGTTTCTATCGACCAGGCAACATTTTAAGTCTAAGGGAGACTAAAAGGCAAGTAACTCTCATATAAACAATCCGATCTGCCCCATATTCGAACTCGTACACGATTTTATGGCTCTCCTCATTACCAACAAGTTTGTTGAGCATCAAACAAGATATAAAGTGTATATCGCCCGGACAACAATTTCATCATTATAAGTCCATGGAGGACGAAAGGGCAAGGTACTCTCATACGTACAATCTGATATGCCCCAAATTCGAACTCGTCCAAGATCGTATGGCTTTCCTCATTACCTACCAGTTCGTTAAGGATCAAACAAAAAATAAAGTGTCTCTCGCCCAGACAACATTTTCCCCATTATAAGTATATGGGGAACGAAAGGGCAAATAACTCTGGCGCAAATAATCAGATCTGCCCAAAATCCAAACTCACCCAAGATTTTATGGCTATCCTCTATACCTACAAGTTTAATAAGGATCGGATCAAAAGTAAGGTTGATATTCCCGGACAATATTTTCCCAATTATATGTCTATGGAGGATGAAAGGGCAAGTACTTTTCACACGAACAATCCGATCCGCCCAAAATTCGAACTCGTCCAAGATATTATGGCTTTCTTCATTACCTACAAGTATTAAACAAAAAATAAAGTGGCTATCGCCCGGACAATATTTTCCCCATTATAAGTCTATGGGGGAGGAAAGGGCAAGTACCTCTCACACGAACATGCCGATTTGCCCCAAATTCGAACTCGTCCAAGATTTTATGGCTATCCTCATTACCTAAAAGTTTGTTGAGGATCATACAAAAAAAAATTAACGTTCCTATCGCCCGAACAACATTTTCCCCATTATAAGTCTATTGGAAACGAAAGGGCAAGTAACTCTGACACGATTAATCCGATCTACCCAAAATTAGAACTTGTCCAAGATATTATCGCTGTCCTCATTTCTTACAAGTTTTTCCCTATTTTAAATCTATAGGGGATGAAAGGGCAAGTAATCCTGACACGAACAATCCAATTCGCCCCAAATTCGAAATATGGCAATATTATATCGGTCAGTCTAGTATTTGTAGTCCGTGCGAAGGAAAAATAAGACGTTAAGGGTCAGTGTTGCCGAATTTTCTTCACAAATTAAGAACAGAGCAGTGATTCGATACCTGATTTTGAAACAAAAGTCGAATAGGAAATTTATGAGGAATTGTGAGGAGTTTACAGAAAGATAACTCCTTCGTATTCCCTATAGGGAAGTTGTTAAAACCATCATCTTGGGAAAGTGCGGATCCGGTCAAGAAACCGCCCATGTGTTAAATATTTTTTTTCGCAAGTCTCTTCGACATTGATGGTGATGGTCCGTTACTGGATTTTACAGACCAATCATTTTCATCAGAATTCAACAACATCTGAAGAACAGGTACTACATCAACTGAAAGCTTCCAAATCACAAGGCCGGGATAATTTTCACACAAAATTGCTTAAAGAAAAGGCAGTTAAAATGAAAAAGCCTCTTTCGAGCATTTTCCAAAATTCTACAGATGAGGGCGTAATACCAAAAAAACGGACAAAAAGCAAATGTTACGGCTATATTCAAAAAGGGAGACCGGAAAAGAACTTCAAATTATAAATCCATTAGCCTTACAACAGTGTCAGGGAAACTACTTGAAAAACAATTTTGTAATACTATAGTTGATCATATGACCGAAAATGATTTATTTTCTGAAGCTCAACAAGGATTTCATGCAGGAAGGGCATGTGTAATTAAGGCGTAGCTATACCAAATTTAGTGACACAGAGGCCTTTCTGATATTTAATCTTCATCAGCGTGTCTCAACCCAAAAGTTCTGAAACCGAAACGGCTGATGGACAAAACCCGGCAAACACAGCACACCTCATTCCTCGCACACATCGACCTACGTAGCTCATGAGACATGTCAACTGGAGGCATCAGGCAAGAGACGCCTTCCCTAGGACGTATAGGCGTCCTCCACCGAGCCAATAGCAGCAAACATGGCCCACACTCCACGGAAGTTCCGGGCATCAGGAAGGAGATATCCAAAGTAGCGAGACTTGCAAAATTTAAAATATATCAAAAGGTGGCAACCAAATCCGCTAATATACATGTCTCAACTGACAAGTCAGGGTTAGAGTCACCAACTCCTGGAGTTCATGGAAGACATCACAGAGGCAATAGGCAATGGTCATAAGGTAGATCTGATTTACCTAGATTTTTGTAAAGCCTTCGACAAAGTGCCTCATCGAAGGCTTCTAAAGGAAATGGAACATTATTATATTAAAAGGAACATCTTAACTCTTATACTGCTGTTCACGACAACCCCTATCTTTGGAAATAGTGTAAATCCAGATCAGGATCTACACTGTTTGACATTCAATTTATGAATTTGTAAGAATAAATTACATCAAGTAATCTCTTTGGTTCAAAGTCAGAAATGGGTGTGGCTAAACTGAATATTCAGCAAGAGAAGGGTTAAATGGGCGAGAGGAGTCCTCAGTCATTGTGACCGGCTCTGCATAAGAAATTTTCGGTGTACCTAGTGGCATTCACAAGGGCATTGTACTGGGAAAACATTATATTCTATTTTTGGTTTATATAAACAACATTCCGGATGCAGTAGGTGGCCTCGTGAAACTATTCGCAGATGGCGCCAAGTTATACTCTATCGTAGAAAGCAATCAAGTACTGGCTCATGAAAATAAATTTACCAGAGCGGAAACATGGCACAAGACTGGAAAATATTATTTAACAGCCTGAAATGTTACCAGCTCCATATAGGAAAACACGAAACCAACACACAAAACGAACTGATGTAATCAATACTCATTGTGTTACGTCAGTGAATGAGAACACAATAACAACAAAGTAACTATAGCCAATCGAAATCCTGGGATTATCTTCAGGTCATTCAGCTTTCTTTACAGAGATGTGTTTGTGAATTTATTCAAATCTTTGGTAAGGCGCATTTTGAGTATGCGTCATCCGTCACTGGTCACAACTTCTATAAAAAGATAAAATAGCTATTGAAAACATACAGAAAATGGGGACCAGGCTAGCTAGTTAACTCGCTACAAGGATTAATAGACAGAGAAAAACTAAAAGTCTTGGGCCTTCCAACTTTGGAAGCTTTCAGCGTGTTGGGTGCAAAAATACCTTAGTAGGAACAACGAGCTGTCCGAGTGTCCATGTCTAAGTCACTTTTGGAAAGATATGATTCTGATCCGAAAGTTTTTCTTGAAAGAATAGTAACCGGTGACAAAACTTGGATCCATCACAATGATCCTGAGACAAAACAGACGAAAGAAGAATAAGCAATAGACTGGTCACGGCTCACCGCACCGAAAGTGATTCAAGACTCAGCCCTCAGTTGACAAGGTCTTGGCAACTGTGTTTTGGGATTGCAAGGGGGTTCAGCTGGTGGACTTTTTACCTCATGGCCAAACTAATAATGGGGACTATTATGCTAATATTTTGGACCAATTACGCGTAGCTATAGTACAGAAAAGGCGAAGACTTTCTGTCGTCGCAATGAACTGGAATGGTTTCAAACCATTTCTCCCATCCACCCTTTTCTCCTGATCTGGCACCAGTGATTACTTTTTGTTTCCGAACTTGGAGAAAGAATTACGTGGACGTCACTGTCGGAGAGCTTAAGGCAGCGGTTAGGGGACTGATTGACTGTAAAGACTCTGAATTCTACAAAAATGGATTTTCAGCCTCGGAACGTCGATGTAGGAAATGCGCATTGCTGCGGTGTGACTATATGGAAAGCGAAGAAGTCAAGCGTGACTTTAAGTAGGTCAGGCAAGGTACTTATTGAACGACCCTAGTACGTAGTCAGAATACAATATGTCAAAGATCCAAAGCAAAACTGTTGCTCGCGGGTCGCTGTTTTAAGAATTTATGTACATGTATGCTAGAATAGAAATCAATTAAAGTGGCCTCTTATCCTGGTCAACATTGTCTGCTTAAAGTATAGGTATTGTTGTATAAACTTATAACGAATAAAACCAGTCCAACATCGGTGCCCTTAAATTGGTCAAGAACCTGTCAATAGCTTTTAAATGCAAAATTCTATGTATATACGGGTTAATGCAATGCATTCAAGATTTTTCATTGAAGATTTAAAACATCTGCGACTGATTCATCTTCCAAGTTGACGTTCTTCTATTCTTTTTTTGAATTTATCACTAATATCTTTGTCTTGTCAACATGTATCGTGTCCATGTAACATAATCCTTTCGCCTTGTATGACCTTACCCCAGCCAATCAATCTGAAACAAAGCATACATGTATGTATCCACATTTTTTATGTTGACCAAAAATACAATATTCACAAGATCGAATCAAGAATCTTGTATACCGTCGAAATTCAATGGCTCGAAGTCCTCTGGGAGAAGGAAAATGTATTCGAGACTGAGTAGTTCGAGCTATTGAGGTTAACTAATAGCGCTATGCCAGAATGCAGACTGGGGATTATTGTTGGACATCCTTTTGGTACTCTATATTATAAATGTATCCTGTGTGTACTCATTAGAATCGCCTCATCGATACATTTGCCAGGTAAAAGAAAAAATATCCCTTACTAGATCTATTTCTTATCTGTATGGATTACAGAATTCCATAGGGACTCAATCACGAGTTCGACTCTGTCATGGTAAACGAGCCATCGATGTTCGATCCATCGAAGTTCTACTACATCTGGATTCAGTAATATTTGAATCATGTCATGTAAAAATCGGTTTTATCAATTGTAAACAACAAAGGTGAACATAAACCTGTACATCCGTACAGTCTGATCAACACATTGTTCGCTTCTTGGAAAGTGCAATACATGTATCTGTTTTTAGATACCCATACCTTTAAGACACTTACTATTCTGTGTAGCTGAGCAGGCAAGTTCGTGCCATATCTGGTCGCAATTTCAGAGACAACATCAAAAGTAACTAGGACTTCAGGATTTCTCAGTGTAATTTGGCTTTTAGACAAAGGATGTCGCATACAAAACATTTGTTCGCCCTCAACTCGAGTATGCGTCATTAATTTGGCATCCCCATGTTAAAACCAGGTTCAGCAAGTTGAGAAGGCCCAGAGGACAGCAGCTCGATGGAGTTGTCGGCGATGGCGAAATAAAAATAGCGTCGGTGATATGCTCAGCGAATCGGAGTAGCTGTCGTGAGCCGTCCCTTTAACCTTCTTTTACATTATATACTCTCGATAAAATAAATAAAACACCAAAATCATCTCTAAATACTTGTACCGGGAGCTATTGGAAGACTTTCCTTGGGACTTAAGGGAATGGATACGACTTCAGGGGAGGCAACTTCTGCAATACCATTTTTGTCTCCCATGCCCAAAGGAGGTCAACTCTTAAAGAAAAGAATTTGCTCCTGAGGCGCTAATTCTTTCCTTTAGGAGCAGACCCCTCTTCAGTGGGACCGGGTTTATAGAAAAGCGAACATGAAGTCCCCAAAGACTGGCTCCCTTTGAAAAAATGGCGGAAAATCTTCCAGGTGTATCGTCCATTCCCCTTATGAAGGAGGTCGAAACAATTATGGTAAATGAGCCATCAGTCTTCGGGTCTTTTAAGTTTTACTGTATTGTTCATACCTCCAATGCCTCTCCACGCGCCTCAAAAGAGTGACTGTTTCTCCTGACTCTGCACATACTGGACTGGTCAGTACCAATTTAGCCATGTCAGATTTTATGGCCATGACGCGCCCTCCTGCTGACAAGGAACCAAAATTCAATAGTAGTATCTCATTCCTGGCTAATTTCTGTATCTGTCAAGTACAATATGCATACCAAAGACAGCTATCCAATAAATATGGCTTTAAAAAGCTGTGTTTCAGCTAACCCGACCGACCCTGACTTTTGTGCAGACCCTGCAATTTTTTTGCCATCCAGAAAAAAAAATAAAAAACAAATTCTTACAAACCGAATTTATTATGTTCTAGCACTTTTGATAAAAATTCATAAAACTGTCAAAATAGCTTAACTAATACTAGAAACCATGTTCTTTTGCTTCGTTGATGCTTTTAACCTCGTTATTTGAATGTTTTCAGATAAATATAGTTAAAATTTAGCCATTTTAATTTTAATTTGTTTTTTCCTTCGAATAAAATTTTGACAAGAAATAAAACGTTTTTTCGACCCACCGACCTATTCCCGTTTTCGGTATGTTAGTGGAAACACAACCATCACGAAAACACGCCTGTATAATTTTGACCCACTCAACCCAACTTTTGTATAGTAAAACTGGGGTTTACAGTAGTATACATTTTTTTCTTATTTCTGCTCATTATTTTTCTTAGCAATAAGACCAAGAGGTCCATTGGTCACTATCCTCACCAGAGCCTAGGTGGACACAGCCCACTGGCAGCAATGTATTTTAACATGGTATAATTTTGATCTACAGATCATAAAGTTTTATACGAGCCCCCTTTATGAAGTGGAGGGGAGAGAAACGGCTCCTATGGACCCCCCGCACACACAAACACACACACACACACACACACACACACACACACACACACACACACACACACAGATGGTGTGACTGAATGTATTGTGTCTAATCATAAGGAACAACAATATGTATGATTATAGGGTAGGGATCTGAGTGGTTTTTGAGATATATGACCTTTATGAAGTGGAGGGGTGGTGCGTGGCCCCTGCACATTGCCACAGCACAAAGATACCCCAGGTTGGGGTAACTGAATGAGACCCTAGGTTGGTGGAGCATTACCCGGGCAACCCCTTGGTGTCACTGAATGAGTCTTGTCATAAGAACATGAATATATATGGTTGAGGGGCGGGTCTCTGAGCAGTTGCTCAGATATTTGGCCTTTTGTGAAGTGGATGGGTGGGGCATGGCCCATTTGCACCCTAAGAGACCCCTGGGTTGCTATCGTTGAGTGTGTCTTATCATAAGGAACAAGAATATGTATAGTCTAGGGGTGGGGATATGAATGGTTTCTGAGATATTGTAACGCCCCGACTCCCTTTGGTTAACTCAGGCAGTGTCAGGATGTGTGAGGCCGATAAAAGGAGTCGGGTCGCCACAAGCAAACTCAGAGGTTCGTCTGATCCTGGTTGATATATTCTAAAATCTGGTAAATTAAAAACAAGATGCGGGGTTCATGACTATCTTTAATGAGGAAGGTTTGCATAAAAAATTAACATCAGTGCCTTAAGAAAAACATTTTCATATAACTGTATAACAAGGGGGATTATTCTGTTGACACCAGCAAATCTGGCAAGTTCCCTCGTATGCCTTAACTGTTTATCTTAATTCGGTCGATCCCTGCAAATTAAAGACTCTCGGATCGTTCCTCCCGCTATCCGTGTCCGTTGACCACCACCGGAACGATTACAGAAAAGAGACAAAAATTTCGGAGAAGGGATCAAGAAATTCGGTCAAGCTTGTAACTCTAAAACTCGGTAAAATCCCAGAAAACTGGAGAGAATTTAGCCATGCAAAGTTCCCTTGGAACCCTTTCTATCTAAACTTCTCCCCACAATTCGGGTTTACCGATTTTATACCTCTCTCATCTTTTCTTTTTACTCTTTTTACCGATTTCTTGCTGATGTTTACACTTCAACAGACCATTGGTGGTGGTGGAACGCTCGGACAAACCACGGTATTTATATCATCCGAGGTTGCTAGGATTCAGGCACGAGCGTACGTGCGGATAGTCTTCGTGCGTCGATGGCTGCAATTGGCTCGCTTGGCCACAGCGTACCAATCACAGTGCTCGGCACATAAAGATACAGGTTATCTGTACAAAATGCGTCGAGAGAACTTTCCAGTATCTTTAAACTGATAAAATAACGATTAGTGTCTGGATTACATACCTATTAAGACATCTGGTGTCTAAAACTCTGGTCTTTCACGAAAAGTTACTGTTCATTATGCGGATAACGCTGAACAAGGAGTTTTCTCCCCCGGAAAAGTACTTTGCATCGTCGGCGCGAGAATGGCAGACGTTTTAGCATTGATGGTGTTATAGATTCTTCGACCCTTTTGAAGGTAACTTATTCGAAGTAAGCAATTGTTATATCCAGTGATAGGTGATAATAAACTGTAACAAAATATTGGTGGCCGAATCATAACATTACCCCCACCTTTGAGAACAAAATTGGTCCCCAATTGATAACCAGGTTTTTAACAGCCACCAAATAGTTTTATGATATGTTTGTCTGCCATTCTTTAGCCGACGATTCTTATACAATGGACTGCATTATCATTCAAGATTCAACCTCCTGGAGTTTGATGCCCAGGTAGCAACACTCCCCATAGGTTGATCATGCTGTTACCCTAGATAAGATGTAATTTGCAACCTATAGATACAAATGCATTCCATTGTTATTACATAAGACAGGCATGCCATTTACTCAGATTTATTTAAAAGTGTGAAATAGAAAATGTAACATTTATGGTAACGAAATTTATGATGATGTAACTGTTTGAATGATCTTCATTGCTAACAATTATATCATGGGATAGGAATAATAACATATGTACAGGAAATAATGTGAGGATCGTGGCATCCCTGTTATGTTAAACATGTACCTGTATATATACTGTTATTAAATGATTTGTGAATAAAAACCTTAATGAAACACTTAGTTGTTCATTTTTAGTCAATTTTAAGTCAGTCTTGTCTGACATCAGTTTTGCTGTTAACCCTTGCTCGGGTTTTGTTTATATATCTCATAGTTGAAACGATTTCAAATAAAAGTCATTTCTTAAATTGAAACGGATTCATTTATGAAATACTCCTATAAATTCTGTTTTCAAACAGTCAGTATTGTTCGATTCATATTTGAATACACTAGCTTTTGTTTAACACAAGAATTCACTTAAGTCACAGTTTCATGGTAACCTTATTTACCTAAGTTTAGATATGTTTAGATTGTCACCTCTAGTCTTCCAACAGTTCTCATCATTAGGCTGTCACCTTCAGCCTAACAACAGTTCTCATTTTAAGGCGGACACCTTCTGCTTAACAACAGTTCTCATTTTAAGGCTGTCACCTTCAGCCTAACAACAGTTCTCATTTTAAGGCTGTCACCTTCAGCCTAACAACATTTCTCGATTTTAGGCTGTCATCTTCAGCCTTATCACATTTCTCATTTACATTTGGATTATCTGAGTCACTACCTGTTTCGAAAAACTGCTGACTCGGTTTACCAATAGTTGGTTTTGTTTACTGTCATCACTCCATGTTTTGACTTCTTTCCCTAGCGATATTTTGGGTAGGATTTGGGATCTGATTGTATCGATTCATGATCGTTTCCAATTTCTATTTCTAGCTTATTTTGGCAGGTCGAGGGAGACCAATCTGTTCCAGCCTTTATGCATATAAAATCCACCCCTTTCCGATTTAACTTGTAGCCGGGTATTAAAGACTATCATGTCCTCCACCACAGGCTACTCGTTAATTTAAATTTACAAACCACCCCCTTTCAAAGTAAATTATTGTCATTAAAGTCCACCCCCTCCCGGGTTCTAGGGTTCCAGTGGGGTTAGAAACGTTCAGGTTCTTCACTTTAACACTCATTCATTCATTGTAAACAGCTGGGTTAGAGACTGACATGTCCCCCACCGTTACTGTCACAATTCCCAATCTTCATCTTACTGTGTCATTCAAACCTTTTATGTGCACCCCCTTTTCCTCACATTCACATTTATCATGCACACCTCAACTCCCATACTACTTTCACACTTCTGCTTTCCATTCTCATTCTTCCAGTCCCACTTCTTCTCTCAACTTTCTCTCTATTGCAGTTAACAATATCTCGCACTTGAAGTAAGAGGCTTCGGTGCGGAGGGTGTGTAAGTTTTTTTATATTCAGGGGAGGGACTTTTCCCGTTCTAAAAAAACTTAACATATGAGCAAAGGGTTCAAAAAATAGGTGCCATCAATAGGGGTCATTGGGGAATTTGTAGACAACATTTTGGACAGAAGACTAGGGGTGTTGTGGAGGGTTCTTTCACAGGACGTATATAAAGTACCCCCAATATTAAAAATTATTTTTTTGTGTTTGGTCCTGGTGATTCTGTTCTAATTTCTTATGGGTGGGAGCAACAATTTTTATGGTTTTGCGGATAGAGTTTCTGTTGTCAACATGACTTTCAGTTTTATTTTGTTTCTCTTTTCCTTTCGTTACCCTGCACACTTTCTTCTCTTTTTCTACATCCTTTTTCTCCTTATTCTCTTTCTCTTTTCTTTCCTTTTCCTCTTTTTCTTTCTGTTCCCTCTCTTTCTCTTCTTTCTCTTTCTTTTCTTTTTCTCTTTGTTCCTTTCTTTCTTTCTCCTGTTCCTTTTCTTTCTTTTCCTTTTCAATCTTTTCCTTCCTTTCTTTTTCCTTCTGTTCCTTCTCTTTCTTTTCTTTTTCCATTCTCTCCTTCCTCTCTTTCTCTTTTTGTTCTTTTTCTTTCTCTTCCTTTTCTTGCTTTTCTTTTTCAATCTTTTCCTTCCTCTCTTTCTCCTTTTGTTCTTTTTCTTTCTCTTCCTTTTCTTTCTTTTCTTTTTCAATTTTTTCCTTTCTCTCCTTTTCCTTCTGTTCCTTCTCTTGTTTTTCTTTTTCCCATTTTTTCCTTCCTCTCTTTCTCCTTTTGTTCTTTTTCTTTCTCTTCCTTTTCTTTCTTTTCTTTTTCAATCTTTTCCTCCCTTTCTTTTTCCTTCTGTTCCTTCTCTTTCTTTTCTTTTTCTATTCTTTCCTTCCTCTCTTTCTCCTTTTGTTCTTTTTCTTTCTCTTCCTTTTCTTTCTTTTCTTTTTCAATTCTTTCCTGTCTCTCTTTCTCCTTTTGCCTTTCTTTGTCTTCCTTCTCTTTCTTTTCTCTTTCTTCCCTCTCTTTTTCCTTCTGTTGCTTTTCTTTCTCTTCCTTCTCTTTCTTTTCTCTTTCGATTCTTTCCTTTCTTTCTTTCTTTCTCTTCCTTTTCTTTTTCTTCCTTGTCTTTCCTTTCCTTTTCTTACCTTTCTTTCCTCTCTTTTTCCTTCCTTTCCTTTTCCTTCTGCTCTCTCACCTCCATTTCTTTCCTTACTCTCTCTCTTTCTTCTCTTTCCTTCTGTTCTCTTTCTTCTTTTTCCTTATTTTCAATTCCACTATCTATGTTTTCAACTGCCTCCTCCACCATGTCATCCTCGCCATTTACCTGTGGCTCTAGACAGCCTGTCAACTGTTGATAAGAATTTAAACAGTCAGAGTTGACGCCAATTTCGGTTAATCTTTCTTCCTCTTCACTCAAGTTGGGTGTCTGGCAGTACCTCTGCAGGGCAAAAGGCACTGCCGAGACAGTTGAGGTAGAAGAGGAAGAGAGTGAGGAAGATGAAGAAGAAACGGTGGTCGATGAAGACACAGATAGAGTAGAAGAGGCTCTGTAAACTGGGGAAGCCGCCTGTTTACGTCGCTTCCCATTAAAGGGCAGGGAGGGCCTTGTTCTTTTCCTTTCAGTGACGTTAGGAGTTTGAAAAGTGTTATTATTTTCAAATGGTCTCCCTCTCCCAAGCCTATTTTGAACCCTGTTTCCTATATTTCCATTTTCTGATGCCCTTTTTTCGATGACCCATAACTTTTCTGCCCTCCCCATAAATTTCCTTAAGTTTTCCGCTGCCTCTTCTCCCTTATCACCCGTCTGTACGTCGAACAGTACATAACCTTCTGGTTTAGCCCGGCATCCATGGGGGTTGTCATTTCTCCGGTACAATTTCTTACAAGTGAGACACTTGTACTGTATCCCCGCATGCTGCTCCCGTAAGTGGCCCAAACATTTCCCCTTAGTGGTGAAGCTGATGTCCTCACAGATCCCACAGTTGTATGATATAATCTGAAACAAAGTAACAAAAGATCATGATATCATGATGGGGCTGGCTAAAACAAAACTGGCAGATTACTCCCTTTGTATTTCCTAAGTTTATCATGATGCACGACGCGGGACCGATGTCTCGGGGACTGTTTTACTCTATACAAGATGTCACTTATCTTTTCGGTTATTTTAAAAGGACCTTTCCAGGGCCTCTGTAACTTAGGATTTAACCCACTTTTTCTGACGGGGTCGTACAGCCAAACAAGATCATCAACTTCAAATGTATTTACATTTGTTCCTATATCATATTTTCTCTTCATAGCATCACTTGCTAACTGCATGCGGTTTCTAGCAAATCCATGCACCTCATTCAGTCTGTCTCCTAATTGCCTGGCATACTGACTTCCAAACACTTTTTCATCAATTTCACTTTCTGGCTGACCAAATATTAAATCAATGGGAAGTCGTATTTCTCTGCCAAAGGTCATCATGCTAGGACTGGTCCTGGTAGATTCATGTACAGAGGACCTGTATGCCATCATTACTAAAGGTAAATATTCATCCCAATCTCTTTGGTGCTCTGATACAAATGCTGAAAGCATGTTCAAAATAGTTCTATTTGCCCTTTCTATCATTCCATCGGACTGCGGTCTTGCTTTAGTTGTCCTAGTTTTCTTAATACCTAAGACCTGACATATTTCCTGAAACAACCGACTTTCAAAAGTAGACCCTTGGTCTGTGTGAATGAAAAGTGGAACACCAAACCTACAGATGAAATTATCTATCAGTGCCCTGGCAACGGTTTTTGCTTCAATATTCTCCAAAGCTATTGCCTCGGTCCATTTGGTAAAATAATCTCCAATTACCGTTATGTATCTTTTAGGGGCATTACCATTCTGTGTATTGGTTCTGGTAAAAGGACCCATACAATCAATGGCAACCCTCTCCATGGCAACCAAACATTATATTGTTTCATGGGAGCTTTACCCCTTTTTGGAAATACCTTTCGTGAACCACAAATTTCACAGCGTTCACACCAATCTTCCACATCTCTCTTCATTGCATACCAAAAGAAACGTTCTCTGATTTTAAATAGTGTTTTCCCAATACCGAGGTGAGCGCCAGTTGTGCTATCATGTAATTGGGCCAAAATGAATTGTATTAGAGGTTTTGGAACCACTAACAGAAACTTAATATCTTTTCCATTTTCACTCTCCCACCTTCTGTACAGCACTCCATCCTTTACACATAACATTTGTAATCGATGCCAGTAATATTTCATCTCTAGACCCTGATTAGCTATTTCACTCCACTCTGGCTTTATTTCACTTTCTTTCCAATTATGCAATTTCTTTAGAACTGGGTCGGCCATCTGAAGCTCTCTGATTTTCTCATTGTCAAAAGCATCCCAATCTATATCAACCTCTTCTATACTATTCTTCTCTACTTTCCTATCTCTACCTAACCCTAGGTGACTTGAAGGAATTTCAGTCGACGTACCAGGTTGAGGTTCTGAATCTGGTGCAGCACTCTTGGCTGCACCTACCTTACCACAAGATTGGGTAACTACTTTCTCTGCATCTTTCCCTTCTGTATTATGTTTAGCTTTTTCAATTTCTATAGTAGGGTGTGTTCTACCGTTCTCATGGTTTTCTTTTGGCGGTTTCTGTCTGTTTTGGTCAGTGCCTATACAATACACCCCATTAGTACTACACTTTCCTGTACTACTGCTATCTACAACAGTGTCCATAAGAAACTTGCTTTCTACCCTCTCACAGTATTTACAATTAAGATCTATGCAGGGTCTCCTAGACAAAGCATCACAATTGCTATGTAGTCTTCCTGCTCTATGTTGAATATAAAAATCATATGCAGATAGGAAAGTCAACATTCTAGCCAACTGCCCATCCAATATTTTGAAATTCAACAACCACCGAAGACTACCATCGTCAGATCTAACCGTGAATCTATTGCCATAAAGATAATGGTGGAAGTGTTTAATAGCATTCACCACAGCTAGAAGTTCTCTTCTTGTGACGCAATAGTTTCTTTCAGCTTTTGAGAAACATCGGCTAAAATAACAAATAACCTTCTCCTCACCATTCTGAATTTGGGACAACACTGCCCCCTGTCCAACATTAGAAGCATCACAATCTAATACAAAGGGGTCACTTTCAGTGGGGAAAGCGAGGATGGGGGCACTGCATAATGTATCTTTTATCATCTGAAAAGACTTCTCGCATTCCTCTGTCCATTCAAAGTTTTTATTCTTTTCAGCAAGTTGATGAATAGGTTTTGCTATTGTTGCAAATTGGTAAACATATGACCGATAATAACTTGCCAAAGATATAAAACTTTTTGCTTCCTTAGCATTTCTGGTGGTGGGCCAATTCTTAACAGCTTGGATCTTGTCAGGAGAAGTGCCTACACCATTTTCATTGATTGTGTGTCCGAGAAAAGTTACTTCTTTCTGGAATAAATGACATTTCTTAGGGTTTAGTTTTAGATTAGCTTTTCTCAGCCTCTCAAAGACCATTTCCAAGTTAGTAAACTGCTCTTCAAATGTCTTTGAGTGGCAGATGATATCGTCCAAGTACAAAATGACTACTTTCCAAAGAAGGCCAGAAAAAACCATTTGCATAAGCCTAGTGAAGGTAGAAGGAGAGTTGCAGAGGCCAAAAGCTAGCTTCCGCCATTGCCATTGCTCACCACCAGGTATAGAGAATGCAGTTAGATG
Source organism: Lucinisca nassula (assembly GCA_963580285.1). Classification (NCBI taxonomy): domain Eukaryota; kingdom Metazoa; phylum Mollusca; class Bivalvia; order Lucinida; family Lucinidae; genus Lucinisca; species Lucinisca nassula. Next base: position 120,577,121 of record OY757013.1, on the reverse strand, counting down.
TCTATTTTCTTCAGCAATGTCCACTTGCCAATAACCATTTTTCATATCAAGGCAGGACCACCATTTCGATCCCGACAAAGCGTCAAGACTGTCATCAATTCTAGGAAGGGCTTGACAGTCTTTAACAGTCACCTCATTAAGACCACGAAAGTCACAACAAAATCTAATGGAATTATCAGGTTTAGTGACCATTACAACAGGAGCATTCCAAGCACTCTGGGGACACTTCTCTATGATACCATCTTCTACCATTTTGTGAATTTCTTGCTCAGCAATTTTTCGCTTTGCCAGGGGTATTCAATAGGGAATCTTTTTCACGGGTTTTGCATTTTGTACATCTATATGATGTTCAATTAATGTAGTATGCCCTATGTCACTAGAGTTTTTAGAGAAAATATCCTGATGTTTTATCATAAATTGCTGTAACCTAGTTTTCTGAGGTGTGTCTAGGTTATTGGATGATCTGTCAAACAGGGCTACCAAGTGTTCAGGCAACTTTTCAGAGGTATCACTATTTTGACTTCTTAGTGGCTGCTTGTGGAAATTATCCTTCTCACTATCTACAGACTCTACAGGCTGCAAAACTGCCGTCACCGTGTCTTTATTTACCCTAACTGGTTCCTTGCTAAAGTTAGCAAGTCGTAGGGGAATATTCCCGGTTTTTGGGTCTACTAATACCTTCGCTACAAGGACTCCTGTATTTTCTACAAATTTCATAGAGGGTTCCACTATACCTAACCGATTTCTGCCCAGATTATCTAACGGTTTTCCGGGAACAATTATCTCTGATTCTGCAGGAACACTGACATTCTCTACCAGAGCCACTCTACAGCACACCGGCTGCACACCATTACTCATATAGCAAGGAATTTCCTCTCCATTCACTTTCAGACAACTGCGACTAATGATCAGATCACATCTATTCTTGATCATGAAGTCTATACCAAGGATGCCATCTTGAGTGATGTCAGCGAATAAGACTTAATGCTGAAATGTGTTCCCTCCTAATTTAATCTCAATTACAGATTTACCCTGGAAAGGTTTGCTTTCACCGGTGACGGTGAGTAACATCGTATTTACAGGAGTGAGGCAAGGAGCAGTGCTTTTCCCCCATTTGTTCAGTAATGAACTATTCAGAATTGAAACATTTGCCCCGGAGTCGCATAAAAGTGTGACCGATTTTCCATTTACCTCTGCGTTAACAAAATACCCATCGTCATCATTTCCTGTCATATTGAGCTGCACTATTTCGGACCTTACATTTGTTGAGGTCGAGCTGCGGTCCCCATGCTTGACCTGATTTCGTTTACCTGCTGCTGAGGTCTAAGATAGTTATTTCTTCGTTCCACAGGCCTCATGTTAAAATGTCTTTGTTCTTGTGATCTTATGCAGTTATCGTTTATGTGATCACCAGCCCTGCGGGTTCTATTCCAATTTTCAGCCCTATACTGATTTCTTGTGCTATAATTAGGATTAGATCTCTGTGACCTATTTTGTCTAAATCTGTCATCATTATTTCGGTATCCGTTACTGGATCTAGGATGATCATCCTTTGATCCTTGTCGGTTTTGCAACTTTTCAACACGTTCTACTAAACTTTTTACAGTTTCGGCCATTTCCTGAAAATCAGGTGAAGCGTGAACTTTTTCAGAGGTCTGGCTCAGTGACCCCACATTCTTACTACGCTGCTTATCAGCTATTCTCTGAGCTTCCATTTTTACGGCTAAAGTTTCCGCCTCTTGAATGTTCTTTGGACTACATTCTCTTAACCTTAATCGCATTTCGGAATCCAGCAATGAATCAATGAAGTGATCCAGTGCTAGAGTGTCTATCAGATCTGAGTTCGCCCCAGGGTATGCCTGTCGAGTCAGTTTTCGAATGTTCTGTGTTAGTTCGGGGATTGTCTCGCTTCTCTGTCGGACCCTATTTTTAAGTTGTGCCCGATAAACTTCAGCCCTATTTACAGTCCCGAACCTGCACTGTAAAGCTGACAATAATTTTGGAAATGATCTTCTCTTATCTGAATCTATCTCACTTAGCAGTGATCGAGCACTACCCGATAAACTACTTGCTAGATATAGAGCCTTCGCATCACTATTCCAACAATTTATCTCTGTTATAATGTTAAATTGGGTGAGGTATTCATCTAGGTCTGTCGACCCATCATACAGTTGTGGCTTTACTTTCGTGGGGGCGCTTACATTTTGACGCATGCTAAATTCGGTATTGTCGCTTTGCCCAGTGAAGCTATTTTGCCTGTTCACGGATGCAAAGGGAAAAGCTACACCATTGTTTGAATTTTTGTTTTCTATCTCAGTTACATGCTTCTGCAAGTCACTCAACCTTTCATTCACTCTGTCAAGCCGACTCTGCATTGTGTCGCTCAAAGACATTACTGTTGTTTTCACCTCACAAGCCAAAGAGGATATTTGCGATTGAATGTCTCTTTCAGTGCTAGATTGCCTCGAGCGACGATCTAGACTACTTTCTCTACTATTTCTAGAAGTAATCTGCACAGTTTCGTTTTCTTCCTCCAAGGAGGCATTTAAAGAACGAGCTGATTCCTTTATTAAAGGCGTTTATTTTTACTTTTATTTACCAAATCTGGTATGACAGAAAATTTCGGTAAACCGTAATTTTCGGTAAAACCACAAATTTCGGTAAAAATAGAAAATTTCGGTAAAATAGAAAAAAATCGGTAAAACAGAAAATTTCGGTAAACAGACAATTTCGGTAAAATAGAAAACCAGAGGACCAATGGTCCTGAAGACGCTCACCTGACAGCAAGCATTGATTATTTTTAGCATTTAGCTGTATGACCAAGTGGTCCTTAATCACATTCCTGACTATTGAAGATCAGTTGGAAAATTTTGAGTTTGAATTTTCAGTTATATTTAGCCAAGATAAAGCCTTAGATGAGCTAAAAGGTCAGGAGAAAATATATGGTTAATGGGTGGAATGCTTAACCATTTCTAAAGGGGGTGAGGCCCTCAATTTAACCTACGGTGTCCAAAGATCTATGTAACTAAATGCCCCTTATCACAAAAAAATATATGGTTTATGGGAGAGGATCTGAACAGTTTCTAATATTTGATGCATTTTATGTAATGCAGGGGTGGGGCATGCCCCCAGGGTCTCAAGATGCAAGTCACTTAAAGCCCCTTATCATAAGCAATAAGAATATATATTGTTTATGGGTGGGGATCTGAACAGTTTTCAAGAAATTGGTCACTTTTTGAAAAAACAAAAAAAGGGGGATGGTTACTTGAGGTGTTACTTCCAATTCTAAAGGGGGTGGCGGCAGGTCGTAGACTCGTACAATAAAATTCTGTATTTTACAAAACACTGTAGAATAAGCTATTAATATTTAACCAAATCGATGAAATACATGTAATTGTTAAAGGGGTAATGTTATTTCTTTTAAAAAGTTGCTTACTGTAAACCCCAGTACACCTGAATGTAAAGGTTGATAGAAGTCAATGCATGTTTTGGTGGGTGGTTCTGAAGAAGAAACTTTTGAAGAGGTTTAGACTTCTTCAACGGGGGGGGGGGTCATGCCCCTCCTCCCCCGGGGCCCCGGGGTTCCACAGGTCCATGTCACTGAATGCGCTTTATCATAAGGAACAATAATATATATGGTTTATGGGTGGGATCTTAACCGTTTCCAAGATATTAAGCATTTTTTGCAATAAAGGGGGTGGGGCATGCCACCCCGGGGACCCTCCGATACCCTGATGTCCAAAGGTCTGTGTCACTGAATGCGCCTTATCATAAGGAACAAGAATATATATGGTTTATGGGTGGGGATCTTAACCGTTTCCGAGATATTAAGCATTTTGTGCAAAGAAGGGGGTGGGGCATGCCCCCCCGGGGGGCCCCAGGGTCCCAAAATCCATGTCACTTAATGCACCTCATCATAAGGAATAAGAATATATATGGTTTAGTGGCATTATTTGTAACAGTTTGCAAGATATCAGACATATCTACTTTTTCCCATACAAATGCCCATGTTACCAAATTTAACCTTGGCGTAAAATAGGTCAAGGTCATCCCAGGGACACCATTTATGCAATTTATGATGGGCCCATGTCCCAGGTGCTACATGCCAAGTTTCATGCAAATCGGCCCAGTGGTTCCGGAAGAGAAGATTTTCGAAGGGTTTTTACCATATATGGGCATGGCGGCCATCTTGGTCATGTGACCTAGACCAAAAATGCAAACTTTCGTTCCCCCACCCCATGGAGCCTCCACATGAAATTTGACTACAATCGGCCCAGCGGTTCCGGAGGAGAAGACGTTTGAAAATGTGAACACACACACACACACACACACAGAATTTTTGCCTGGCCATACTATCAGCTCACCAATGAGCCTTCGGCTCAGGTGAGCTAAAAATCGGTAAAACAGAAAATTTCGGTAAACAGACAATTTCGGTAAAATAGAAAAAATCGGTAAAACAGAAATCTTATATCTCTATTTTATTTATTAGGAAAAAAACAAAACCGGGTCACCATTTCACAGAAATCAAAGCCAGTGTATACAATTTCGGTGATCGTTCGACCACAATTTCTGACTTTATTCCTCTTCACTTTTGACCACAGTGTTAAAAGGGAAAAAATGAACACCGAAATTCGGTAAAAAAAGAAATCAACCTATCAGAAAAAAATAGTATCCGTCAATTCTGACACCAATCTGTAACGCCCCGACTCCCTTTGGTTAACTCAGGCAGTGTCAGGATGTGTGAGGCCGATAAAAGGAGTCGGGTCGCCACAAGCAAACTCAGGGGTTCGTCTGATCCTGGTTGATATATTCTAAAATCTGGTAAATTAAAAACAAGATGCGGGGTTCATGACTATCTTTAATGAGGAAGGTTTGCATAAAAAATTAACATCAGTGCCTTAAGAAAAACATTTTCATATAACTGTATAACAAGGGGGATTATTCTGTTGACACCAGCAAATCTGGCAAGTTCCCTCGTATGCCTTAACTGTTTATCTTAATTCGGTCAATCCCTGCAAATTAAAGACTCTCGGATCGTTCCTCCCGCTATTCGAGTCCGTTGACCACCACCGGAACGATTACAGAAAAGAGACAAAAATTTCGGAGAAGGGATCAAGAAATTCGGTCAAGCTTGCAACTCTAAAACTCGGTAAAATCCTAGAAAACTGGAGAGAATTTAGCCATACAAAGTTCCCTTGGAACCCTTTCTATCTAAACTTCTCCCCACAATTCGGGTTTACCGATTTTATACCTCTCTCATCTTTTCTTTTTACTCTTTTTACCGATTTCTTGCTGATGTTTACACTTCAACAGACCATTGGTGGTGGTGGAACGCTCGGACAAACCACGGTATTTATATCATCCGAGGTTGCTAGGATTCAGGCACGAGCGTACGTGCGGATAGTCTTCGTGCGTCGATGGCTGCGATTGGCTCGCTTGGCCACAGCGTACCAATCACAGTGCTCGGCACATAAAGATACAGGTTATCTGTACAAAATGGCGTCGAGAGAACTTTCCAGGAACTTTAAACTGATAAAATAACGATTAGTGTCTGGATTACATACCTATTAAGACATCTGGTGTCTAAAACTCTGGTCTTTCACGAAAAGTTACTATTCATTATGCGGATAACGCTGAACAAGGAGTTTTCTCCCAAGGAAAAGTACTTTGCATCGTCGGCGCGAGAATGGCAGACGTTTTAGCATTGATGGTGTTATAGATTCTTCGACCCTTTTGAAGGTAACTTATTCGAAGTAAGCAATTGTTATATCCAGTGATAGGTGATAATAAACTGTAACAAAATATTGGTGGCCGAATCATAACAATATTGGGTCATTTATGAAGTCGAGGGAGTGGGTTATGGCCCCGCAAAATCCTGGTGGAACCCCATGTTTGTGCCACTGGACGCGTCTTATCATAAAGTACAAGAATATATATGGTTTAGGAGATCTGATTAGTTTTCCGAGATATGTGGCCTTATTTGAAGTGGAGGGGGTGGGGCATGACCCCGGCGCATCCCGGGGGACTCCCAAGTTGGGGTCACGGAATATGTCTTATCATAAGGAACAAGAATATATATGGTTTAGGGGTGGCAATCTGAATGGTTTCTGAGGTATGTGGCCTTTTATGAAGAGGAGGGGGTTAAGCATGGTCCCGGTGCACCCCGGCAGACCCCTAGGTTGACTTCACTGAATGTGCTTTATCAAAAGGAACAAGAATATATGTGATTTAGGGTTGGGGATCTGTAAGGTTTCCGAGATATTGGGCCTTTCATGAAGTGGAAGGGGTTGAGCATGGACCTGGCGCATCACAGGGGACCCCTAAGTTGGGAATGTGTAAGGTTCCCAAGATATTAGGCCTTTTATGAAGTGGAGGGGGTGGAGCATGGTCCCGGCGCACCCCGGCAGACCCCTAGGTTGCTGTCGATGAAGGTGTCTTATCATAAGGAACAAGAATATATATGGTTTAGTGGTGGGGATCTGTAAGGTTTCATAGATATTGGGCCTTTTATGAAGTGGAGGGGAGGGGGGCAAGGCCCCGGCACATCCCAGTGGACCCCCAGACAGGAATCACTGAATGGGTCTTATCGTAAGGCTCAATATTATATATGGTTAAGGGGTGGAAATCTGAATGGTTTCTGAGATATGTGGCCTTTTATTAAGTGGAGGGGACGAGGCATGGCGCCGGCGCATCCCGGGAACCCCAAAGTTGATGTCTTTGAATGCGTCTTATCATAAAGAACAATAATATATATGGTTTAGGGGTGGGGATCTGAATGGTTTCTGAGATATGTGGCCTTTTATGAAGTGGAGGAGAGGGGCATGGCCCTTCTTCTCCCACACCACTAGACACTGGAATATCTTTCCGGATTTGATAACTGCCTCCACTTAAGGTGCATATCCGAGGCCACGAGTTTACTTCTTTTGAGATGTAGGTACTAACTACCACTTACAAAAGACCTGATGAATGGATGTCATACTAGCAATATTTTGATTCTAAACATATCTTTGTACACATCGACGGTATACCCAAGATGGTAGTCAACACTGCTAAATTTAAATTTTTAACGAGGTTAGAAAAATGATATTGCCAAGTTGCATTATTTTACCTTCTCTTTCTTTCTTTCTTTCTTTCTTTCTTTCTTTCTTTCTTTCTTTCTTTCTTAATTTCTAACATTTTAAGATAACAGCCGATCATCTGTATGTTCCCTTTAGTCCTATCATTAAGCTGGTAATTTGTCATAATTTGTGAATCGACCCAATAGAGTTGCATTGCTATTGCTGTTACATTGTACGTGATCATAAAGTTAGCAAAATGCGTGGTAACGGCTGTCTACAGCAGAGCCATTGTTTACCCTTACCTCATTTGCTGAACACTGTTAAATCTATATGTGCACAGGATCCCAAAATTTTGACCTTAGCTAACAGTGTAGACATAGCTCAGATCAGACGGCACAATTGGCTGCATTTGAATAAGGTTCACACCGTTTGCTTTAAGTACACCCAATTTTCGGAAATTTACTTTCGGAACTATAAGAGACAGTCGACCCACCAGCATTTTCAGTGCTTTCGTTGTTTCTAGAATCAGATTAAGAAGCGCAAAATTGCGTTCATGTTTAGTTATTATGTTATATTTCCAATGATCAAATATTTAGAAGCATGCAATAATAAAACGACGTATAGCAATAAAGGGAAATCACTAACTCTACAGGGTAAGCAACTGTTTTTAATTTTGCCTCTCATATATATGTGTCCTCCTGTAAGAAAGTTCTTTAAGTAAAATGTAATCCATATATGCCAGCGGCCCTTTTTTGGGGAAATTGGTAAGCAGTGCAGACCCAGATCTAGGTCTTCACTTTATGCTTAAAAAACATTCTTTTTTTTTTGTAAAAATTGCCACAAACAAAAACAAACCTGACACCCCTGTAAAATGAAATGTACCACTTCAAACTTACTAGGTGGAAGGTTCCATGGGTTAAGATGAAACCAACATAATTCGAATTCCGATGGCTCATTAGCTATGATGGTTATTACTAGCTCGTTTCGAGTCCCTGGCGAAATTTCCTCATGGATCTACGAGATAATCTATGGAGACGTTCTTACTTTTTACTTAGGGGATACCTGTTTTCAACATAGTCACATTGGGGTGTAAATCGACAGATTTACGGTCGGAAATTTTGTTTTACGGCGATGCGTTAGGGGAGCCGTAAAACGCAGTTTGCGAACGCAAAATCCGCCGATTAACCACGCTGTGAGCTTCTTAAATCAGATGTTATCCAATGAAAAGCGGTGTTACGTAATGCCTTCTGGTTTCCACCAATATATCGCAGAATATGCCGTCGCAAACGTTATCCAATCAGACGTCGCGTTACATACGCAAATGCATAAGAATAAAAAATACACGGCAATTTTTATTAGAAGAGGACATATTACAGTTCATATTTTGTCTGAAAGTCAGAAAAGAAATGTATATTTTTTACATTATTATTGCCTACTATCCTGGCTCTATGGGTAACCCTAAGCGACTTAAACTACCCTTGTCTCGTACCAGTTTTATGGCATCAAAGGTGTTCTAGTGTTTGAAGTTCGACAATATAAGAAACCAATCAGAAATTCACAAACGTGGTCTTCTTTCCATGGCTGACTGGCTAGCATGGCTGAAAATACACTATGCCTATCGACTTCCTTAAGTAATACATCCCCAGTACATGACATCAGTATTCAGCTCACCTTCGCTCCTGTTCTAGCACCTAGAATACGTCGCATCAAGAAGTAAGAGATAGTCAGCTGTCCATAAATATCCGGCAGGCTACCCACTACGCCCAATACTTGACCAACCATTTTGTCAGCGCGGCATAATGATGGGTCTATCTTTGTACCTACACCTGCAAAATTTATGGTTGATCTCTTATTCTAAGCAACACACCCTAAGAACATCATAATTTTATACCCAATGTGTCTCCGATCTGTTCAGATAAGATTCAGAAAAAGGGTCACAGAATTAAATGTTTCATGCTATTGAGCACATGTATAAAATGTCAGTTGTTCAAGTGCAGAAAAACTCGTGATAATCTGAGTAGGCATTAAAAACAACCTTTATAACCAATTACCTTGGTAGTGTGGAATACAGCTTATTATGTTTGTAACTCCCCAACCCCCTTATTTTAGCAGTATCTGCTGTTATAGTGTTCAGTTTTATATTTCTTACATAAAAACATTTAAGGGGAACGGGAACACCTTCAGGGGAGGCAACTCCTGCAAAAGTATTTTTGTCTCACCCTCAGTAGGGGTCAATTCTTACTCCTGAGGAGCAAAATGGCGGAAAATCTGCCAGGTGTTCCCCATTCCCCTTAAATCTTGCGTTCTCGATGTACCATAATGTAGACAATGTAGTTCCGTTTGTATTTACCCCTTCTGGTCATTGAGTCTTTAAAAGATCAGGTAGAAATTTGTTTTGGTCTATAAAAAAATCAAATGAAGTTTTGAATAGATTGAAAACCAGACGTTTTCGTGCTTCAGGTCTGTCTACTTAAGATTTTTCCACCCTATACACTACACCTCGTCATAATCTTTTAAAAGAAAAACTTAATGATTTAACTGAATTGACATTTCATGAAAAGACTCCCTCTTTCTTGCATGTAATGTAAGAAAAGCTTTTTTTCACTTCTGAAGAGCATAAAAAATATACTTTATGGTCATGCCAGAAAGTGTGTGAAGCTCTCACCTTTCTACTTGACAATATTTACGTAACATTGGTACTATGTAATTTAAACAAGTTGTTGGTATTCTAATGGGTACAAATTGCGCACCCCTCGTGGCAGATCTGTTCTTGTTTTGTTATGAGAGAGACTTCATTGTGTCCCTCTCCGTTAAAAACCAATCTGAAATCATTGAAGCCTTCAGCTCCACTTCTAGATATTTGGTTGATTTATTAAATATTGACAATACCTGTTTCGAAGGTTTGATCTGTCACATTTACCCCCTAGAACTTCAGTTAAATAAAGCAAATGCTTCTGATACCGAGATCCCGTTTTTGGATTTACATCTGTCTATTGTAGATTGGTTTGTTTCTTGCAAAATTTATGATAAACGCGACGATTTTGATTTTGCGATTGTAAATTTTCCTTTCTTGGATGGTGATGTTCCTCATCCTATGGCGCTTATATTTCGCAATTAATTCTATTTGCCAGAGTGTATAGCCATGTATCTGACTTCAACACTCGCAATAAATTGTCAACTGCTTAACTACTTAATCAGGGTTATCGGTACCATAAACTACGCAAAACCTTTTTTCAAAGTTTTATAGACGTCATTCCGATTTGGTTTCAAAATTCAATGTGGGACTTAAATCCCTTCTGCAACAAGGTCTGTCGGAGTCCGAATTTTATGGTGACTTGGTATATAAATTCAGAAAAATATATAATCGAAATGACTTCAGCACCCAACTTCGTAAAATCACTCTTCGATATAAAAAAGTTTGGGTACAACATAAGTGTTATACGACAGACTGCATGCATGGTAGTTAACCCAATCACCGTTGCTTCCCTCTTTAATTGCACGCCAGTGGGTCAAGCCTCAGATTTTATGACGGTTGCAGCGTACTGAGAATAAGAGAAAATTTAATTCTGTGTCATGTTGGTTGGTGCCTGATGCTCAGTCTCTGGTCGGTTCCTTCGGAGTCTAACTGTTGATTTTCTTTTGGTCCAGCATTTCAGTGGTTTCTTGCTGTCGAGTCCTCATTGTTGATCGCGACGGAGGTAAGGGCGATGATTGTGGCCACGTTAAATTGATTTAAGCCCCCCCCCCACCCTTCCACACCCTGTGGAATTCGTTTCACTGACCGTTCCCAGGCGGTTCTTCTGTCATTTTATTTTCGATTATGGTTTGTCTATAAGTGTTCGTATCGCTTAGATTATTTTGTTTTTATAGCCAATTTGCCATTTTGTGGGAAAGTAACTGTCCTTTTGGCTTTCAGCTATTGATTTTTACATTAGGGTCTGGTTGTTTCATGTTTGTGTTTCTTTTCCTTTGGTGTCTCTGATGGGAACTGTGGGTTAATTGTATCTATTCTTGATCATTGCCTTCACTTCTATTTTGGAACGGTCAGTAAAAAGTATTTCAGTTGGGTGGGGTTTCTTAATTCGATTTACTTCTCCAGACTGTCGTGGTTTAGGCAAATTATTTTTCAATCAGCATCAAATAACTGAAATGTTGGCGCAAAAGAAATCCAACAGGTAGACTATGATGACCCCGACTACAGACAGAGCATTTGGTACCAACCGACATTACCAAACAAGAGGACCGTGGGCCAATTTACCGATACTAAGGTCTCCCCAACGAACCCCTATTTCAAAATGAGCAATCTGTATCTAAAATATTAGGCATTTTACGAATTGGGAGAGTTGAGTGAGCCCTGGATGCTATCACTGAATGCACCATATTATAAGGTACAACAATATATATGGTTAAGGGGTGGGGATCTGGTCTGTTCCTGATATATAAGGTCTTATTGTATGGGTGAAGAGGGGGTGATGGGCATGGCCGCTGCAGATTCCAGGAAAGGCCAAGATTGTTGTCCCTGAATGTGTCTTTCATAAGGACCAAGAATTTATATGATTTAGGGGTTGGTATCTAAATGGTGTCTAAGATATATGGCTTTTTATGAAGTGGAAGGGTGGAGCATGACCCGGAGCACCCTAGGGTCCTCCAGGTTGGTGTCACTGAATGTGTCTTAACATAAGGAACATGAATATTTATGGTTATGTGGTGGTGCTCTGAATAGTTTCTCAGATATTTGGCCTTTTGTGAAGTGGATGGGTTGGGTCATGGTCCCGGAAGAACATGCGAGACCCTTAGGCTGCCATCACTGAATGTGTCTTACCATAAGGAACAAGAATATATATTGCTGAGGGGTGGGGATCTGAACAGTTTCCGAGATATTTGTATTTATGAAGTGCAGGATTGGAGGGGGGTGCATGACTTAGGGCACCCCGGTGGACCCTCGTATTGGTTTTACTGGTTTTACTGAATGTGTCTTATCACAAGGAACATGATTTACGCGGTCACAATCTTCGCCGTTACTTTAGACAAATAATTTGTCCAGTCCGCAGGAAGGCCTTCTTCAAGCTAAAGGCTACAAAGAATCTGAGGCCTGACCAGCCGGTGTCCAATTAAAGAGGGAAGCAAAGTTATCAACTGTGATTGGGATAACTACCATGCAACCTCATACCTACCTATGAGACCGCCAGGAACTGCATAATGGAGCTCGTTCTGCTCGGAAAACAATGACACAATCGTCGATTTGATAGGATTACATTTATATGCTCCGGTGTCCTCTTTTGAAACAATACCGGGTTTGATCTCTATCTCTTGACCGACCTGTAAGTAACATGTCAGTGGTATGAGCCCGTCACAAGGTATTGAACTACAGTCAACTCTCTTTATACCGACATTTGTTACAACGGCAATAACGATATTTTCAATGGAAGGAATTCTTCGCTCAAGGCTTAAACTCGATTCCGAGCGACGTGGGCTTCCCTGTGGTTGCTAATGCCCAAATCGAATCCATAGTCATGAACGATTCTTGTAATTCAGTACTCCAAGAAACAATGTTGTATATATTTGTTAGAATCGCCTGACAAAGGCGTTTCTAATAAATGGGAATAACATTTGTTTCTTGGAGTAATGATGTGGATAAGACGTTTTATAACCTATCATACTCCTAACTCGGATCCTTTCCAACGACAAATTCATTATAACAGCATAATCAAAGGGAATAAGTACTGCCGTTATAACGTGGGTCCTCTGTACTCAAGTGGCGAACACTAAGGTGCTGTTCAGACTGCATGAATGCGCAGGCTTAATTGCCTTTTGTTGTTCGCAAATGCTAAAGGCAGGCTTTTTTATTGCAATGCTTATATGAGCACCTTTGCGAGAAAAACTTTATTCGTGGTGTGCAACCAGGTAAGACCGAGCGTGCGTTGGCTGGTCTGCATCATCGCAAAAAAGCTTTTCTTATGATACGTTTTGCCTATTTTAACATAAAACTATAGCCCCCGCCCATCGGGACTTGAAGAAATAGATGGAATGCATCATGCTTCCACGCAGAGCTGAAACCGACCGTACAAGAGTACCGGTAAACTGCTTAGAGTAACTAAGCCTGTCCAGGCAAAGCGATGCAAGTCAGACCGTCCATGCTTATAAACCCTATTGGTTCCATTGGGCAACAGGGCTTGAGATGTCATTTCAACCAAATTGGAAGCATCGTCTCCAAAGTGACCTATACTGTGTTGACGGGAACCTTAAACCTCAAATCAAACAAACAATTAACATAAATCTGTACCATGTATCAATAATACATTCAGCAATACGTCACTGAAATTTGGAATTCAAATGTTGCAAAATAGCACTGGAGATAGTCTTTATACTTCTGGGAGATCCATCGTATACTGAATCTCAAAACACTATTTATCATAGAATGTCGCGCCTGAGGGTGTAATAACGCAATGTAATGAATTCCGTAATCCACTAGAGGATTAAATATGCAAAATTAGTTAGATACGTCCAGTAACGTAACGTGATGTTACACGTACGACGTCCTTAATGACGTCGCGTTAACTAACGGCGGAATATTGATATTTTTGTACAAAAATCGTGAATTTTTTAAAAATATACTTTAATATGATAAACAGAATCTTGCATCCGAGCTCAAATATTATTGAATTTATTTACCTCGAGAAAAAAAGATAAAATACTCGACAGAGCCTCGCATTTTATCCCTTTTCCACAACTTGTTTAATAACTTTAATAAAACATGAACACTCATGTTAGATCCTCTATGTCTGCAATATCTCTATATCTGACCGGCCCCGATAGCTCAGTTGGTAGAGTGTCCGCTCCGGGGAACGGGAGGTCACGGGTTCGATCCCGGGCCGCGACATACCAAAGTCGTTAAAATGGTACTAGCTGCTCCTCGCTTGGCACTCAGATTTACGAGGAAGAGCTAGGACTGGTCGACCCAGTGTCAGGATAATGTGACTGGGTGTGGTATCATGTAATGTGTCTGGAACATGATACTTCAGTGAGGCAGCACTATAAAAGTGAGCATTGAGCTCCCTGTCGCAACCAGACACCGTCGTGATATGACTGAAAAATTGTCGAAAGCGACGTTAAACCCGAATTCACACACACATCTATATCTGAACGCATTACAGATAGAAAATAAATGAGACGCTTTACAAGTATTATTACTATTGCCCAGCTTATATTTATTGCATACATTTCAGGGTTCTAAATGACTTTAGCGATATATACACACTCATTGACTATGTCGGGTTTCCCAAAATGAAGGAGGTCGGGGATTGCAACATCTAATCCATTCAGCTAAAACTTAAACCAGAAATTCTAGATACGGTCAAAGTACTGTGTACTCAATTCTTTGACTTCCATATTTTTATATCTTTACAATACTTTATAAAAAAAACTGAAAAGGGCAATGAGCTGGTAAATAATAAATAGATCGAGAAAAACAAAGGTCAGTCTGAATGTACCCATAAAGTTCTAGGGTTTCATATTATTCTATTTCCAGCTTGTCATATGGATAACCAGGCCAAGGTGAAACCAGTACACTATACAGTTTTCAGTCATTTATTGTGTTCATTGCTTCGATATAGAACATTCCTTCTTGCACACCAAACAAGGAAATCCGTGACTATACCCTGGGATAGAAATTTATGTTCTAACCCTGATGTTCCGACCCAGGCAACTAACATAAATGCGCTTCAATTCTATTCAACTGTCGGAACTACTTCCGCACTACTTTATTTTGTTAACAATATACATGTGCGAGCTGTCAAAACTAACCGGAGGTGTTGTGCAAGAAAAAGAATCCAATATGGGATTCTGTTGTAGATGGGCGTTTCCAACCCTCGGGAAGACCGTGCTGAGCGGAACCGCGGCGTTGCCGAGGTTCCGCTCAGCACGGTCATCCCGAGGGTTGGAAACGCCCATTACAACAGAACCCCATGTCAGATTCTTATATTACTTCATCCTAGCTATGCGTGGCGCACGTGAAAAGTCTTTCCGCCCTTCATCAATGCCAGTGTTATATTTACTTGTTCCATTCGACTGCGTGATTGTGAAAAAAATCTTTGAGGTCCACTTATCAATGAGGCCTAATCAAACTGGCTAGTCTGGTGTGGTGTACTTAGCACAGAAATTAATCAACGCTCCTCACTTGGCCGGGGTATTCTACAGTTAGTGTCAGTTATTGCTTTAAAATTAATCGCTGTCAGCAAAAAGGTAGTGGGTGGATAGACAAGTTGAAACATAACATTTCTTGTTTTATTCAAAGCTAGGTGCATTTAAAACGGCTGTCATAGTCAATTTTATTGTGCGTCTGCATAACTTGGTTATGCCGGTTATAGACAACCTACCTTAAGAACACCCTTTAAAACACTGCCACCAACAACTCCTCCTTTTAGCCCGTCCACCTCACAGCCTGGCTTGTTCACATCAAAGGACCTTATCACTGTAATAAGACACCTTTTTTATGACTTCAAGTTGTGTTCCTATTGCCAATTCGCATTACGAAAACACGCCTATACAAATACATTGTAAATTTTACCATCGAAAAATGAAAATTTTCAGATGAAAAAAAATTCGATTTTTGTCTTATTCCTGCTCAAAACATAGATTGTGGGTACTCGTTTGAACCATCTCGACGAGGTGGTTCTTACGAGTACCCACAATCTATGTTTTTGAGCGGAAATAAGAAAAATAATGATTGTCCCTGCAAACCCCAGTTTTACTATATAAACGGGGGGTTTAAGAGGGTCAAATTTTTATAGGCGTGTTTTCATGATGGTGAAATGCGTTTTGACACTATAACCCTGAGCAATAAGTCATATGAGAGCATCCCGATGTGGTCTAACGCTATATTTCATGACTGCTAAGTACTAATTAATATTGACGATCTTACATGAGTGTTCATGTATTAATATTTGCATTTCCAGTATAAAGTCTAATGTAAACCTATGGAAACCAATGTAGTTCATACTTCCATGAACGATCGAGTCATATGATTTTCAGCGACGTCAAATGACATCAGCCTTAACCATGGTTCTCTATGGGCGTTGGCGACGTCAACGCTGTTTCGCTATTTGTAGAAAAACAGCGTCTATGTTTTTTTTTTTTTTTTTTTTTCAGCTTTAAAAGTTTGCCCAATAAGCATTTTCTCCCAGTGATGAGGGGCAAGGAATGTAAATATAAAAAATAAACTTAATTTTTCTGCTTTTCTTGAAAGTATGAACGACAGCGGGTCGCTAGCAAAGTTTACATGAACCTCTTTGTGGTTCATTTACTTTGCACGCGACCCACTTTCTTCATTTTTTCATGAACAGCAGAAAAATAAAATTCATTTCGTAATTGAATGAATTAATCTCGTTGAGAAAAATTGGTAAAATGCTCAGCGAAAATGCGAGGCTTCGCCGAGCATTTTATCACCTTTCCTCAACGAGTTTAATAATACATGAACAGGAGTGCAAGATTCTATTTATCATATGGCATTTAAAATGCATTTTATTCAGGATTTTTAACAAAAATGTCAATATTCCGCCACGAGTAAACGCGACGTTGTTAAGAATGTCGAACATGTAACGTTACTGGGCGTATCTAACTATATTTGCAGATTCAATCCACTAGTACATTATCGAATTTATTACACGGCATGACGCGACGTCATGTGATAAAATATGATAACGTGTGATTTCATTATCGTCATCTATACAGTCACTGCGGTGCTCGTAGAACGCGTACCCACAGTCTATGTTCGTGAAACATCACACCAAAAAGACCGTGTATTGAGTGAGTGTTTGAGTTTTAGGCCTCACCAACAGCTATGGTCATATGGAGACGGGATCTCGGTTTAAAGACTCATCCGAAAGTCTGGAGAAGCCCGGGATAGATCCTGCGACCCCTGGTTTACAAAGCGAGCAGCATAACCACTGCACCTCGGAGGCTTCTAGACCGTGTATTGAACACCCTTGTTAATCCTCTTAATAAAATAAAAAATGAGGGGTTTAGAATGTATACATTGTGTTCTTAGGCACAAAAACACATATTGTGTGTACTTATTAGAAATGCCCTTAATCGGCTTTTGAAACAAAGATGCAAATTCTTAACTCATGGAGGACAGTATTTTGCTGCAGGGATGGATCCTTGTTTGCACATAAAACCCTGAGACTCCAGAGGTGGAACTTATAACCGACTATAGCAAATATACAGAAATTTATCATTTTTTTAATACCAGAACACTAGCAAACAAAGGAGTTTTGTTGCGTATAATCAGGGTCTGCCCTGTCAGCACAATAATTTAACCATTTTATGAAAAGGCCATGCAATTTCTATATGTTCTATGTAAGTCGGAAGACCCTTCAAAAAAAATTACCCGTGCCTTTTTCATCAATAAATAACGATTTCGACTGTGACAGGTATGTCACATTGGCCGTACCTAGCACTCATTAAAAACAGAAGTGAAAGGAATGATCAGGAATCTAAGAGAAACACAAACATGAAATAACTAGACCCTAATGGAAACACCAGTAGCGAAAAGCCAAAATGACAGTCACTTTCCCACAAAATTGCCAATTTGGCTATCCAAAACAAAATAATATAAGCGATACACACACTCAAAGACACACAATAACAAAAATAGACCGCCACAGAAGAATCGCCTTGGAACGGTCAGTGAACCGAATTCGATATGGGGAGCGTAAATCGATTTACGCGGCCGCAATCCTCGCCCTTACTTCCATCGCAATTTAGACAAATAATTTGTTCAGTCCGCATGAAGGCCTCCTTACTCATCAGTGAAACATCTCCGAGAAAACAAAAATCAAACAAATACAGAGATGAAACAACGGTGAGGATTTGACAGCAAGAAACCACTGAAATACTGGAGCAGAAGAAAACCAACAGTAAGACTCCGATGGGCCCGGCCAGAGACAGAGCATCAGGCGCCAACCAACATTACATTAAAGTAAACTTCTGTCTTAATTCTCAGTAAACCTTTTCGCTGGAACCGTCATAGAATATGAGGCCTGACCCATTGGCGTGCAATTAAAGAGGGAAGCAAAGTTGTCAACCGTGAATGGGGTAACTAACATGCATGCAATCTGTCGTATAACATTTATGTTGTATCCAATCTTTTTTATATTGAAGAATGATTTTACGAAATTGGGTGCTGAAGTCATTGCAATTATATATTTTCGGAATTTATATACTAAGTAACCATAAAATTCGGGTTCTAAAAAGATTGAGTACAACATGGATGTTATACGACAGACTGCATGCATGGTAGTTAACCCAATCACGGTTGGCAACTTTGCTTCCCTCTTTAATTGCACGCCGGTGGGTCAGACCTCAGATTCTATGACGGTTCCAACGTAAAGGCTTATTGAGAATTAGAGAGATCTAATTCAAGGTAATGATGGTTGGTGCCTGATGCTCTGTCTCTGTTCGGGCCCATCGGAGTCTAACTGTTGGTTTTCTTTTGCTCCAGCATTTCAGTGGTTTCTTGCTGTTTAGTCCTCACCGTTGTCTCACCTCTGTGGTTCTTTGATTATTTGTGTTCACGGAGATGTTGCACTGATATGTTAGGAGGCCTTCATGCGGACTGAACAAATTGTTTGTCTAAATCGCGACAGAAGTAAGGTCGAGGATTGTGGCCACGTAAAATCGATTTAAGCCCCCCAGTGGAAATCTTTCCACTGACCGATCCAAGGCGGCTCTTCTGTGGCGGTTTATTTATGTTGTTGTTTGTTTCTTACAGTGTGTATCACTTGTGTCTTTTTATTTTGGATGGCCATATGGCCATTTTGTGGGAAAGTGACTGTCCTTATGGCCTTCCTTTGTTTAGGTTTTCATTATGGTCTGGTCGCTTAATGTTTGTGTGTCTTTCCCTTTGGTGTCTTTGATGGGTGGAGTAAGTTAATTGTATCGATTCCTGATCTTTGTTTTACTTCTACTTTCCAATAGACCTTGTTGCAGAAGAGATTAAAGTCCAACATTATTTTTTTAAATTAAATCGGAATGACGTCTTTGGAATTTTGAAAAGGCTTTTCGTAGTTTATGATACCAATGCCAAATAAAGAAGTTTAGCGGTTAACAATTTATTACGAGTGTTGAAGTCAGTTACATGACTAGACACTCTGACAGATCGAATAAATTGTGAAATATAAACGTCATAGGATGTCGCAAGAGGAACATCACCATCCAAGAATGGAAAATTTACAATCTCAAAATCAAACTCATCGCGTTTATCATAATCATTTCAGTAAACAAAAAGTCTGACTATGTGGTTGCTGGTGCTGTCAACATTGGATCATGTTATCCGATTGTCTTTTCTCAGGTAAATGCAGGATATTGTTTTAGGTGTATACCAAAATCATTTCATCAAGTGTTTTAAAAACATCAAAATTTACATAAGTAAGAAGCACGAGTGCAAAATCTGATGTTCTCACCACGCGGGCAACATTTTTGATATTTATCGAAAAAGAAAGTTTTATTTTTACTAGATACAAAAAAACAAACAATCGATACAGTAACCTCACACATCCACCCAAGACATCAAAAGAAAAGAAACATGTAAATAAGATAACTTCACAATAATGAAAACGTCACAAGCGGAGATACTTTCCCGCAAAATGGCAAAAACGACTATCCAAAATAAATTGATTTAAGCAATACACTCATGCAAAGATGAACTATAACAATAACAAACCACGACAGAAAAACCGCCTTGGAACGGTCAGTAAACAGTTTTATTACTGGGGGTGGGGGTTTAGATCTTTTTTACGCGGCCACAATCCTCGCGTTTGGTCCTTTCGTGATTTAGACAAACAATGTGTTCAGTCCGCACTCATCAGTGCAACATATCCGAGGGCATAATAGTCAAACAACTGTAGAGATAAAATAACGATGAGCACTCGACAGCATGAAATAACTGAAATCCTGGAGCAAAAGAAAACCAACAAATTAGACGCCGGTGGGCCCGACCAGATTCAGAGCGTCGGGCACAAACCGACATTATCTAAAAATGTTAAAGTAAGTCTTTAGGATGGATGCGTCATAATCTGAGGTACGATCCGCCGGAGTGCAATTAAGAGGGAAGCAGAGTTATCAACCGTTCTTGGGTTAACTACCATGCATCAAGTCTGTCATATAACATTTATACTGTTTTCCATACTTTTATATCGAAGAATGATTTCACGAAAATGGGTACTGAAATCATTGCAAGTATATATTTTTCTGAATTTACGCACTAAGTCAGCATAAAATTCAAGTTTTGATTGGCCCTCTTGCAGAAGAGGTTAAGTCCAATATTGAGCTTTAAAACTAAATATAGTATTTAGATAACGCTTGGCAAAGTTAACCGATAACATTGATTAAGGCGTTAAGCAGTTAGTGATTTATTACGAATGTTGAGGTCAGTTACATGACTAGACACTCTGGCAAACCGAATCAATTTCGATATATAAAAACCCTAGGATGCCGCACGAGAAACATCGCCATCCACGAAAGGAAAACTTGCAATCTCAAAATCATCGCGTTTAATATCATGAATTTTGAATGAAACAAACTTCTAAATATATCCAAAAACAGAGCGTAAATTTGACCAATCAAACCATCGAAGTAGGTATTGTAAACATTTAATAAATCATCCGAATTTTACACGTCGAGGAAAAAAACTTCAATACCTTCAGGTTGCTTTTTAACAGAAACGGACATCGTGAAGTTTTTCAGGAAGAAAAAGAGCAAATTAGCCATAAGGGGTGCACAATTCGTGCCAATCACAATTTCCCATCGCGTGAACAAGTCCGTGAAATGAAGACCCCCTAACCCCCACTTTATATGGGGAAAACTGGGGTTTACGGGAGTACACATTATTTTTCTTATTTCTGCTCCAAGACATAGGTTGTGGGCACTCGTTAGAACCGCCTCACTGAGGCGGTTCTAACGAGCACTCTCAACCTATGTTTTGAACATTTATAAGAAAAAATTCGCAGATTTTCATCAGAAAAGTAGCCATTTTGGATATATGAAAATGCATTATGTCGCACGGGTGTGTTATTGTAATGCACAATTTGTTTAACTAACTTAGTGCCAAATTTTATATGAATGTAGTAAAAAAGAATGGTGGCAGCTTCACAAACTTTCTACTTTCACCATGTGTAATTTTATGCTCTTCAGTATGAAACATAATTTCCATGCATTGATTTCACTGCTAAGTATACAATAAGAGAATAATACACCCTAACAAAATTTGCTCAACATATATATGTTTGTTTGTTTTTGTTTTGTTTTTTTGTTTTGTTTTGTTTTGTTTGTTTGTTTTTTTTTCTTTTTTTTTTTTCTTTGTTTTGTTGTTGTTGTTGTTGTTTTTTTTTGTTTTGTTTTTTTCTGAAATAAGTACGCATTCTGAATCGTTTTCTAAATATAGGCTCTCCTTGAGGTAGGTGGTGTATTACCGGACTTTTTGACAAAAGAAAGAACTTTGGTAACTTCCTGAGAGACCAACGTAAAATGGTTCCACAATTTAAAGAAAGACTCTAGCCCTCATACCTACAAACCTTGGTGCAGATGAAAAATCTCTAATATGAACCGGGATATTCTGTGTTATATATTCACATACAGCATCTATGCTATATCCAAGATGGCCCGAAGTCTGCAGTATAGGAGCCCCTTCTGCTATGGTACCTGCGGAAGATATAGAGAATATTTGATTTTTTTCAGTGTAAGATTGAATTTTATTTCATCGAATGAACACCAAAACCAGTATTTTCATGAGTGGCGTAGCCATGGTTTTGGTGTTCATGAGTGAAAAAAAATTTTGTTCTCGCACTAAAAACAATCAAATTTTCTATTTCTTACATGCTTCAAAACGGCAATATTTAGCTTCACTTATCGCGTCAGTCACCATCGGGGAAAACTAACTTTGTTCCAGTTCGTTTCGAGTCAATGTAGTGGTGTCCAGCGTGTTTATTGGGTATAATATTGGGTGTAAACTAGAAGTTTGCATCTGAGAAATAGCCAGTGATTGCATTATTAGGAATGGTTATTAGATTAAGTGAGAGAGTAGTTTCCCAAAGAAATTGTGGACTGATCTAACGTCGCGCCACAAAATACGTGACTTCAGTATCGTAACTGACGTCATTAACGTTCTCGTGACGTGTGTATTGGCAAAGCGTCAATTCTAACACAGTTCATTAGTTTTCAATTGTCCGACAATGGAAAAACTGACCACAGAATTAGATTTGAAGAAAAAAGTAGTCCCAAACAGTGAAAAATAAAATTGATAACAGCCACTGTTTGAAACAGTGACAATATCGATTTCGATTCACTAAGCCTCTCTCTCAATTTGATTGAAAAGCATGTAAGAAAAAATGCAGTCGAACTTTTATGGCTCGAACACCGATGATTGGTTTACCACTTAGGGGACAACTGTATTCAAAATTGTCATTTGGGGTGGTAAATCGGAGGTTTGACGGTCGGAAATTTCGTTTTAAGGGGAATGGGTACACCTTTAGGGGAGGCTACTCCTGCAAAGGTGTTTTTGTCTTCCATGTCGATATGGGTCAACTCTTAAAGGAAAGAATTAGTTCCTCAGAAGAATTTGCTTTCCTTTAAGAGTAGACCCCTTTTCAGTGGGACAGGGCTTATTGAAAATCGAACAGGAAGTCCGAAAAGTTGTTTCCCTTGGAAAAACTGCCAGGTGTTACCATTCCCCTTAAGGCGTCGCGTCAGCGGAGCCGTAAAACGTAATTTCCGACCGTAAAACCGACGATTTACTTCCCCAAATGACAATTTTCCTAACAATAATCCCATTCTAATGCACTTATTTGTGTGTTTTGTTAACATTGTACTATTTTGCACAAAGCAGCAAGAGCTGTGAGCTGCTTGAAACCGAATGCCAGCCAATGAAAAACGATGTTACATGATGGCATCGGGTTTCCGACAGTATATCGCACCATATACTGTCGCAATTTGTTGACGTTATCCAATCAGACGTCGCATTACATGCGCAAGTGCATTTGAATGTTGATTTTGCATTTTCGAACTGAGGTTCATCGTCCTTGTCAACACTATTGACCTCATGTTGGAGACGTTACTTCCATTTTTGTGGGACATTTACCCGACATTGAGATGAAATGTTATATCGAGCCCTGACGCAAAATATAACAGTTCTCATGTGCGGTCGTTTTCATCTATGCGTGAAAGCACAATGAAAAGTAGAAGTAAAACAAAGATCAGGAATCGATACAATTAACTTACTCCACCCATCAAAGACACCAAAGGGAAAGAAACACAAACATGAAGCGACCAGACCATAATGGAAACCTAAACAAAGGAATGCCATAAGGACTGATACTTTCCCACAAAATGGCCAAATGGCCATCCAAAATAAAAAAGACACAATTGATACACACAGTAAGTAACAAACAATAACATAAATAAACCGCCACAGAAGAACCACCTTGGAACGTTCAGTGGAAAGAATTCCACTGGGGTGGGGGGGGGGGGTGGGGGGGCTTAAATCGATTTTACATGGCCATAATCCTCGCCCTTACCTCTGTCGCGGTATACACTAATTTTGCTTAGTCCGCATGAAGGCTTCCTAACTCATCAGTGTAACATCTCCGAGAACATACAAATCAAAAAACTACAGAGATGAAACAAGGTTGAGGACTCGACAGCATACAGCAACAGAATTGCTGGAGTAAAAGAAAACCAACAGTTAGACTCCGAGTGGCCCGACCAAAGACTGAGCATCAGGCGCCAACCAACATAAAGAATACTAAAATAAAATTCCATTTATGTTTTACGTTGGAACCGTCATATAATCTTAGGCCCGACCCACAGGTGTGCAATCAAAGAGGGAAGCAAAGTTGCCAACCGTGATTGGGTTAACCACCATGCATGCAGACTGTTTTATAACATTTATGTTGTACCCAATCTTTATATATCGACGAACGATTTTACCAAATTGGGTACTAAAGTCATTACAGGCATGTATTTTTCTAAATTTATATACTTAGTCACCATAGAATTCGGGTTCCGATAGGCCTTGTCGCAGAAGTGTTCTAAGTCCAACATTGAATTTTGAAACCAAATCAGAATGACGTGTATAAAACCTAAAAAAGGCTTTACGTAGTTTATGATACCAATACCCCTGATTAAGAAGTTTAGCGGTTAATAATTTACTACGAGTGTTGAAGTCGGATACATGACTAGACACTCTTGCGAATCGAATTAATTGCGAAATATAAACCCCGTACGATGTCGCACGAGGAACATCACCGTCCAAAAAAGGAAAATTTACAATCTCGAAATCAAAATCATCACGTTTATCATACATTTTGCAAGAAACAAATCCATCTACAATAGATAAATGTAAATCCAAAAAGGGGGCCTCGGTATCAGAGGAATTTGCCTTGTTTAACTGAAGTTCTAGAGGAAAAATCTGACTGATCAAACCAGCAAAGTAATTATTGTCAATATTTAATAAACCATCTAAATATCTAGAAGTAGAGCTAAAAGCTTCAATAATTTCAGATTGGTTATCAATGGAAAGCGACAACATGAAGTCTCTTTCATAACAATACAAGAACAGATCAGCCACAAGAGGTGCGCAATTGGTACCCATCGGAATACCCACAATTTGTCTAACTAACTAAGTACCGAATCTAATATAAATATTGCCAAGTAGAAAGGTGAGGGCATCACACACTTTCTGACATGACCAAAGTGTATAATTCTTATGCTCTTTAGAAGTGAAAAAATGTATTTCTGACATTACATGCAAGATAGAGAGAATCTTCTCTGTGAAAAGCCCATTCAATTAAATCATTAAGATTTTCTTTTATAAGATTATGAGGAAGTGCAGGAGTGGAAAAATCGTAAGTAGACTGACTTGAAGCACGAAAACGTCTGGATTTCAATTTATTTTAAACCTCATTCGAATTTTTATAGACCAAAACAGATCAGATTTCTTCCTGATCTTTCAAAGACTTTATGCCCAATCTATTTCTCCTAGACCCGATGGGCGGGGACGGACTAACCACTATTGAATCGAACGCTTTTGAATCGAACCCGCCCAGGAGTTCCTTGAAGTTATTCCCATTGTCCGAGCACTGATGAGTTAGAAAGCCTTCATGGGAACTGAACAAATTATTTGTCCATACCACGACAGAACCAAGGGCTTGGCTGGTGGTAACGTAAAATCGATTTATGCCCGCCAGTGGAATAATTTTTACTGACCTTTCTGCCGCGGTTTAGTTATGTTATAGGTCGTCGCGACGAAGTAAGGGCGAGGATTGTGACCATGTAAAATCGATTTAAGCCCCCTACTGACCGTTCCAAGGCGGTTCTTCTGTGGCGGTTGATTTATGTTGTAATTTGTTACTTACTGTGTGTATAACATGTGTCTTTTTATTTTAGATGGCCATATGGCCATTTTGTGGGAAAGTAACTGTCCTTATGGCCTTCCTTTGTTTAGGTTTCGATTATGGTCTGGTCGCTTCATGTTTGTGTTTCTTTCCCTTTGTTGTCTTTGATTGGTGGAGTAAGTTAATTGTATCGATTCCTGATCTTTGTTTTACTTCTACTTTGCGTGTATTTTGGATAGCCGTTTGGCCATTTTGTGGAAAAGTAGCTTGTCTTTTTGGTCTTGCGCTTGTGAAGTTCGCGTTCCTTTTCTTTTGGTGTCTCTGATGGAGCGTGGAGTAATTGTATCGATTCCTGATCATTGCCTTCACTTATCTTGAAGAATTTTATATGATAATTTTAGTTGTTCTCCAGTTCAGTTAACTCATTTCAGACTGAAAACCCCTAAACGGGTATCGTGGCAAACAGTGCAAGCCCAGATCAGACGCCACAGAACGCGGCGTCTGATCGGGGCCTACACTGTTTGCAAAAAAGTTCAGACATTTTCCAAATAAATTTTGAAGAAAACATATCCTGACACCCCTAAATATAGAAATGGACTCCTGCTATATATAAGGAGGAAGATTCCATTTGGTACTAAAAGGGTTAATACCAGTTTATATCATCATCAAAAAGCACACACAAAAACAGCTGCAACATGAACCTACGGCACAAAGCCAATTAACAAGTAAGACACTGCAAAAGAACTACAGCCTTGGGACGGTCAGTGGGGTGGGGTCTTCAACGGAAATTCCAACCCTCACCCTCAGTTCCAGTGCAGTATCAAACATAATAAATATAACAAACTGATCTGCATGGAGGCTTTCTAGCTCAACAGTGTGTCAAAATAAAATGCTCATGTATAGATTAATACTACGAAGGCAGGTCAAAAAGTAACTAGCCTATCCCATTTCCAACCAAGATTTTCATGCCTTGTTTCGATACATGTTTAAGGCATGAGGGCAAAATTGCACCCTTTCGTGCCACCCGCTTATAAGATAGTGAACGTCAAATATGGCTAGTGATGCAAAAGCAAGCTTCTCGTCAAAAGTTGAGTACCGTGCTGTAATTCGGTACCTGTACTTGAAAGGGAAAACAGGTCAGGAAATGCATTGCGGGTTGACCAATGTTCATGAGTCTTCTGCACCATCACCATGTAACAACAGAATGTTTTGTTCTTTGAGCAATATCCTCACGCCCGCCACAAGTAATTTGTCCTAATGCCAATACACCTACCTCTGATAAAATCCAGAATTTGTTTGTTTTGTTCTTTCGCTTGACATTCTTCGACCAAGTCAATCTTGTTTTGAAGAATAAAAGTGTGCTTTATCTTCATAATTTCTACTGCCGCTAAATGCTCTGAGGTTTGTGGCTGTGGACATGGTTCATTAGCGGCTATAACAAAATTAGCATAGGCCAGTTTAAACTTTTAATTAAATATTCAATTTTTAGCGTTTAGCAATAACAATCGATCAACCGCCACATAACGCGGTGGCGTATCAAATCCAAAAACAAGTTGCATAACCATGAGCAAATTCTTGGACAATACTGAAAAATAAAATTAAGGGGAATGGGAACACCTTCAGGGGAGGCAACTCCTGCAAGAGTATTTCTGTCTCCCATGACAATAGGAGTCAACACTTAAACGAAAGAATTTGCTCCTGAGGCACAAATTCGTTCCGTTAAGAGTAGACACCTTTTTCAGTGGGACGGAGAACAGGAAGTCCGGAAAGTTGTCTCCCTTGAAAAATGGCGGAAAAAATCTGTCAAATGTTCCCATTCCCCTTAAAGCATGGACACAGCCGGAGTTCCTAGGAAATTTTCCCATAGCACGAGACAACAGCTATTTCATACGAAACCCGGGAAGGGACATAAATTTTTTTTAATATGTTGTGCGAACAAGATATTAAGTTGTGCGAACAAGATAATATGTTGTGCAGACAAGATATTATCTTGTGCGGACAACATAATTTATGTTTTGCGTACAACATATTATCTTGTGCGCACAAGATAATATCTTGTTTGCACAACTTAATATCTTGCGCGGACAAGATATTATCTTGTTCGCACAACATATTATCTTGTTTGCACAACATAGAGCTTGTGAAGTTGTGCGAACAAGATATTATCTTGTGCATATAAGATATTATCTTGTTCGCACAACATATTATCTTCTGCGGACAAGATATTATGTTGTGCGAACAAGATATTATCTTGTCCGTACAAGATCTATGTTGTGCGGACAAGATATTATGTTGTGCGGACAAGTTAATATCTTGATTGCACAACTAAATACCTTGTGCGCACAAGATAATAGAATGTGCGAACAAGATATTATGTTGTTCGCACAAGATAATATCTTGTTCGAACAAGATAATATCTTGTCCGCACAAGATAAAATCTTGTCGGCACAAGATAATATGTTGTCCAATCAAGATAATACCTTGTCCGCTCAAGATATTATCTTGTTCGCACAACATAATAAAAATAAAAAATCATGTCCCTTCCCGGGTTCCGTAATTTCTGGACAATTTTGGGAAGATTTTTCTTATTGAGCTGGTGCATGACAAACCCTACAATAGACCGGTGTGACGAGCAGAGACTCAAATCAACCTGCACACCCATCCACTAAGACAAGACATTTTGCTTATGTCTCTTTGAATAGAAATTAGCCTATAGTAGGTACATGCGATCAGCGAAGACTTTGATCAGACTGCGCGAATGCGCAGGCGGATCTGAGTCTTCGCTGGTCGCTCATTTTGTCATGCGCTGGCTCAATTTTGTTTTGTAATGGCGTGTTCACTTATAAGGCGATCATAATAATTGCACACAATATACCTTAATTTATTAAAATATAGTATAGTAACTGTTCCCATTAGCAACAACAGGCTGTTCGAGTCAGCTGTAACACTGGCAAGAAATCTTTCATTTTTACAATTTAAAATAAGACATTATGAACTCATTAGGCACGACAAATAGTCAAATACATGCATATTTGAATCCGACTATTCTCCTAAATAACAATATCTGTCGCAATACAGTGTAGCTCGTGTGCTCGCCCCTCTTATTTGCTTCAGAAAACTCACCAAAATATTCGTAAAAAACGCAACTAGTGTGACTGCAAAAGCTCTTTCTAAACATTCCGCATCTTTCTTCAGAAAGTACAGTCGTGCCCGCGAGCTAAAAACTTACCTGCCAACGAATTGGTGTCGAAGACGTCAACGATACAATGAGAGGCAGCATTGCTCCACATACATGGTATTTGTTAATTCATATACAGTAAAATTTCTATATTAAGACCGCCTTTGGAACAGTTCAAAAGTGGTCTTTAAGACCACTTTTGAACAGTCCCAAAGGTGGTCTTTCATTCGGAGATACTGAGTGTAGAAAATACAAAGACAGAATAACTGAAACTTTCTAAATAAGCTCTCTTTAAAGCAGAATTAGTCTCAATTTTTGTGGTCTTAATAGCGGAAATTTACTGTATCAGAGAAAGAAGCCTCTGTGGTGCAGTGGTTATGCTACTCGCCTGATAAACCAGGGATTGCAAGATCGATCCCGGGCTTCTCCAGACTTCCGGATGAGTCTTTAAACCGAGGTCCCGTCTCCGTATGACCTTAGCTGTAGGTGGGACGTAAAACTGAAGCACACTCACTGTATTAGAAAAAACTAGAAGTCGTGTTACTTTAAACTTTCCGTTCTCCGTATATCCTAACTTTTTAGAGCACTAGGTAAAGTTGCAAGAGATGAAATTTTCAAGCACAACAAGGAAAGTCAGAACTGTCACCTGAAAGGGTAGCTCGCCTGCTCGCGTATCCATTTATAAAGCAACCAAGTCTTTGACCTGGTTAAAGACGGAACAGTGGGTTGTGCTGAACAAATCTGTGAACTAGTAACAGTACAAGATATAGATGGGCTGCATGATGTTTCTACGCAGAGCTGAAACCGACCTCACACGAGTACTGGTAAACCGCTTAGCGGATCTAGGCCTGCCCAGGCAAAGTCCATGCCCATAAACCCTATCGGTTTCAATGGGCGACAGGGCTTGTGAAGTCATTTCATCTCAATGTTGGGTAAAACGTCCCACAAAATTGAAAGCAACGTCTCAAAA
The DNA here is from genome assembly GCA_963580285.1 of Lucinisca nassula. Taxonomy (NCBI): domain Eukaryota; kingdom Metazoa; phylum Mollusca; class Bivalvia; order Lucinida; family Lucinidae; genus Lucinisca; species Lucinisca nassula. The sequence goes on along the minus strand of OY757013.1, from coordinate 120,547,529 downwards.
ATGACCTATACCGCGTTGACGAGGACGTTCAACCTCAATAAAACAAAGTAAAGACGTCCGCATGCAAATCAATTTGCATTCGTTGTTATGTATAGTAAACATCTTGTATGCAAACCACCTTTGGGACTATTCAAAAGTGGTCTTTCAGACCACTTTTGAACAGTCCCAAAGCTGGTCTCTCATGACTGAAACCATTATTGAAATCTGTTATAAAGCATAATAAGCCTCACTTTCAGCTGGTTTTATTGTATACAACTGGCTCATAGTTGACTTCAAGTATTGAAATTTGCGGAGATTAAAAACCCAACAGACCTTGCTACTGCAAATGGCGACCCTTATGTTGCTGATTGTCTGTTTTGTTGGTTTTATATTTACAATTTTAGTGTAAAGTCTAATGTGAACCTATAGAAAACAATTGCGTTCATACTTCCATGAACGCATCGAATCACATGATTTTCAGTGACGTTAAGTGACGTCATTCTAAACCATTGTTCTCTACGGGCGTTGATGACGTCAACGCTGCTCCGCTCTTTGTAGATAAACAGCGTGTAAAAGTTTTTCAGCTTTTTCAGTTTGCCCGACAAGCATTTTTTCGCCAAGTCATGAGGGGCAAATAATGTAAATATAAAAAATAAGCTTAATTTTTCTGCTTTTCATGAAAGTATGAACGACAGTGGGTCGCTAGCAAAGTTTATATGAACCCCCTTTGGGGTTCATTTACTTTGCACGCGACCCACTGCGTTCATATTTCCATGAACTGCAGAAAAATAAACTTCATTTCTTAAATACTTAAAGTGAAACCACAGTTTATGCCCTGTGTGTGCTTTTGTACCACCTTTAACTTTCTTTGGTAGCTAGACCATCTTGATAACAAACTGTGTGCGGAATGGCGTCGTTCAGATCTCTGGAACTAACTTTTGTTTTCAAGATAAACGATTTTGATATTTTCCTTATTTCTGTACCAAACATAGATTGCAGAAGCTCGTAAGGACCGCTTTATAGCATCACGAAAACACGCCTGTATAATTTTGACACCCTTGAACCCAACTTTCATATAGCAAACATGGGGTTAAGAGGGGTAAACCTTATTTTTCTTATTTCTTTACATTGTGGGTACTCGTTAGAACGGCCTCAATGAGGCGGTTCTAACGAGAACCCACAATCTATATTTTGAGCAGAAATAAGAAAAATATGACATTTTTCATCTCAAAATTTTCATTTTTAAGGCGGTAAAATTTACAATGTATTTGTAAAGGCGTGTTTTCGTAACGGAGACGGATCTGACAAGTACCCACAACGTATAGAGCAGAAACAATGAAAGTAATGTATAACTCTATAAACCCCACTATTCTCTGAACAAGGCTGGGTTTACGGAGGTGTTATTTAAGAGCTGGTTAAAGTAATGCATGGTTGTAATCTCTGAATGTGACGTTTTTATCAGAAACAGATTGAATTTCCTCATTTAAACTCTCTAATGAGGCGGTTCCAATTAACGCCCACAATAGTTGTTCTGTTTTCAGGCGAAATAAGTAAATATAATCAAATATTTTCGAATGGACAGGGAGGGGCATAAGTCCTGTCACACTGACTTTTTGTCGGTATTTTCTTCTGCTCAATGAAATTCATACCAAATGGAATATATTCCGATATTTGAACATACTATTGACGAAAAAAAAAAACGCAAAACTGGGCGTAATCATTGCTTAAAGTGTTTATCGGATGTATAGATAGTTCACAACCGTATGGTCTTGTTTCAACTTTGACTGATAGAAATAAACTTTTCCCTTTACCTTGAAGCCGGACTACCTTATTAACTTGAATTTCCCGGAACACCCTACCCTGTCACAGGGAAATGTATCTTCTTTAGAACTACCACAAGATCTGTAGCACCCAGGTCGCGGACAATCTTCATTGTCACATTTGTAAATCTACAATACACAATTACTCACCTATACAAATGCATTTTAAACTTTTCCACGGAAAAAAACGACAATTTTAAGATGAAACAAGAGTTGTCAGAAGACAACATAGCTCGTCTTTGGGGGCCTAAGATGGATGGGGGCAAGTTATCAAAAAAACATTTATTCTGTAAAACAGCCCAACCGACTGAGAGCCAAAAAGTAAAAAGTACCCCTAATCCTGTTTTCAAGCTTTTCCAATATAAAGAAAAGAAAGAAAGAAAAAGAAATCTATATTTAATAAAAAAAATTCTATAAACTTCCAAGTAAAAACAAAACATGACGGACGATACAAAACCCCTCGCACAAGACAAAATATAAAAAGCCTAGCCTAGCATTTGTGTTAAATGACATTATTTATATCCATCAATAAACATAGGTACTTAAGAGTAATGACAAGGTTTTTCTAAAAATAGCCAGTGACATTGACCTTGAGCCCCAGACTCTGAAAGTGGAACTCACTCGAGATATTATCATACACAGCATTTGTGTGAAGTTCTATAAATGTAGGCATTAGAGCGATGATAAAGTTTTTTCTAAAAATAGCCACAGTAACCTTGCATTTCAGTCCCAGACCCTGAAAGTTGAACTCACTCGAGATATCATCATGCCCAACATTTGTGTGAAGTCCTCTTTAAATCCATCTATAAATGTGGACACTAGAGCAATGACCAAGTTTTTCTAGAAATGGCCACTGACAGTGACATTGACCTTCAGCCCTTGACCCTGAAAGTAAAAAATAGCCATACCCCGGAATCTGAAAGTCAAAGTCACTCAAGATATCATCATACCAAACATTTGTGTGAAGTTATCTTTAAATCCATCTATAAATGTGGACACTAGAGCAATGACCAAGTTTTTCTAAAAATAACCACAGTGACCTTGACCTTCAGTCCATGACCCTGAAGGTCAAAGTCACTCTAGATATCATCATACCATACATTTGTGTGAAGTTATATTAAAATCCATCCATAAATGTAGGCACTACAGGGATCAAAAAGTTTTTTCTAAAAATAGCGACAGTGACCTTGACCTTCAGCCCCGGTATCTGAAAGTCAAAGTCACTCGAGATATCATCATACCAAATATTTGTGTGAAGTTATATTAAAAGCCATTAATAAATGAAGGCGCAAGAGCGATATGAAAGTTTTTCTAAAATAGCCACAGTGACCTTGATCATTGGCCCCGGACACTGAAAGTCGAACTGGCTCGAGATATCATCATACCCAACATTTGTGTGAAGTTATATTAAAATCCATCCATAAATATAGGCACTAGAGCGATCACAATGTTTTTTTTTTCTAAAAATAGTCACAGTGACCTTCAGCCCCGAAGCCTTGAAGTTGAACTTCCTCGAGACATCATCATACCTAACATTTGTGTGAAGTTATATTAAAATCCATCAATGAATTAAGGCACAAGAGCGATGACAATGTTTTTTTTCTAAAAATAGCCACAGTGACCTTGGTGAGATGAAAGTAGTGACCTTGACCTTGAGCCCCGGACCCTGAAGGTCATAGTCACTCGAGCTTTCATCATGCCCAACACTTGTGTGAAGTTATATTAAATTCCACCGATAAATGAAGGCGCTAAGCGATGACAATGTTTTTTCTAAAAATAGTTATAGTGACCTTGTCCTTAGCCCCAGCCCCGCTGTGTTTTTAAAAAGGGAAAAAGGAAAGAAAAAATTTTCCTCCACCGGGATTTGAACTTAGGACCTCTTGAGTAAGAGTCAAAAGCCTTATCCACTGCACCATAGAGCTTGCAGGGAAATAAGGGAGGTAATACAAAGGAAAATATTAACTTCTCGCAAAGTCCAATTTAAGGCAAAAAACATGAGAAATGGAGTTGAAAAAGATTATGTAAAATATTGATTTTACCTATTGTTTATTTTACTTGAAAATAAATTTGTGAAACATCACAAAAAGAGATTGCAAGTAAACTTTAACCAAATGCGGGCGCCGATGCCGACGACGCCGACGCCGACACCGGACGCCGGGGGTATGGAAAAAGCTCCCCTTTATTATCGTAAGGCGAGCTAAAATGAGATCTTGTTCTTATTTCTGCTCAAAATATCGATTGTGGGTACTCGTTAAAACCGCCTCGTCGAGGCGGTTCTAACGAGTACCCTAAATCTTTATTATAGGTTGTATTCGAGGGCCACTGATTTTTGCCCATAGCGCCATGCCTGGAAGCATAATGTGAATACAGTAGTTAAAGATTTTCGATGTTCTATAAAACAAAGGACTGCGGTGTGTACTCATTAGAATCGCCTCAAGGGGGCGATTCTAATGAGTACACACGAGATTTATTTTCCAAGATACTCACAGCTTTGGGTTCGAACCTCGCTCGGGTCACATGTAAGGCACCATGTTCTACCATGGAATATGTTTTGTTCCGTGCACTCCGGTTTTCAACCAACGGCATGGAATAAGCGAAATAATCTTCAAGGGGTCGTAAAACCAAACTCGGAAATTATCCCCAAAGCTACATGGAGCTAATGCTAGATATCCCCAGCAACTGGAAAACTAGTTCGAATCAGCCATGGTAAACGATTCATCGGTGTTCGAGCAACTGAGATCGACTGTCTATCATACGGACTGACCCGAGTCATCACAGAGCTGACACTTAGACATCATTTTATCATCAGTTACCCCCTTATATTATATGCATTGTAACACACTGACCTGATAAAGATATACTATCTCAGTACAAGTGAGCTTTATCAGATCAACGTGACATTGCACTTCTATGAATTAACCGAATTACTGAAAAAAATGGCAAAAATGTTATAAATTCAATACCAGATGCGTGTCATTTAATATCAAGTTTATCCGACTCAGCTTCGAGAACGCATGTACGTTCTCAAAGCCTTGCCTGATAAACTTGATATCAAAAGATTCTCTATATATAATGTACACACATCATCTGACAAGTGTCTCACATAGCTTCTGGCCAGATATGCTTACCTTAGCATTGGCATAACCTAATTTGATTGTCATGTTCCTCTCTCTTTCGCTTTGAAATCTAGCAGTCTGAAATTATGTAAAGTAAGACAATGATATTCTCACTATACAGACGGTATAAAGGCATGAATAAGACAGAAAAAATAGCATGTAAAAATGTAGTACCTATACTATATCCGCGTTTTAGCCTGATGGTACATGCGGTATTTTCTATAGACATGACTCGAAAACTTTCTATTAACCCTTGTCCTGCTGAGCCCGGATATTTCTTATCTTTCAAACAATGTAGATCCAGATCAGGTGGCTTCTGAAGAAGTCATCTGATCAGGATCTTCATTGTTTGTCATTCAGTTTATGAATTTGTTGCAATGATTTGCATCAATAAATCTGATTTGTTGATAATCAGTGGTGGGTGTGGCATATTTAAATATTCAGCAGTTCAAGGGTTAACTCATATCCTGCAGAATTAATCAATTTAGCTACGCCCATTACTGACTATCCACCAATCAAATCACTTGATATAATGTATTCGTTCAATAAATGAACTGCAGACCTTGGAGAGATGGCTGATCTGGATTTAAACTATTAGCAATGGGTATGCAGCAGGATAAAGGTTAAAGGATTAAAATAAATCATTTCTGGCTCATCAGACTACAATGGATTTCTTACAGAGTGCCAGAAGCCTCCGTGGTGCAGTGGTTACGCTACTCGCCTTGTAAACCAGGGATCGCAGGATCGATCCCGGGCTTCTCCAGACTTTCGGATGAGTCTTTAAACCGAGGTCCCGTCTCCGTATGACCTTAGCTGTTGGTGGGACGTAAAACTAAAACTCACTCACTCACTCATTTATAAAGTGCCATTGAGAACTGAAAGTCATAAAACCCATTATAATTCTTTCCGTCTATTTATTTATAAATTCTTCTAAATTATATTTCCGCAGGGAAAATAACAAATAGTCTATGAATTAAAAATCACTCTTTTTCAAATTTTCGGCCCTTGGCCTTCTTCAGGAATCCATTAACTCATCGAACAACAGAGTTACATCTATCTTGTGATCGAATCTATTAATTCATCGAACAACTAAGTGACATCCATCTTGTGATCACAAGATGGATGTCACTTAGTTGTTCGATGAATTAATAGATTCCTGAAGAAGGCCAAGGGCCGAAAATTTGAAAAAGAGTGATTTTTATTTATTTATATCTTTCAACTGATGCACATCAAAGGATATATTTTAAGAGACAGAAAAAAAGACAAACCTTATAATCCATACAAATTACTTCACACTTTTATCGACATACATGTAGAAAAAAGGTCGCTCATTAAATGAATATGTTAAAATATGATTAGCTTTTGAGGTAGCAACTTACTTGTACTCCAGAGATAGCCTTGACCAATGTTGATTTACCATGGGCCACATGACCAATTATTCCTGAAATGTCAAAACAAGATATTTTTCGATGTACTGGGGCGGTTGGGTGAGGCGAAGGTGCCGTCGGATGTCCGCCTGACACTGACGGCTCACTTGTCCTTGCAGCAGGTTAGGGCGGAGTATGAATTTTATTATTTATTATTCTACAGTTTTATTTTGTTCCCTCTTTCTTCCTTCGCTATAATCACTTTTTTTCTCTTTTCCCTCTTCCTCTGGGAAACAACACAAAATGACTCACGAGAGTCGAAGCTCCTTTAAACCAGTCTGATTGGCTGGCTGTCTGCCCAGGCCAACTTTTTTCACCTATGGCAATCTAACATTGATGCAACCCCTTAACGGCTCGGTAAAGTTAGCAATATAGCAGAATGGCAGAATGAAACTGGTAAAGCTAGCAGAATAGCAGAATGACAGAATGAAACTGGTAAACCTAGCAGAATGACAGAATGAAAAAAAAATCTTATTCCATGCAAAATCACTGGGATGAGAAATTTCATTCTACTGACAGAATGACAGAATGAAAGTGGTAAACCTGGCAGAATGGCAGAATGACAGAATGAAAATGGTAAACCTAGCAGAATGACAGTATGAAAGAATAAAAAAAGTCTTATCACATGTAAAACGATTAAAGGGCTAATTTCGTTCTGCAGGCAGAATGACAGAATGAAAGTGGTAAACCGGGCAGAATGGCAGAATGACAGAATGAAAATGGTAAACCTAGCAGAATGACAGAATGAACAATATCTTATCCCATATTACAATACTGGAACAACAATTTTCGTTCTGCTGGCAGACTGGCAGAATGAAACTGGTAAAACCTAGCAGAATGAAAGAATGAAAGAATAAAAAAGTCTTATCACATGTAAAACGATTGAAGGACTAATTTCGTTCTGCTGGCAGAATGAAATTGGTACCTAGCAGAATGAAACGAGCAGAGTGGGATTTCTTGAAAACCAAGAGCGTGAACCTGACTTTGAATGCATCATACTGTAGGCAATGCAAAGTAATTCGGGATCAACCATCATATGTTTGACCAATTCCATACAGCGCTAAACAAAAAATAAAATAAAAAAAAACATATGAAATTTCGTTCTGCCAGGTTTTCATTCTGCTAGCAGAATGAGCAAGCAGAATGAGCAGAATAGAAGAATGAAATTTTTGGCTACGAAATACCAAATGTTGTTTCGTTTTCTTGTTGGCACTGACGGGGAATGCACAAAACAGTAGTCATTGTTTGGTCGATTCCTTGGACTGGTGTGCTAAGCACGAAAAGTAATCCAATTCCGCTCTCCTGGAGGATTACAAAATCGAATTACGAGGTAACGAATTTGAGAAACCCAACTGTAATCACACCATATGGCGTGCCAGGCTATACGTGCAACACCATACATTGTTTGGTCGCTTCCGTGCCTTGCTGTAAAAATCATAAAAATATATGCAAAATTCTCTTGATGGGTGACTCAGGAGAAAAACATGACCAAAATATTTTTGTTCGAAACGGCAAACTTTTTTCCTACCACATTCTCGGCGTTCATGCACAGGACACAAAGCATCAGGTATGGTTTCGCTGAACCCATGCGTTGATGAAAAAAAAAAACACACAAAAATCTACGTCAAAGTTCATTCCACCAGAGTCTGCAAAAGGAGCAGAATGGGATTTCTTGAAAACCAAGAGCGTAAATCCGGCTTTGAATGCACCATATTGTGGGCAATGAGCAATAACTCGGGGCCAACCATGACATCTTTCACCGAATTCATGCAGCGCTGAAGAAAACCAAAAAAAAAAACATGCAATTTCATTCCGCCAGGTTTTCATTCTGGTAGCAGAATAGAATCTCATTCTGCTGGCAGAATGAAATTTTTGGCTACGAAATACCAAATGTTCTTTCGTTTTCTTCTTGGCACTGACGGGGAATGCAGAAAAAAGGAGTCATTATTTGGTCGATTCCTTGGGCTGATGTGCTTAGCAAGAAAAGTAATCCAATTTCGCATTCCTGGAGGGTTACAAAATCGAATTATGAGGTAACGAATTTGAGAAACTCAACTTTAATCACACCATATGATCGGCACTGCCAGGCTATACGTGCAACACCATACATTTGTTTGGCCGTTTCCGTGCCTTGCTGTAAAAATCACAAAAATATGCAAATTTCTCCTGATGGGTGGCTCACGAGAAAAAAAAAAGACCAAAACATTTTTGTTAGAAATTGCAAACTTTTTTCCTATCACATTTTCAGCGCTCAAGCACAGGACACAAAACACTAGGTATTGTTTCGCTCTACCCACTGCTGGCAGAATGAAATTTTGGGCTACGAAATACCAAATGTGCTTTCGTTTTCTTGTTGGCACTGACGGGGAATGCAGAAAACAGGAGTCATTATTTGGTCGATTCCTTGGGCTGATGTGTTAAGCACGAAAAGTAATCCAATTTCGCTCTCCTGGAGGGTTACAAAATCGAATTACGAGGTAACGAATTTGAGAAACCCAACTTAAATAACACAATACCATCGACACTTTCAGGCTATACGTGCAACATCATACATTGTTTGGCCGTTTCCGTGCCTTGCTGTAAAAATCACAAAAATATGCAAATTTCTCCTGATGGGTGGCTCAGGAGAAAAAATGACCAAAATATTTTTGTTCGGAATCGCAAACTTTTTTCCTGCCACATTATCAGCGCTCAAGCACAGGACACAAAACACTAGGTATTGTTTCGCTGGACCCATGCGTTGGTGCATAAAACACAAAAATCTATGTCAAATAGAGTTTGGAAAACTAGCAGAATGGGATTTCTTGAAAACTAAGTGCGTGAACCCGACTTTGAATGCCTTATATTGTAGGCCCTGCAAGATAATTCGGGACAGACCATGACATGTCTCACCGATTCTATGCAGCGCTGAAGAAAACCTAAAAACATGTGCATTTTCATTCTGCTAGGTTTTTATTCAGCTGCATAATGAGCTGAACAGCAGAATGAAATTTGGTAAACCTAGTAGAATGAACTGAGCTGAATGGTATTTCTTGAAAACCAAGTGTGTGAACCCGAGGCACTGCAAACGAAATAATTTGGGGCCAACCATGACATGCTTCACCAATTCCATGCAGCGTTGAAGAAACCCCAAAAACACATGCAATTCCATTCTGCCAGGATTTCATTCTACCAGCAGAATGAACAGACTGGCAGAATGAAATTTTTGACTCCGAAAAAGAAAATTGGATAACAGATAAAGAGTTAGTGACTTGCTTAATGCCACAATTCTGTGTCTCTCGAATACCCGCCTGTAAAAGGGAAGGACCTACAAAGATGCACAAAAGACAAACTTCATAAGTCAAAACAAAAACCTTCCCTATTCAAATACATTGTAATTTTTTCGCCGAAAAAATGAAAATTTCAGAGAAAAAATTGCGATGTTTCTATTTTTTCTGCTTAAAAATTAATTGTGGGTACATGTTCGAACCGCCTCGAACGAGTACCCACAATCTATGTTTTAGAGCAGAAATAAGGAAATTATGAATACCCCTGCAAACCCCAGTTTTACTATGTAACAGTGGGGTTTGAGGGGGGTCAAAATTATACAGGCTTGTTATCCTGATGTTTGCAACAAATTTTATTAAGATCAGTTGAACGGTTTGGGAGATATGGCCTTTTCAGTGAATAGGTAAATTTGTATAATTAAAGTCCAGAACGAGGCTGGTGTTTTGTGTACTGTGCATGAGCGCTGAGAATGTGGTATGAAAAAAGTTTGCCATTTCGAACAAAAATAGTTTGGTCATTTTTTTCTCCTGGGCCACCCATCAGGGAAAATTTGCATATTTTTGTGTTTTTACAGCAGGCCACGGAATCGACCAAACATTGTTTGATGTTCCACGTATAGCCTAGCAGTGCCCATCATATGGTATGATTAAAGTCCCGTTTCCCAAAATCTGTTACCTCGTCATTCAATTTGTATCCCTCCAGCAGAGCGAAACTGGATTACTTTTCGTGATTTTGCATGTGTTTTGGGGTTTTCTTCAGCGCTGCATGGAAATGGTGAAACACGTTATGGTTGGCCCCCCGAGTTTTTGGACAGGGCCTACAATATGGTGGATTCAGAGTCGGGTTCACGCACTTGATTTTCAAGATATCCCATTCTGCTAGTTTTCTTTTCAGTTTAGCAGAATGAAACTTTACGTATATTTGCGTTTTGTGCACGAACGCATGGGTCCAGCCAAACCATACCTAATGTTTTGTGTACTGTGCATGAGCGCTGAGAATGTGGTATGAAAAAAGTTTGCCATTTCGAACAAACATATTTTGGTCATTTTTTTTTTTCTCCTGGGCCACCCACCAGGGAAAATTTGCATATTTTTGTGTATTACAGCTAGCCATGGAATCGGCCAAACATTGTTTGATGTTCCAAGTATAGCCTAGCAGTGCCCATCATATGGGCCCCGCCCAGCAATTTTGGTACTTATCGCCTATGCGAGCAGCGATGGTTCAGGCGAGCCTGCGCATCCGCGCAGTGTCGCCAGAACCTTCGCTGCTCGCTCATACAAGCAGTGAATCAAGAGGAACCTTCAGACAGAAAGCCATATCCCTGGCCCCTCTGAATGGCTGGGCATGCGCAGTTAAAATTTGTCATGACGGAATGCTCGAAGACCCAAATTCGCTTGGCGGGGCTCATATGGTTTGATTAAAGTCCCGTTTCCCAAATTCGTTACCTCGTAATTCGATTTTGTATCCAGCAAAGTTTAACTGGATTACTTTTCGTGATTTTGCATGCGTTCTTTTTTTTTTTTTTTTTTTTGTTTACTTCAGCGTTGCATGGAATCGGTGAAACACGTCAAAGTTGGCCCCGAGTTTTTTTGCAGGGCCTACAATATGGTGCATTCAAAGTCGGGTTCCCGCTCTTGGTTTTCAAGAAATCCCATTCTGCTGCTTTTGCAGACTCTGGCGGAATGAAATTTAACGTAGATTTTTATGCATTGTGCATCAACGCATGGGTTCAGCGAAACCATACCTGGAGTTTTGTGTCCTGTGCATGGACGCTTAGAATGTGGTAGGAAAAAAGTTTGCCATTTCGAACAAAAATATTTTGGTCATTTTTTCTCCTGAGCCACCTACCTATCAGGAGAAATTTGAATATTTTTGTGATTTTACAGCAAGGCACGGAAACGGCCAAACAATGTAAGGTGTTGCACGTATAGCCTGGAAGTGCCGATAGAATGGTGTAATTAAAGTTGGGTTTCGCAAATTCGTTACCTCGTAATTCGATTTTGTAATCCTCCAGAATTGGATTACTTTTCGTGTTTGCACACCAGTCCAAGGAATCGACCAAACAATGACTACTGTTGTCTGCATTCCCCGTCAGTGCCAACAAGAAAACGAAAGAACATTTGGTATTTCGTAGCCAAAAGCTTCATTCTGCCAGCAGAATGAAATTTCAGTCTGCTGGCAGAATGAAATCCTGGCGGAATGAAATTGCATGCGTTTTTGGGTTTTCTTCAGCGCTGCATGGAATCGGTGGAACATGCCATGGTTGGCCCCGAGTTATTTTGCAGGGCCTACAAAATGGTGCATTCAAAGTCGGGTTTACGCACTTGTTTTTCAAGAAATCCCATTCTGCTTGTTTCATTCTGCTAGGTTTACCAATTTCATTCTGCTGTTCTGTTCATTCTGCTGGCAGAATGAAAACCTGGAAGAATGAAATTGCACATGTTTTTTGTTTTCTTCAGCGCTGCATAGAATGGGTGACACATGTCATGGTTAGTCCCGAATTATTTTGCAGGGCTTACAATATAGTGCATTCAAAGTCGGGTTCATGCACTTGGTTTTCAAGAAATCCCATTCTGCTGGTTTTTGACGTAGATTTTTGTGTTTTGTGCTCCAACGCATGGGTCCAGCGAAACCATACCTAGTGTTTTGTATACTGTACATGAGCGCTGCGAATGTGGTATGAAAAAAGTTTGCCATTTCGAACAAAAATATTTTGGTCATTTTTTTCTCCTGTGCCACCCACCAGGGAAAATTTGCATATTTTTATGTTTTTACAGCAAGCCACGGAATCGACCAAACATTGTTTGATGTTCCACGTATAGCCTAGCAGTGCCCATCATATGGCATGATTAAAGTCCCGTTTCCCAAATTTGTTACCTCGTAATTCGATTTTGAATCCCTCCAGCAGAGCGAAACTGGATTACTTTTCGTGATTTTGCATGTGTTTTTTTGGGTTTTCTCCAGCGCTGCATGGAAATGGTAAAACTCGTTATGGTTGGCCCCCGGGTTTTTTGTCAGGGCCTACAATATGGTGCATTCAAAGTCGGGTTCACGCACATGGTTTTCAAGAAATCCCATTCTGCTAGTTTTCTTTTCAGTTTAGCAGAATGAATTTGACGACGTATATTTGCGTTTTGTGCACGAACGCATGGGTCCAGCGAAACCATATCTAGTGTTTTGTGTACTGTGCATGAGCGCTGAGAATGTGGTATGAAAAAAGTTTGCCATTTCGAACAAACATATTTTGGTCATTTTTTTCTCCTGGGCCACCCACCAGGGAAAATTTGTATATTTTTGTGTATTACAGCTAGCCATGGAATCGGCCAAACATTGTTTGATGTTCCAAGTATAGCCTAGCAGTGCCCATCATATGGGCCCCGCCCAGCGATTTTGGTACTTATCGCCTATACGAGCAGCGAAGGTTCAGGCGAGCCTGCGCATCCGCGCAGTCTCGCCAGAACCTTCGCTGCTCGCTCATACAAGCAGTGAATCAAGAGGAACCTTCAGACAGAAAGCCATATCCCTGGCCCCTCTGAATGGCTGGGCATGCGCAGTTAAAATTTGTCATGACGGAATGCTCGAAGACCCAAATTCGCTTGGCGGGGCTCATATGGTTTGATTAAAGTCCCGTTTCCCAAATTCGTTACCTCGTAATTCGATTTTGTATCCAGCAAAGTTTAACTGGATTACTTTTCGTGATTTTGCATGCGTTTTTTTTTTTTTTTTTTTTTTTTGTTTACTTCAGCGTTGCATGGAATCGGTAAAACACGTCATGGTTGGCCCCGAGTTTTTTTTGCAGGGCCTACAATATGGTGCATTCAAAGTCGGGTTCCCGCTCTTGGTTTTCAAGAAATCCCATTCTGCTGCTTTTGCAGACTCTGGCGGAATGAAATTTAAAGTAGATTTTTATGCTTTGTGCATCAACGCATGGGTTCAGCGAAACCATACCTGATGCTTTGTGTCCTGTGCATGAACGCTTAGAATGTGGTAGGAAAAAAGTGTGCCATTTCGAACAAAAATATTTTGGTCATGTTTTTCTCCTGAGCCACCTACCTATCAGGAGAAATTTGAATATTTTTGTGTTTTTACAGCAGGGCACGGAAGCGGCCAAACAATGTAAGGTGTTGCACGTATAGCCTGGAAGTGCCGATAGTATGGTGTGATTAAAGTTGGGTTTCTCAAATTCGTTTCCTCGTAATTCGATTTTGTAATCCTCCAGAATTGGATTACTTTTCGTGTTTGCACACCAGTCCAAGGAATCGACCAAACAATGACTACTGTTGTCTGCATACCCCGTCAGTGCCAACAAGAAAACGAAAGAACATTTGGTATTTCGTAGCAAAAAACTTTTTGTCTGGCAGCAGAATGAAATTTCAGTCTGCTGGCAGAATGAAATCCTGGCGGAATGAAATTGCATGCGTTTTGGGGTTTTCTTCCGCGCTGCATGGAATTGGTGGAACATGCCATGGTTGGCCCCGAGTTATTTTGCAGGGCCTACAAAATGGTGCATTCAAAGTCGGGTTTACGCATTTGTTTTTCAAGAAATCCTATTCTGCTTGTTTCATTCTGCTAGGTTTACCAATTTCATTCTGCTGTTCTGCTCATTCTGCTGGCAGAATGAAATTGCACATGTTTTTTTGGTTTTCTTCAGTGCTGCATAGAATGGGTGACTCATGTCATGGTTAGTCCCGAATTATTTTGCAGGGCTTACAATATAGTGCATTCAAAGTCGGGTTCATGCACTTGGTTTTCAAGAAATCCCATTCTGCTGGTTTTTGACGTAGATTTTTGTGTTTTGTGCACCAACGCATGGGTCCAGCGAAACCATACCTAGTGTTTTGTATACTGTACATGAGCGCTGCGAATGTGGTATGAAAAAAGTTTGCCATTTCGAACAAAAATATTTTGGTCATTTTTTTCTCCTGGGCCACCCACCAGGGAAAATTTGCATATTTTTGTGTTTTTACAGCAAGCCACGGAATCGACCAAACATTGTTTGATGTTCCACGTATAGCCTAGCAGTGCCCATCATATGGTATGATTAAAGTCCCGTTTCCCAAAATCTGTTACCTCGTCATTTAATTTGTATCCCTCCAGCAGAGCGACACTGGATTACTTTTCGTGATTTTGCATGTGTTTTGGGGTTTTCTTCAGCGCTGCATGGAAATGGTGAAACACGTTATGGTTGGCCCCCGGGTATTTTGTCAGGGCCTACAATATGGTGCATTCAAAGTCTGGTTCACGCACATGGTTTTCAAGAAATCCTTTTCTACTAGTTTTCTTTTCAGTTTAGCAGAATGAATTTGACGACGTATATTTGCGTTTTGTGTACCAACGCATGGGTCCAGCGAAACCATATCTAGTGTTTTGTGTACTATACATGAGCGCTGAGAATGTGGTGCGAAAAAATGTTGCCATTTCGAACAAAAATAATTTGGTCATTTTTTTTCTGCTGGGCCACCCATCAGGGAAAATTTGCATATTTTGTGGTTCAAAGTCGGGTTCACGCACTTGGTTTTCAAGAAATCCCATTCTGCTCGTTTTTTTTTTTTTTTTTTTTTTGTTTGTTTTTTGTTTTTTTTTTTTTTGGTTTGGGTTTTACGGCCCTTTCAAGATTATTTCACTGATATCGAGCCGATCGTTAATCAGAGGTGGGCGAAAGCGAAAACTGGAGTCCCCCGAGAAAAACCACCTGACCTTCCGTTGCAGAACTTGGCGTCTCACACGTGGCCCGAGCGAGGCTCGAACCTACGGCGGTGAGAGACCTAATGACTAAGAGTCAGCGCTCTTATCCACTAGGCCACGGAGGCCCGTTGCTCGTTTCATTCTGCTAGGTTTTAGCAATTTCATTCTGCCAGCAGAACGAAATTATCTCTTAATCGCTTTACTTGTGACTTTTTTATCCATTCATTCCGTCATTCTTCTAGGTATTACTAGTTTCATTCTGCCATTCTACCAGCAGAGCAATAATTGTCATTCCAGTATTGTAACATGGGATAAGACTTTTTTCATTCTGTCATTCTGCTAGGTTTACCATTTTCATTCTGCCATTCTGTCAGGTTTACCACTTTCATTCTGTCATCCTGTCAGCAGAATGAAATTTCTCATCCCAGTGATTTTGTATGGGATAAGATTTTGTTTCATTCTGTCATTCTGTCATTCTGCTAGGTTTACCAGTTTCATTCTTGCCATTCTGCTATTCTGCTAACTTTACCAGTTTCATTCTGCCATTCTGCTATTTTGCTAACTTACCTGAGTTCCCCTGAACCCGATTTGATGGTGTGCGCATGGCTATCTGTATGAATGTGGTTATGTCTTCCTGTGAGTCTTTTTCAACGAAAGACATATGTACAAACCTATAATTATAATGGCTTGTCTGCTTATCACTTCTGGTGAGACTGGTGTAAGCTTCTCAGCATTCTGAAAAAAAAAAAAGACTGCCTTGATATTATTGTTTATTAACTCTTTATGGCCCCCGCCAATCGGGGCTTGAAGAAATAGATGGGCTGCTTGATGCTTCCTTGCATAGCTGAAACCGACCCGCACACGAGTACTGGTAAACCGCGTAGAGGATCTAAGACTGCTCAGGCAAAGCAGTGCGAGTCCGACCGTCCATGCTTATAAACCCTATTGGTTTCATTGGGCGGCAGGGCTTGAGATGTCATTTCATCTCAATGTCGGGTAAAAGTCCCGCAAAATTGGAAGCAACGTCTCCAAAATGACCTTTACAGTGTTGACGGGGACGTTAAACCCCAAATCAAACGTAACAAATCCATTAGGGTACAGATACTTATGCAAACAGTGAAGATCCAGATGTCATCTCCTCGCTGTTTGCGATTCTATTTTAGTGACACATCAGCGACCACCATTACATTACGATGCTTAATGAATTCACTCATATCTCCAAAATGGCTAGTTTTCCGATGAAATATTACGATACGTTTCTTATTTATATTCCAAACATACGTTGTGGGTGCTCGTTAAAACCGCCTCATTGAGGCGGTTCTAACTAGCCCCCGCAACTTATGTCTTGGAGCAGAAAAAAGAAAAATAAGGTAGGCCTACACTCCTGTAAACCAGTTGTCTCTATATATAGTGGAGTTTACAAAATGTTTCACGGACTTATTAACATAATGTTAGTGACATATCTGCAACAATTGGTGCATCCAAATATCAAAGATGGGAAAATCTATGGGGCGCCGTTTTACTATTTAATCCGTATTTATAGATATCCATAATTATTTATGGATATTCATAATTAGAATTATGGATATCCATGATTCGAATTATGGATATCCATTAATCGGCTGATTTAGGATATCCATAAATCGAATTATGGATATGTATAAATACGGATTAAATAGTAAAACGGCGCCCAATAAAAGTCCACTTCAGAAACTCAGGGGTAAACATACTAAAGGCAACACAAACTATCTTGTTTGTATTGGAAGCGAATAAGCATCGTCTGCTAGTCATGCCATAGGCCTCTGTGGCCTAATGAGTATTAATCATCACACGAGAGACGCCAAGTTCTGCCACGGAAGGCCAGGTGGCTTTTCTCCGGGTATTTCGGTTGTCGCCTCCCTCTGGTCAACGATCGGCTCGAAATAAGTGAAATAATCTTGAAAAGGCCGTAAAACCAAAACAAAAAAAGAAACAAAACATACTCAAAATTT
Organism: Lucinisca nassula; assembly: GCA_963580285.1. Lineage (NCBI taxonomy): Eukaryota > Metazoa > Mollusca > Bivalvia > Lucinida > Lucinidae > Lucinisca > Lucinisca nassula. The sequence goes on along the minus strand of OY757013.1, from coordinate 120,530,244 downwards.
ATGCATTTTTGTACAACTTCTCAAACAAAATCCAAACTTATTAGTAGGAATATCCCATTGTCGTATATTTAGAGGATCTTACACGAGTGATCAGTTATATGAAATTTATGAAACGAGCCTTTGGCGAGTTTAATCAATTGCATATGAAATGACCTTGAGTAAAAGATTCGGTTTTCATACAACGACTTTGATTTTAAATCAGATTTTATCGCCGAAGAAGTTCAAAAGCAAACATATGGTTGCCACGGGCGGCGCCGTGACGTTACGCGCCATAAACCATGTGTTATTACACGTGTAGTTCATAAGAATCTTATATGGGTGTGAGGGGAGGATGGAAAAATCCGTCCCGAGGAACACAGTCCGGCATCACGAGGCTTGCCGAGTGATGCCGGACAGTGATCCCGAGGGATGGATTTTTCTATCCGCCCCTCACACCCATATAGGATTCTTTTTCTTGCATACCTTTCATTTCTTAACGCGGATTTTTAATGCTGCAGTCACTCCGATTACCGACGTCCGCCATATTGTGATGGCAGTACAAGAATGTTTAGTGACGTCACGTAACGTGCTGTGGCGTCAACCTTAACGACGGAACATACGAGGTCGTAATCAACCAGTGCATTTATCGAACGCCTGATTATATTCGATTTTAGGTCGGAACACCAGGGTCAGAACATAATTTCTATCCCAGAGTAAAATCACGGATTTCCTTGTCTGGTGTGCAAGAAATAGAGGATCTTACATGAGTGTTCATGTATTATTGAATTTATCAAACGAGTTGAGGAAAAGGGAAAAAATGCGACGCTTTGCCGAAAGCCTCATATTTTATGCCTTTTCATCAATGAGTTTAATAATTTAATAATACATGAGCACGAATACAAGATTCTATTTATCATATGGCACTAAAACGCATTTTATTCACGGTTTGTTGATAAAAACGTCAATATTCAGTCATTAGAAAAGCGACGTCGTTTATGGCGTCGTACACGTAACATTAGGGAGCGTTTCTAAATAAGTTGCATATTTAATCCACTAATGGATTACGGAATTTATGACATGGTATTTTATGCAGCAATCAGGCATTCTAGTAACCTAATAAAGGGGGTCGAATAACCGCACGCTATAATCGGTAGTGACCTATAATACGTCTAGTGACCGTTTATAGACCGGACCTACTTTTCAGGTCACTAATTTATAAGTGTAAACAATAACGTGCAACCTTTCATACATGGAAAAACAACGAAACTGCAAGTTAAAATCTTTGCAAAATTTATTAGAACAGATTTTCAGAAATTTCAGCTAAATGCTTACCTCCTCGGCCTTTCCAGGTTTGAATGGCCCGTTGGAATAACTGCGCACTGCTACTTAAGTTGCATCTCAATCTCGAAAATAATTTCTAAAGCTAAAATGAACTATTTATTTGCAGATGTTAAGCGCTAAGAAACTTTTATTCGTGGGCCCATGTTGTTTCCTACGTCTCTTGGGCGCCGTGACGTCAGAAACTTTGCACTCGTTGAAGTCACGTTAAACTACGTGTGCGCGCCATGGCACTGGATGTTGTTTAACATGCCACACTGTCTGCTGTCTTCTTGCTTAAATTTTCTAAATTATTGCAAAACCCCTTGATTCTTTTGAATTGCGGTATAAACTAAATACATGATTAGTGTCTTTAATAAAATATAATCGGTTCGCCGCGACAATTTTATAGGGGGAGCTAAAGCTAGCTCCTATAAAACTGTCTAAGGCTCACCGATTATATTTTATTATTAAAGGCACCAACCATGTATTTACTATATTACACTCTACAAATGTGACTTTTATAGCATGATGTTATCGAAACGTCGTTATAGAACCGTTACAAAAAAAAAAAGAATGACGGTTACCTCTGGAACCCCTTTTCTCTTAACAAATAAGACAAAAATGGAAATGCCGTCAACTGTATTTGTGATCGGCACATTAAGCGTTTGCGCCTCAGAACAGAACCTCAACCAGCTATCACATTTGGCCTAAAATTTAAACAAGTACAACTTCCCCCTGCCCGATGTGGTGCCTTAAATAACTGCGTGAATGGCAATCAGTGTAGACCCTGATGCGACGCTGCGTTCTGTGGGGTCTATTTGCTCAGGTCTGTTTGTCCGAATGCAAACGGTAAATATGGTATCCTGGTTGTAATTCTATCAACGGTGTACAATCACATGAATTTCTAAGTTTAAAAATGAACACTTTGTTGAAATACCCTGGTCACGGCACCAAATTAATGGCATGTACCATGTTTGACACACCGTGCAGTAGGGTCCACATAAATGAAATGTTATCATTATGATAACACACCATTTTCAAAGCTGTCAAAACAAGAAGCTTTTCTGATATAAACATGCGATACATAGAGGATCTTAGATGAGTTCTCATGTATTATTGAATTTATTAAACGAGTTGAGGAAAAGGGATACAATGCGAGGCTTTGCCGAGCCTTTTTTCCCTTTTCCTCAACGGGTTTAATAAATTCAATAATACATGAGCACGAATGCAAGTTTCTATTTATCATATGACATGTAAAACGCATTTTATTCACGATTGTTTACAAAAATGTCAATATTCCCCGTTGTAAACGCTTAAGGACGTCGTACATGTAACGTTACGGGACGTATCTACCAAATTTGCATATTTAATCCATTAGTGGATAATCGAAAATATTACATGGCGTTATTACACTCTCAGACGCGACGTCATATGATAAATGTATTTTTAGCAAACGTAGATCGTAGGTGTTCCACGAGTATACACAATCTATGTTTGAAATAAAACTAAAGAAAATATTGTATACCCATCAAGCCATACTTAGAGTTTACAAGGTTGATCATGACACGGATAAGTAAGCGTGCTGTTGAAAGGGACGTAAACTCTTCCAAAATGACACTAAATGATTTGTATTACTCACCACTTCCATTTAAATTTTCTTCCATGGCGATTAAGATTTAACACATTGTTGCCTATGGCCGTGCACACATATACATGTAGGAGTCTTCTGGATCCGTCAGTAACCCGTAAATTGTTCGCCCTTGTAACAGAATCTTCTCTCCGGGAACCAAGTCTTTTCTAACAATAAATCCCATTAAAAAGGGGAGGCGAAACTATCTTTTATCATATGAAGTCGCGTCTGAGAGTGTAATAACACCGTGTAATATTTTCGATAATCCACTAGTGGATTAGATATGCAAATTAGCTAGATACGTCCCGTAACGTTACATGTACGACGTCCTTAACGACGTCGCGTTTACTAATGGCGGAATACTGATATTTTTATAACAATCGTATATAAAATGCGTTTTAAATGTCATATGATAAATAGAATCTTGCATTCGTGTTCATGTATTATTGAATTTATTAAACTTGTTGAGGAAAAGGGATAAAATGCTCGGCAGAGCCTCGCATTTTATCCCTTTTCCTAAACTCGTTTAATAAATTCAATAATACATGAACACTCATGTAAGATCCTCTATATATTAGTTTCCCTTGATAAAACAACGATTGTTGTGCTTGACTCAACGACAATGGATTCTGGAGACAAACCATTCTCAGTGCATGATGTTTAACCCATTGTATACTAGTGGACTCTTCCATTGCTATATGTTGGGCAAGTCCATTTGTCATATAAGGGGTGTCTATTCTATTCTGTTCTATTTTTGAAGGACAATTCTGTAAGCAAATAGTGCAGGCCCTGATCAGAATGCGGCGTCTGATCTGGGCCTGCATTTTTTTGCCGAGGTACCCCTTTAGGAGTTTCCCGTATGCAATGGGTTAAGCAACGTCATATCATCAACGCCGACGCACGTCATGACGTTGTATCGACGTTGATAAGACGGTACATACACGCTATGTGCGAGCCCCGCCAATCGGGGTTTGGAGAAACAGATTGGGCTACATTTCGCTTCAAGGCAGAGCTGAAACCGATCGCACACGCGTACTGGTAAACCGCTAAGAGGGTCTCAGCCTGCACAGGCAAGGTGGTGCGAGGCGGGACGTCCATGCAAAAAAAAAAAAAAAAACATATTGGTTTCATTGGATGTCAGGTCTTGAAATGTCATTCCATCTCTATGTCGGGTAAAAGTCCCACGCGAAAATGGACGCAACGCCTCCAAAATGACCTGAATAGTGTTCGTTAAACCTCAAATCAAACAAAACAAACACTACTGCCTACTTGTTTTTTTTTTTTTTTTTATCAAATGGAAACAAGGGTTGCAAATCGCCAACATTTTTTTCAGTTGTAGGCTCATAGCATATGCACACTACACGTTTGTTGTCGAGGTTTTACGTCCCCGTCATCACTATACGTTGTTTCCGATTTTGTGGGACTTCTACCCGACATTGAGGTGAGATGACATCTGAAGCCCTGTCGCCCAGTTAAAGGAGCGGTCCGACTCGAACCACTTTTCCTGGGCAAGCTTAGACCTAATCGTTTCATCAGTGCTCCAGTTTCATAGGTTTCGTACCTGTTTGAAAGCATCATGCAGCCGAATCTACCTTTCCAAGCCCCGGTGGGTGGGCGGGTATGCACCTGCTTATCTGAGTCTCCTCTGGTCCGTTTTTGCTATAAATGTGTCCTATCATGACATGCATACACCCCGCTTTATACGTTGTACTCCGTGAAATATGGGCTCCTCCTACCAAGGTACTGAAAATCCGATGCACATTAAATATAGGTTTCCATAATTTATGTTATACATGTATTGATTTTTTACCCTACATATTCATGTATAAAAATAGCTAAACATATCCCAAAAATCGATTAACACCCTATCCAGTAAAAATCATAAATGAGGACTTCTTTTGTTTGTTTGATTTGAGGTTTAACGTCCCCGTCAACACATTATAGGTCATTTTGGAGATGTTGCTTCCAATTTTGTGGGATTTTTACCCGACATTGAGAAATGAAACCAATAGGGTTTATAAGCTTGGACGGCCCGACTCGCACAGCTTTGCCTGGGCAGGCTTAGATCCTCTAAGCGGTTTAAAATACCAGTACTCTTGTGCGGCCGGGCTTAGCTCTGCGTGGAAGCATCATGCAGCCCATCTATTTCTTCAAGCCCCGATGGGCGGGACTTATTTTAATTCTCCTAAAATTTTAACAATTTTGTTTCACAATCTAACAAGGACTCTTAAGAAGTGCTGACGGAAGGCAAACAGTGTAGACTTTGATTAGACTGAAAAAGCAGTGTGATATGGGTCTGCACTGTTTGCTTAGGCTTGAATGCACTGTTTGTTTAGGTTTTTCTGATCATTACGGTACATAAGAAACTGAATATCTGCCCAGGCCCCCGCCCGTCGGGGCTTGAAGAAATAGAAGGGCTGCATGTTGCTTCCATGCAATGCTGAAACCGACCGCACACGAGTACTGGTAAACCGCTTAGACAGCCTGCCCAGGAATAGCGGTGCGAGTCGGCCCATCCATGCTTATAAACCTTGTCGACAGGGCTTGAGATGTCATTTCATCTCAATGTCGGGTAAAAGTCCCACAAAATAGGAATCCTATACAGTGTTAACGGGGACGTTAAACCTCAAATCAAAACAAAAACAAAACAAAAAACTGTCCCAGCAGGCACATGACGTAATTGTGACGTCACACCAACGTCGGTGCAACGTCGTTGACCTAGCGACGTGTGCCTGCTGGGGTATGTGCCCATCAGGGAGACGAAGATCCGCAGGGAACGTACCGGGCTCAGTAACATTGGCTTGAGATTGTTTGATTGGTTATTTTAGGTTAAACGACACGTCAACCCGTGTGGGGTATTTTGTCTCGTCTCCCAGAGAAAGGGAGAAAAGGCATAGAAGAGATAGTAGTGGAGATGAAAGTGAGGGACAGAGGAGAAGAGGAAAATGAATGGGAGTGTAGAGACAGAAGAAGTAACAACCCAGCAGGCACTCAACGTTGAACTAACGTTGAAACAACGTTGAAAACGTTGTTTCAACGTTAGTTCAACGTTGAGTCAACGTTTTGTGTCTGCAGGGAACGCTCCCAATCTATCCCTACCTACTACAAGGACAGCAGGCCTTGCTCAAATCTAAACCATTGATATCAGCTGGATGCCTCATAGATGCAAGATACATGTCATCTTTGCCTCATCCCGGCCCCAACCCAGCCACCAAAGAATGCCGGGCCAACGTCGGGCCGATAGCTGTACGACATGGTAACGTCGTACCGCTATCGGCCCGACGTTGGCCCGTTGTTTGTGCTGGCAGGGAACCTCCCTGGCTTAAGAATAAGGGAGACGTAGGGCCTTGGCTTGAAATCGTTTCCGGTTTAAAGTATTGACCGTGCAAACATGAATTGAGTGTAAAATCAGATTCCTGGCCACAAATTCACCAACTGAATGTCAAACAGTGTAGATCCTGATGAGATGACCATCTGATCTGGATCTACACTGCAAACGTAAGGTTTGTCGTGAACAGCAGGATAAGGGTTAAGCTTCCATAGACTTATACTGGGGTCATCCTTAAAAAAATTCTTGGTTTGCCCCTACCCAAAAAATTTTATTACCATTCTGAGGAAAAGATTTTTTTTTTTTTTTTTTTGAAATCCTGATTAAACTCAAATTTAACACACTAAGCCAAATTTCAAGATGACATTCTTGTTTTTTTTTGTTTTTATTTTTGCAGTTTTATTTTTATTTATTTATTTTTTTTTTTTTTTTTCAGAGAAAATCAGGCTTGACATTTCATTTGAATGGTTTGAAATCAGAAAATAAGTATTTGAAATGATGTTTCCGGTTGTTGTTTGGTGCTTTAAGGGTCAAATATCTTTTCAGATCGGAAAAAATACCTACCTTCCTACCCACCTCATATATGATGGGTAGGAGCACAGAAAACAAAAGGATGGCCTGGGCCAAACTGCGAGATATTTAGTCAAAGTTGTTTAGAAATGTTCCTGTAGTAGCCTTTTATCACCCATATTACTTTATTCCTCCAGCCACTTTTATTGGTTGTCATGGAAGCCAAAATGCATCAATAGAAAGAATACCTTAACAATTAATTGTTTTCCCAGAAATCCTAGTACGAAAACACGCCTATACAAATACATTGCAAATTTTATTGTGATATTTTTTCTAATTTTTACTCCAAACATAGGTTGTGGGTGCTCGATAGAACCGCCTCAATCTATCGAGTTCTCACAACAAATGCTTTAGAACCGAAATAAGAAAAATGGTGTATACTTCTGTAAACCCCAGTTTTATTATTTAAAAGTGGGGTTCAAAGGGGTCAAAGACGATATTACAAAAAAAAAAAATCGACAAATGGAATTTATTGCTTAGCATAGATTATTTTTTCATTTTATTTTTATTTTTGCCATCTTGTGGTGCTAGGGATGCTTTGGTGGACCAGTCCCTGGCAATAAATCTCTTTTTTTTTCTATCGTAATGACCCTTTGCTGGCATCAGATTAACAAATCCGTGCAATGAACACCCCACTTCACCCAATTTATACAGAGAAAAGTGGGGTCTAGGGGGTATTCATTATTTTCTTTATTTCAGCTCAAAGACATAGATTGTAGGTGCTCGTTAGAACCGCCACATAGAGGCGGTTCTAACGAACACCAACAAACTATGTTTGGACGAGGAAAAAAGAAAAAGAAAATTATCAAGCAGTTTCAACTGAAAAGAGCTATAGTCTAAGAGATGGGAGAGATGCCATTTTCCATACGGGTGTGTTATCTTAATAATCTTCAAGATTTCAAAATCAAAGTACTGAGAGCACGGGTGGGTAATTGTCTTTGAGAATAGGCTGAGAAGATAGTCCTGGATTGAAGCTGACCTTACCGGCCCCCATAGCTCAGTTAGTAGAGTGTCCGTTCCGGGGAACGGGAGGTCACGGGTTCAATCCCGGGCCGCGACATACCAAAGTCGTTAAGAATGGTACTAGCTGCTCCTCGCTTGGCACTCAGATTTACGGGGTAGAGCTAAGAGCTAGGACTGGTCGACCCAATGTCAGGATAATGTGACTGGGTGTCGTATCATGCAATGTGTCTGGGACATGATACTTCAGTGAGGCAGCACTATAAAAGTGAGCATTGAGCTCCCTGTCGCAACCAGACACCGTCGTGATATGACTGAAAAATTATTGAAAGCGACGTTAAACCCGAATTCACACACACACATTGAAGCTGACCTCACTGCTATGAAATTAACGCTGCTGTTTTTATAGCTCAGTTACCTGGATTTCCTACAAATCAGTGATGTTCACGTGGACTTTAGCACTGAAGAGATTGTATGCTTAGTAATTTTGGGTCGATTGACAAACAGTTGATCACATAATTTGGCAGCAATAATTGTCGGGAGGTCCTCTACTAAGCCATTATGAACTCTTAAAAAATGACCAATAAGGGCTGGACCTTTTTCGCCCACTTTAGCTCTGGTGAGAATTAGTAGCCATGGATCTCTTGTTTTCGAGTCCCCAGCGGCCACACAACGTGTGTGCAACGTACTATCAACATCGATAAAACGTCATGAAGCGACATAGTGCTTTTATTCACAAAGTGGCAACTTTTCTGATATACTGCAAACATATATAGGTTGTAGGTTCTCGTTAGAACCGCCTCATTGAGGCGGCTCTAACAAGTACCAACAAACCAAAGTCTTGGAGAAAAGATAAGGAAAAAATAATGTAAGCATCCGTAAACCCCAGTTTTCTCTATATAAAGGGGGTTTAGGGAGGTGTTCATTTCACGTACTTTTTCACGTGATGGACTTTGATGCAAAAAAGCTCCCAAAACTGTTAAATTATTCGGTTTTATACCACTAAGCTGCGCAGGCCCCAATGGCCTAGTGGGTAAGAGGGCAGCTTTGAATCATCAGATCCCATGGCCTAGTGGGTAAGAAGGTTGACTTTTAATCATCAGACCTCTGACCGCTGTGATTCCAGCCTCGGTCGGGTCACATTAGGGATGTCAAGTTCTGCAACGGAAGGTCAGTTGTTGCTGTGTTTTTTGTGGGTTTTTTTCTCCGGGTATTCCGGTTTTCTCCAACCTCTGATTGGAGGTCCGCACAATCTTGAAACGGCAGCAAAAATACCACTTGGATGTAAAAGGATGAAGATATCAGTATTTTGATTGTTTATTTGTTTGAAGTGTTTAACTTCCACGACAACACTATTTAGGTCATTTTGGAGACGTTGCTTCCAATTTTGTGGGACTTTTACCCGATATTGAGATGAAATGACTTCTCCAGCCCTGCCACCCAATGAGACTAAAAGGTTTATAGTAAAATAAGACTAGAAGTAGTGCAAATGGATTAAGGTCAAGGTTGTAAGAGATCGTCTGTTTGGGCGGATCAGAGTTGGATGAAGACGCCTTTTTTCAAAGTGGATTACCGGTAAGCTCGACAACACTGAAATCCTATCTTCAGATGTTTACTATACAAATATTGACCTTCGGATATGCTGAGATCTCGATATAGTGACCGCTCTATTACACACTGGTAGTTTCACAACATTGGAAGCAACGATTCCAAATTGACCTAAATAGTGTTGTTTGGTTTGATTTGAGGTTTAACGTCCCCGTCAACACTGTAAAGGCCATTTTGGAGACGTTGTTTCCAATTTTGTGGGACTTTCACCCGATCTTGAGATGAAATTTAGACGGGGACGTTAAACTCCGAATCAAACAAATAAAACGCTTTAAACGCCAGTAGAAACACTTGCATAATGCAGAGTATTTAACATGGACAATTTTATCCATGATATACGTTATACGAATAAGACATGTTAGCAAGTTACATTTACACCGTAACAGTTGGCAGATATAAGAGCTTTCTGTAGACAAAACCTTTAATTTTCTATAGTAACAGCTCCTCCAACTTGTATTTTGTTCGAATCTATAGTAGAACGTCAATGGCTCGAACACCGATGGCTCGTTTACCATGGCTGAGTCGAACCCATTCTTGAGTCCCGCCATTCACTGGGCCATCTCATGGGCCATCACAGTTAAGACACCCAATGCCACAGTACTCACGGACAGCCTTAGCGCTATCCAGGCCCTACAGTCAGGAAAAAAAGAATGACCCATAAGGGCTGGACCTTTTTCGCCCACTTTAGCTCAGGAAAATCCAAAACACGACCTGACCAAATTGACTCAATCCTGTCTAAACTAGATAAGGCAAAAAGAGAAGGGCAAGATATTGAAATTGACTGGATCCCATCCCACGTCGGCATCCCCGGTAATGAGGCGGCCGACGAAACAGCCAGATTAGCACTAGATATAGGTATTAGCGACCTTGGTCATCTAAGCAACATTCCTATGAAGTTTGAATGAATTTGGCCGAAGAGTACAGGAGGAGTTGTCGTTTGAAGATGTTTTCTATTTTTAGATCTGGCGGCCATGTTAATTGTTAGAGCGGAACGAATTTAGCTTGATTGGTCGGGAGTCACCTAGGCAACATTCCTGTGAAGTTTGAATCAAATTGGCCTAAGGGTTTAGGAGGAGCTCGCGTGTGGGTCAAATTTACGAACGACAACTCTTCCTGTACCCTTGGGCCAATTTCATTCAAACTGCATAGGAATAATGCTTATATGACCGTCTACCGAAATAGCTAAAACGATTTTGCTCGGATGAACAAAATGGCTACTGGAGCTAAAAATAAAAAAAAACACATCGTAAACTTGCTTCAAACGCGAACTCCTCCTAAACCCTTGGCCAATTTGATTCAGACTTCGCAGGAATGTTGCCTAGTGACTCCCTTCCAAAATAGCTAAAATCGGTCATCTCTGACGAACAAGATGGCCAGCAGAGCCGAAAACAGAGGGTACTAGAGACAGTGACACTCAGGTGAGCGAATCAGGGCCCTCTGGACTCTCTTGTTTTATTCCTTTACTTAATGGAACATTTGGATATATAAAATAATGGTTGAGATGGTTAGTGGGCAAAGTGAGTTAACATTTGGCAGAGTTACGGTTTTTAACAATTTCCATTAAATAGTTTTTGGACTTTTATTCATGTATTTATTTTCTATGTAAAAATGTTTTTTGGCCCATAGCGGCTTCACTATATGAAATATCTTGATAAAATTTTACAGATATATAGAACACTCAAGGAAGCCTATTGTGGTCATGGGTCGAACCATATTGGACTGCAGTGGCGGGATATCATGCAGTGTTAGCGATGCTTTTATTGGCTTGCAGCGAGCCAGTTAGATTGGAAAAGTGGTTCCGGTTTTAGACTTCTTTTTCTATGTTATTTTGGATCCTCAGGTGTTTTTTTAAACAAAAATCAGAGATACAGTCAGCTTTTTCCGGTGTTCTGGTTCCTTCACCCTATAGCTCAATAGCTTTCGCATATTTTGATAGAATACAGGGTACCAGTTAAGTGAGAGATGGTCTAGTGACAGAGCTATCGTTTCTGTGCGTAAGTTTAGCTAAACACTGAAGCGAATTTATCCACTAGGCCTCGGTCTACTCAGCACTACCGTCAATACAGTTTACCTGACCACATTCATAAATCATCTGTGTAGCAGTCTACAATTCACTCGAAGGTCAAAACTGGATTGGTTTTGTTGAAATTTTATAGGGTAGATTCCCGTCCCCGTCAACACTGTAAAGGTCATTTTGGAGACGTTGCTTCCAATTTTATGGGATTTTTACCCGACATTGAGATGAAATGACATCTCAAGCCCTGTCGCCCAATGAAATCAATAGGGTTTATTAGCATGGACGGTCCGCCTCGCACCGCGGTTCCTGGACAGGCTTAGATCCTCTAAGCGGTTTACCAGTACTAGTGTGCGGGCCGGATTCAGCTCTGCGTGGAAGCATCCTGCAGCCAATATATGCCTGAAACCTCCATTGAATCATAATGTATATGTACAAACTTATTAGGGCCCCGCACTGAAAGTGTGGGTGCTCTATAGTAATCACTTTGTCCGTTCGTCTGTCCGTCCACAATTTATTTTATCCTCCATAACTTTCTTATTCTTGGATGGATTTAAATATATACTTGGCAGAAATGTTAACCATAATGTGATGGAGTGTTGCGCGCAAGACTCAGGTCCGTACCTCAAAGGTCAAGGTCATACTTAGAGGTTAAAGGTAAAAAAAGGGTCTTTGTCGTTTCCAATCAATAACTTTGTAATTCCTGGATGGATTTAAATATTACTTGGCAGAAATGTTAACCATAATGTGACGGAGTGTTTCGCACAAGACCAACAGCCGTACCTCAAAGGTGAAGGTCATACTTAGAGATAAAAGGTCAAAAAAGCGTCTTTTTTATTGTGTTCAAACTATAACTTTCTTATACCTGGATGGATTTAAATATTACTTAGCAGAAATATTAACCATAATGTGACAGTGTGTCACGCGCAAGACCCAGGTCCGTACCTCAAAGGTCAAGGTCATACTTAGAGGTGAAAGGTAAAAAAAAAACGTCTTTTTTTATCGTGTCCGATCAATATCTTTCTTATTCCTTGATTGATTTTAGAATAACTTAACAGTAATGTTAATCATCATGAGAGGATGTGTTGTGCGCAAAACCCAGGTTGGTTTCTAAAACCGAGTAATCATGTTCAAAATGATTCTTTGAGCTATGTTCTTTCATTTCCTTGTTCTTTATAGTTTTTTAACATCAACATTTTCCTATTCCTCTGATAGCGCTGCCGGGGCGCTAGTCAGTTTCACTGACAGCTCTAGTTAGATTGAAGGTACTGCCACCAATAAATGAACAAAGTTTACGGCGTACTGACTGTCAATTGGTCAAGTTTTTATCAAGATTAAGATTCACCTTAAATAGCTTTATACTGTTTATTTCTTTTTAGACTTTCAGATAAAAACTGTTAACATTGGTAACATTGTTTACTTTGGTTGTCTCTTGTTTATAATATGTTTATACTTTGCTAATAAAAGATGTTAACATTTAAAGTCTCTTCCTCCTTCGTCTTATACTATTGTATGTATATTTGTGTCGTCACCTAACAATTACATGTTTACTGGCCACATGACATGAATGTATACTCAGTATTAATGGAAGACCGCCTCCGTGGTCCAGTGATTAAGGTCGCTGACTTGTAATCACTTGAGCGTCATGGGTTCCAGCCCCGCTACCGGTCATTATCGTTTATGTCAGAACATTTGGTAGTTTGTGTCGGAGGATCGGAGTCTAGTACTGGTACTTTCAAGGAACGATGGTTAGGAAACTACCCGTCTGTATATGACTGAAAGATTGTTGAACGGGCGTAAAACCTAGCAAAACAAACAGTATGTATGATGTGTTCTACCACATTATTGTCTCTCATAAATCTGTTAGGGATATTTATTTTGTTTTGTTTGTCCATTTCTACTTGCCAAATCGCATATCGTCCGTGCTCCATAAGTCCATTATTCCTCCTGTCTGTCTGTTAACAATGTCTTCTTCCAACTACTATTCAGATACTACTGAGCAAATTTCAATAAAACAGAGTCATCACAATGATCCCTTAATATCATAGTTGGTCAAAAGTGAGAATGTGATCATTGGGTCACATGTCAATGCCTCAGTTACCTTAACATTGAAATATTTCTTCCAATAAATGTCAGGGAAGTGCCACATAGAAAATTGACACTTCATGGGTTTGTCCATTCCAATGTGTAGATAAACCATATATTGCCTTTGAGTAAACTGCATCAAAAGTCTATGTCCCATTAACAAGAACAGTACAATTTGCTTCCTCACCAGTACTTTCATCTACATCAACTCGTACATCCATGTGGCGGCAATATGGCTACATTTACACCAGTAACAGTACCCTTAAAACCAGGCAAGCCTTTCCGTTTAAAAGGAACCTTTATTAATATTTGGGCTGGAGTTGTTTCTAGCGGACCTCTACCGAAAATGGCCACGCGCCAGGACCCACCGGTTTAACAAAGACTTATATAGGGAAAATATTAAAAACATCATCTCGTCTGAAACCAGAAGGCCCAGGTCTTTGATATTTGGTACGAAGCTTCATCTAGTGGACCATTTTTGTTGTGGTTTGTCTTTGAGTGTGTGTATCGCTTATATAATTTTGTTTTGGATAGCCAGTTGGCCAATTTGTTGGAAAGTATCTGTCCTTTTTGCGTTCTGCTATTGATGTTTCCATTTGGGTCAAGTTGTTTCATGTTTGTGCTTCTTTCCCTTTGGTGTCTCTGATGGGAACTGTGTGTTAATTATGTCTCCCCCGAAAATTTTTTTTTTCGGAAAGACATATTGTTTTTCCCCCGGGCGTCTGTCTGTCCGTCTGTCTGTCTGTCCGTCTGTCACACATTCGTGTCCGCTCTATAACTTGAAAACCATTTGAGCTATCGTCACGAAACTTCATATAAATATTAATCAGCATTAGACGACGTGCAGTGCGCAAGAACTATAACTCTCGCATTTATACTTCTGGAAGTTTGTCGGTATGTATATATGTATGGGCAAATCGTGTCCGGTCAATAACTTTCTTATTTTCAGATGGATTTTAAAATTACTTGGCAGAAATATTAACAACCATGAGACGATGTGTGGTGCGCATGAGGCAGGTCGGTACCTCAAAGGTCAAGGTCATACTTAGAGGTCAATGGTTAAAAAAGGGGTCTTTTTTCGTGTTTGGTCAATAACTTTCTTATTTTGAGATGGATTTTAAAATTACTTGGCAGAAATATTGACAACCATGAGACGATGTGTGGTGCGCATGAGGCAGGTCAGTACCTCAAAGGTCAAGGTCATACTTAGAGGTCAAAAGTCAAAAAAGGGGCCTTTTTTCGTGTTTGGTCAATAACTTTCTTATTTTGAAATTGATTTTGAAATCACTTGGCAGAAATGTTAACCAATATTAGACAATATGTTGCGTGTATGACCCAGGTTGGTATCTCAAAGGTCAAGGTCAATACTTATACTCAGAGGTCAAAGGAAAAAAAGGGGCCTTTTTCGGGTTTTGTCAATAACTTGCTTATTTTTAGATAGAATTTGAAGTTACTTGGCAAACATGTTAACTATCATAAGAGGATATGTTGCATGCATGATTCAGTTTGGTACCTCAAATGTCAAGGTCACACATAGAGGTCAAAGGTAAAAAAGGGGCCTTTTTTCGTGTTTGGACAATAACTTTCTTATTTTTAAATGGATTTTGAAATTGCTTGGCAGAAATGTTAACCACCATGAGATGATTTGTTGCACGCATGACCCAGTTTGGTACCTGAAAGGTCAAGTTCATACATAGAGGTTAAAGGTAAAAAGGGGTCTTTTTGTGTTCTGTCAATAACTTTCTTATTTTTAGATGGATTTTGAAATTACTTGGCAGAAATGTTAACCACAATGAGACGATGTGTCGCATGCATAACCCAAGTTGGTACCTCAAATGTCAAGGTCGTACTAAGAGGCCAAAGGACAAAAAGGGGCCTTTTTAGTGTTCAGTCAATAACTTTCTTATTCCTGGATAGATTGTCAAATTACTTGGCAGAAATGGTAACCATCCTGAGACGATATGGTGCGCACTAGACCCAGGTCGGTACCTGCAAGATCAAGGTCATACTAAGAGGTCAGGGGTAAAAAAAAGTTGTTGTTTTTTTGTTTTGTTTTTTTGTGTGTGTCCAGTCAATACCTTTTTTTTAATTCTGGATGGACTTTATAAAGTAACCATGCAGAAATGTTCACCGTCATTAGACCATGAGTCATGTGCAAGACCAAGGTCCAAACCTCCAATGACAAGGTCATACCTAGAGGTCAAATGTAAAAAAGGGACAGTCGGTAACTTTCTTATTCTTTGATGGATTATGAAATTACTTGGCCGAAATGTTAACCATCATGAGACGATGTGTTGTACCTCAAAGGTCAAGGCCATACTCAAGGTAAAAAAGGGTTTTTTTTGTGTACGGCCAATAAGTTTCTTATTTCTCTATGAACATTTTTAAAGTTACTTTGCAGAAATGTTCATCTTCATTAGATGGTGTGTTGCACACAAGACCTAGCTCAATACCTCCAATGTCAAGGTCATTCTTAGAGGTTAAAAACGGAGGAGACATCTGTGTTTTTGTAGAAAAACAAATTCTAGTTGTATCTATTCTTGATCATTGCCTTCACTTCTATATTCTAGTATCCTTTGCATCCAAAGGATTCAACTATTCAAAACTAATTTATATAGAGAAAACCTTTAAAAATCTTCTTGTCTGAAACCAGAAGGCCAAGGTATTTGATATTTGGTATAAAGTTGTATCTAATGGACCTCTGCCAAGATTATTCAAATAATAGCCCTAGGGCAAAATATGACCCTGCACCAGGTCCGTCGGTTTTACATGACTTATATAGGGAAACATTTTTTTTAAATCGTCTGAAACCAGAAGGCCCAGATCTTTCATATTTGGAATCAAACTTCATCTAGCGGACCTCTACCAAAATTGTTCAAATTTTAGCCGTAGGGCCACAAATAACTCCACCCCGGGGCACATCGGTTTTACATAGGCTTTTATAGGCAAAACATTTAACAATCTTACTGTCCGAAACCAGAAGGCCAAGGTCTTTGAAATTTGGTATGAAGCTTCATTTAGTGGATGTCTGCTATGATTGTTCAAATTAAAGCCTTGGGGACAAAGGTGGCCCTGGCCCGGGCCGACCGGTTTTACCGGTTAGAGATACGTATGGAAAAAACTTTAAAAATCTTCTTATCTGTTACCACGAGGCCCAGGTGTTTTGTATTTTGTAGTTGGTATTCATATTTTGTGGAGCTCTACAAAGTTAGTTCAAATTATAGCCCTGGAGCCAAAAAATTACCCGGACCAGGGGACCACCGGTTTTACATAGACTTGTATAGAGGGGAAAGCTTTAAAAAATTCTTGTCTGAGACCAGAAAGCCCCAGTCTTTGGTATTTGGAATGAAGCTTCATCTAGTGGCCCTCTACCAAGATTGTTCAAATTATAGCCCCATGAGGCCAAACATGGATCTGCCCCGGGGCCTCCTGATTTTATATAGAAGTTAAGGCATCGTTAGCTAGAGTGAGCCGGTTCATCTCCGTCAGGTGCAAAGTGCCCAGGTCAGCTCTGTATTGTCAAAGGGAAGCACCAGCTCATAAGTCCAATTTCTGACCCCCCCCCCCCACCCCCCCCCCCCCCACACACACTAACTTTTCACCATAAGGGATGGTACAGTTCATCTCTATCTGGTGCACTACGACCTGACACCCAATGTCCACAAGGTGCACTAGGACCTGACTCTCAATCAATGTCCACAAGGTGCAGATAGTGACGTACAAGTCAGCTCTGTATTGTCACAGAATCTGAATCGTTACTGGTGACACGTCAAATGGCATTCATTAACCAGGGAACCACTGACGCATATGTCTAGCATCTAATCTCAATACTTGCCCCACCGCCCACCCCTTTCATCCTTGGAAAGAAAACAATTTGGAAAGGATGTTCCATGGATGACTCTCTGACAAAATTGCTTAAAATCCTTCCACTCCTCTGAACAACTAAAAAATAAACAACCTTTAAAATGGCTTCTACCACTAAATAGACTGATTTTGAAATAATGTTACAGTAATGGTTCTTGGGTCACTGTCAGCAAAAATGGCTCAAACAAACAGTGTGAAAGTCTTCTGGATTGGCACTGTACACTTCAAGAAGTTCCTGACTTAACCCCGCCTTTTGCTGATGATCTTGCATGTTCAACTTGCTGGGTACCCACCTTGAAGATACTCTTTATATGCATAAATGTTCATGTATTATAGTGTAAACACTTCCATTAAAAATACCACATTCTGAAGCAAGTGCGGCAACTTTGATTCGGAGATTGTTAAGCACAAGTCTCTTAACACTGTCGATCATCTGCTGTCCAATGACATCAGCAAAGCGACCTGGCCTTGGGTCATCTTCTAAGGAGTCTCGCCTATGTTTAAATTCTGCTGACCACTTTGCCACAGTGGCATATTTTGGGCTACTATCAACATACACATCAGCCATGCGCCGATGGATTTCTTTGGCCTTTGCACCCCTCTAAGTGACTGCTCTGAACTCAATATTCTGACTTTCCATTTTTGCCTATGGGTATAGGTTTTCAAACAATTAGTGAGAGCAAAACATGTACGTGTTGACTGAATGGCTTTTATCAGTCAACTAACAAAGGTTTACACTACATAAAAATGAAAAAAAAAATATCTTGAATTGTACAGAAAAATACCGAGTTCTACGAACTTATTGAGCTCCCCTCGTATATTGTTGACAGACAAGAAGGTGTTTTCTATTTTTAGCTCTTGTTGCCATCTTGTTCATCCGAGCAAAACGGCTTGAACATTTTTGGTAGAGGGTAACCCAAGGAATATTGTTGTGAAATTATTACAAATTTATCCATCGGATAAGGAGAAGAAAGTCGTTTGAGTGTTTTTATAGCTTATCACCTGTCACGTAGTGACGAGGTGAGCTTGTTGGATCACTTTTTGTCCGCTGTGTGTGTGTGTGTGTGTGTGTGTGTGTGTGTGTGTGTGCGTGTGCGTGTGTGTATGTGTGTGTGTGTGTGTGTGTGTGTAAACTTTTTCTTCAAACAACATCTCCTCCTAAACCACTGATCGGATTTTGACGAAACTTCACCGGAATAATCCTTAGGTCGTCCCCTTTCAAAGTTATTCAAATGGTTCCAGTCTGTTCCATATCTAGGTCACAGGAGCTGAAAATAGTTTTTAAAATCTACTCCTCTGAAACTACAAGGCCCAGGTCTTTGATATTTGGCATGAAGCTTCATCTAGTGGACCTCTACCAAGATTGTTCAAATTATAGCTCTTTGGTCAAGAATGCCACCACCCTGGGGCCCTTTGGTTTTACATAGACTTATACAGGGAAAATCTTTAAAAATCTTCTTCTCTGAAACCGCAAGGCCCAGGTCTTTGATATTTGGTATGAAGCTTCATCTTGTGGACCTCTACTAAGATTGTTCAAATTATAGACCTCGGGCACAAAATGCCCCCGCTCCGTGGATCATTGGTTTTGCATAGGCTTATATAGGGAAAATCTTTAAAAATCTTCTTCATTGAACCCGCAAGGCCCAGGTCTTTGATATTTGGTATGAAGCTTCATCTAGTGGACCTCTACCAAGATTGTTCAAATTATTGCCCTGGGGCCAAACATGCCCCCGCCCCGGGACCCTTTGGTTTTACACAGACATATACAAGTATAGGTAAATTCTTTATAAATTTTCTTCTCTGATACCACAAGGCCCAAGTCTTTAATATTTGGTGTAAAGCTTCATCTAGAGGACCTCTATCAAGATTGTTTAAATCATAGCCCTAGGGCTAAAATTGCCCCCTGGAGCCCTGTGGTTTAACATAGGCTTCTCTGGAACTGCAAGGCCCAGGTCTTTGATATTTGGTGTGTAGCTTCATCTAGTGAACCTTTGCCAAGATTGTTCAAATTATAGCCCTTTTGGCCAAAACTGCCCCCATCCCGGGGCCCTTTGGTTTTACATTGACTTATATTGGGAAAAATGTTTAAAAAATCTTCTTGTCTGAAACCAGCAGGTTCAGGTGTTTGATATTTGGTATGAGTGGACCTCTATCAAAATTATTCAAATTATAGCCCTGCAGCCAAAATTGCCACCTTCCCCGGGTCCAACTGGTTTTACATTGACTTATATAGTGAATCTATATATGAAACCAGAAGGTTCAGTTCTTTAATATTTGGTATGGAGCTTTGTCTAGTGGACCTTGACCAACTTTGATCAACTTATAGCCCTGGGGCCAAAAATGGCTCCGCCCCGGGGCCCACTGGTTTTACATAGACTTATAAAGGGAAATCATTTAAAAATCTTCTTGTCTGAATCCAGAAGGCTCAGGTCTTTGATATTTGATATGAAGCTTTGTCTAGTAGACCTCTACCAAGATTGTTCCAATTATATCCCTGAGCCCAAAAATGGACCCATCCCGGTGCCCACTGGTTTTATATAGACTTATGTAGGGAAAACCTTTGAACATCTTCTCGTCTGAAACCAGAAGGCCAAGGTCTTTGATATTTGGTATGAAGTTTCATCTAGTGGACCTCTACCAAAGTTGTTCAAACTAGTGCCCTGGGGCCAAAAATAGGCCCACCCCGAGCCCACTTGTTTTACATAGTCTTATATGGGGAAAACCTTTGAAAATCTTCTTGTCTGAAATCCGAAGGCCAAGGTCTTTGATATTTGGTATGAAGTTTTGTCGTCTGGATTTCTACCACAATTGTTCAAATTATAGCCATCGGGCAAAAAATGGCCGCGACCGGGACCCGCGGGTTTTATATAGACTTATATAAGGAAAACCTTTAAAAATCTTCTAGTCTGAAACTAGAAGGCTCCGTTCTTTGATATTTGGTATGAAGCTTAACCTTTTAGACCACTACCAAGATTATGCAACTTATAGCCATGGGGTCAATAATGGCTCTCCCCGGGGCTCACTTGTTACCCTATGGATTAGGTGAGCGACCCAGGGCCATCATGGCCCCCTTGTTTTTTATTATTATTATTATTTTTTTTTTTTTTTTTGTTTTATATTTATTATTTTGCTCTTGTGGACATCTTGTTAATATGAACATAACGGTGCGAACAATTTTGGTAGAGGACCAACCAAGGAATATTCCTGTGAATTTTTTAATTGGGCCAGTGGCTTAGGAGGAGATTATAAGAATATTATATGGGTGTGAGGGGTGGATGGAAAAATCCGTCCCGAGGGTCACTGTCCGGCATCACGAGGCTTGCCGAGTGATGCCGGACAGTGATCCCGAGGGACGGATTTTTCTATCCACCCCTCATACCTATATAGGATTCTTTTTCTTGCATACCTTCCATTTCTATTGCGAAATTTTAAAGCTGCTGTCACTTCGGTTACCGACGTCCGCCATTTTGTGATGACACAACAGGAATGTTTAGTGACGTAACGCATGTCGACGCCGCGCATGAGGTCGTAATCAACCAGTGCATTTATCAAACACACGATTATATTCGATTTTGGATCGGAACACCAGGGTCAGAACATAAATTTCTATCCCAGGGTAAAATCACGGATTTCCTTGTCTGGTGTGCAAGAAGATGCTTTACATGTTCCTTTTTAGCTCACCTGGAGCACAGCTCTAAGACAGCTTATGCCGTGGCCTTTAGTCTGTCGTCCGTCCATCGTCCGCACGGCGTTAACGCTTTGTTGTCGGACCAATAGCAACTTTATTTTTGATTGGATCAGCTTCAAACTTGTAGATAATAAGGACAGCCACATAGTCTTGGACAAGTTCGCATTTGGGGCAGATTGGACTTTTCGTGTCAGGGTTACTTGCCCTTTCATCCCCTATAGACCTATAATCGGGAAAATGTTGTCCCGGCAATAGACGCTTTGATTTTGATTTGATCCTCAACAAACTTAAAGGTAATAAGGACGGCGAAAATATCTTGGACGAGTTCGAATTTGGGGCAGATCGGATTAATCGTGTCAAAGTTACGCGCCCTTTTGTCCCCCATAGACTTATAATGGGGAAAATGTTGTCCGGGCGATAGGAACGTTAACTTTTTTTTTGTATGATCCTCAACAAACTTTAAGATAATGAGGATAGCCATAAAATCTTGGACGGGTTCGAATTTGGGGCAGATCGGAATGTTCGTGTGAGAGGTACTTGCCCTTTCGTCCCCCATAGACATATGAGCCCCGCCAAACGAATTTGTGCCTTCGAGCATTCCGGCATGACAAATTTAAACTGCGCATGCCCAGTCATTCAGAGGGGCCAGGGATATGGCTTACTGTCTGAAGGTTCCTCTTGATTCACTGCTTGTATGAGCGAGCATCGAAGGTTCTGGCGAGACTGCGCGGATGCGCAGGCTCGCCTGAACCTTCGCTGCTCGCAAAGGCGATAAGTACCAAAATCGCTTGACGGGGCCCATATGATGGGGAAAATATTGTCCGGGTTATATCAAATTTACTTTTGATCCGATCCATATTAAACTTGTAGGTAAAGAGGATAGCCATAAAATCTTGGATGAGTTTGGATTTTATGGCAGATCGGATTATCTGTGTCAGAGTTATTTGCCCTTTCGTACCCCATAGACTTATAATGGTGAAAATGTTGTTTGGGCGATAGACACTTGTTTGTATCATTAACGAACTTGTAGGCAAGGGGGAAAGCCATAAAATCTTGGACGAGTTCGAATTTGGGGCAGATCAGATTGTTCCTGTGGAGTACCTTGCACTTTCTTCCCCCATATACTTATTTTGGGGAAATTGTTGTCCGGGCGATAGACAATTTATTTCTTGTTTAATCCTCAACAAACTTGTAGGTAATGAGGACAGCCATAAAATCTTGGATGAGTTCGAATATGAGGCCGATCGGATTGTTCATATTAGAGTCACTTGCCCTTTAGTCTCCCTTATAATGGAAAGAATGTTGTCTGGCCGAGAGACACTTTACTTTTGATCAGATCTTCAACAAACTTGAAGGCAATGAGGACAGTCATAAAGTCTTGGACGAGATCAAACATTGAAGCCACGTGAATAATACCTCGGATTAAAACAATGAAATTGGACGGGTTTATAAGAAATCTTAATTTTAAATCGAATGGGAGGGTAGCTAGAAGTGTTGATTGCAATTTCGTTTTGACTAGTTAACAACATAAGTGCCGTACAGTTAACCGAAATCACATTAAATGGCTTATACCTTGAATCCTTGGAACGGAGGGATTTCAGAGATTACAAAATGAATCAGAATCTGTGATTTATTGTTTTAGTGGTGTAGATCCTGAAAATAAATCCCAAATAATCTGATTTTCGCTGCTTAGCGTGATTCTATGCAGGTCAAAATCTGTTCCGATTTTCCCGTCGATTCGAGCTTCGCAGGTGATCGAGCTTCACTACAATTTGATGAAAGATCATCAGATACTACCATTTTTCCAGGAACGCTGCATAATGTTTCCGCATCATGCACCAGGTGATATCATATTTCAGATCAAGCAAACATACTTACTTTGCGGTTTTGTCTTCAAATTTTCCATCCTCGAACGTGCAACGTCGCAATTTTTATCAAAAACGATATATTTTGACCTATTGACCCAAACAAAAATGTAATACGACTACCATGCATGAAGTCTGTCGTATGTTGTACCCAATCTTTTTATGTCAAAGCATGAGCTTATGAAATTGGGGTACTGAAGTCATTGCAAGCAAACATTTTTCTGAATTTATATACTAAGTCACCATAAAATTCAGGTTCCGATAGGCCTTGTTGTAGAAGAGATTTGTTTTGTTTGTTTGTTTGAATTTAGGTTTAACGTGCCCGTCAACACTGTAAAGGTCATTTTGGAGACGTCGCACCAATTTTGTGGGACTTTTACCCGACATTGAGATAAAATGACATGCCCTGCCGCCCAATGAAACCAAATGGGTTTATAAGCATGAACGGTCCGACTCGCACCGCTTTTCCTTGGCAGGCTACTTGTGTCTTTTAGTTTCGGATGACCATATGGCCATTTTGTGGGAAAGTAACTGTCCTTATGGCCTTCCTTTGTTTAGGTTTCCATTATGGTCTGGTCGCTTAATGTTTGTATTTCTTTCCCTTTGGTGTCTTTTATGGGTGGAGTAAGTTAATTGTATCAATTCCTGATCTTTGTTTTACTTCTACTTTGCATATCAGGGCTGTTTTGTTTGTGCCGTGTGGCGGCTGTAAAAGGTCTCCCCGTACATGCATTTAATGCTCTTATTTTTCCAATCCTCAGGGATTGCTTATGCAATTGCTTTTCACTGTTCCATCAATTGACATCCTTTAGATACCTGTTGAAGGTCATTATTAAACCGATGTTCGTTCCTCGTTGTATAACAACTGCTTGTTTGACATCCCTGTACTTTAAGTAGACTAGGATGTTTTGTGGGCTTTTGTTGTACCTTCCTTCTATTCGAAGGAATCTTCTTCAGTATTTATTTAATAACCGGTATGAACATCGCTTTAGTTTTGACGGTATCACAACCTTATTAACCAAAATGAGTATTACAAATACATTTAAAATATCAATATCACCCCTTAGGTTACACTCTGCTTCTTCTGTACGGATTCCCCATTCTATTAAGAACTTTAATACTATGTTGCCTTCGGTATTGGTTAGACCCTTAAATTTGTCTTCTGTAACTTCAGTTAATCTCAAAGGAGCAGGCAATACCAATGTTTTTGGGAGTAGTCTTCGTATAAGACTATCTCCTCTCAAATCGCCCATCCTTCGAAAATATACTAATCCGTGGAAAAGAAGTGGAATGTATCCTAGCATTTCTAAGTGCAATGCCAAGAGGTGCAGATGTTGTTCGCATTTAAGCACTGCGTCTACCGTTACTTCATCTGTAAACGGTAGACGCTTCTCTGTAGTTAACATGTCTGATTTGACATGACAGTCTACAGATTTAATTTATCTAATTACTTGACGTGCTGCAAACTGTAATATGCAGTACGTCGGTCAAACTAACCGCATGCTTAAAACTAGATTGAACGAGCATTATCGTAGAATGAGTAAGCCTAAGAAAACTGACACTTTCTTGTACCGTCACTTTCGACGTACAGGTCATTCTGTAAATAACATTGTTATACAACCAGTGGAAAAACTTTATTACGATGCAAATTCTACAACTAGATTCAAAATAATCAAAAGACATGAAGCTGAACTGAAATGGATTAAATTTTTACAGACCCCTTTTCCACTGGGATTTAATGACAACATTTATCATGAGGGTAATATTTCCAGAATGCCGGACTTTGATATTTTCTCACTCCTGGAATGTCGTAAACGCAGAACTAGATCTCACGGCACCAGGAAAAATGGTAACTTTAAACGTAAATCACGTGCGTTTAAACGAAACAATACTAGACTGAAGTGACTGTCTATTATATTATTAAATCATGGACGCCACTCTATGCTTTCATTTTTAAGTTCATTACCCGTTTCTGTTTTACGTCTTCTGGACACCGAGGCGAATAAATTCTACGATAGTTCTCATCAGTTATATGATGCGGCTCTATTAACTAGAGGCTATACTCAGCATACTCTCCGTCCTTACATTGATTCTGAAATTAATCATAAACGCCATTTCTTCAAAATATCCTTCATCAATAAGGGTATGGATTTTATAGATTTGCCTAGTATCTTCCGTGAGAGATCCGTACTTTCTTCCATTCCTGCTTATTTTCAAAATACTGAAACACCTATAATTTGCTATAAATATAACAAACCTGTTAGATCTATCATTTTTAATTTCAATAAACTTGTTTCAGATCTTGATATTGATACTAATACTCCTGATTCATGTGATTGTAAAAACTCAAAGTATTGCTATTCTGCTGCTGGTCATGTAATTACTGGCAATTTGAAAATTATTCCTGATTCAAGGATAAGGAATATAATTTCTAAAGGACCGAAATATCGGTTTCCTTCTAAAATTGATTTCAGTAAATGTAGAGATGAAATCGCTGCTTCATTGAATGAATTCGGTAATCGATGGTGTAAACGAGAGTATGTTGAGCATAAAGCCCTTAAGGACTGGAAACTTAGCATTTTAAAACTAGTGAATAAACGCATTTCTTTCTATTCTCAAAATACTAACTTATTACCTCCTAAGCCCAAGACGTCTTTACGTCATCTTAAACTAGGTATTCAAGAATTTCATAAGAAGTTTGTTTTGGCCCCTGCAGACAAGGCCGCTAACAACGTCGTCGTTGTGTGACGGCTCCACTATGTTAACACGCTTAAGCAGGAGCTTGGTGGTACTAAGGCCTATGAACTTCAGCCTTTAGCTGAAGAGAGAGCTATAGTAGATAAACATGTTTGTCTTTCAGCCACCAAGTTTGCTGTGTGTGTTAACGAAGGCCAAGACAAGCTTCCTACGCTATACTGGTTACCAAAACTTCATAAAAAACCTTACAAAGCACGGTTTATTGCAAATTCTAGCTCTTGCACTACCACTGAACTTTCTAAATTATTAACTTCCTGTCTTACTGCTATTAAAACGCATGTAATTAAATATTGTGATAAAGTCTTTGAAAGATCAGGAAGAAATCTGTTTTGGTCTATAAAAAATTCGAATGATGTTTTAAATAAATTGAAATCTAGACAGTTTCGTGCTTCTAGTCTGTCTACCTACGATTTTTCCACTCTTTACACTACACTTCCTCATAATCTTATAAAAGAAAAGCTTAATGATTTAATTGAATGGGCTTTTCACAGAGAAGATTCTCTCTATCTTGCATGTAATGTCAGAAATGCATTTTTCACTTCTAAAGAGCATAAGAATTATACACTTTGGTCATGTCAGAAAGTGTGTGATGCCCTCACCTTTCTACTTGACAATATTTATATTAGATTCGGTACTAAGTTATTTAGACAAATTGTGGGTATTCCGATGGGTACTAATTGCGCACCTCTTGTGGCTGATCTGTTCTTGTATTGTTATGAAAGAGACTTCATTTTGTCGCTTTCCATTGATAACCAATCTGAAATTATTGAAGCTTTTAGCTCTACTTCTAGATATTTAGATGATTTATTAAATATTGATAATACCTATTTTGATGGTTTGATCAGTCAGATTTACCCCCTAGAACTTCAGTTAAATAAAGCAAATTCTTCTGATACCGAGGCCCCGTTTTTGGATTTACATCTATCTATTGTAGATGGATTTGTTTCGTGCAAAATTTATGATAAACGCGATGACTTTGATTTTGAGATTGTAAATTTTCCTTTTTTGGATGGTGATGTTCCTCGTGCGCCATCCTATGGCGTTTATATTTCGCAATTAATTCGATTTGCTAGAGTGTGTAGTCATGTAACTGACTTCAACACTCGTAATAAATTATTAACGGCTAAACTCCTTAATCAGGGTTATCGGTACCATAAACTACGCAAAGCCTTTTCAAAATTTTATAGACGCCATTCTGATTTAATTTCAAAATTCAATATTGGACTTAAATCTCTTCTGCAACAAGGTCTATCGGAACCCGAATTTTATGGTGACTTAGTATTTAAATTCAGAAAAATATATAACCGCAATGACTTCAGTACCCAATTTCGTAAAATCATTCTTCGATATAAAAAGATTGGGTACAACATGGATATTATACGACAGACTGCATGCATGGTAGTTAACCCAATCACGGTTGGCAACTTTGCTTCCCTCTTTAATTGCACGCCGGTGGGTCAGGCCTCAGATTCTATGACGGCTCCAACGTAAAGGCTTATTGAGAATTAGAGAGATCTAATTCAAGGTAATGTTGGTTGGTGCCTGATGCTCTGTCTCTGGTCGGGCTCATCGGAGTCTAACTGTTGGTTTTCTTTTGCTCCAGCATTTCAGTGGTTTCTTGCTGTCGAGTCCTCACCGTTGTCTCACCTCTGTGGTTCTTTGATTTTTGTGTTCACGGAGATGTTGCACTGATGAGTTAGGAGGCCTTCATGCGGACTGAACAAATTATTTGTCTAAATCGCGACGGAAGTAAGGGCGAGGATTGTGGCCACGTAAAATCGATTTAAGCCCCCCAGTGGAAATCTTCCACTGACCGTTCCAAGGCGGCTCTTCTGTGGCGATTTATTTTATGTTGTTGTTTGTTACTTACTGTGTGTATCACTTGTGTCTTTTAGTTTCGGATGACCATATGGCCATTTTGTGGGAAAGTAACTGTCCTTATGGCCTTCCTTTGTTTAGGTTTCCATTATGGTCTGGTCGCTTAATGTTTGTATTTCTTTCCCTTTGGTGTCTTTTATGGGTGGAGTAAGTTAATTGTATCAATTCCTGATCTTTGTTTTACTTCTACTTTGCATATCAGGGCTGTTTTGTTTGTGCCGTGTGGCGGCTGTAAAAGGTCTCCCCGTACATGCATTTAATGCTCTTATTTTTCCAATCCTCAGGGATTGCTTATGCAATTGCTTTTCACTGTTCCATCAATTGACATCCTTTAGATACCTGTTGAAGGTCATTATTAAACCGATGTTCGTTCCTCGTTGTATAACAACTGCTTGTTTGACATCCCTGTACTTTAAGTAGACTAGGATGTTTTGTGGGCTTTTGTTGTACCTTCCTTCTATTCGAAGGAATCTTCTTCAGTATTTATTTAATAACCGGTATGAACATCGCTTTAGTTTTGACGGTATCACAACCTTATTAACCAAAATGAGTATTACAAATACATTTAAAATATCAATATCACCCCTTAGGTTACACTCTGCTTCTTCTGTACGGATTCCCCATTCTATTAAGAACTTTAATACTATGTTGCCTTCGGTATTGGTTAGACCCTTAAATTTGTCTTCTGTAACTTCAGTTAATCTCAAAGGAGCAGGCAATACCAATGTTTTTGGGAGTAGTCTTCGTATAAGACTATCTCCTCTCAAATCGCCCATCCTTCGAAAATATACTAATCCGTGGAAAAGAAGTGGAATGTATCCTAGCATTTCTAAGTGCAATGCCAAGAGGTGCAGATGTTGTTCGCATTTAAGCACTGCGTCTACCGTTACTTCATCTGTAAACGGTAGACGCTTCTCTGTAGTTAACATGTCTGATTTGACATGACAGTCTACAGATTTAATTTATCTAATTACTTGACGTGCTGCAAACTGTAATATGCAGTACGTCGGTCAAACTAACCGCATGCTTAAAACTAGATTGAACGAGCATTATCGTAGAATGAGTAAGCCTAAGAAAACTGACACTTTCTTGTACCGTCACTTTCGACGTACAGGTCATTCTGTGAATAACATTGTTATACAACCAGTGGAAAAACTTTATTACGATGCAAATTCTACAACTAGATTCAAAATAATCAAAAGACATGAAGCTGAACTGAAATGGATTAAATTTTTACAGACCCCTTTTCCACTGGGATTTAATGACAACATTTATCATGAGGGTAATATTTCCAGAATGCCGGACTTTGATATTTTCTCACTCCTGGAATGTCGTAAACGCAGAACTAGATCTCACGGCACCAGGAAAAATGGTAACTTTAAACGTAAATCACGTGCGTTTAAACGAAACAATACTAGACTGAAGTGACTGTCTATTATATTATTAAATCATGGACGCCACTCTATGCTTTCATTTTTAAGTTCATTACCCGTTTCTGTTTTACGTCTTCTGGACACCGAGGCGAATAAATTCTACGATAGTTCTCATCAGTTATATGATGCGGCTCTATTAACTAGAGGCTATACTCAGCATACTCTCCGTCCTTACATTGATTCTGAAATTAATCATAAACGCCATTTCTTCAAAATATCCTTCATCAATAAGGGTATGGATTTTATAGATTTGCCTAGTATCTTCCGTGAGAGATCCGTACTTTCTTCCATTCCTGCTTATTTTCAAAATACTGAAACACCTATAATTTGCTATAAATATAACAAACCTGTTAGATCTATCATTTTTAATTTCAATAAACTTGTTTCAGATCTTGATATTGATACTAATACTCCTGATTCATGTGATTGTAAAAACTCAAAGTATTGCTATTCTGCTGCTGGTCATGTAATTACTGGCAATTTGAAAATTATTCCTGATTCAAGGATAAGGAATATAATTTCTAAAGGACCGAAATATCGGTTTCCTTCTAAAATTGATTTCAGTAAATGTAGAGATGAAATCGCTGCTTCATTGAATGAATTCGGTAATCGATGGTGTAAACGAGAGTATGTTGAGCATAAAGCCCTTAAGGACTGGAAACTTAGCATTTTAAAACTAGTGAATAAACGCATTTCTTTCTATTCTCAAAATACTAACTTATTACCTCCTAAGCCCAAGACGTCTTTACGTCATCTTAAACTAGGTATTCAAGAATTTCATAAGAAGTTTGTTTTGGCCCCTGCAGACAAGGCCGCTAACAACGTCGTCGTTGTGTGACGGCTCCACTATGTTAACACGCTTAAGCAGGAGCTTGGTGGTACTAAGGCCTATGAACTTCAGCCTTTAGCTGAAGAGAGAGCTATAGTAGATAAACATGTTTGTCTTTCAGCCACCAAGTTTGCTGTGTGTGTTAACGAAGGCCAAGACAAGCTTCCTACGCTATACTGGTTACCAAAACTTCATAAAAAACCTTACAAAGCACGGTTTATTGCAAATTCTAGCTCTTGCACTACCACTGAACTTTCTAAATTATTAACTTCCTGTCTTACTGCTATTAAAACGCATGTAATTAAATATTGTGATAAAGTCTTTGAAAGATCAGGAAGAAATCTGTTTTGGTCTATAAAAAATTCGAATGATGTTTTAAATAAATTGAAATCTAGACAGTTTCGTGCTTCTAGTCTGTCTACCTACGATTTTTCCACTCTTTACACTACACTTCCTCATAATCTTATAAAAGAAAAGCTTAATGATTTAATTGAATGGGCTTTTCACAGAGAAGATTCTCTCTATCTTGCATGTAATGTCAGAAATGCATTTTTCACTTCTAAAGAGCATAAGAATTATACACTTTGGTCATGTCAGAAAGTGTGTGATGCCCTCACCTTTCTACTTGACAATATTTATATTAGATTCGGTACTAAGTTATTTAGACAAATTGTGGGTATTCCGATGGGTACTAATTGCGCACCTCTTGTGGCTGATCTGTTCTTGTATTGTTATGAAAGAGACTTCATTTTGTCGCTTTCCATTGATAACCAATCTGAAATTATTGAAGCTTTTAGCTCTACTTCTAGATATTTAGATGATTTATTAAATATTGATAATACCTATTTTGATGGTTTGATCAGTCAGATTTACCCCCTAGAACTTCAGTTAAATAAAGCAAATTCTTCTGATACCGAGGCCCCGTTTTTGGATTTACATCTATCTATTGTAGATGGATTTGTTTCGTGCAAAATTTATGATAAACGCGATGACTTTGATTTTGAGATTGTAAATTTTCCTTTTTTGGATGGTGATGTTCCTCGTGCGCCATCCTATGGCGTTTATATTTCGCAATTAATTCGATTTGCTAGAGTGTGTAGTCATGTAACTGACTTCAACACTCGTAATAAATTATTAACGGCTAAACTCCTTAATCAGGGTTATCGGTACCATAAACTACGCAAAGCCTTTTCAAAATTTTATAGACGCCATTCTGATTTAATTTCAAAATTCAATATTGGACTTAAATCTCTTCTGCAACAAGGTCTATCGGAACCCGAATTTTATGGTGACTTAGTATTTAAATTCAGAAAAATATATAACCGCAATGACTTCAGTACCCAATTTCGTAAAATCATTCTTCGATATAAAAAGATTGGGTACAACATGGATATTATACGACAGACTGCATGCATGGTAGTTAACCCAATCACGGTTGGCAACTTTGCTTCCCTCTTTAATTGCACGCCGGTGGGTCAGGCCTCAGATTCTATGACGGCTCCAACGTAAAGGCTTATTGAGAATTAGAGAGATCTAATTCAAGGTAATGTTGGTTGGTGCCTGATGCTCTGTCTCTGGTCGGGCTCATCGGAGTCTAACTGTTGGTTTTCTTTTGCTCCAGCATTTCAGTGGTTTCTTGCTGTCGAGTCCTCACCGTTGTCTCACCTCTGTGGTTCTTTGATTTTTGTGTTCACGGAGATGTTGCACTGATGAGTTAGGAGGCCTTCATGCGGACTGAACAAATTATTTGTCTAAATCGCGACGGAAGTAAGGGCGAGGATTGTGGCCACGTAAAATCGATTTAAGCCCCCCAGTGGAAATCTTCCACTGACCGTTCCAAGGCGGCTCTTCTGTGGCGATTTATTTTATGTTGTTGTTTGTTACTTACTGTGTGTATCACTTGTGTCTTTTAGTTTCGGATGACCATATGGCCATTTTGTGGGAAAGTAACTGTCCTTATGGCCTTCCTTTGTTTAGGTTTCCATTATGGTCTGGTCGCTTAATGTTTGTATTTCTTTCCCTTTGGTGTCTTTTATGGGTGGAGTAAGTTAATTGTATCAATTCCTGATCTTTGTTTTACTTCTACTTTAGATCCTCTAAGCGGTTTACCAGTACTCGAGTGGGAGTCGGTTTCAGCTCTGCTTGGAAGCATCATGCAGCCAATCTATTTCTTCAAGCACCGATGGGCACGGGCCATACAGAAGCGATTTAAGTCCAACATTGAATTTAGAAACTTAGAAAAGGCTTTACGTAGTTTATGATACCGACGACAATGATTTAGACGTTTAGCAGTTAACACTTTATTCCGAGTGTTGAAGTCAGTTACACGACTAGACACTCTTGCAACTCGAATTCATTTCGAAATATAAACACCGTAGGGTGGCGCATTAGGAACATCACCACCCAAGAAAGGAAAAGTTACAATCACAAAATCAAAATCATCGCGTTTATCATGATTATGCAAGAAACAAACCAATCTACAATAGATAACTGTAAATCCCAAAGCGGGGCCCAGTATCAGAAGAATTTCCTTTATTTAACGGGAGTTCCGGGGAGGGGAAAATTGAATAATCAAACCATCGAAGTAAGTATTATCAATTTTTACTAAAGCATCCAAATATCTTGAAGTCGAGCTTAAAGCTTCTGTTGATTTCAGAATGGTTTGCATCGGAACGGGACATCATGAAGTCTCTATTATAACATAACAAGAACAAATCGTCCACAAGGAATGCGCAACTGGTACCAATCAGAAAACCCTCATTTTGTCTAAATAAATAAGTACCAGCTCCTAAATTAATATTGTCAAGTAGAAAGATGAGAGCTTCCCACACTTTCAGACATGATCATAATGTGTATTTTATGTTCTTCAGAAGTGAAAAAGCATTTTTTTACACTACGTGCAAGATTGAGAGAATCTTCTCTATGAAATGTGGAAAATGGAAGTGAAGGTAATGATTAGGAATCGATACAATTAACCCAAAACTCCCATCAGAGACACCAAAGGGAAAGAAACACAACATGGAATAACTAGACCCTAATGGAAACAGCAATAGCGGAAAGACAAAAGGACGGTTACTTTCCCACAATATGGCCAATTGGCTGTCCAAAACAAAAGAGATAAGCGATACACACACTCAAAGACAAACCATAAAAAAAACAAACCGCGACAGGAGATCCTCCTTTGAACGGTGAACGGTCAGCGAAACGAATTACACTTGGGGGCGGGTGTGTGTGTGTGGTGGGGGTGGGGGGTGGGGTGGGGTAGGGGCTTAAATCGATATTACGCGACCGCAATCCTCGCCCTTACTTCCATCGCGATTCAGACAAATAATTTGTTCTGTCCGCATGAAGGCATCCGACCTCGTCATTGCAACATCTCCGTGAACACAAAAATCAAACATCCACAGACATGAAACAATGGTGAGGACTCGACAGCAAGAAACCACAGAAATGTTTTAGCAAAAGAAAACTTACGGTTAAACTCCGATGGGCGTGTAAAGCATGGAAAAACAATAAGTTAGCAGACCAAAAACACGAAAACGTCTGGATTTTAATTTTTCAACATCATTCAATGTTTTATAGACCAAAACAGATTTCTCCTTGACCTTTCAGAGACTTTCAAATCCATTTTTGAAAAAAAAAAAAAAAAACTCATGTCTAATAAGTCAGAATCCTGTAAAATTGTACCAATTGAATATCTTGGCAATGTTATTTAATCTCCTACTTGACATTTTATTTATTTATTCAAAATTTTATGACATATACATACATCTGTACTACAAATATACATACAAATGTCAAAGGATTGGATGTAGGCACAGCCTATATTTATCCTCTCCTTTATTGGTGTTGTAGACATATACATATATGTTAATTATATAGATTGAACTAATGAATGTAATACAAAAATAATGTAGAATGACACTTATTCGAGAAGAAGAAGAAAAAGAAGAAGAAGAAGAAGAAGAGAAGAAGAAGATGAGATAGAGCATGATTACTCCGACATAGTTGATTCAAATGTTATGACATCACCGCAAGTGCCTTAATATATGCGTTGCATATTAACTGGGTTATTTAGTTAGTGATTAAGTGTTTAAAAGATTTGTACATTTGACGATCCTAGCATTTAGATATTTAAATATTGAAATGTTGAAACCTGTATACTTGACATAATGACAATATAGGTCATGGTCGTATCTTTAAAAATGTTTTGAAAAAAATCATTATATTAATAAATAATATTATCAGTGCAAATGCAAAATTTTACACCATCGAACAGTTAAAACCCATAAATGATATAAGGGGCAGACTTTTAGATTACCAACGCATTGTAAGCAGTATCCCTCATTAAAATCCTAATTAATCTAAAATAGGGGGTAGAGTATTCTTCGATACTTTTGTTGGCGTAAAACAGTTCAGTCAGCAAGACAAATGGCAAGCAGAACTGGGGGATATCGGTAAACAAGAACGGCAAAAATTGTTTTCAAAAATACAGAAACGGAATGAGGTTAAACTTCGAGATTTTCAATGTAAAACCAATAATAACATTTTTGTAACAAAATCGTTATAAGATTGAGAATGAGGTGTGTACCTATTGTCAGGAACAACCAGAGAAAATCCATAACCTACTTCTTAGATGCCCAAAAGTCAGAAGTTTTTTCATATTGAGTTACAGATTTGCCGGCTTAGAACAGGTTTTAAAATAGGTATATCACTGGGTGATAATGAAATACTTTTCGCTTAAAATGGTGAAAAAATTTAGAAAACTTTTATACATTTCTTAGTAAAGTAGTACATTTATCAGAATATGTTTTTTCCCAAACAAGTAACAGTTGTAGATTTTGCTGGCCGTTGGAAGCCTAGACGCTTATCTCCTTAAACGACATGCATCTGCTGGCCAGTACGGTCACCTATTTTTAAAAGGTCACAGTATTATGACAGAAAACGGTTAGGCCTGTTTACCAACTTATAAGATACATAAATACAGGGCCGAGGTAATAAAAAAATCCATGTTTAGATATGAACGCAGATAGGTACAGGTTGATACACTCGACTCTCGTTGTCGCAAACACCATTATCTCAAACGGTGTTTGTCACACTTAATTTGGGCATCGTTAATTCAGTCTTGAGGGATGCTCCTCTTATTCAAACACATAAATCAAACTACGGTTATCTCAAACGTTCTTGGAGTATATTTTCCAATTAATATTTTGATACATTAGATGCTCGTTTCACGGTTCTCTCAAACAACGGCCTAAGTCAAACTTAAAAATTTGGAAAATGTTATTCTAGTTTTACTATGTCTTCCTCACAACACCTAAATCTCAAACTATTGTTATCATCTCAAACCAAATGTTACAATTCATAGATTTTTGTCTTTCTGATAATAGTGGTTAATAGTATATAGGTGTATCTGTATTTTATAAAGATTATTAAATAGATCGGGTAATTTCAAGAGGTAGCTTTCCTAAAGGTGCTGTTTTCAAATAGGGACAAATGGGCCTCCGTGGCCTAATGGATAAGAGCGCTGACTCTTAATTATTAGGTCTTTCACAGCTGTGTGTTCGAGCCTCGCTCGGGTCACATGTGAAACGCCAAGTTCTGCAACGGAAGATCAGGTGGTTTTTCACCGGGTACTCCGGTTTTTGCCCACCTCTGATTAACGATCCGCTCGATATGAGTGAAAATTATCTTGAAAGGGCTGTAAAAAAAAATAGGGATAGCAAAATGAGCAAAGGCAAGCAGTTTTACGAAAAATGATTGGATTTTGTTTTCTGTCCGTCTCGTTTTTGCTTTCAGAACATGGCGGAAAGGTCTTCTAGACGTCAACTGAAGAGACGGACAGTTGATGCGGCTTCAGGCCAGAAGCAAGACACTGCTAAATCTTCATCAGAGGATAAAGCACATGGTACAAGGACGTCTTGTAACTTCTCGTTCAAAAACCAGCAGCTGTCGGGTGAAACCAGCACCTAAATCACAGTCTAGCATGAGGGGATCTGTTAAAGCTGGCTCCCGTCGCACATCTGTTTCGGACATGAAGTCGAAGAACAAGGTGCCCAGTGAGGATGTTTTGGAACTCGGGCGGCAAACTAGACGTGGTGGTGACATTGGCCGCCTTTCGGCTGAAAAAACTGGAATTTCGACAGCTGTGTCAAATCGTTGCGCTGGGTCGGTGAAAAATTTACGAACAATGATAAACACAGTGAGAGATCGAGCTAGGCATCCAAGTACAACGGATAATGTAGTATAGCCAACATTAACCGATGCATCATCTCCCATAGGCGGCTTAACAGATGAATCGGATGCATCGGATTCTGGTTTGTCAGATCGTTCAAGTTCACCAGAGCCGAAGAAGAGTCGTCACAAGTCACCAACATCATCCCAAGCTACTAATAGTAGTTCTAGGCCTCTTCTGAGGATTCCTACATACCAGACTGATTCTGAGGGGGGAGACAATATACATACCAGTCAGCAGGGGCAAGATCTGGAGAATAGCTCAGTTACTGAAGCCACACGGGCACACCTTAATCTAATAACTAATACAGGTGGGCAGATTAACTTTCAAAATACCCCATTGTTTGCAGAGCCCGTCTCAGCTCCCATTTCAGCACAAATTTCTAAAAAAATTAAGCGTAAAATATGGGCTAATCAGAATGTTGATTTTGCTTCATTATTACCTACATATTCAACACAGCCCCGCCAGCAGAGGTTTTCCCTTTAGTTGGGCTCCATAAATACCTTTAATCTTGTCCCTACAGCACAGATTAAGAAAATAACTAATATAGGTCAGTGGACCTCTGCCTTTTTAAGATTTGTTGCAATTTATGTGGAAAGCTATCCACATGAGGCAGGTCAACTAATGAAGTATGGGGAGGTGGTAAGGGATCTTGCATACAGGCGTCCTGGTCTGGCCTGGTATTATTATGACATTCAGTTTAGGCAGTTGCGGGAAACCATGAAGTATCGTTGGGACATAATCCATTATGATTTATGGGTACCCTCTGCGACAGCAGCAGGTTTTCAAAGATCTAAGCAGCAAGGTAGCACCTTTTCACGTAGAAGCGACCAGTCCTTTCTCCGAAACTGTTGCTGGGCATTCAATCGGTTTGGAAACTGCACACGATCCGACTGTAGGTTTCCCCACACCTGTGGTAGATGCAGAGGCAACCATTCTGCTAGAACCTGCTTCCAAAGCAGATCAGGAGGTCAAGCCCCTAGTGCATATGCAAGAAACAACCTCTTCCCCGCAAAAGCTAATCAAGTTCGTCAGACCGAGGCGAAAAGGAACCCAACAGTCCGCCCCTGTAAGGTAACAACTAGTGTGATTACCCCTATTAAGGTACAGCCTTTTGCAGAATTAATCAAGGGCTATTCTTTTGACTCGTACTTGGTGCAGGGTTTCAATGCGGGATTCAGGTTGGGTTATGACAGCCCAAGATGTTTTCGTACGAGCCCAAATTTAAAATCTTGCCGTGAATTGCCACATGTTATATCGGAAAAAATAGATAAATGTTAGGTTGGGTAGAGTTAAAGTCCCATTCACAAGTCCTCCCTTTCCAAATTTGCAAGTTAGCCCCATAGGCTGTGTGCCAAAAAAGCAAAAGGGTCAATATCGGCTTATACATCACCTAAGTTTTCCAAAAGATCAGTCCATCAATGATTACATATGTGAAGAACTATCTACTGTGAAATACTCCAATTTTGATGATGCAATTGATTTACTGTTACCATTAGGTCCGGGTTGTCTCATGGCAAAAACGGATATTGATTCTGCTTTTAGAATTATCCCAATTCATCATTTGGACCATGGACTTCTTGGCTTTCAATGGGGGTCACAATATTACTGTGATTCTTGTTTAGCTTTTGGATCCCGAAGTTCGTGTGCCATATTTTATCGTTTCAGTTCTGGTTTCAAATGGATAGCACAAAATAAATTGGGTATATCATTTATGGTCCATATTTTGGACGACTCTCTCATATTAGGACCTCCCCGATCAGTCATCTGTCAGAACAATCTTGACTGTTTTTGCGGATGAGTGATCAAATAGGTGTTCCAATTAAAACAGAAAAGACAGAATTCCCTTCCACAGATATGACATTTATGGGGCTTGAGCTAGATTCTGGATCTATGGAGGCGCGTTTACCAGTGGAAAAGGTAATTAGGATCCGAACTCTTCTGACTCACTTCCAAAATCGCAGAAAAATACAGCTATGTGACTTACAGTCAATTATTGGCCTGCTGAATTTTTGCTGCAGTGTAGTGCGCCCGGGCAGGACTTTCCTCAGGCGCCTTATTGACCTTACAAAGAAAGTTTCCCATCCAAACCATAAGGTGACGCTTAATAAAGCAACCAGGCTAGATCTAAAAGTTTGGCGCATTTTTATTGACCATTTTAATGGCAAAAGACTGCTTTTGCCGAACCATTGGCTTTCATCTCCATCACTTCATCTTTTCACCGATGCAGCAGGTGCATTTGGATATGGTGCTATTTTCAAAAACCCATTGGTTCTATGGACCCTGGCCTGAACAGGTAGCATCTCTGCCAATTACATATAAAAAAAATTTCCCATTACATTGGCTTTTCAGTTATGGGGTCCTGACCTTTGTGACAAATGTATCATTATCATTCAGATTACTGCGCGGTAGTATATATATTAAACAAGCAATCTAGCAAGGATAAGAACATAATGTCACTTGTTCGCAGTATGAAATACAATATTTTAACTAGAGCCGTTCATGTGGCAGGAAAGGCCAATGTCTTACCTGATCTTATCTCGCGGTTGCAGGTACAGGAGTTCCATCAACGAGCACCACATATGGATGCAGAACCCACAGTAGTACCCAGGAAACTAATCGACCTACTCCTTTAAGATCGACTGTTTTCCGTCTGCTAGAGGCATCCATATCATCTGCCACAAAAAGGGTATATGGTAATGCAGTGGCTCTTTACAGGGCGTATCTTAACTATACAGTACAAAATCAGTCCAACTTTCTTCCAATATCGGTTCCCAATATGGCAGCATTCATTGCTTTTTTAGTGGATAGAGGCTATAAACCTTCCTCTGTTCAGACTACCATTGCTGGGTTATCTTACATTCATACAATGTCTGGATGGCCTAATCCTGTGAGTCAGATCATTATTAAGAAAATGCTGGTGGCTTAAATGATCTTATCCGGTATCAGACCCCCGCCTTCCGATTACTATGAGAATTTTGCATAGCATGGTGGTTTCTCTGAAATCTCTCTGCTCATCAGGGTATCGTCGAACTATGTTCAAGGCTATGCTTTTATTAGCAGTTCATGCCCACTTAAGAATAGGGGAATATACTACAAGAGGTTCTCAGCTGGGTCATGTCATTAGGCGGGAAAATGTTCAATTTGCTGCCAATGGCAATGTTATCAAAAGTATGGAGATCACCATGCCTCACTTTAAGCACTCTAAGCACCCAGTTACATTATTGCTAAAGTCGGTTAATTCCAAATTCTGTCCAGTAAAGGCCCTTGCGACATACTGCCTACTTAGAGGTCCTCAGGAAGGTCCTATTGTTTGCTATGAGGATAAATTCCCAGTCACATCGGCTCAATTTTCAGAAGTTTTTAAGGACGTCGTTCTTTCCTTGGTCTGGATACAGATCGTTATAAACCCCATTGCCTCAGAATAGGGGCCACCACCAGAGCTCATCAATTGAATTTATCAAACTCTCGTATCCAAGAGTTAGGCAGATGGAGGTCTAATGCCTATAAGCGGTACATACGAATCCCAATGGTCCCTTAGTCTCCTTTACAGTCTGTCTTATGCAGCTGTATCTCTTTGGGCCTATCTACAGACTGTCTTATGCAGCTGTATCTCTTTTCATCTATGGAGTTCTACACACAAATTGGCAAGTTCACAAAGTTACAAACAATAAGTAAATAAAAAACGAACAAATGTAATAATAATAATAATAAAACTAGGGTTTTTGAAGTCGCTATGGCTGCCCACCTGCCTTGTTATCTGTCAAATAGGGACTTGCGAGTAGGGCAAAAACATGTGCAGGGATACAGTGTTAATGAAAGATGTTTAAAATGCGGTATGTGTTCCATATACATCATGTATATACATACATTCTGAGCGGCAGTAACATTTAACGGTCATTCAAGTTTGCTGTATTTTTGCATGGATTGTGATCAGCATAGGAAACCAATTCAATGTCTTATGCATGGATTGTTACGGGCATAGTAACATTTACAGAGATTCTATAATAATTTGAATGATGGAGAGTGATTTAGAATGATGTATACTTCATAAAGTTTTCTTAATAGACTAGGTGCTTTTTAATAAGATGACATAGCCTAACGCTAAAC
This sequence comes from Lucinisca nassula, assembly GCA_963580285.1. NCBI lineage: Eukaryota > Metazoa > Mollusca > Bivalvia > Lucinida > Lucinidae > Lucinisca > Lucinisca nassula. Next base: position 120,490,091 of record OY757013.1, on the reverse strand, counting down.
TCGCTATCGGAAACTGCATGGTGCTATGCGGTGAATGCTTGCTTGTTTAATGGTGATTAACCGTCTTATGCAATTTTAACTTGTGAATTCACTGTCTTATGCGGGTTTCACTGGTTAACAATTCATACTTTGAATTATTCAATTAGCTATGTCATCCATTGCATCGGCGTTATTTGGTAGTCACCGTTGGTTTATTAAACATAACAATGTTTGTCTAAACAGATACATGTAGTTTCTGTCCATCGTCTTATGCGAGGATTGGATTCCAGGGTTTACGGGTAATACGACCTTTAAGAGGTGTAGGACTGATGTTGCAAGGATGCTGTTTTAGATCACAGTAGGGTTAGGTTCACAATGTGGATTTCAAGTTGTTTCAATAATCCTCTTTAATAAGAGTGTTGTTTTCATGCTGGTCGGGGTGTTAGTGCAGCCCGATCACATCTGTCGTTCTGGACGATATCCTGAGCAGTGTCCTGTTATTTGCATTGTATTGAACTTCCAGAATTGATTGGATCTCTAACTAGGTCTTAGGATGGGTGCTGTTTGTCTGGGCGCTTTTGGGTTAACCTGGTGCTGTCCGGTTAGCCCAAATGTGGCGCTTTTTGTCGCCCAGATTTGGCGTATTAATGATTTGTATCATTATAATGGCCGTATGAGTTAAAAGCATTCATGTTTCATTGATACACATACGTTCTAATTGTGTCGGCATTGAAATAAATGCCCTATTTCAACATTCAATCGGTGTTAATTGTTTATCGCCAAACAGAGCTTCACAGCACCCATGCCTATACAGTGTCATGGCTGTTTCTGTAAGTGAATTTTATGTTTACATAAAAATATTTATAGAAAGCCATCTTCTTGTGCCAGCCAGTCCTTATGGCATACCAGTTAGTTAATTGAGACCACTCACACACGTCGTTTATAGTTTCTAGAGACTCTGGAAAGTATCATCGACTGTTTTTTCGGCTTGTTTTCCGCAGCAAATCAGAATGCGCTGTTCTTGGTGACCTCGTGATCACGCGTTCGGGTAGAAGTGCACTTTTTGAGAGTCGAGCATGCAGATAGCTGCTTTTTTGTCCGTTGTCAATGTTTTTCCAAAAATCATTACCCACCACCTTCCCCAATCTCCCCCTTAAGCTTTGGCTGGCACAAAGAATTTTTTTTATCTGGGCTGGCGCTTTTTGTAGCCCAGATTTGGCGTATTAATGATTTGTATCATTATAATGGCCGTATGAGTTAAAAGCATTCATTTTTCATTGATACGCATACGTTCTAATTGTGTCGGCATTGAAATAAATGCCCTATTTCAACATTCAATCGGTGTTAATTGTTTATCGCCAAACAGAGCTTCATAGCACCCATGCCTATACATTGTCATGGCTGTTTCTATAAGTATCCAATATTGATAAAAGATCAAGAAATGGTTTTAATTACTTCTCTCCTATAGAAGCAACTGGTTAGTGTTGCTTGTCGCTAATAATTGTTAACTTACCGTTTTACTTTGGTCAAAGCCCTGTCCCAAACGAACCCTTCTTTGTTAATAGTCGAAGAGAACAGATGAATTCAGCTTACAATACCAAAGAATTTGATGTTTAAAAGTGGTCTGCTAATTTGGTCGTATAGTACTAAATAGAAGTGAAATCAATGATCAGGAATAGATACAATGAACCCACAGCTCCCACCAGAGACACCAAAGGGAAAGTAGCACACATATGAAACAACTAGATCCTAATGAAAACATCATTAGTGGAAAGCCAAAAGGACAGTTACTTTCCTAAATGGCCAATTGGCTATCCAAAATAAAATAATATAAGCGACACGCACACCAAAAGACAAACCATGACAAAAATAAACCGCGACAGAAGAACCGCCTTAGAACAGTCAGCGGAACGAATTCCACCGGGGGCTTAAATCGAATTTACGTGGCCACAATCCTCGCCCTTACTTCCGTCGCAATTTAGACAAATAATTTGTTCAGTCCGCTCCGACCTCATCAGTGCAACATCTCCTTGAACACAAAAATCAAATAACCACAGAAATGAAACAACGGTAAAGACTCGACAGCAACAAACCACTGAAATGCTGGAGCAAAAGAAAACCAACAATAAGACACCGTAGGGCCCGACCAGAGACAGAGTATCAGACACCAGCCAGCCTTACATTGAATTAGATACTCTCTAATTCTCAGTAAGCCTTTACGCTGGAACCGTCATAGAAACTGCGGCCTGACGCACCGGCGTGCAATTAAAGAGGGAAGCAAAGTTGTCAACCGGGATTGGGTTATATTTAACTACCATGCATGCAGTCTGTCGTATAACATTTTTGCTGTACCCTATCTTTTTATATCGAAGAATGATTTTACGAAACTTGGTGCTGAAGTAATTGCATTTATATATTTTGCTGAATTTATAAACTAAGTCGACATAAAATTCGGGTTCCGATAGACCTTGTTGCAGCAGAGATTTAAGTGTAACATTGAATTTTGGAAATTAAATCGGAATGACGTCTATAAAATTTTGAAAAGGCTTGCTGTCGAGTCCTCACCGTGATTGTTTGTTTTTTGGTGTTCACGGAGATGTTGCACTAATGAGTTAGGAGGCCTTCATGCGGACTGAACAAATTATTTGTCTAAATCGCGACGGTAGTAAGGGCGAGGACTGTGACCACGTAAAATCGATTTAAGCCCCCCCCCCCCACCCCACCCCCTGCAGTGGAATTCGTTTCACTGACCGTTCCAAGGCGTCTCTTCTGTCGCGGTTTATTTTTGTTATGGTTTGTCTTTGAGTGTTTGTATCGCTTATATTTTTTTGTTTTGCATAGCTAATTTGCCATTTTGTGGGAAAATGACTGTCCTTTTGGCTTTCCGATATTGATGATTCCATTAGGGTCTGTTGTTTCATGTTTGTGTTTCTTTCCCTTTGTTGTCTCTGATGGGAGTTGTGGGTTAATTGTATATATTTCTGATCATTGCCTTCACATCTATTTTGCATAATTTATGATACCGATAACGCTGTTTATGTTTGTTTGATTTCAGGTTTAACGTCCCCGTCAGCACTGTGAAGGTCATTTTGGAGACGTTGCTTCCAATTTTGTGGGACTTTTACCCGACCTTGAGATGAAATGATATCTCAAGCCCTGTCGCCCAATGAAACCAATAGGGTTTATAACCAAGAACGGTCCGACTCGCACCGCTTTGCCCTTGGCAGGCTTAGATCCTCTAAGCTGTTTACCAGTACTCGTGTGCGGGTCAGTTTCAGCTCTGCGTGGAAGCATCATGCAGACCATATATTTCTTCAACGCCCAATGGGCGGGGGCCGTTTAGCCGTTAACAATTTATTACGAGTGTTGAAGTCAGTAACGTGACTAGACACTCTAGCAAATCGAATAAAATGCGAAATATAAACGCCATAGGAACATCACAATCCGCGAAAGGAAAGAGGGTAAATTTGACTGATCAAACCATCGAAATAGGTATTGTCAATATTTAATAAATCATCCAAATATCTGGCAGTCGAGCTAATGGCTTCAATGATTTCAGATTGGTTTTCAGCGGAAAGGGACATCATGAAGTCTCTTTCATAATAAAACAAGAACAGGTCAGCCACAAGGCGCACACAATTTGTAACCATCGGAATACCAACAACTTGTCTAGATAACTTGGTACCAAATCTTATGTAAATATTGTCAAGTAGAAAGGTGAGAGATTCACACATTTTCTTACATGACCATAAAGTATAATTTTTATGCTCTTAAGAAGTGAAAAAAGCATTTCTTACAATACACGCGAGATAGAGGGAGTCTTCCCTATGAAACGACCATTCAATTAAATCATTAAGTTTTTCTTTTATAAGATTGCAAGGAAGTGTAGTGTAAAGGGTGGAAAACTCATAAGTAGACAGATTTGAAGCACGAAAACGTCTGGATTTCCGTTTATTTAAAACTTCATTAGAATTTTTTACAGACCAAAACAGATTTCTCCCCGACCTTTCAAAGACTTTGTCGCAATATTTAATCACATGTTTTTGATGGCAGTAAAACATGAAGTTAATAATTTGGAGAGTTCAGTGGTGGTACAAAAGCTTGAATTTGCAATACACCGTGCTTTGTATGTTTTTTATGAAGTTTAGGCAACCAATATAGCGTAGAAAGCTCATCTTGACATTCTGTAACACATACTGCAACTTTGGTGGCTGATTGACAGATGTTGTCATCAACTTAAGTCCTCTCTACAGCCAAAGGCAGCAGTTCATAGGCCTTAATACCACCAAGTTCTTGCTGAAGAGTGTTAACATAGTGGAACCATCAAACAACGACCACGTTGTTAGCGGCATATCTTCGGGAGCCAAAACAATTTTTTAATGAAATTCTTGAATACTTAGGTTAAGGTGACGTAAAGACGTCTTAGGTATAGGAGGTAATCAGTTCGTATTTTGAGAGTAGAAAGACATGGGTTTGTTCAATAGTTTCAGAATGCTAAGTTTCCATTCTTTGAGAGCTTTATGCTAAACATACTCTCGTTTACACCATCGATTACCAAGTTCATTCCAGGCAGCAGTGATTTCATCTCTTCACTTATTGGAATCAATTTAGAAGGAAATTGATATTTCGGTCCTTTAGAAATTATATTACGTATCCTAGAATCAGGACTAATTTTCAAATTGCCAGTAACAATATGACCAGCAGCAGGATAGCAATACACTGAAACTTTACAATCACAGGTAACAGGAGTGTTAGTGTCAATATCAAGATCAGAAACAAGTTTATTGAAATTGAAAAAAACATGTTTACTGTATTTATAGCAAATTATGGGTGTTTTAGTATTTTGAAAATAAGCAGGAATAGAAGAAGTCACCAAACTGCCGGAAGATGCTAGGTAAATCTATAAAAGCCAAACCCTTATTAATGAGGGATATTTTGATGCAATGACGTTTATGATTAATTTCAGAATCGATGAAAGGACGGCGAGCATGCCGAGTTTAACCTCTAGTTAAAAGAGCAGCATCATATAACTGATTAAAACTATCGTAGAAATTATTAACCTCGGTGTTCAGAATACGTAATACAGAAATAGGTAATCATTGAACTTAGAAATGCAAGCATTGAGTGGCATCCATGATTCAATAATATTGAATCATGGTCACTTCAGCCTGGTATTGTTTCTTTTAAAAGCACGTGTATAATTGCCATTTTTTTCTGGTGCGTGCGATCTAGTTTTACGCTTTCGACAGTCCAGAAGGGAGGAAATATCAAAATCGGACATTTTAGATATAATACTCTCATGATAAATGTTGTCAGTAAAGCCCAAAGGAAAAGGTGTCTGTAATAATTTAATCCGTTTTAATTCAGTTTCATGTCGTTTAATAATTTGAAAACCTAGCTGTAGAATTGACATCATAGTAATATCATTTACAGAATGACTTGTCCGTTTGAAATGACAGTATAAGAAAGTGTCAGGTTTTTTAGGCTTACTTATTCTCCGATAGTGTTCGTTAAATCTTGTTCGTAACATGCGATTAGTTTGCCCGACGTACTGCATTTAAAAAAACTGCTCTTTTTAGTCTTTCGTTTAAGAAATAGATCAGCTCTAGCTGTGATTTGTTGCGTAATAAATCACAGTTTGGAGGTCAGTTGTAAAGTAGATCAAATCTCGAGCGCGTAGCGCGCGTGATTTGTCTACTTACAACTGACCGACAAACTGTGATTTATAACCTAACAAATCACTGGCTAGAGCTGATCTATTTCGATTCTAACACGCTGAAACTCGGCAATAATGCTGTTGTCTCCTTCAAATTCTCACAACTTTTCGCCATTGTTAGAAGAAATCCCGCTAAAATTATCGACTGCAACACATGCATTTATATCCTTTTGTAACGTTTTCGATGCGAGAAAATGACGTTACACCGTCCAACGTCAAGGAAATCGACTAGTGACGTCATAACTTCGCAGTTTTTAATGACGTCACTCGTCACGCTCTTCCATGCCGTGATTTGTTGCAGAATAAAACACAGTTATTTCCATTGCCTATATAGGCGCGCTGTGTTAGAATTTTATATAAAGCTGCAAAATACTATTTTCTAGCTGATGTAGGTATTGGTTTCAACGCGGCACATAACGAAAACACGCCTATACAAATACATTGTCACCTTTATCGCCCAAAAAAATGATTTTTTTAAGATGAAAAATTGTGATAGTTTTCTTATTTCTGCTCAAATATGGATTGTGGTACTCGTTAGAACCGCCTCGTCGAGGCGGTTCTAACCAGTACACACAATCTATATTTTGGAGCAGAAATAAGAAAAATAAGGTTTACTCCTGCTAATCCCAGTTTTACTATATAAAAGTGGGGTTCAATGGGGTCAAAATTATATAGGTTTGCTTTCGTGATGAAATGGCAGACGCTTAATGTTATTTGTTCTTTAATTAAGAAATAGATCAGCTCTGACTGTGATTTGTTGAGTAATAAATCACAGTTTGGAGGTCATTTGTAAAGAAGATCAAATCACGAGCGCGTAGCGCGCGTGATTTGTCTACTTACAACTGACCGACAAACTGTGATTTATTACTTAACAAATCACAGACAAGAGCTGATCTATTTCGATTCTAACACGCTGAAAATCGGCAATAATGTTGTTTCCTTCAAAATCTCACAACCTTTTGCCATTGTTAGAAGAAATCCCGCTAAAATTATCGACTGAAACACATGCATTTATATCCTTTTCTTACGTTTTGGATGCGAGAAAGTGACGTTACACCGTCTAACGTCAAGGAAATCGACTAGTGACGTCATAAATTGGGAATTTTAATGTCGTCACACGTCACGCTCTTCCGAGCTGTGATTTGTTGCAGAATAAAACACAGTTATTTTGCATTGCATATATAGCCGCGCTGTGTTAGAATTCTATAATATAAAAGATAATAACCTGCATTTATCCCTCTGTTCTTCTCCTACTTCCTGCAGTAGTTTTTATCATTATACACTATAACATTAGAAATCATCGGGGCTTGAAGAAATAGATGGGCTGCATGATTCTTCCACGCAGAGCCGAAACCGACCCGCACACGAGTACTGGTAACCGCTTAGAGGATCTGAATAGAAGTAGAGGCAATGATCAGGAATCGATACAATCAACCCATAGTACCTATCAGAGACACCAAAGGGAAAGAAACACAAACATGCAACAACAGACCTAATAGAAACACCAACAGCGGAAGGCCAAAAGGACAGTTACTTTCCCACAAAATGGCCAATAGGCTATCCAAAAAAACAAATAACACAAGCGACACAAACACCTAAAGACAAAACAAAAATAAATCGCGACAGAAGAACCGCCTTGGAACGGTCAGCGGAAACGAATTCCACTGGGGTGGGTGGGGGGGGGTGGGGGGGGTGCTTAAATCGATTTAACGTGGCCACAATCCTCGCCCTTATTTCCATCGCGATTTAGACAAATAATTTGTTCAGTCCGCATGAAGGCCTCCTTACTCATCAGTGCAACATCTCCGTGAACACAAATAATCAAACAACCACAGGGATGAAACAACGGTGAGGACTCAACAGCAAGAAACCACTGAAATGCTGGAGCAAAAGAAAACCAACAGTTAGACTCCGATGGGCCCGACCAGAGATAGAGCATCAGGCATCACCCAACATTATCTTGAATTAGATCTCTCTTATTCTCAATAAGCATTTTCACTGGAACCGTCATAGAATCTAAGGCCTGACCCACCGGCGTGCAATTACAGAGGGAAGCAAAGTGATCAACCGTGATTGGATTAACTACCATGCATGCAGTCTGTCGTATAACATTTATGTTGTACCCAATCTTTTTATATCGAAGAATGATATTACGAAATTGGGTGCTGAAGTCATTGCGGTTATAAATTTTTCTCAATTCGTATACTAAGTCACCATAAAATTCGGGTTCCGATAGACCTTGTTGCAGAAGAGATTTAAGTCCAATGTTGAATATTGAAATTAAATCAGAATGACGTCTATAAAATTTTGAAAAGGCTTTGCGTAGTTTATGGTACCGATAACCCTGATTAAGAAGTTTAGCCGTTAACAATTTATTACGAGTGTTGAAGTCAGTTACATGACCACACACTCTAGCAAATCGAATTAATTGCGAAACATAAACGCCATAAGATGGCGCACGAGGAACATCACCGTCCAAAAATGGAAAATTTACAATCTCAAAATAAAAAACTTTGCCCAGGCAAAGCGGTGGGAGTCGGTCCATCCATGCTTATAAACCCTATTTGTTTCATTGGACGGTAGGGCTTGAGATGTCATTTCATCCAAGTGTCGGGCAAAAGTCCCATAAAATTGGAAGCAATGTCTCCAAAATGACCTTTACAGTGCTGACGGGGACGTGAAACCTCAAATCAAACAAACAAACAAAACATTAGAAATAAGAAGTGTATAGAGAAGTGTATAAATAGAGGATCTTACACGAGTGGTCATTTCATATGAAATTTCATATGAAACGAGCCTTCGGCGAGTTTCATAAATTTCATTTGAAATTTCATATGAAATTTATGAAACGAGCCTTCGGCAAGTTTCATAAATTTCATTTGAAATGACCACGAGTGTAAGATACTGTTTATCATATGACCATTCTAAATTGGATTTCATCGCATTAAATTTGACATATTTCCACAAAAACTACATGGTTGACATGGACGTCGTCATGACGTTACTTAATCCCGCCAAAGTGTTATTACACGTGTGGTCATACGATTTTTATTACACGACGTTATCCACTGCTTATCAACGACGCCATATAACAAATATTTATATGTGCGTTGTCGGAATATAAATAGTGTATTCTAAATATAAAAATGTTTATTCAGATTTGAAAATTAAAGACTGCTTGTTTTCAGAAAGCACTGGGCCATTTGTAACAAAATTCCATATGAAAGCTTTTAGGAAACGGGAAATGAAACTAAATGAATGCCAGAATTGTCAAATGATCAATGTGACCACCATGCCCGTAAATATTAAAAGCACTTCAAAACCCTTCTCCTCTATGTGTCGATGGATCGACTGCTTTGAAACTTGGTACATTGCATTGCGTATTCGGGCCCGCTATAATTTGTTCAAATTATGGTTCTTTCTTGATTTTAACCTAATTTACGTCAAGGTCAAATTTGCATTATCATTTGCCGGGTCCCATGGAAGATATTTGAGCACAAGCACTGGCGGCCTCATGTTCAAACAGCTTCCTCGGGACCTGGCAAATGTTAAAGCATGAGGAAAAATCGTGGGATGAACCTTATTCTGTATATTTTTCTTGAGCGCACGGTTATCATTGCAATCATTGCGATGGACAGGAAAACCATCATTCAAACAATAATGCCCTATTGAAGATCCAAATTCATCAGACCATGGATCCATTTTGGAATACAGTGCTCCGAAATTCATATCAGCTCAGTCTTTTGCAATATCAGTCCGATAAAACACTGTTGGCGCACACATCACGTGAACAATTCCGTGAAACGAATACCCTCCTAAACCCCACTTTATATAGAGAAAACTGGGGTTTACGTGGGTACACATGATTTTCCTTATTTCTGCTTCAAGACATAGGTTGTGGGTACTCGTTAGAACCAATGACGCGGTTCTAGCCAGCACCCACAACCTATGTTAACTTGCAGCATAAATAAGTAAAATATCACTGATGTTCATCAGAAAAGTAGCCATTTTGCAGATGTGAAAAAATGCACTATGTCGCACGGGTGTGTTATCATAATGCATGCCAACGACAAAAAAATAAATAAATAAACAAATAAGCAAAACGAAGCAAAGAGGATAAAACAGTTTTATTATTATTATTTTTATTATTTTTACAAGTTAAAACTATTTTCAAATTTTCCTTCAGAGACTTTGTCTATAGAATTATTCATTTGTTAATGATTATACAAGAACTGTTAACCCTTGACCTGCTGAATATTCATATATGCGACACCCACTTCTGATTATCAACCAATCAGAATACTTGATGCAAATTATTGCAACAAATTCATAAACTGAATGACAAACAATGAAGATCCTGATCAGATGGCTTCTTCAGAAGCCATCTGATCTGGATCTTCATTGTTCGAAAGATAAGACATATCCGGGCTCAGCAGGTTAAGGGTTAAATAAATCATCACCAAAAAGAAATCAGAATTTGTCAATGTAAGTGAAATCTAGTGCTGTTTGAAACAGTTTTTGTTAGTTTATCATTATTGAAATCAGCATTCTGTTGTTTAAGAGTGAATATAAGAGTGAGTATAAATGTAGTTTCTGACACAAAATTTCCTGGGCGCTTCATCCACCTTCCTGTAAAAGTATGAAATTCAATTTAATTTATGTAACGTTTATCGAAGTATGAACACCATCGGGTCACGAGCAAAGTGATGAACCCCGAACTTAAATTATGTTGTTCATAATTCAACATTAAATTTCCATTAGTACTTATTCGAGTATTTACATTTTTATTTTTTTTTTTGGTTTTGGTTTTACGGCCCTTTCAAGACTATTTCACTCATATCGAGCCGATCGTTAATCAGAGGTGGGCGAAAACCGGAGTACCCGGAGAAAAACCACCTGACCTTCCGTTACAGAACTTGGCGTCTCACATGTGACCCGAGCGAGGCTCGAACCACAGCGGTGAGAGACCTAATGATCAAGAGTCAGCGCTCTTAACCACTAGGCCACGGAGGCCCGTCGAGTATTTACATAATTTCCAGTCCATCATACTGCGAAAAAAACTTGTTTAAGGGCTAAAATGAAAGAAGAAAACAATTGCACGCAAGTTCTCTATTGGCAACGGAACTGCGCCTTTTGTGCCTTAACGTCGCTATCGTCCAATCATATTGAAGAGAAGCATTGTGTATTTAGACGTCATTAACGTCGCGTGGGTCAATGTATTCATTTAAGAAATGAAATTTATTTTTCTGCAGTTCATGGAAGTATGAACGCAGTGGGTCGCGTGCAAAGTAGTTCATGTAAACTTTGCTCGCGACCCACTGTCGTTCATACTTTCATGAAAAGCAGAAAAAATAAGTTTATTTTTATATTTACATTATTTGCCCCTCATCAATGGGCGAAAAAAAATGCTTGTAGGCCAAACTTTTAAAGCTGAAAAACATTTACACGTTGTTTCTCTACAAAGAGCGGAACAGCGTTGACGTCATCAACGCCCGTAGAGAACAATGGTTTTGAATGACGTCACTTAACATCATCGTGAAAATCATGTGATCCGATGCGTTCATGGGCATATGAACGCAATTGTTTTCTATAGGTTTACATTAGACTTTACACTGGAAATGTAAATATTGAAGTATGAACAACGTTGCTTCCCAGCAGTTAACTATAGCATCAGGAAAACCGACCCCCGCCCATCAGGGCTTGAAGAAATATATGGGATGTATGATGCTTCCACGCAGAGCTAAAACAGACCCGCACACGAGTGCTGGTAAACCGCTTATAGGATCTATGCCTGCCCTGGCAAAGCGGTGCGAGTCGGCCCGTCCATACTTATAAACCCTATTGGCTTCATTGGGTGGCAGGGCTCGAGATGTCATTTCATCTCAATATCGGGTAAAAGTCCCACAAAATTGGAAGCAACGTCGCCAAAATGACCTTTACAGTGCTGACGGGGACGTTAAACCTCAAATCAAACAAAAAAGCATCAGAAAAACACGCCTATATAATTATAACCCCCTTGAACCACACTTTAATATAGTAAAACTGGGGGGTTTACAGGGGTAAACCTTATTTTTTCTATTTCTGCTCTAACATAGAGGTTGTGGGTACTCGTTAGAACCGCCTCTATGAGGCGGTTCTAACGTCTACCCACAATCTACATTTTGAGCAGAAATAAGAAAGAAATCACAATTTTTCATCTGAAAAGTATTGTTTTTAGGCGATAAAATAATGTATTTGAATAGGCGTGTTTCCGTGATAGGGGTTTCTGTAAATGCACCGAGAATGTAAATACCAGTTGATCTTACTCGAGTTGCCGTTGCCTATGAAATTAATGAAACGAGCCTCCTGGGAGGTTCGTGAATTCCATATGAAATGATCACGAGTGTAAGATAATGTTTATCGAAACAATTTTAATAGAATTTTATGGCTGAAAAAATAAAAAGGAATCCAATAGAATACACAGACTTGACACGGACGTCGTCATGACGTTGCGCGCCAGTAACTATGTGTTATTACACGTGTGGTCATATGATATTTATGACTTGACGTTACCCAATTAACAAAGTCGTTAAACGATAAAATTATTTATCATATGACGTCGTTGATAAGCAGTGGATAACGTCGTGTAATAGAAATCGTATGACCACACTTGTAATAACACTTTGGAGTTATTAAGTAACGTCATGACGACGTCTTTGTCAACCATGCATTTTTGTGAAAAAAAAATGTCAAATAAAAAGGCGATCAAATCCAATTTAAGTGGTCATATGATAAACAGAGTCTTACACTCGTGGTCATTTCATATGAAATTTATGAAACAAGGTCGCGTCTGAGAATGTAATAACGTCATGTAATAGATTCCATAATCCACTAGCGGAATAAATATGCAAATTAGTTAGATACGCCCCGTAACGTTACATGTATGTCGTTCTTAACGACGTCGCGTTATGGCGAAAATTGACATTTAATTTGTAAAACAATCGTGAATAAAATGCGTTTTAAATGTCATTTGATAAATAGAATCTTGCATTCGTGCTCATGTTAGAAGCCGTCGTGGTGCAGTGGTTACGCTACTCGCCTTATAAACCAGGGGTCGCAGGATCGATACCGGGCTTCTCCAGACTTTCGGATGAGTCATTAAACCGAGGTCTCGTCTCCAGATGACCTTAGTTTCTGGTGGGACGTAAAACTCAAACACTCAAACACTCACTCACTCACTCGTGCTCATGTATTATTGAATTTATTAAACGAGTTGAGGAAAAGGGATAAAATGCGAGGCAAAGCCTCGCATTTTATCTCTTCACCTCAACTCGTTTAATAAATTCTTCAAGTTGCCTCGCATTTTAAGCCCTTTTCCTCAAAGAGTTTAATAAATTCAATAGTACATAAGCACTGATGTGAGATCCTCTATTTCATGTTAAAATCACGTAAATTCTTTGCCTCGCATTTTAAGCCCTTTTTCTCAACGAGTTAAATAAATTCAATAGTACATAAGCACTCATGTGAGATCCTCTATTTCATGTTGCCATCACGTTAACGAGGATAAGAAATAAAATTCCCTTGTAAACCCAATTTTATACAGACACAACTGGTTTTCAAGGGTATATAGAGGATCTTACATGTGTGTTCATGTATTATTGAATTTTTATAAACGAGTTGAGGAAAATTGATAAAATGCGAGGCTTCACCGAGCATTTTATCCCTTTTCCTCAACGAGTTTCAATAATACATGAGCACAAATGCAAGAGTCTATTTATCATATGACAGTTAAAACGCATTTATTCGCGATTTGTTGACAAAAATATCAATATTCCACCGTTAGTAAACGCGACGTCGTTAAGGCATGTAACGTTACGGGGCGTATCTAACTAATTTGCATATTTAATCTACTTGTGGATTATCGAATTTATTACATTGCGTTAATTACTCTCCGACACGACGTCATGTAATAAATTATTATTCCAAATTCTACCCAGAGACATAGGGTTGTGACGCGATTCTAACAAGCACCATGTTTAGAGAGTATAAATAAGAAAAGGTCACACATTTTCAGAAAAACGTCAGTTATTGAAACATTTTAGAATGCACTCGGTCTCATAGATAGCCAAATGAGTGGTCAGATTCTTGACTTAGTTCAACGTTTCTGACTCCAGGGAACGAACTCGGCATCCGCAACCCCCAACCCCGCCATTTTCATTTCAATATTTGCATTGAATCACTGGAATGTGGTGCCCTCTGATGTTACTCATTATTTTGACTGTTTTTTTTTTTTTTTTTTTTTTTGTTTTTTTTTTGTTTTTTTTTTATACCAAATCGTATAGACGTTTGAGGCGTGTTTAAATCCGTATCCTGCTGTCCACGACAACCCCTGCCCTTGAAAACAGTGTGGATGTCATCTGTTCAGGATCTACACTGTTTGTAATTCAGTTTTGTAATTTGGAAAAAAGCATTACATCATCGAATCTGATTGGCTAATAGTCAGAAATGGGTGTGGCAAATTGAAATTTTCAGCAGGATAAAGGTAACAAATCCGCTGTACAGATAAAAGCAAAGTACTGACAGTGCTAATTGGGCGATTGTTTGTGAACGTTGGATTCTGAATCTTCTTGTCTGTTTAAATAAGGCTTTATTTTGAAAATATCTTAGGGTCACTGATGAGGCCTAATTGGCCGAAACTAGCTAGTCTGGCCCAGAAAACATGTACACTCCATATTTTCCACTAATGTGGTGTATTCCTTGCTTCCACGGGATAACCCTTTTATAGAACATATTTAAGAATATCTATAGAAGTTTAAATCTGGCTTGAATATTTTGTTGCGTCACTGATGAAGCCGAATTGGCCGAAACTTGTTAGTCTGGTTCCAAAATAGATGTACGCTCGACAGTTTCAGTTCCTTGTGTTCCTTGCTTCCAAACAATAAACGTTAATAGAACACATGCAGCTTGCGTAAAAAGCCATTCTTCAAAAAAAAAAAAACGTTTGAAATAAGGGTCGTATTATGTTTATGGGGTCGGCGTCCGTCTCTCTTTCTGTCCGTACATCCATCTGTCCGTGAACCTTTTTGCTTCCGTAAACAACTTCGTTTTCGGATAACTCCTCCTATAGTTTTCAGTTGATCAATGTGATACTTGGTAGATAGTACGAATACGATGTGGAGTAGCGCGTAAAGTTTCGAGATTAACTGAGCCCCGCCAAGCGAATTTGTGTCTTCGAGCATGCCGTCATGACAAATTTTAACTGCGCATGCCCAGCCATTCAGAGGGGCCAGGGATATGGCTTTCTGTCTGAAGGTTCCTCTTGATTCACTGCTTGTATGAGCGAGCAGCGAAGGTTCTGGCGAGACTGCGCGGATGCGCAGGCTCGCCTGATTCTTCGCTGCTCGCATAGGCGATAAGTACCAAAATCGCTTGACGGGGCCCAACTGTCCTCCAAATATTAAAAGATACACACGTATACCCTATGGGAATTTGTGTAAACATTTTCTTTTTCGGATAACAATTCCTACAGTTTTCATCGGATCAAGCTAAAACTTTGTAGATAGTAAGATATGATGTGGAATAGCGCGTAAAGTTTCGAGGATAATTGTACACCAAATGTTTTCAGAGTTATGGCCCTTAGAAAATTTCTGTAAGCATTTTGTTTCCGGCTAATTCCTGCAATTAACAATTGATCAAGCTGAAACTTGGTATATAGTTAGACCATGACGTAGAGCAGCGCATATTGAGGTTATTGTACACCAAATTAAAAGAAAGTTATGCCCCTTTGAACATTTCTGTAAACATTTTGTTCAGGCTAACTTCGCCTGCATTTTAGATCCAGTCAAGCCGAGTTTTTATATGTAGTTAATCCATGATGTCGAGCAGCGCATATTGTTTCGAGATTACGGTGTACCAAATGTTAACAGAAGTATGCCCCTTTGAAAATTTATGTGTGCATTTTATTTCCGACTAACTCCTCCAATAGTTAACATTCGATCAAGCTGAAACTTTAAATAAAGTTTGATTACAATGTGGAGTAGAGCATATTGTTTCGATGTTGTGGTTGAACAAATACTAATAGGGTAATGTCCCTTTGCAAATGTATGTAAATATTTTGTTAGTGGCTAACTGATCCAATCGAGCTAAAACATGACCATTATATGGTGAAATGGATATTGTTTCGAGCTTACGGTCCGACAAATATTAATTAAGTTATGCCCCTTTGAAAATTTCTGTAAACAGTTTGTTTTGTGGCTAACTTCTCCTACCAAGCTGAAACTTGATAAACCTTGTCTGACCGATATGAAATTTTTGCCAATCACATTAAGAATTCATAAAGAATGCATATGAAAAATAAACTCAATCGGTAAAAAAGTGTGGGAGTAGTTTGCATCACATGTTTATTCTCTATTTAGCAACAGTGACTTGACCTTGACCTGACCCATATGTCATGCACTTCTACATCTCTTTCTAATGCATATGTAAATTTTGAACTCAATCGGTGGAGAAATGTCCCAGTAAGCATTCTACATAAATCTACAGCGGGCCGAAAACGGCCCGTCAGTGTAGCTGACGGGCCGCTAACGGCCCGCTGTAGATTTATGTAGAATGCTAGCAGGGGCGGCAGTTATTCGCATCACAAAATTATTCTACTTTTAGTGACCTTGACCTTGACCTGACGAATATTAAACTCATGTCACACACATCTACATCTCATTATGCAAAATTGAAGTCAATCGGTGGAGAAATGTGGAAGTAATTCGCATCGGATGGTTATGTATTTTAACCCTTGTCCTGCTGAGCCCGGATACGTCTTATTTTTCTAACAATGCAGATCCAGGTCAGGATCTTCATTGTTTGTCATTCAGTTTATGAATTTGTTGCAACAATTTGCATCAAGTAATCTGATTGGTTGATAATAAGTAGTGGGTGTGGCGTATTTAAATATTCAGCAGGTCAAGCGTTTAGCAGCAGTGGCCTTGACTGACACACATGAAATTAATGCCAAGCACATAAAGACCTCATTAAGAATGCATATGCAACATATGAACTCAGCCGGTAAAGACATGTGGGAGTAGTTTGCGTCACATGATTATTCTATATTTAGCAACATCGACTTGACCTTGACCTGGTGCATATTACGATTTATGTCATGCACAAAAACTATAATGTTATTAATCAAGAAATTTCGTATTGATCCAGGTTTCTGGTCTGAGGTCTGCTGCATTGGCCCGGGCCAATGCAGCTGGCCGAGGACCGGTAACTGGGTCTATACAAAATTACTCGATTAATGACAATTTTATTGATAGGCACAATTAAAATAGCATTTTTATTGTTTTGTTACCTCACTTGACCTCAGTTAATATTGCTTGAACTGTTGTTAATACGGATGACCTCCGATCAGTACAGGCTAGTAAATTAATAAATCTCATTATAAATGCATATGTAAAATTTGAACTCAACCGGTGAAGAAATGTGGAAGTTAATTGCATCAAAAGATTATTCTAGTTTTAGCAGCAGTGACCGTTATCTTGACTTGACTTGACGAATATGAAGCTTAAACATGTATGCCACGCACATCTACACCGCATTATGAATGCTTATGCGAATTTTGAAGTCAATCGGTTGAAAAATGTGGAAGTTATTCGCATCACAAGATTATTCTATTTTTATCAACAGTGACTTTGACCTTGAAGTGAGGGATGTGAAATTTATGTCACGCAAATCTACAGCACACTGTAAATGCATATGCAATGTTTGAAGTCAATCGGTGGAGAAATGTGGAAGAAGTTCGCATAACAAGAAAACAAACTTGTGTTACATACGGGTTCTTTTTTTAGCAACAGCGCCCTTGACCTTCATTTGACGCATATGAAATTTATGTCACTCACATCTACATACCACTGTGAACGCATGTGCAAAATTGAAGTCAATTGGTGAAGAAATGCGGAAGAAGTTCGCTAAAAAGATTGTGTCGCGGATACACAGACCAACTAACAAACCAATAAACTGATATGCCCTCTCAAACTTTGTTTACAGTGGTATAATAATATAATGTTATTAATCAAGTAATTTCGTTTGGCGCAGGTACAGGTCCGAGGTCTGCTGCACTGGCCCGAGGCCGAAGGCCGAGGGCTAATGCAGCTGACCGACAACCTGTAACTGGGTCAATGCGAAATTACTTGATCAATGACAATTTTATGAAATTGACACAATTAAAAAATCATGATCATTGATTTTTGATCTCACTTGACCTCAGTTAATATTGGTTGACCTAGTGTTAAAACGGATGACATCCGATCAATACAGGATAGTCAATTAAAAAGATAGCTATAATAATAATAAAATCATTATAATTGCTGCTATAATAATTATTATTATTAAATGTTGTTATAATGCTTATTATTACAATTATAACATCAAGTTGAGAAGTCCGTACTTGAGGACGATCTGTCCAGGGGACAACATAACATGTAGAGGTATTTTTTCTCAGCGGGGTAGGGGTGGCAGTGGAGCCGAGGTGTCTGGGGCCAAGATATCAGTTGACGAGGTGGTTTGGGTTTTTTTTATTATTATTTGATTTGAGGTTTAACGTCCCCGTCAACACTGTATAGGTCATTTTGGAGACGATGTTTCCAATGTTGTGGGACTTTTACCCGACATTGAGATGAAATGACTTCTCAAGCCCCGTCGCCAAATGACACCAATAGGGTTTATAAGCAAGGACGGTCCGACTCTCACCGCTTCGCCTGGGCAGGCTTAGATCCTCTAAGCGGTTTACCGGTACATGTGTGCGGTCGGTTTCAGCTCTGCGTGGAAGCATTATGCAGCCCATCTACGTCTCCAAGCCCCAGGTGGTTTGGGTACGACGTGTCCTGTTACCGCTCTTCTCATAGCAAATGCAAAAGATGCATGTCTTTACCGGCTCAACATTAGCCTGACATAGAGAATCTTACATGAGTGTTCATGTATTATTGAATTTATTAAACGAGTTGAGGAAAACAGATAAAATGCAAGGCTTTGTTGAGGTACAGGTCCGAGGTCTGCTGCACTGGGCCGAGGCAGTAGGCCGAGGGCTAATGCAGCTGACCGACGACCTGTAACTGGGTCAATGCGAAATTACTTGATCAATGACAATTTTATTAATTGACACAATTAAAAAAAATCATGATTATTGATTTTTTATCTCACTTGACCTCAGTTAATATTGGTTTACCTGGTGTTAATACGGATGACATCCGATCAATACAGGATAGTCAATTAATAAGATAATTATAATAATAATTAAATCATTATAATTGCTGCTATAATAATAATTGTTATTAAATGTTGTTATAATGCTTATTATTGCAATTATAACATCAAGTTGAGAAGTCCGTACTTGAGGACGATCTGTCAAGGGGGCAACATAACATGTAGAGGTATTTTTTCTCAGCGGGGTAGGGGCGGCAGTGGAGTCGAGGTGTCTGGGGG
Source organism: Lucinisca nassula (assembly GCA_963580285.1). Taxonomy (NCBI): domain Eukaryota; kingdom Metazoa; phylum Mollusca; class Bivalvia; order Lucinida; family Lucinidae; genus Lucinisca; species Lucinisca nassula. The sequence goes on along the minus strand of OY757013.1, from coordinate 120,470,944 downwards.
CCAAGATAATCAGTTGACGAGGTGGTTTGGGTATGTTTGATTTTATTTGAGGTTTAACGTCCCCGTCAACACTGTATAGGTCATTTTGGAGACGTTGCTTCCAATTTTGTGGACCTTTTACCCGACATTGAGATGAAATGACTTCTCAACCCCCGTCGCCAAATGAAACCAATAGGGTTTATAAGCAAGGACGGTCCGACTCTCACTGCTTCGCCTGGGCAGGCTTAGACCCTTTAAGCTGTTTACCGGTACATCTGTGCGGTCGGTTTCAGCTCTGCGTGGAAGAATTATGCAGCCCGTCTACTTCTCCAAGCCCCAGGTGGTTTGGGTACGACGTGTCCTGTTACCACTCTTCTCATTGTAAAAGCAAAAGATGCATGTCTTTACCGGCTCAAATATTAGCCTGACATAGAGAATCTTACATGAGTGTTCATGTATTAATATTTACATTTCCAATATAAAGTCTAATGTACACCTATAAAAAACAAGTTAAGTGAGGTCATTATAAACCATTGTTCTCTATGGGCGTTGATGACGTCAACGCTGCTCTGCTCTTTGTAGAAAAACAGCATGTAAATATTTTTCAGCTTTAAAAGTTTGCCCTTCAAGCATTTTTCGCCCATTGATGAGGGGCAAATAATGTAAATATAAAAAATAAACTTAATTTTTCTGCTTTTCATTAAAGTATGAACGACAGTGGGTCACGAGCAAAGTTTACATGTTCATTTACTTTGCACGCGACCCACTGCGTTCATACTTCCATGAATTGCAGAAAAATAAATTTAATTTCTTAATTGAATTTAATAAACGAGTTGAGGAAAACAGATAAAATGCAAGGCTTTGTCGAGCATTTTATCTCTTTTCTTCAACGAGTTTAATAAATTGTTGACATAAAGGATCTTACACGAGTGTTCATATATTATTGAATTTATTAAACGGGTGGAGGAAAAAGGCCAAATTCCGAGACTTTGCCGAGCATTTCGCCCCTTTCCCTTAACGTGTTTAATACATTGTTGACATAGAGAATCTTACACAAGTGTGAATTTATAAAACCAGTTGATGAAAAGGGATCAATTGCAAGACGTGTCTTGATTCCACTATTTCACTGACAAGACAGCTCACCAACACGGTTTTTGGAGACACAATTGATAACAATGCACCGACACCTTTTGAAGACAATCCATCGACACATTTATATATTGCATTCATAGCCAAAACGATAATAAAGAAACATTATTTTTTGGAAAAAAAATGTATTATCACGTTTTCGGTTAAAATAAGGAATGTAGGATAACGTTTTTATTTTTGCATATTTATGACAAGCATTACGAAAACACGCCTATACAAATACATTTTAAACTTAACCGCCGAAAAAATGAAAAATTCTTAGATGAAAAATTGGGATATTTTTCTTATTGCTGCTCAAAATATAGATTGTTGGTACTCGTTAGAACTGCCTCAATGAGGCGGTCCTAGAACTGCCTCAACGAGGCGGTTTTAACGAGTACCCACAATCTATATTTTAGAGCAGAAATATGAAAAATAAGGTACCCCTGCAAACACCAGTTTTACTATATAAAAGTGGGGTTCAATGGGGTCAAAATAATAATGGCCTGTTTTCGTGATGAGACTAATTTAATGCTGCTAATACAGAGACCATTTTCAACCGCATAACATGACTGACAATAATTTTTACATTTTATTTTAGGGGCGCGATTGAGCGTCGAAATGCCCCTTGTTCAAGGCTCCAACCTCATTTATCCTACAATTTCAATGATCGTGTCATGAATATAGCAGTGCAATAAATCAACATCCTCAGCCACAGTGAGACTTTGACACAGCTCACCGACAGACCAACCTAAGTGACACCAAGTCAGCGAGGCAACCTAATTCCTATTCAAGTTTTACGGTGAGCGCGCAGCCGTCAGCAGCTGCATCCTGCATGATAAAGAAAATAAGTCATGACTTGAACCTTTCACCCATCTTAGCATTATAATCGATCCTCAGACAATTCACCAACAGGCAGAAAAGGTCTGGTCATTCACAGGTATGGTCAGTCGAACACAAAATACCACTTATCCATTGACACCTTTAATTACTTTTGATTATCAATCATAATTTTCAGTCACAGGTCGATTATCTTTGAACAAATGTGTCGGTGAATTGTCTTCAAAAAGTGTCGGTTAATTGTCTTCAATTGTGTCTGTGAATTGTCTCAAAAAACCGTGTCGGTTAGTTGTCTTGTCGGTGATTTGTCTTGTCGGTGAGTTGTCTTGGCGGTGTATTGTCTTGTCGGTGAGTTGTCATGTCGGTGAGTTGTCTTGTCGGTGAATTGTCCTGTCGGTGAATTGTCTTGATTCCAACTAGTTTTCGAACTTACGAAACCAATCTGTTTTGTAACAGAAACCAAAAACGGGTCATTGGCAAGAGCAGAACACGGCGTCTGATCAGGGGCAAAATAGTAGTGAAGGCAATGATCAGGAATCGATACAATTACCCCACAGCTGCCATCAGAGACACCAAAAGGGAAAGAAACACAAACATGAAACAACAAACCCTAATGGAAACATCAACAGCGGAAAGCCAAAAGGACAGCTACACTATTTGCATAAAGGTCAGTCATTTACCAAATTTTTTAAAGAAAATACAACCTGACACTCATAACGTTTGAAACGTAAATCTGACTGATCAAACCATCGTCGTATGATACTGTCGATATTTAATAAATCGTCCAAATATCTAGATGTCGAACTGAAAGCTTAATTAAATTCAGTTTGCTTTACTTCGGAAAGGGTCATTATGAAGTTTCTTTCATAACAGAACAAGAACAGATCAGCCACACGACGTGCACAATTGGCATTGTAATACTGCAAAGAAATTTTCATGCTCTGCATTGAACAGCGCAATGGCAATTATTTTCCATATACCCCGTGAGCAAAAATGCATTACCCCCTAGCGCTTGCCTTCTCTTGATTGCGATGGCCGCCATCTTGGATCTACTGCATAGTTGATAAGAAATGGGAGCTTACCACTAAATGTTTTCCATAGGCGACAATAGTAACATTTTACCTGCTCCCACAAAAACTACACATACAAAACTTTTCCAACCTTACTTCTTTATAGAGCCATCCTAGCCCAACAAGTTAATGAGAAATAATTCACATGTTGACCTGCTCCTTTTCAAGTTACAGTCAACCATGTTTGTTTAGCTACTTGAACGGAGTAAATACAAACCAACTTTTTTAAAAGGAGGGGTGACCATATAAAATCAGTAAAAATTTCTTTGAGCTTGCAGATATATTTATATTTATGCATCATTTTAGTCCCTTATAACTATCTTTTTCTCACATTGAAATAAAACATGGGATATATATCCAATGGAAGCAAGTCTGGTATTTAGAACGCAACTAAAAGCTCGGTCCACAAGTGATAAAACCCGGCACCTCCTAGTATTTAGTGCAATGCAACCAAATAAAAGCACCACACTAATTTCCAGCCAACTTTCGGTATCTTATTTCACTGTTTCCTGTTTATCTCTCATTATAACATGCCCTAAACGATTCTTCCACTGAGCAACCATATCATCATAATGGCTACATAATGGCGCGATTGATGAAGTTATATGTTAACATGTACTTCTCACCACAGGCGCTTGGCCTGTTGATTTGTCCGAATAACTTGTGGAATAGGTAAAATGTCAGAATATGAGTAAAAGAAAATCCAGATTTTTTTTCATACTGGTATAGAAAACCTAGACAAGGCTATCAACAAACCAGTGCCATTTTCTCAGTACACATAAAATGACGTTTGACACAGGCACATTTTTGACACAGGAGGGTATATTATGTATGAACTTCAACCTAAGGCCTGCAGAATTTCATCAAAATAATGCAGAACTCCTGGTTCAAGCCCCATCGTGATCTAAACGTCAAATTATCCCAGATAGACCTTAGTAGGACAACTAACTGTCACACCCGCTCAAATATTTTTCACTGTTTCCCTGCGATTTCCTGCGGAAATCATATAATGTCAGCACCAAACCGAACATTCTTGTAAATATCAATGAACATGCTCTCACCTGATGCAAATGTTTTCTCCAGATAACCGTTATTACCAGCAAATTTCACCTTTTTGTGTGCGAGCAGGCATTTCTCATTGCAATATTGTTTTCATTCTGTATCTTGAAGCTGGTGTAATCCGCGCGCTGATTGGTCGAAATTTGGGAACTCCAGCGATTTCGACCAATGAGCACTCGGATTACATCAGCTTCAAGATATAGAATGTCAACCAAATTTCAACGAGAAATGCCTGCTCGCACACAAAAAGGCGAAAATTGCTGGTAATAACAGTTATCTGGAGAAAACCTTTGCATTAGATGAGAGCATATTCATTGATATTTATAGGTGTGTTGGCTTTTGTGCTGACATTATCGGATTTCAACGGAAATCGTAAGAAAATGGTGAAAAACCATGGAGTAGGTGTGACAGTTAGTTGTCCTACTAAAGTCTATCCGGGGTAATTTGACGTGTAGATCACAATGGGGCTTGATCCAGGTGTTCTGCATTATTTCGTTGATATTCTGCAGGCCTTAGGTTGAACGTCATACAAAATATACCTTCCTGTGTCAAAAATGTGCCTGTGCCAATTGTCATTTAATGTGTAACGAGAAAATGGTGCTGGTTTGTTGTTAACTTTATCTAACTTTCTATACCCGTATGAATAACAATTTTTTGACTAATTTTGACTTTAAACATATTCCACACGTTTTTCGGACAAATCAACGGGCCAAGCGCCTGTGATTCTCACGACGACCGCTACGAAAAAAAAAAAAACGTTTGGAAAACCATTAAAACGCTTTGCAGTATAGCAAATTTGTTATTTTGATCCTTGACGGGCAACATGGGACCATATTCCCTTCCTGGAAGCGACGTTTGCCTTCACCTGACGGCTAGGTTAATATTGCTCTCAGGCGGGGAATATCGTCCTATGTCCCCCGCCAAAAATCCAAATAACATAATATTTGTAGTGGCACTGCAATGGCCCAAATACTCGCATGCCTCGTTTACACTCGTTGCTTCAAGCTTGACCTTGAGACCCTAAAACTCTCATTACGATAACACACCCGTGCGACATAGTGCATTTTTTTCACAGCTCCAAACTGGCCATATTTCTGAAGAAATTCCGTAATATCTTTATTTTAAATACTGCAAACATAGGTTGTGGGTGCTCGTAAGAACTGCCTCATTGAGGCGGTTCTAACGAGTACCCACAACCTATGTCGTAGAGCAAAAATAAGAAAAATAATGTATTCCCCCGAAAGCCCCAGTTTTCTCTATATAAAGGGGGTATAAGGGGGGTCTTCATTTCACGGAAAGATTATGTTTATCTACTTTATCTGGAAAATGTATGTTGTATGCACTTGACTGCATAAATGTTTTTTTTTTTTTTTTTTTTTTCCAAGGGAGAAATTGTTAATGTGATAGTTATTCAATGATATTTACATGCATTTCAGTACACATCTCGATTCGTAGACATTGCCGTCACTTCCACACAGCATAGACGAGTCACTGCATGAATTTCGGCACCCTGTTAAAATAACACACAACCCTGCAGGCACAAAACGTTGACTCAAAGTTGAACTAACGTTGAAACAACGTTTTCAACGTTGTTTCAACGTTAGTTCAACGTTGAGTGCCTGCTGGGAAGTCGTTAGAAAATTGATCTTAACAGATTAAACATATTTTATTGTATTCTTTTAAACAATGTTATACAACATTAGATAGTCCTCTCCCTATTGATCTTGACACTATGTTTTCAAAACACAAGAGGGCCATGATGGTCCTATATCGCTCACCTGAGCTAACAGATTCAAAGTTTCAGGAAGTTCCAATCGCAACTAAAGGACTTATGCTGATGACAAGGTCAAAAACGGGCATTTGTAGCAAACCAAAAGGGATATAATGCTATGACAGATACCTGTAGGCCGATATCAGCAGTTTTCGAACTCAACCGACTAATGTACTTGTGTTTTAGTTTCAGGAAAATGCGATCAAAACTGAAGGACTTATGGTGATGACAAGGTCTCAAATAGGCATTGTCAGCAAAGAAGACGACATAATTCTATGAGTAATATGCCGACATTGTTAGTTCAAACTCATTCTAATGGGCATTTTAGCAATCAAAGGGACATGACTCTTTTATAGCACGGACCACCTCGCACCTAGTTTTTGAACTAATCCAAGCTGATATACCTAACCTACTTATATGTTAGTTTCAAAAGGATCTCATTAAAGCTGAAAGACTTATGGCGATGTCAGGGTCCAAAATGGACATTTTCAGCAAAGAATGGGGAATACCTCTAGGAGTAATAGGCTGGCATTGCCAGTTTTCGAGTTTTTCTATGTTTTTATCCCGAATTACTAATACGTAAATTCCAAAAAGATCAAATAAACAACGAAGGGACTATAGTGTTGACAAGGCAAAAACTAAAACAAATTCCCCAGTTAAAAGGATGTAAAATTCAAGTGAAGGCAATGATCAGGAATCGATACAATTAACCAACAGCTCCCATCATAGACACAAAAGGGAAAGAAACACAAACGTGAATTTACCAGACCCTAATGGAAACATATATAGTGGAAAGCCAAAATGACGGTTACTTTCCAACAAAATGACCAATTGGCTATCCAAAACATAATAATATAAGCGACTAATATAAGCGACACGAACACTCACACACACACACACACACACACACACACACACACACACACACACACACAAACACACACACACACACTAACACACACACACTAACACACACACACACAAATAAACCGCGACACAAATAATTTCAGTCCGCATGAAGGCTTCCTAGATATTTGTATGATTTATTAAATATTGACAATACCTATTTCGATGGTTTGATAAGTCAAATTTACCCCTCAGAACTTCAGTTTAATAAAGCAAATTCTTCTGATACCGAGGCCCCAGTTTTTGGATTTACATCTATCTATTGTAGATGGGTTTGTTTCTTGCAAAATTTATGATAAACGCGATGATTTTGATTTTGAGATTGTAAATTTTCCTCTCTTTTTTATGGTAATGTTCCTCGTGCGCCATTCTATGGCGTTTATATTTCGCAATAAATTAGATTTGCCAGAGTGTTTAGTCATGTAACTGACTTCAACACTCGTAATAAATTGTTAACTGCTAACCGCCTTATAAGGGTTATCGGTACGATAAACTACCCAAAGTACAAGTGGAGGAAATGACCAGGAATCGATACAATTAACCCACAGCTCCCATCAGAGACACCAAAAGGAACGAAACACAAACATGAAACAACAGACCCTAATGGAAACACCAACAGCGGAAAGCCAAAAGGACAGTTACTTTTCCACAAAATGGCCAAAAGGCTATCCAAAATAAAATAATATAAGCGACACAAACAGCCTAAGACAAACCATAACAAAAAAAACCGCGACCGAAGAACCGCCGGAAACGAATTTCACTGGGGGGGGGGGGGGCCTTTTCAAAATTTTATAGACGTCATTCTGATTTAATTTTAAAATTCAATAATGGACTTAAATCTCTTCTGCAACAAGGTCTATCGGAACCCGCATTGTATGGTTAGTTAGCATATAAATTCAGAAAAATGTATAACCGCAATGACTTCAGCACCCAATTTCGTAAAATCGTTCTTCGATATAAAAAAATTGGGTACAACATAAATGTTATGCGAAAGATTGCATGCATGGGAGTTAAACCAATCACGGTTGACAACTTTGCTCCCCTCTTTAATTGCACGCCGGTGGGTCAGGCCTCAGATTCTATGACGGTTCCAGCGTAAAGGCTTACTGAGAATTAGAGAGAATCTGATTCCGTGTAATGTTGGTTGGTGGGTGATACTCTGTCTCCGGTCGGGCCCATCGGAGTCTAATTGTTGGTTTTCTTTTGCTCCAGCATTTCAGTGGTTTCTTGCTGTCGGGTCCTTACCGGTGTTTCGACTTTGCGGTCGTTTGGTGTTTTGTGTTCGCGGGAATGTTACACTGGTGGGTTTGGGGCCTTCGTGCGGTGGGAGGATTGTTTGTCTAAATCGCGACGGAAGTAAGGGCAAGGATTGAGGCCACGTAAAATCGATTTAGGCCCCCCAGTGGAATTCGTTTCACTGGCCGTTATTTTGATTTTGACAGCCAGTTGGCCATTTTGCGGGATAGTAACTGTCCTGTCGGCTTTCCGCTGTTGATGTTTCCATTAGGGTCTGTTGTTCCATGTTTGTCTTTCTTTCCTTTTGGTGTCTCTGATGGGAACTGTGGGTTAATTGTATCGATTCCTGATCATTGCCTTCACTTCTATTTTCCTAACTCATCAGTGCAACATCTCTGAGAACAAATACATCATTCTTTGGCTCGTCCGTCAGTCAAAACAACATCATGGACTTTATCGACCATTTATGAGGTTGCAACATTGACAGGCCTTCCAGAACGGGGGTCATCCTCAAGGCACTGTCTGCCGCGCTAAAATTCCGCCATCCACCTTTACACTGTAGCATACGTAGGGGCATCCTTCCCTGGTGTTGCTACCATATCATTATGGATATCCTAAAGTGTTAAACCTTTTTTATGCAAATAATGGATCATTGCTCTTTCACCGACTTTGTCCATTTTGCAAAAGCTGCTTGTCTTGTTTACTTTAGAGTAACTACCTCGTTGACTGACCAAATTAGACCAGTCCTCGGGTACACCTCCCTATATAGTCAGAGCAAAGTAGGACTTAAAAAAGAACACCCCTGCGTACCTCCTTCAATACGTGGCTCACAACATATCCATTAGCACACGTACATTCGATATCCTTTGCGGTGTTTCAACTGTCAGAGGTTTGAACATCGGGAAAATGACTGTACTGTCCCTGATGGATCCATTTTTGAAAATTGCGGTATGAACCATCATACTCATACCTGCAAGAACCCGGCCAAATGCGCGAACTGCGGAAAAGATCATCTTTTGTGAAGTATTGGGAAAAAGAAAAAGAGATTATGAAAATCAAAGTCACAAAAAATGTCACATATTTGGAAGCAAAGAAATTCAAAAAAATAAATCAGAAACTACTTTAGCAAAAGTTATCCAATCTCTTTCAAGCAAAATGAAAGTGAGGCAATGATCAGGAATCGATACAATTAACCCACAGCTCCCATCAGAGACACCAAAGGGTCCCAAACCTGAAACTATAGACATTTCTTCTCAATTAAATGAAAAACATTTTGTCCTTCAAACGCATTCTGCTTCTGAAAAACCTAAATCTACACATCAGTCACGACCACAGTCAAGTGTAATGCAGCAAAATTTTGTCTAAAAATAAAAAAAAAAATATTATAACAAAACCAAAATGATAATAAGGAATTTTAGGGGATTTTCGGTTCGGGTCTAATGTTCAATTCAGTGATCTTCGTTTTGACAAGTGCACATAAAAATAACTTGTTTATCTCTGCTCCAAGCTAAATTATCAAAAATAAGTTTTAGGCAAAAACATGTCGATTGTTTGTTGTCATAAAAAGCTTAAATTGATTTTGCTAGACGTATCAATTGTTTGGTTTCGCCATTCGGATGTCTGCCGGGCGGTTTAAATCATATTAATGATGTAAGATGCGATAAACAGAACTTTAAATATCCCGCGGAATTTGACAAGAAAAACAGACACAAAAATAAGAGAGAAAAAAAAAACGGAAATTAAGAAATATTGTCAAAAAGTTCATCATATCAAAATGCTAAATATAAATTCAGCATCCAGAGAGTGAGAGCTTTATTTTGATACTAAATTTGTATGTGACCGTTAATAAAATCGTTGTAACTCTGTTTTAGTCTAAAATTGATGAATTATCTGAACAAAAGAATTTTAGGAAAGTTAACTTTTTTCAGTCAATATCAGGCAAACCGCAAGTATAGAAATTACTATTAAGTTTAAGGTCTTAAATTAAATAAATATTTTGGCGGGAAACATAATTTTTTCCCGCCATGCTTATGTCACTTCGGCATTACAACGCCGCCCACTTGCTTAAGGGATTTTGATGGTTTATGAAAACATTTATATTCTTGAAATCTCATTGGCTGGTGAAAGCAAGTTGTATGTTTTTGTTTGTTGAATGTGGAATGATAAAAGAACGATTGGGATAGAAAAGGCAGAGGAAGTTTTAGATACGGAAACGAATGGTTATCCATTGTGGAAGTTATTAGGAATTCCGATGCAAAATTGTGAAATCAGTATTTGTTTTTATTGGAAACTGGATTTCCGGTTGTGACTGTAAGCCTACAAACACTTTATTTATACTGTTATAGCTGTTACGGCGGACTTTGTTATATTGTTTCTGTAAATTTAATTGTGGATCTCCATAAAGGACTTGAAATTGAAAATTGTTGTTCTCTCCTTTATGCTGTAAATCGCAGCAGAACACTATGTCGATTGTTTGTTGTCATAAAAAGCTTAAATTGATTTTGCTAGACGTATCAATTGTTTGGTTTCGCCATTCGGATGTCTGCCGGGCGGTTTAAATCATATTAATGATGTAAGATGCGATAAACAGAACTTTAAATATCCCGCGGAATTTGACAAGAAAAACAGACACAAAAATAAGAGAGAAAAAAAAAAACGGAAATTAAGAAATATTGTCAAAAAGTTCATCATATCAAAATGCTAAATATAAATTCAGCATCCAGAGAGTGAGAGCTTTATTTTGATACTAAATTTGTATGTGACCGTTAATAAAATCGTTGTAACTCTGTTTTAGTCTAAAATTGATGAATTATCTGAACAAAAGAATTTTAGGAAAGTTAACTTTTTTCAGTCAATATCAGGCAAACCGCAAGTATAGAAATTACTATTAAGTTTAAGGTCTTAAATTAAATAAATATTTTGGCGGGAAACATAATTTTTTCCCGCCATGCATATGTCACTTCGGCATTACAACGCCGCCCACTTGCTTAAGGGATTTTGATGGTTTATGAAAACATTTATATTCTTGAAATCTCATTGGCTGGTGAAAGCAAGTTGTATGTTTTTGTTTGTTGAATGTGGAATGATAAAAGAACGATTGGGATAGAAAAGGCAGAGGAAGTTTTAGATACGGAAACGAATGGTTATCCATTGTGGAAGTTATTAGGAATTCCGATGCAAAATTGTGAAATCAGTATTTGTTTTTATTGGAAACTGGATTTCCGGTTGTGACTGTAAGCCTACAAACACTTTATTTATACTGTTATAGCTGTTACGGCGGACTTTGTTATATTGTTTCTGTAAATTTAATTGTGGATCTCCATAAAGGACTTGAAATTGAAAATTGTTGTTCTCTCCTTTATGCTGTAAATCGCAGCAGAACACAAGACTTATTTCACAAACCAGTTCAAAATCACAGCAAATACAAAACATACAAGTGGATCCCTAGAAGCCTCCGTGATGTAGTGGGTGCTACTCGCCTTGTAAATCAGGGGTCGAAGGTTCGATCCCGGGCTTCTCCAAACTTTCGGATGAGTCTTTAAACCGAGGTCCCGTCTCCGTATGACCTTAGCTGTTGGTGGGACGTAAACTCAAACACTCACATACTCACAAGTGGATCCCAATCATGATCCAAAATCAAGTACATCAGATTCTAAAGAAATAAAAAAAACGGCAAAGAAAAGCACAAGGCACCGAACCAAGCAGTAAAGGTGCGTTGGCTGATCCAGTCAAGGTGGCCAATCAGTTCGACTCACTTCAGGACATGGAGATAGACGTTGACTCCTCCATGTCTCAAAGTCTCAAAGAAAACGAAAGGATTAATTTCCTTATTTTAATCTTCTCTTCGTTTCGCCATGGATAAGAAATCAGTCAGTGGAACTGTCGCGGACTTTATATGGAAGTGAAGGCAATGATCAGGAATCGGTACAATTAACTCAAAGCTCCCATCGGAGACACCAAAGGGAAAGAAACAAAAACACGTGACAACTAGACCCTAATGGAAACATCAATAGCGGAAAGCCAAAAGAACGTTACTGTCCCACAAAATGGCCACTTGGCTGGCCAAAACAAAATAATACAAGCGGCACACACACTCAAAGACAATCCATAACAAAAATAAACAGCGACAGAAGCACCGAAACGAATTCCACTGGGGTGGGGGGGGGCATAAATCCATTTCACGTGTTGGACAATCATCGCCCTTATTTCCGTCGCGATTTAGACAAACAATTTGTTTAGTCCACATGAAGGCCTCCTAACTCATCAGTGCAACATCTCCGTGAACACAAAAATCAAACAACCACAGAGATATAACTACAGTGAGGAGTCGACAGCAAGAAACTACTGAAATGCTGGAGCAAAAGAAAACCAACAGTAAGACTCCAATGGGCCTCACCAGAGACAGAGCATCAGGAACCAACCAGCATTAAATAAAATTACATTCTCTCAAATTCTCCGTTAGCCTTTACGATTGAACCGTCATAGAAATCGAGGCCTGACCCACCGGCGTGCAATTAAAAAGGGAAGCAAAGTTGTCAACCGTGATTGGGTAAACTACCATGCATGCATTCTGTCGTATAACTTTTATGTTGCACCCAACCTTTTTATATCGAAGAATGATTTTACGAAATTGGCTGCTGAAGTCGTTACGTTTATATATTTCTCTGAATTTATATACTAAGTCACCATAAAATTTGGGTCGCGATGGACCTTGTTGCAGAAGAGATTTAAGTCCAACATTGCATTTTGAAACAATATCGGAATGACGTCTATTTGCAAAACAATTTTGAAAAAGGCTTTGCATAGTTATGAAGTGGAGGGGTAGGACATGGCCCCAGCACATTGTCCCAGTAGAAAGAGGTCCAGGTTTTTGTGACTGAATAATAAGTCTTACCATAAAATGGCATTTTTTCTATTTTTCCTCATTAGCTCACCTGAGCACGAAGTGCTCATGGTGAGGTATTGTGATAAATGAATGTCCGTCGTGCCTCGTCCGTCGTCAACAATTTGAAATTAATGCAAACTCCTCCTAACCTTTGGGCCAATTTGATTCAAACTTCAGAGGAATATTGCCTTGGTGGCTCCCTACCAAAATAGCTAAAATCGTTCCGCTCCGATGAACAAGATGGCCGCCAGAGCTAAAAATAAAAAAAATTAAACGCGCACTCCAACAATACTCTTGGGAAAATTTCATTGAAACTTCAAAGAAACGTTGCTTAGGTGACCCTTTACCAAAATAGCTAAAACGGTTCCGCTCCAGTGAGCCGCCAGATCTAAAAATAGAAAAACATCGTAAATTTGCTTCAAACGCGAACTCCTCTTACACCCTGGGGCCAATTTGATTCAATCTTCACAGGTATATTGCCTTTGTGGCTCCCTACCAAAATAGCTTAAATCGTTCCGATCCGATGAACAAAGATTTTCGCCAGAGCTAAAAATAAAAAAATAATCTTTAAACGCCTACTCCTACTGTAACCTTGGGCCAATTTCATTCAAACTTCAAAGGAATATTGCTTAGGTGACCCTTTACCAAAATAGCTAAAACGGTTTCGCTCCAGTGAGCAAAATGGCCACCAAAGCTACAAATAGGAAAAACATCTTAAATTTGCTTCAAACGCGAACTTCTCCTAAACCCTTGGGCCAATTTGATTAAAACTTTACTGGCATTTTGCCTGGGTGGCTCCCTTCCAAAATAGCTAAAATCGCTCCGGTCCGATGAACAAGATGGTCGCAAGAGCTAAAAATAGAAATATTTTTAAACGCCAACTTCTACTTTACCCTTGCGCCAATTTCATTTAAATTTCACAGAAACGTTGCTTAGGTGACTCTCTACCAAAATAGCTAAAACGGCTCCGCTCCAGTGAGCAAAATGGAAGCCACAGCTAAAATAAGAAAAAAAAAAACATTGTAAATTTGCTTCAAACGCGAACTCCTCCTTAATCCTTGGACCAGTTTGATTCAAACTTCTCAGGAGTGTTACCTAGGTGACTCCCTACCACAATAGCTAAATTCGTTCCGCTCCGATGAACAAGATGACCGTCAGAGCTAAAAATAGAAAAATCTTTAAACGCCAACTTCTACTGTACCCTTGGGCCAATTTCATTCAAACTTCAAAGAAATGTTGCTTAGGTGATCCTTTACCAAAATAACTAAGACGGTTCTGCTCCAGTGAGCAAAATGGCCACCAGAGCAAAAATAGAAAAAAAAACAGTGTACATTTGCTTCAAACGCGAACACTTCCTAAACCCTTTGGCAAATTTGATTCAAACTTCATTGGAATGTTGCCTAGGTGACTCCCTACCAAAATAGCTAAAACCTTTCCGCTCTGACGAACAAGTTGGCCACCAGGGCTAAAAATACAACAAAAATCTTTGAACGACAACTCCCCCTGTAGAATTGTTGCTCAGGTGACCCGCTACCAAAATAGTTAAAATGGTTCTGCTCTAGTGAACAACATGGCCGCCAGAGATAAAAAAAAAAAATAGAAAAACATCGAGAACTTGCTTCAAATGCGACCTCCTCCTAAACAGTCGGGCCGGTTTGATTTAAACTTCGCAGGAATGTTGCCTAGGTGACTCCCTCCCAAACAGCTAAATTCGTTCTGCTCTGATGAATAAGATGACCGCAAGAGCTAAACAAGAAAAAAACTTGAAAAGACAACTTCTCCTGTACACATAGGCCTATTTCATTCAACCTCTATGAGAATGTTGCTAAGGTGACCTTCTACCAAAATAGCTAAACAGTTCTGCTCTGATGACAAAATGGCCGCCATAGCTAAAATAGAAAAAAAAACATAGTAAATTTGCTTCAAACGCAGACTCCTCCTAAACCCTTGGGCCAATTTAATAAAACCTTCAGAGGAATTTTTCGAAGACGACTCCATATCAAAAAAAGCTAAATCGATCCGCCTTGACAAACAAGATGGGCACCAGAGCAAAAAATAGAAACAACCTTGAAACGACAACTCCTCAGCCTCGATAGCGCAGTGGTTAACGCGTTCGACTCATGATCGAGAGATTGTGCGTTCGAATCCGGCATCCGGTATCGAGGTTTGTCCTTGGGCAAGACAGGTCAAGACACTGCCTCAGTCCACCCAGGTGTAAATGGGTAGCAGTGGTTTAATAGTCACTGCCTCTCTCTCGCGCGCGTGAAAACTTCGGGAATGAGTGTTCGAGAGCGATTAAATAAGCTTGAAGCTTCCATCGCAATCGAACTAAAATAAATTAGTATGAACTAACGATAACTCCTCCTGTACCCTTGGGCCAATTTCATTCAAACGTCCCACGAAAAATGCTTGGATGACCTTCTACCGTAACAGCTTAAACGATCTTTGCTCGGATGAACAAAATGGGTGCCAGAGCTAAAAATAGAAAAATATCATAAATTTGCTTCAAACGCAAACTCCTCTTAATCCCTTGGGCCAATTCGATTCAAACTTCACAGGAATGTTGCCTTTGTTGTCATTTGGGTAACATGGAGACTCCCTACCAAAATAGTTAAAATCGTTTCGCTCTGACAAACAAGATGGTCGCCAGAGCTAAAATGGAAAACACTTTCAAACGACAACTCCTCCTGTACCCTTGGGCCAATTTCATTCAAACTGCGTAGGAATACAGATGACCCTCTACCAAAATAGCTAAAATGATACCGCTCTAATGAACAAAATGGCCACCAGAGCTAAAAATAGAAAAAAAAAAACATTGTAAATGCTTCAAACGTGAACTCTTCCTAAACCCATGGGCCAATTTGATTCAAACTTCACAGGAATGTTGCCTGGGTGACTCCCTGCTAAAATTGTTCCACTCTGATGAACAAGATGGCCGCCAGAGCTGAAAATAGAATATACTAGAAACAGTGACACTCAGGTGGGCGAATTGTAAGTTGCCATCGCAACCAAACTAATACCACTTTTTATTTAAAATTTCTTATCAAGGTAATACATTATCGGACATTTTTGAACAAGAACAAGGTGTATCACAATTAAGCATTTTGTCACCTAGCTTGTTCAGCATTAAAATTCACAACATAGTTAAATGTGTAAAAGATCCTAACAGTTCGCTTTTTGTTGACGATTATTTTAATATTCTATCATCGAAAAATATTGGATCCCTTAAATTTAAACTCCAACGGTGTTTAAATCATATAGAAGATTGGGCAACTGAAAATGGTTTCAAGTTTACAACACTAAAAAGTCAATGTGTTCATTTTTGCAAGATACGACAGTTACATTTAGATCCCAATATAACTCTATACAGTAGTTCAATTCCAGTCTTCACTCAAGGCAGGTATTTGGGTATTTTAGTCGATAACAAATTGCCTTTTATTCCTCAAGTCAAAGCTTTAAATGCTAAATGTTTAATAACTTTTGATGTTCCTAGAGTTTTCTCCAGGGAGGAGATCGCACTGTCTTTTTAAATTTCGTTTGATGTTTAATTCGATCCAAATTGGATTATGGTTCCATCGTTAATGCATCTGCTAGAAATCTTATTAAATTTTTTTGGATACTATTCATCATCAGGGTTTACGTCTAGCACAAGGAGCCTTTCACACTTCCTCGGTTGAAAGATTATATGCTGAATCTAATGAACCATCACTTTTAATTAGAAGAGAGAAATTGTCTCTTCAATGTGTTACTAAGTAAGCCGCCAATCCACGTATTTCAGTGTGCGATTGTGTTTTTAATCAAAACTAGAAAGGTTTAATAACAATAAACCATCGGCTATAAATATGTTCTAGAAAGTGTTATCCTTTTGAAGCAAGGAATACACCACAGAACTGGAAAATATAGAGTGTTTATTTTTTCTGGGACAGACTAGCTAGTTTCGGCCAATAAGGCCTCGCCAATGACCCTAAGAAATTTAAAATTCCTTAATGGAATAAATGATCGCAAGGAACAAGAAAATATGGGCCCCGTCAAGCGATTTTGGTTCTTATCGCCTATGCGAGCAGCGAAGGTTCAAGCGAGCCTGCGCATCCGCGCAGTCTCGCCAGAACCTTCGCTGCTCGCTCATACAAGCAGTGAATCAAGAGGAACCTTCAAACAGAAAGCCATATCCCTGGTCCCTCTGAATGGCTGGGCATGCGCAGTTAAAATTTGTCATGACGGAATGCTCGAAGACACAAATTCGCTTGGCGGGCCTCATATAAACAACGCTACGATGAAGGACATGGAGACTTTTAAGGGGAATGGGAACTCCTTCAGCGGAGGTAACTCCTGCAAAAGTACTTTTGTCTCCCATGTCAATAGGGGTCAACTCTTAAAGGAAAGAATTTGCTCCTAAGGAGCAAATGCTTTCCTTTAAGAGTTGACCCCTTTTTCCGTGGGACAGAACTTATAGAAAAGCGTACAGGAAGTCCCAAAAGTTATCTCCCTTAGAAAAATGGCGGAAAAATCGGCCAGGTGTTCCCATTCCCCTTAACAGCCGTCACACATTCCCAGACACCAGCTGTACTGACGTTAAATATATTCTAGAAAGGATTATCCTTCGGAAGCAAGGCATACACCACAGAACTGGAAAATATGGAGTGTACATGTTTTCTTGGTCGGACTAGTAGTTTCGGCCAATTAGGTCTCAACAGTGACCCTCAAAAATTTTCCAAATTCCACCATGGAATCAATGATCCCAAAGGACAAGAAAATATAGACTATGCTATGATATAGTGCAGGGAGACTTTTTACGGCCGCCACACATTCCCAGACACCAGCTGTACTGACGTTAAATATGTTCTAGAAAGGGTTATCCTTTTTAAGCAAGGAACACACCACTGGAAAATATAGAGTGAACACGTTTTCTGGGCCTGACTAGCTATTTTTGGCTAATAAGGTCTCATCAGTGACCCTCAAAACCTCTTTGTCTCAGAATGAATAAAAAATAGAAGTCAGGGCAATGATCAGGAATTGATACAATTAACCCACAGCTCCAATCAGAGACACCAAAGGGAAAGAAATGCAAACATGAAATAACTAGACCTGAATGGAAACATCAATATCGGAAAGCCATAATGACAAAAACTTTCCCACAAAATCGCCCATTGGCTATCCAAAAGAAAAAATATAATCGATACACACACCCAAAGACAACCGATAACAAAAAATAAACCGTTCATTGAACAGGTTATTCACACGGGGTATTCGACTACTTGGAACGCAGACAGATACCAAAAACGCCGACTGTTTACCTTGGATTTGAAAGAGGGTGAGTCGATAAAATCATGTTTTTTGCGACCCTATTAAAAAAATCAGTTTTGATTTTTTGCTGTATTCTTATGGAACTGTCACAACTGTTTCGTAATGGTGCTTTTAGCTTCGATAGATTACATGAAAGCGTCTTTACAGACAACTAAAATGCAAAACATGCACAATTTCTAAAAGAATTAGTGTAAGTACCAGAAATGAAACCGATTTATCCAAAGATGTCATTGTAGCTTGAAAGAGAAATAGTTCTTGTTCAAAAATAAACTCCTATATACTTGTGCCATACATTGCTCGGGCAGCAATAAGCATGGATTTGAGTGCACCATGCTGAAAGAAGATAATATTTACGACAGACGGATTTCTTTGATGTTACCATGAAACGCAGACGATGGATACCAATGACGGATTTACAATTAATGGCTAAACCAATGCCTACTTCCATATCACCTTAATTTTGAGGTCCAAAAAACAAGGTTATGAACAGTCTTGAATATTTCCCATGCCGTATATAAACATCGATGGTGAAAATAGCGTAAGACGAGTAAATGGTTACTCTCTCTCTCTCTCTCTCTCTCTCTCTCTCTCTCTCTCTCTCTCTCTCTCTCTCTCTCTCTCTCTCTCTCTCTCTCTCTTTCTCTCTCTCTCTCTCTCTATGTGTGTGTCTGGTATAGGGATTATGAATTTCAACGACTTCCATTTCAGGAAATGTTTGGATAGTTCATGTTTCCTATACTTACATAAGAGTCTTCAGAAGATAACTGATGAATAGGAACAGTCAGAGAGCCTTTCCTTGGTTCTAATATTTTTTTACTATAATAGTTCCACATTTTATTGAATAAAATAATAAAAAATAGCCATCGAAGAGATGGCAAATCCCCCCGACCAAAAGCCAATATGGCCTTCAGAAGATTGTTCACCAATAGAAAGTGCACCAGAATTAAACCAGCAATATATCACAAAAGTTACTGCAGTTATGGCATTCACAAGATTATACTGCCAGGGGATATACCTAAAAAACCAGGGCACTCAGAATTGTGGTTCTTGCGCATGACATGCCTGCTTAAGCTCATGTATTTCTGTACAAAGTTTCATCAATATATCTCAAAGGGTATATGAGATATGATAATCAGAAGCTGGTCGCACTGTTATATTGGAAAGGTAGATAACTCAAATACCACAGCACCAACAGTTGTGTTTCTTGCACATGACATCCCTTCTGTACCGTGTATACAATTGCGCCAAGTTCCTTAAATATATCTCTAAGGGGGTTGGAGCTATGGTCATCACAAGGTTATATTGGCAGGGGAGAATACTCAAAAGCCAGAGCACCCAGAGTTGTAATTCTTGAGCATGACACACTTGCTTAACCTCATGTACATCTGCATCAAGTACCACCAATATATGTCAAATGGTAGTGGAGGAACGGTGATCACAAGGTAATCATAGTGTTATATTGGAAGGGGAGATAACTCAAATATCATATCACCCAGAGTTGTGGTTCTTAGGCATGAAGCGCCGTCTCAACCTTGCATACAAGTGTGCCAAGTACCATCAATATATCTGGAAGGGTATTGGAGTTATGGCCATCACAAGGTTATATTGTCAGGGGAGATAATAAAAAAAACAGGGCACCCAGAGCTGTGGTTCTGGCACGTGACACCTGCTTCAACTCATGTATAACTGTACCAAGTACCACCAATATGTGGCCATCACAATGTAGTGATTCTATATTATTGGAAGGGGAGATAACTCAGAAACCATGGCAACCAGAGTTGTGGTTCTTATGTATGACCGTCTCGGCCTTGTGAACAACTGTGCCAGGTATCATTAATATATCTTAAAGGGTATTGGAGTTATGGCCATCACAAGGTAGTCACTCTATTTTATTGGAAGGGGAGATAACTCAAAAACCATAGCAACCAGAGCTGTGGTTCTTGTGCATGACACGCTGTCTCAGCCTTGTGAACAACTGTGCCAGGTGCCATCAATATATCTCAAAGGATATTGGAGTTATGGCCACCACAAAGTAATCATACTATCTTATTAAAAAGGGAGATAACTAAAAAAGTATGGCATCCAGAGTTCTGGTTCTTGCGCATGACACGCCGTCTCAGCCTTGTGAACAATTGTGCCAAGAACCATCAATGAATCGCAAAGGGTATAGGAGTTATGGCCATCACAAGGTTGCGTCTACGGACGGACGGACAGACGGACGGACGCCAGGCTGATCGCTATATCCCCCGAACCTATTCGGTTGGGAGATAAAAAGAGAAATTACAACTCACAGAGGATTTTCCAGATAAATCATTCATAGAGGATTTTCCAGATAGACCACAAATCGGCTGATAAATGTTCGAGGTTTCATGCAAGTATTCTAATGTTTGACGTTTCATTCCGTTATTCTATTTAGAAGTCTATCTCTAGACCAAAGCCATTTTTACTTCGGATGTTTGAAGGGCAGGAAACTGAAGAGGCAGGAAACTAAAAAAGTCTGATCGACAGTGGTGGTTCTTGTGCAAATATATGTATATGCGCATTTAAACATTTGTTGGCGGTTTCGTTCAGATAGTCTATCTTAACCATGTCGTCTCTCACTGCTGTGGGTTCTAACCTCGCGCGGGTCACATTTGAGACGCCAAGTTCTGCAACGGATTGTCAGTAGTAGTAGTAGTAGTAGTAGTAGTAGTAGTAGTAGTAGTAGTAGTAAGAAGAAGAAGAATCGCTGCACAAATAAAAGTGGCGGATTTTATCCGAGACGATCGTGTATAGGAAATGTGAATGCAATCCGTCAAAACTGTTCCTGAGAAAGCAGGTTTCAACTGCTGACGGATAGATGTTGCTCCAACCTGTTCATGTTTAAAAACTTGTGCATCTGCAGGCTATTGCACAAAATGCGTGATACTTCTTTATTTCTGTCATTCTTAGCAAACTCTAGACATTCATGACACTGTTTGTTCGAAATATTTAGACATGTTGCGCATTCATTCCATCACATGTCATATTAAATCATTTCTGCACCGAGATGCATCTGAAAGCAATCAAATTGTACAGCTACACATGTTGATATAATTCTTACCTGGTCGCAGGCACCTTTCATGATGCATGTTCACATATATGACAACCAGAATTTTCCACATAACAATACTTGACAGGCGGGTTTCTCCTTTGTTTTATTTGTTGTGAGTTTTTTTCAAATAGACTGGCCGTTTAAGCAAACGGTGTACGTAGACCAATCACCGATTTTGCGGCGTCTCAACTTGATCTGCATTGTCATATTTGACAAATATTGATCTCATACTACACAGCTTAATCGCTCAGACAGCTGACCAAATATTTACACTTACGCCCTGAGTTTCTGCCACTTTCATCTTTGAATTTTGCGAAAAAAAATGCAAAGTTGCTATTATGTAAGATGTACGGAACCCTGGAAGGGACATGATTTTTTTTTTATTATTTTATAAGTTGTGCGCACAAGATAATATTTTGTTCGCACAACTTCCAAAGCTCTATGTTGTGCGCACAAGATAATATGTTGTGCGAACAAGATATTATCTTGTGCGCACAAGATAATATGTTGTCCACACAAGATAAATTATGTTGTCCACACAAGATAAATTATGTTGTCCACACAAGATAATATCTTGCAAACAAGATAATATGTTGTGCGAACAAGATATTATCTTGTGCGCACAAGATAATATGTTGTCCGCACAAGATAAATTATGTTGTCCACACAATATAAATTATGTTGTAAACACAAGATAATATCTTGTGCGCACAACATTTCACTTGTTCGCACAAGATAATATCTTGTTTGCACAACTTAATATCTTGTTTGCACAAGATATTAAAAAATAAATCATGTCCCTTCCCTGGTTCCGTAAAGGTGCTTCAATTTAAATCATCAAAATGCGAGATATAGATAGCTCCCAATGAGAGGTCTCATCTCGGCATACTGTGCATAGGCATCTGTAAAAACACCATGTTTTACATGCAGGTACTTTGTATTCATTCCGTTTCGGTATTATATCCCATATATGTCAATTAGAAGCCTCCGTGGTGCAGAAGATAATCTACTCGCCTCGCAAACCAGGGGTCGTGGGATCGATTCCGGGCTTCACCAGACATTCGGGCGAGTCATTAAACATAGGTCCCGTCTCCATATGATCTTGTTGTTAGTTGGGACGTAAAACTCAAACGCAATCGCCGAGATAGATGGGCTGCATGATGCATCCACGCAGAGCTGAAACCGACCGCACACGAGCATTGGTAAACTGCTTAGAGGATCTAAGCATGACCAGGCAAAGTGATGAGAGTTGGACCGTCCATGCTTATAAACCCAATTGGTTTCATTGGACGACAGGTCTTGAGATGTCATTTCATCTCAGTGTGTGGGGTAAAAGTCCCACAAAATTGGGTCGTGTTAACCCAGAACACTTTTTTTTTGGACTTTAGGGGTAACGTCCCCGTCAGCTCTATTTAACCTATTTTGGAGACTCTGCTTCCAATTTTGAGAGAATTTTACCCGACATTGAGATGAAATGACATCTCAAGCCCTGTCGCCCAATGAAACCAATAGGGTTTATAAGCATGGACGGTCCGACTCGCACCGCTTTGCCTGGGCAGGCGTAGATCCACTTAGCAGTTTACCAGTACTCGTGTGCGGACCGGATTCAGCTCTGCGTGGAAGCATCATGCAGCCCATATATTTCTTCAAGCCCCTAAGGGCATTGCAATAATGTATAATCATATTTATCTGTCAAAATAATGAAACAAACTCCTACAGTTCTAATACGATCTGTTTTGAATTCGAGCCTGGCTCGGGTCACATGTGAGACGCCAAGTTCTGCAACGGAAGGTCAGGTTGTTTTTCCCCGGTTTTCGCCCACCTCTGATTAAGGATCGGCTCGACATGAGTGAAATAATCTTCAAAGGGCCGTAAAACCAAAACCAAAAAAAAAAAAAAAAAAAAAACGATCTGTTTTGAAATTTAATGTACAGTGAAACTTCGATGACTCAAACACTGATGGCCTATTCACTACGGCCGAGTCGAACTCTTTCTTGAGTCCCTAGAAAGAAAATTCCATAACTGCAGATATAAATATAGTTTGTATAATTGCCTAATTTGATCTTGAAAATGTATGTTTTGTGTACTCACTAGAATCGCCTCGATGAGGCGATTCTAATGAGTACACACAACATGCATTTATTTTGAAGAAAACTGAAAATATGTCCGTATTCGGCCTCCTCCCCTAGCTCCAAGATCAACCCCCTGTGGCTCGAACCACCGTGGTCTCGAACAAATTTTCTTGATCCCAAACGTGTTCGAGCCATTGAAGTTCGACTGTATATTCATATTTATCTGTCAAAATAATGAATTAAAAGGTGCATTATTGAGCTATCCGGAAAAAATGCTTCCAAAAATAAAATGCATATAGCCGGTATTTTTCTTTAAAACAATACAAATGAATGCGGCATTTTATGCAAAAATGCGAACAATTATGATGACAGGTAAACGAGTTTGAGAGGGAATCCCTAACTAGGTTTCGAACACTAGTTAGATCTATTTTTAGTTCGTGACAAAAATAGAATCCCCATATATGACGTTATGCGACGTTCATTTTTGGCCTTGTTTGCTTAGGCCATGCCTGAATCGGAAAAAATATGACGCTGAATACCATGTCATAAGTATTGACAATTAGAGACGATCCTGTCGCCGTGTATGTGTAAAGTGACAGTTTATTTTTAGAACAGAAATTCCGAACGCATGTTTAGAGCGAAGGGTAAACAAGTATGAAAACGACCATTTTCACGAAGTTCTGAAGCTGTATTTGGCTCCAAAAGTGTACACAGGACAAAGGAGTATGCATTGAAGATAAAAACCAGAAAAAAAATTTGAGACCCGGTAGCTCAATAATGCACCTTTAAAAGTATTCTGCGTGGACTAAAGGTAGCGAGAAGGACTGAATTCATGTCCGTGGTTGTTTTGTGAGACTACGCTATTAATATACCTAAGGAAATTTACAAATCGTGCCTATTTGATCGTAAAAGTATATTACATTATGAAATCACAGATTTATGACACCTAATAAGAATTGACGGGTCATGTGCGCTATATAAAGTCATATGCGCGAATATGGCCCATATGTGGTAGTAAGACAAACCGTCACGTTGGTGTCTTTTAGCGAAAAGCGAAAGACAATCGTATCGATTCCTGGTCATTGCCTTCCCTTCTACATCGAGAATACTCTCTTTGGTCGAGGTACACTGTGGTAAGACTCAGTGTCTGGATTAACTTTCCAATTAAACGAAAACAGAATGTATTTTACTCCTTTTTTATTTTTCCACGCTTGTGGTTTCCACGTCAATGGTAACCATAACTTTGTGCCATCTGCATTGCGTGGTATCTGTGCGGGTCGTCACTGGTATCCTTATTCGAACACCCTCATCAAGAAATTCACATCTATAATTCTAAAATCCTGCTTTTTGCTAATTCTAATAACGCATGGCAGGTACTCAATACATTAGTATTTTATGCTATTCAGGAAACATTGGAAATTATATACGAATTATTGCTGTAAAACTAAAAAAATCTGTCGACTTGCATCAAGCATCTATATTTTGCCGAATAAAATAGGTCATAATTCGTCATTGGCAGAAGAATTTGCATCCACAGTTAGTGGAAAGTATTCCGAGACCCTGCGAAACAGATTGCTATCAACATCTGTGGGCATCTATTTAATATATGCCCGTAAAATGCGATTTGTTCAACTCACCACGAATGTTTGTTGTTTTTTTTCCGTCGGCGTTTTTGGTATCCGTCTGCGTTCCAAGTAGTCGAATACCCCGTGTGTTATTATTAATGTTAAAAAATGTTCGACCGTTTGCATTTCCATCAAAAGAGCCATGGACGTTAAACACTCGCAGAATAATTTTTGACATTCATAAAAAGAAGAAATCGGATGTTGAGTCACATATTTTTAGAACGATTTTTTAGAAATCAAATCTAAATTTAAACGCAATATTTAATGATACTGATGGTTCGAAGTTGCTTGTCCTGTCATTAGTCTAAAGAAACTGTAGCGTGGTAGCTCACTGGTTAGTGCACTTGCTAGAGGCGCCCGGTTCGGCTCCCGGCAGCGGTAATACAATCGGTATGTCCAAACATGCTCCACTGGCATCATTTACAGGGGTGAATGCCACAAAGAGCACCGTCCTTCGGATCGGGACGTTAACTGCAGACCATTTGTGCAGGGAGTACCATCCTCTGTGCATGCAAAAGATCCCTACCGTAATTACATGATTACCGTGTAGGTTTCATCCTGCAAACCTGAGTGTATGTAATGTGCAACGGCACGTAATCCTCGTGAGGGGCTGTTGAAGTATCACAGTCACCTCAACGAACCTTATCGTTAAATGAGTAAGCTTAAAAATGACACTTTCTTATACCGTCATTTCAAACGTAATGGTCATTCTGTAAATGATATATCTAAACATCCAGTGGAAAAAATTACTATGATGTAAATTCTACAGCTAGGTTTAAAATTATTAAACGCAATGAAACTGAATTAAAATGGATTTAATTATTACAGACACCTTTTCCATTTGACTTTATTGACACCATTTAGCATTGGGGTAATATATAGAAAATGCCCGATTTTGTTATTTTCTCGCGTCTGGACTGTCGAAAGCGTAAGACTAGATCGCATTACCCATTTCTTATTAAGTATTCTTGACACCGAGGCGAATAAATTCTACGATAGTTCTAATCAGTTATACGATGCTGCTCTTTTAACTAGAGGCTATGCTCTGCATGCTCTTCGTCCTTTCATCGATTCTGAAATTAGTCACAAACGTAATTACATCAAAATATCCTTCATTTATAAGGGTTTGGATTTTTATAGATGTACCTAGTATATTCCTTGACAGTTTAGTGATTTCATCCATTCCTGCTTGTTTTCAAAATACTGAAACTCCCATAATTTGCTACAAATACAATAAACCTGTTAGATCTATTACTTTGAATTTAAATAAACTTGTTTATAATCCTGATATTAGCAGTAACACCCCTGATACCTGTGATTGTAAAAATTAAGTGAATTGCTATCCTGCTGCTGGCCATATTATTACAGACAAACTAAAAAATTTTCCTGATTCCAGGATACGGAATATAATTTCTAAGGGACCGAAATATCGATTTCCTTCTAAAATTGCTTTGAATAAAAGTAGAGATGATATCGCTGCTGTCTAGAATGAATTTAATCGATGGTGTAACCGATAGTATGTTGAGCATAAGGCTCTCAAGGAATGGAAACTTAGCATTCTGAAACTGGTGAACAAACGCATTTCTTTCTACTCTCAAAACACAAACGTATTACCGCCTAAACTTAAGGCGTCTTTACGTCATTCAAGAAAATCATAAGACGTTTGTTTTTGCTCCAGCAGATAAGACCGCTAACAATGTGGTCGTTGTTTGATGGCTGCACTATGTTAACCCTCTTCAACAACAACGACATACCGTGGGGTTTAGCGTGGTCTACATTTCACAGACTTGTTTACGTGAGGAGGAAATAATACATACCTTGAAAACCACGTTTTTCTCCATATAAAGTGGGAGTTTATATGGGGTATTCGTTCTGACTTTTTCAGTCTTGATGACTAAAGTGCGCTGCACATTACGTAAACACGCCTATTCAGATATTTCCGAATTTTTTACCGCCAAAAATGCAAATTTTCCGATTAAAAATTCCCACATTTTTCACATTTCTGCTCTATACAGAGATTGCGGGTACTCGTTAGAACCGCCTCGGTGCATGCAAAAGATCCCTTTCTCGACCAAAACATCAGATTTCACTGTCCAGCGACTTAATATTAATTCAACTTCTGCCGGAGTGGTTGAGATTAAGCTGAGAAAATTCTGAGCTTGAGGAACATCAGTGGGTAGAGAGGCATTGTCATCATTTAGGATTGTTTGTTCTATAAAGAAGTCATTCATTAGATTAGCCTTGTCTTTGTCTTTTGAATAAACATTATCTTCTTTGTAAAGGGCCGGGAGTGTTGACGACTGATCGGTTTTAATAAACTGTTTTAGTGTTTTCCACCAGTCTTTCTGTTTGATTTCTTCGTTCTTTAATTTGTTTGCCAATTTTTCTGTTTGTAATTGCTTAGATTTTTACGAATTTCTCCTATAATTTTATTTCGTATTTGTTTGTAATTGTCAAAATCTACCGTGCTTTTTGATTTTTTGAATTTGTTGTATATACGTTTTCTCTTACGGATCATTTTCTTGATTTCATTAGTTAGCCATGGGGGTCGGATTGACGAATTTTTGCTGTTTTGTTAGGAATGTGTTTAGAAGTCAGGTTGGAAATTTTTTCAGTAATGTTTTTGGCATATGTATCAACGTCATTGTCCTTTAGCTCATTCCAGTTAGTATTTTCGACCTCCTGCGAAAGAGATTGATAGTCTCCACGATCAAAGAGCCAAATATGCCGGTGAAAGACTCGTGTAATGTATTTTTTAAAATTTAGAACGAAAAAAACTGGACAGTGAAATCTGATGTTTTGGTCGAGAAAGGGATCACCAACTCCGCTTAGAAGTACAGCATTTTGTCGGAAGTAAATATCAGATCAATAGCGGAAGACGAATTCTACGTTTTGTGTGTCGGTTCCGTTATGAGTTGCTCCAAGTTGAAATGTTGACATATGTCGCGTATTTTATTACCCGTTGCTTGCTTCAAAATATCGAGGTTAAAATCTCCTGTTATAAAAATATTACTAATATTTGTGTCAAAAGCAAGACCAGTGGAATCTTCTATGGAAGCCAGGGTTGCAGCAGGAGAATTTGGTGGTCTGTAAAATGTACCCAACAAAAATTTTCTATTATGAATGTTAAAAGAGCCGTTTTTTACGAGTACTCACAATGTAAAAATATTGTATAGTAAAACTGGGGGTTTAGAGGGGAAACATTTTTTTTTTTAATTTCTACTCAAAAACATAAATTGTGGGTTCTCGTTAGAAGCACCTTACCGAAGCGGTTCTAACAGGTACCCACAGTACATGTTTTGAACACAAATTGTGGGTTCTTATTAGAAGCGCCTCCCCGAGGCGGTTCTAACAAGTACCCGCAATATATGTTTGAGCCGAAATATTAAAGATATCAGGACTTTTATCCTTTTTGTCGTAAAATTTAACCAAGATATTTCAATAGGCATGTTTTTAGTAATGAAACAGTACACCATTATAAACATAACCTGTGGAATACATATACAAATACGTTGGTATACATAATATAGGGATAGTGACTAAGACAGTCAATATTTTTACAATCAACGTTTCTAAATTTGGATATTGAATAAACAATTCAATATACAACTAATATTCAGCTTATAATTAAACATATAATTTCGTTTAAAGAGGCCTAGGTTTCTTGGAAAGATATAACAAATTTGAAGAAATAGATGGGCTGCATGATGCGTCCACGCAGAGCTGAAACCGACCCGCACACGAGTAATGACAAACCGCTTAGAGGATCTAAGCCTGCCCAGGCAAAGCGGTGCGAGTCGGCCCGTCCATGCTTATAAACCCTATTGGTTTCATTGGGCGGCAGGGACTGAGATGTCATTTCATCTCAAAGTAGGGTAAAAGACACACAACATTTGAAGGAACTTCTCCAAAATGACCTGGGACGTTAAACCTCAAATCAAACAAACAAAAACAACAAATTTGTTAAATAACGACTTACCTAGCACGCTATTAGGAGAAAGTTTCTGTAATACGTAACGAGATAATTATATCCTAAAAGACGTTCTCGGTTTTCAGAACAGAGCTTAGGCTATCATTAACCCATATGAGCCTAGCGTTTCAGGAAGGTACATTGGAAGACAGTGTAGACCCAGATCACATACCACACATCCACTTTATAAGCCACGGGGATAAATGGCAATTGAAGTCAAACGGCTATGTTATCTACGTAAATCTCCTGCATTCTCACGGTCGTCCAGGTAGCGGCGTGTTAAATTAA
The DNA here is from genome assembly GCA_963580285.1 of Lucinisca nassula. Taxonomy (NCBI): domain Eukaryota; kingdom Metazoa; phylum Mollusca; class Bivalvia; order Lucinida; family Lucinidae; genus Lucinisca; species Lucinisca nassula. The sequence goes on along the minus strand of OY757013.1, from coordinate 120,441,738 downwards.
CTATTCAATGGACGGATCCAAAGTTTTGACACGCGATTTTGTTTACATTTCATCTCCAATTAGAGTTCCTCCTGTATCCGGTTGTTGAAATATCCATATTTCCGTATAGTGTCCATGAGACTTTCGAATATGTATTCGAATATGTATCGTATATTTGAACTCATTGTTTCTTCGTAAAATTAAATTAATTTCGATACTTTATGTTTTTGTTGTAAATGATACAGAACCAGTCTCATATGACATTTGCTCGCGTATTTTGTTGCCTAAAAGCGTTTTAAACGACATACCCTTGCGATGAAACGTAGTCGATGCACCTCATATGATCTGCGGAAATAAGATCAAAGCAGATACATTTTTCTTTCTAAATGTATTTGCCATAGAAGCAGCTATATAGCTAAAATTGATCATAGTAAATACTTTTGCTAGGCCGACTCTTAAGTACAGAATATAATTAGCGCCACATCTACGATGGAGTATATGGAAGCGGAAGTGTTTTGTCAGAAAACGAGGCTGCTGACCTAGTGCCTTTTGTGAAGTTTATTATACGACGTGAAGCAATTTGCCTACATCAGAGGAATAATGACTTTTGATTCATGGTTATGGTTGGTATTGGCTTGATTTTTGTTTCACCACGTTCACACATACGAGTAATCAGTCGGCCCCGCCCATCGGGGCTTAAAAAAGTAGATGGGCTACATGATGCTTCCGCGCAGAGCTGCAACCGACCGCAAACTGGTACTGGTAAATAGCTTAGAGGAACTAAGCCTGCCCAGGCAATGCGGTGCGAGTCGGACCGTCCATGCTTACAAACCCTATTGGTTTTATTGCGCGACAGGGCTTGAGCTGTCATTTCATTTCAGTGTCGGATAAAAGTCCCACAAAATTGGAAGCAACGTCTCCAAAATGACCTATTCAGTGTTGACGGGGACGTTAAACCTCAAATCAAACAAACAAACAAGTAACCAATACCATTGTTACCCCCATTTTGGGTTTATGAAGGTATGCTTAATTTTCTTTATTATACCTCATAAATATTCAGAAACTATTCTAGAATTCTGATAAGTCGAGAGCATGCCACGCGCAGGGCCATAGATAATCATATTCCCCTGCAGTATTCCCTTCTGACATAACTGCTCGAAAGTGCAAGTGTATTCACTGAAAGAATCTCTAGAAGTCACGCGCATGGCCATAAATTATCATACTCCCCTGCAATATTCCCCTCTGACGTCAATGCTCAAAATATAGGACAAGAAGTCATAGGGTCATGGTGCCTGTCTAATCAGGAGGTCAGGGAGATGTTTCATGCAAGAATTGATGGTTGATTAATCTTGCAGTTGATTACAATACTAATTTTGACGTAAATGTCGAAATTCAAAACCATGGACAAAATCACTGGAGAGCAAAATAAAGGTCAATGTCACTTGGTCAAGGTGCCTGCCAAGTCACAAGGTCGGGGAGCTGTTTCGTGCAAGTTTTGATGGTTGATTAGCCTTGTAGTTGATTACAATTCAAACTTTGGCGTAAATGTCGAACTTCAAAACCATGGTCAAAATCACTGGAGAGCAAAATATAGGTCAAGGTCACTTGGTCAAGGTGCCTGCCAAGTCACAAGGTCGGGGAGCTGTTTCGTGCAAGTTTTGATGGTTGATTAGCCTTGTAGTTGATTACAATTCAAACTTTGGCGTAAATGTCGAACTTCGACATAAATAGTAACAAATGGACGGACGAATGGACGGAAAAGGACGCGTATGTCGCACCCTTCTACAAGCAGGTGCAACAAAAAGCATTTAATTTGTCAGCTCGAGTGCAACTGGTATACGAGTGTGATGTGTATTAAAGACAGGCATCTTGACATCCAGATTAATGCTTTATCAGATTACAGAAATAGTATATGGTTTATACATGTAAAAACAAACAAATATAAACAAGGAACAATTCAACAATTACTATGTTCGAAGTTTTGCTGATTGTAAAAAACAGATATTACAATAATAAAAAAAAACAATAATAATGCCGGCCTCGATAGCTCTGTCGGATGCGCGTCTGACTGGTGATCAGGAGGACGCGGGTTCGATACCTGCCGTGGTGGGCAATATCATTTCGTGGAGATTGATCATGAACTATTTTCTACGGTCATTCTTTCCCTTCCGCTAGTTCAAGAAGGGCAGTTTCTGGCGAAAGAATGTACGCTGCACTGGTTAACCGTTTACGTATAAGCCTGCCCAGGAAAAATGTGGATAGGTAAACTGACCGGGTCAAAATGACTTAAAACAGTGTTGACTGGGCCGTTAAACTCCAATACAAACAGACAAACAAACAAACAAAACAATAATAATCGATTGGTTAAAATATGAGACATATTTTAGACAAAACAGATATAAATATAAAACAACAATAATTAGTATAATACTAATGATCGGTTGGTTAAAATATGAGACATATTTTTAGACAAAGTTCTAACAGATCAATACGGAAACCGGGGAGGGACATGGATTTTTTCTATTATTATGTTGTGCGAAAAAGATAATATCTTGAGCGGACAAGATATTATCTTGTTGGGACAACATATTATCTTATGCGCTGCGGACAACATAATATCTTGTTCGCACAACTTAATATCTTGTTCGCACAACATAAAAAATTCATGTCCCTTCCCGGGTTTCGTAGATCAATGTCAAAATCATAAGTTGTTTGGTAAAATAGACGAGTGTCATTACCTCAAATGTAAAATGCAAACATTTTCGTAATACTCCGTGAATTCGGAAAATCCCTGGCCGTCACAAAAGGGAAAAACTTATATTTAAAAACACATCACGAAAACACGCTTATATAATTTTTACCCCCTTGAACCATACATTTATATAGTAAAACTGTGGTTTAGAGGGTGAACCTTATTTTTCTTATTTCTGCTCTAAAATATAGATTGTGGGTACTCGTTAAAACCGCCTCATCGAGGCGGTTCTAACGACAACCCACAATCTATATTTCGAGTAGAAATAAGAAAAATATCACGATTTTTCATATAAACCAAAAATTTCAATTTTGCGGAGGTAAAGTTTACAATGTATTTGAATAGGCGTGTTTTCGTAATGAGACTATTTTCCGCCCGATGTTTTTAAATCAAACTTATCGTTAAAAACGAAAGACTGATACATTTTTGCATTAGAAACCATATTCACAGCAAAACGGGCTTTAATTCGTCCTAATATTTTTCGTTTTCCTATATATTTGTTACATTTGGACGGTCATTATAGTTCCAGGAATCGTTTGCATAGAAAGATGAAGCCGCCATATATATATATATGATTAAGTAAAGCTTTCCAAATCGGTTCTATATAAAGTTTGCGTCTCCCTGGCCATAGGTCATGATGAGATTTTCTCTATATGGGACGCCGATTTTAATCAGGTTCTAGACTGTTTGCTTAAAATACACCTATTGGGTAGAAGATACAAGATTTATTTAGAAAACCGACATAACAGTGTCCTCTAAGACAAGTATACAATATACGATAATTAACAATGCAATTCGAGATGAATGTAATGAAATGGTATGAAATAATAATGAGCATACCAAATTATCTTAGGTTGAGAGATGCTGTTATAAAGTCACAAATATATTTTGTCTCCTCTACAGTTACTGGGTTCATTAAACGGACAAGAGCTTTCAATGATGCGTCAGTATTTGGAATCAAGCCATGGTATTCAATGTTCAATTTCTGAAATAAATTACTTGAAGTTCTTGTATCAGAATTTTTCGTACAATAAAGCATAAAATATTCCTCGTTTTCTATTGTATCACAAGTGGTACAAATTCTACTCTCACGAGGAACAGGTGGTCTAAAGTAACGACCTCACTCTATAAGTAAATCATGAGCACTTATCCTAATCTTCGAAAGTTCTCTAGTTGTATTTTTGGGAAGTCTACAAGACAGATGTTTTTACAAAGAAAATTGCGTATAAATGTTTGAAAAAAAAATCAGTTTATTATCCTGAACCTGATTTCTCATATGCGATAATTCCTTATTAATGTTAGATGAATATTTAGTAGAGATGATCTTTGACATGTTACAAGACTGTACTTCTTGTTCAGTAGTTGAAAACTTGCATAAAATTACATATACAAGAATACTATGATTTGTACCCTTCCTGACTCAATGTTTTATCCAGTTCAAATCATAGTACTCTTTCAGTAATAATTTATACGAATTAAAAGATCGTGAGAAAACTAAATGTACTTGCCTTCGTATACTGCTTTAAACAAATGCGCGTCGGCGACAGCATGTTGAAATATAACCACTGACAGAACCAATATAAGAATCATCTTAGATGTATCTACGAAGAAACGAAGAAACCTGTGTTGATTTTAATAACAATATTACGTAGCCATATTAAAATCGTCTTTATCAGTTACCCCCTATCTTAATTATATTGTAGCACATTGACCTGATACCCCCTATATTAATTATATTGTAGCACATTGACCTGATAAAGATATATCTCAGGACAAGTGAGCTTTATCAGGTCAACATGACATTGCACTTTGTATGAAGCAACCAGACAAGTCTGGTAAAAATTGGCAAAAATGATATTATTGCTGCCTATCCTATAAGCTGCTCCCTACCCCGGCCAGCTCTCATTGAGGCTTGAAGAAATAAAAGGGTTACATGATGCTTCCACGCAGAGCTGAAACCGACCGCACACGAGTACTGATAAAACTCTTTGAGGATCTAAGCCTGCCCAGGTAAAGGGGTGTTAGTCGGTACGTCTATGCTTATAAACCCTATGGATTTCATTGGGCGACAGGGCTTGAGACGTCGTTCCATCTCAGTGTCGGGTAAAAGTCCCATAAAAATGGAAGCAAAGTCTCCAAAATGATCTATACAATGTTGATTGGGAGGTTAAACCTCAAATCAAACAAACAAACAGCATGCTGTCTCTAAAGTGAAATGTTCATGAATGAATATTTAGTTGTCATATGCTTAGACAATTAGTGGGGCTTATCAGTGTGAAACTGAGATTTATTGAAGTTCATTTTGACAATTGAAAATAAACATAGCTGTTCTTCTGGAGCGGCTAAAATGTCCATACCTGGATTTTTTGGTTAGTAAAATCCAGGAGTATTTATCACATATTTTCCTCTTAATCTTTTCATTCTTTTTTTTTTTTTTTTTTTTTTGTGGTAAAATTTAGTATGTATTTGTATAGGTGTGTTTTGGTTATGTTGTTTCGTTTTGATAAAACCAAGTGAATTTTATGGTTCAGAAGTCATCACTCGGCAGCAACTCCTTTTGCAAACATAACGGACAGACGGACAGAGTTTCTTTAAACTGAATGAGTCCCTCTGAGATAAAGGTTCTTCTCTTGAAGGAAATAATTTGTTCCTTGAGTGATTGTCCGTGCTCGTTTTGACTGATAATTTATCTGGGAAAAGATAAATCCTTTTTCTGCGGAACCCGGGAAGGGACATGATTTTTTTTAATATGTTGTGCGAACAAGATATTACGTTGTGCGAACAAGATATTATCTTGTGCGCACAACTTATAAAATGAAAAGAACCATGTCCCTTCCCGAGTTCCGTATTTTTCCGCTTGTATTGACAGAAACTTTGCTTGTTCAAACTGTTATGACTGGTATGCCTGTTTCTTTAATTATTAAGAAAAACAAAATCATCAGCCGACTTTAATAGCAAGTTGTTTTTATTTGCACCTGAACTGGAAGAATCTTGACTTTCGTTTCCATGTGACTCGTTCACATTTTTTTTTGTCTTTAACCCTTTTTGTACCAAATGGAATCTTCCTCTTTATATATAGCATGAGTCCATTTAAAAATTTAGGGGTGTCAGGTTGTGTGTTCATCATAATTTATTTGGAAAATGACTGAACTTTTAGCAAACAGTGGAGGCCTTGATCAGACGCCGCGTTCTGCGGCGTCTGATCTGGGCCTGCACTGTTTGTCAGGGTACCAGTTTTGGGGGTTTTTGGTACTAAATGGGTTAATGACGCCAGCAATTAGACGCATCGTATAGCAGTTGGAATGTAATTGACTCCCAATATACCAGAAACTTAACCTTCCCATAATGACATTTGCCGACTTGTTTCTGAACATAATAAACAGTCTCTTAGAGCAATCAGTCAAAACCTATTATTATACAGAAATGACGAATTAACGCATATATGCCTAGCGTCCCATTTTTGGGGACATTGGCCATCAGTAAAGACCAAGATCAGATGCCACAGATCTGTGTCTACATTGTTTGCTTAAACTACATGGATGTTTGTAAAACTTACGACAAACAAAACAGAACTGATACCAATATTATTGTCATCACGTGAACAGATCCGTTAAATGAATACCCCCTAAACCCCACTTTATATAGAGAAAACTGGGGTTTACCGGGGTATACATGCTTTTCCTTATTTCTGCTCCAAGACTTAGGTTGTGGGTACTCGTTAGAACCGCCTCAATGAGGCGGTTCTAACGAGCAGCCACAACATAAGTTTGTAGTATAAAAAAAGAAAAATATCATAGATTTTCGTTTTTGGAGATGTGAAAAAAACGCACTATGTTTCACGGCTGTGTTATCGTAATGAGAAATGGACCTCTCCTAACTAGTTATATGGTAGATTCCATTGCCATATAAGGGCGAACGATAGAACATACCAATATTTTATATACGTTTCTAAAATGTCATTTTTAACCAATTTAGTACGAGAAACCTCAAAACGGGTATCTGGCAAACAATGCAGACCAAGATCAGATGCCACAAAACGCGGCGTCCGATCAGGGCCTACACTTTTTGCAGAAAGTTCAGCAATTTTCCTAATAAATTTTGAAGAAAACACAACCTGCCATATATAAGGAGGAAGATTCCATTTGGTACAAAACGGGTTAAATGCTTGAAATACAGGTATACTGTCTTTCAAATCTGGCTCCCTTTCTTAAATTATTTAAACTTACAATTTACAATGCGTCCATATATCCGAAAAGACGGAATATTATTTCTCTATGCCATGCTGAATTTCCCTTCAATTTTGACCGTTTTAACAATTTTATTCAAGGTGAGACATTTGGATAAAACAAAACCGTAAACTAAAAGGGAAAATCGCACTGCATGCGTTTTCAGCTCACCTCCACCGAAGGCTCCAGGGGAGCTTATAGTATAGTGGATCGTCCGTCGTCCGTCCGTCGTCCGTGACCAGTTATATCTCTGCAACCTGCAGGCTGATCTCAGCCATTTCTCATCTGTAGCATGCCTCTTGCGGGGCATTGATATCATAAGCTTTTTTGAATGGAAACTTTGGTTGCTATGGCTGATCTTGTCATCACCGTTTACCCTGCAGTTTTGATGGGATCTTGCTGAAATGAAGATCCCCCTATACCCCACTTCATATAGAGAAAACTGGTGTTTACGGGGGTATACATTATTTTTCTTGTTTTTTGCTCCAAAACATAGGTTGTGGGTTCTCGTTAGAACCGACTCAATGGGGCGGTTCTAACGAGCACCCACAACCTATGATTGCCGTATTTATAAGAAAAATATCACAGATTTTCATCAGAAAAGTATCCGTTTTGGAGATGTGAAAAATGCACTTTATCGCGTGTGTGTTATCGTACTGTCTACTTTCAGCAAACAATGTAGACACAAATCAGACGCCGCATCTTGTTGAATCTGATTTGGGTCTATAGTGTTTGCCAATGCCCCACAAATAAGCACCCCGGGCATATATGGGTTAAACAATTCACAGATTTGACTTCAAAAAGGGCAAAATGGAATCTCACCATATAAGCTAATGAGCCCCGGGGCGTACGCAGCTAGGACCCCTGGGGCATGTTTGGCAGGATTTATGGTGACCACTTAACATTGCTACATTCTTCATATCGTAGCTCTTGGACATATTGCTTCAGAGACGAAGTTTTATTTTAAGTTTTTCCCATTATAAGTCTATGAGACCTAATGAGCCCCCGATCGTAGCCAATTTGTGGTTCAGAGAAGAAGATTTTTGCTTTTTGCTACTATGAAAAATAAAAGTGAAGGCAATGATCAGCAATCGATACAATTAACCCACAGCTCCCATCAGAGACACCAAAAGAAAAGAAACACAAGACCCTAATGGAAAACCCAATAGCGGAAAGCCAAAAGGATAGTTACTTTCCAACAAAATGGCCAAATGTCTATCCAAAACAAACCAAACCAAAAAAAAACAGCACATAAACGATACACAAACTCAAAGACAAACCAGCGAATTCCACTTGGGTGGTTGGGAGGAGGGGGTGGGGGGGGGGGCTTAAATCGATTTGATGCGGCCGCATGAAGAGGCACCCTAACTCAGCAGTGCAACATCTCCGAGAACACAAAAAATCAAACAACCGCAGAGTTGAAACAACGATGAGGACTCTACAGCAAGAAACCACTGAAATACCGAAGCAAAAGTTAACCGATGGGCCCGACCAGAGACGGAGCATAAGTCTATGGGAGATAAAGTTCCCAGGGATGTTGTCAACTTGGACCCCAGGGGCATGATTGGCAGGATTTATGTAGGTTACCACTTGATGTTGCTACATACAAATATCTAAGCTCTTGGCCTTATGGTTTCAGAGCCATTACGAAAACACGCTATAGAAAAACATTGTTAACTTTATCGCCGAAAATGCAAAAAATTAAGATGAAAAATTGTGATATTTTTCTAATTTCTGCTCAAATATATAGATTGTGGGAACCCGTTAGAACCGCCTCATCGAGGCGGTTCTAAAGAGTAACCACAATCTATATTTTAGAGCGTAAAGAGTAACCACAATCAATATTTTAGAGCAGAATTAAGAAAACTAAGATTTACCTCTGTAAATCCCAGTTTTACTATATAAAATAAGGGTTTAAGGGGGTCAAACTATATAGGCGTGTTTTCGTGATGAGAACATGTTTGGTTTTATTTTCCTTTATAATTATATGGGAGCTAATGAGACCCAAGGTTAGCCATTCATGACCCCGGGGGCATGTTTGGCAGGGCTTACATTACGATGACACATCCGTGCGATATAGTGCATTTTTTCACATCTCCAAAATGGCTACTTTTCTGATGAAAATCAGTGAGATTTTTTCTGATTTACCCTGCTATCATAGGTTGTGCTCGTTAGGTTCTAACGAGGCGGTGCTCGTTAGAACCGCCTCACTGATCGAGATGGTTCTATTAAGGGCTGGTAAATCCAGTTCTTAAATGTTCTTCTAAATGTGGGGAATTAGTTCAAAACCCAGGAGACAGTATAAAGTTCTATTTTCCACTTTTAATTATTTTCAACAGTTCATCATATCAACACAATACAGTAATTGGCAACATCCAAATTACATGTACATTCAAAGTTCAATTTAGCAACTTAACAATTTCAACAATATTTTGCTGGTAAACTCCAAGCATCAATTTTAACTATTATTTTACGCCTTTACTGTTTAGTTGGAAATTCCTAACTGACTCTACAATTTTCAAAAATCTACAAATTTACACACAACTAAAAAAGAAACGCCCACTAATCAAACAAACAAACTCTTATCAACCAATAACTTTTACGCATTTAACTTAGATGCTCAGTTCACATAAACTGTGAAAACTACAAACAACAAAAATGGTTTCCGCTGCCAAACTGGCATTTTTAGCAAGATTAACATCTCAGTCTCAAAAACGTGTTTGCTTAACAAAGTGAGAACTTAACCGGCTTATTCTACAATTCAATGCACGGCTTCCGTCAGGACGCGAAACCAAGATTAACTAATCATACATCAAAACATGCTAAAAGCTAGTCCGATTAGTCTAAAGGTTGAGACTTGTTTCTTTGTTTCAAAAATGCAAAAATGAACAAAATGAACAATTTTGACTAAAATTCTATATTTTAAAGGTAAAAATGACAATTTCAGAATCTGCTTTTTATAAGGAACATTTTGATACCAAACATGATAATCTAAATTACGCATTCAGTTTTATTGCAAAATACCAAAATTTTGCATCATAATAACTCCTTCCTTGCTGAAAAACTTTGGCCTCCAAAGTTAGCTTTGTTATTTTTTTTTTTTTTTTTTTTTTTTGGTATATGTTTTTGATAATAACAGTATATACAACAAGGTATTTTGTACAAATCAAAATCAACATACAACAAAAAATCCTAGCATCCTTTACTTGACCATACATGCAATCGCCTACATTAAATAAATTTGCAAAAGTATGTACGAATGGTACATGGCGGTGATATCGTCGGTATAGCGGGACTGTTATAGAATACACGTTTGTATGTCTTAATTCTGACGTAAGTATGACAACGATGTCGATTAAATGCTAGTGAAAGCATGCTGACTTAGATTATCAATACGTACGCGCTTGGCAGTTATCCTCAACCATACATGTATCCGAGTCCTACCCAACGCAACTATACAAATGCAACTTGATGCAGGGTGCATGATGCGCTGCCTCGCAATGAAATTACGGACAAAATCATGCTTGCATACTATTATTTACATTGAAAAAGTATAACGATCTACAACCTATTTTGTTTGTTACGTTTATATACAGTTTACAATAGTAGGCGTCCCTACTTCAGACAACAGTACTAGTACCCTTTGATTTGGACCAAGGCTGCATTTCCTATTTCCAGGTCTGAACAGCCCTGTCCTGCATAGTTGCTTCGGAATCAGATTGCTTAATGTTGGCAACAAATGTCCTATGTCGTGACGGGCTCAGATTGCCAACACAAAATTATGCAACAATGCCCTGTATGACTATAGACTCAGATTGCAATAACAATTTAGCAACAATGTCCTTAAACAAAAATGCAGAATGTATCTTCAATACATCACAATAAAACATGTTGCAACATCTTTAAATTACATTACAATCTATCTGACGAACAGCTCTACGTTTTGGTATGGTTTGGAAAACTTAGACCGACGGAGCAGATGTCGAATAAACGACGTCCTCGAGGCTCCGACTTACGGTACCAGTTCTCAATTACCGGTATTATTGTTCCGTCCAGTAGATGTCTTCACACCACAGTAAATTCCAATTCACTCGTACGTGTGGAAATTCTAAATGACACAGTCCCGCTAACGAACAACACTGCAATTTAGTTTTGGCATGTTTGGACAACTGACCTGCGAAGCCAAAAGCAAATGTCGACGAGCGACTGCTGGGTTCGGGTTTGCAGGGACAGCTGCCAGTTACCCCAATCAATGCTATTCCGTCTAGCGAACTTGTCCTAAAATTACCTGTAGGCCTACCAGTCTGCATATGCTCTATTATTGGCACGTCCTATGTTTACCGCATAGACACATATCAGAAAATTCCCAGCGGAATAACTACATGTACATGTACAAAATATCATTAAAAATACTCAGTTGCTACTCGCAACAATTATAGTCGACTCCAGCTATCACGACTCTTGATAGCGAGTGTGCATCAACGAAATCTACCCAGCTATAAGCATTAAATTCGTCTGTGCCATAGAACAGGTTGTCTCTGGGCACACGACAGTCTTAATCTTTTCTACACAGGTCAGATTCCTCATTTCATTTCCCATATTAAAACTTGATTAATACCTACACGCCAAGCAAGGCTCGAAGCAGGGACTTTAATATTATTTAAAAAAGAAAAAAAAAAAAACATTTCCGAACGAACCTACGTCCTCTATTATACGAACGCATTACCGTGAATTTGCGTTTTATTCAGAATGACAACAATGACATATCTAATACCGCTTTTAGGAAAATGCGAAACATACCGTACCCGATCCGCAATGGGTAACCTTAATCTGGCAAAGGACTTACCCAGTACTTTTTTTTTAAAAGCAAATTATGTTCAAAGTGTGCCCTTATGCTCGATATATTTGTAAAACCCTTTGATTTACGGAACGAAAAAACAAGATACTTTTCGATGCTATATGCTCTAAAATTTTCAGAATCTGAACGAAAATCAATGCACTTGCTGTAGCCTAATAAGTTATACAAAAACGAACTCTTCCTGATTAAAATAGGCCTGCCGCGATGATGATTTTAGTGACCATGAATACATTTCAGGATAACCTTTCTGCTAAAATCCGCCTATAACAAGCGATACGGAGAGAATAATATGTCTACATTTAACCAAATAAAATGTGATTTGTGAACCCAATCCGACTTTGAGCCGAAGCATCTTCACAATTTTTGACAATAAAAATAATAATAATAATAATAATAATAATAATAATAATAATTTGTAACATTTTTTTTTTTTTTACCGACCCAAAATATACCAAATTTGACTACATGTGTGCCATGACATGTACGCGTAGCTGCACTTAGAAACAAAACAACGTTTTTTCATACTTTGATTAATAAAGTTTTACATGTAGTTTCAGCGGGTAGATGGGGTACCTCCATCAGTAGCACTATAGTCAACAAATTTTCATTTGTTTAGGGTTGCTTACACCTACATGTGAAAGGTTGGTGCTACAAGCAGATTTTTTTTTTTTGTGCGTCCTTTAGTATATATTTCTTAAATATTTATTGAAGTATGTGTTTATTTTAATCGTTTAAAAAAAGCATGCATTTTACATGTACGACATACGAGTATATAAGAAAGTTTATGATATATTTTCCATATCTGCCCAATGCATGAATTGCGGGGACTCGACTGGACCGCGTCTATCGAGTACCCACAATCTATGTTTTTAAGCAGAAAAAATGAAAATAATGTAAACCCCGTAAATACCAGGTTTACTACATAAAAGTGGAGTTTGATGGGGTAAAAGCTACATAGGATCATTGATTCCATTTTGGAATTCTGAAAATATCCGAGGGTAGTTGGCCGAAACTAGCTAGTCTGGCCCACAAAAAATGTACACTCCATATTTTTCACTTCCATGGTGTATTCCTTGCTTCCAAAGGACAGCCCTTTTATAGAACATATTTAAAGAATTGTATTCCAGAACGAAAGTTATGCTTTAACATCGAAATGAGAAAATTTAAAACTATTTGATGGACAACAAATTACGGACTAGTAAACATATCTTTATAAAAATATTTTGAACAACGCACCTCCTTTTTTAATTTCCGGTTGTATTGAAATCAAGGAATTTTGACCAAGTAAATATCGAGACAGCAGTGTGCGTTCCAATGTTGTGTCCATATGAAGGTGTCAAAAAATGCATACTTATGTCACATGAAGTATGAAAAAAAAAACATTTTTCATAGGTTTTTCGCCTTAAATAAATATCAAGGGTATTATATTTTCAGTTGCATATAGGTGTACATCTACATTTACGTTGAAATCAAAACATACAACTTAAATACTCTATTATACATTCCCCATAAAACTCTAATGTGTCAAGTAAAACGTGTTAGCAAATATGTTCTAAAATATAACTGAGGTCTAAAAAAGACAAAAATAAAAAATGATATCATCACGAACGTAAATATGAAAACATTTTAACTCAACAACATAGAAAAAAACTGAAAATAATACCATTAACTTCATCCTACTCAAGTCTTTATATTCAATTTATGTTCTTCTAAACTGTTCATAAATTTATTCGGGCGAGCACACTCTGTAAAATGCCTCAACAATGCTACACCACTCACAGTTCAAATCCTCACTATTCGTCTGATTGTTCACATCTTTGTATGCTTGTAGATTTTCGAAGCATTGTCGCACTGCATTCGATAACTTAGTCTTATCGTCATGTAGTTTCTCGCATGCAGAGTTTACCAAGTTGAAACTCTCCTTCAGTTGTCTGTTCCTCTCCTCGAGGTCTGCATTCTTCAGGCGACAAAGTTCGGCATCGAATTTGTAGCAGTTAAGTGTCTCCATCATTTGTTCCATTTCTGTCGAGTGTCGTTGTTGCAGAGTACACTGCACCGAATTCACCTTTTCAAGTTCGCGTTGAAGCTCGGAAATGCGAGTGTCTGATAGTTCTAGACTGCGAACTAATGCATTGTTTACCACTGTATGATGGTCGTCTAGTCTAGAGAAAACTTTACAAAATTGCTTATCTGGCAAGTCGGCACCCGGTAGTAAAGAACATACCGCTTTCCTCTCCTCTGGTTTAGATTTTAAATAAGACTGCCTTTCCTGAAACACCGTGTTACTTTCTTGCTGAAGTTCTAGATTGTCAAGTTCAAAGAAAGGCAGTCCCGAACAAATTGTTTTATTTTCGAGAAATGTTTGTCTACGTTTGAAGTCCCTAGTTCTCGTTGACTTACTTTTTGTTTTCACGAAGTGTTCCTGATCAGCCCTGTTGAAAGTCGGCTGTTGATCCCTGAACGGCGTTCGTGTTGTTACTGGAACATGGATCACCAGTACTGGAGGCTGTCGCAACTGTCCATAAGGCAGCCAGTATGGCCTACCTAAGCCACCGTAGAATTTTACAAAGTTCACTTTCTGTCTCCTTTTATAATCCATGATTTTCACGAGTTCGCGTAGCAAGCTTAAAAGATGCTACCCCGGATTTCTCACACCAAATTATTAAGGGCTGGTAAACTCCAGTTCTTAAATGTTCTTCTAAATGTGGGGAATTAGTTCAAAACCCAGGAGACAGTATAAAGTTCTATTTTCCACTTTTAATTATTTTCAACAGTTCATCATATCAACACAATACAGTAATTGGCAACATCCAAATTACATGTACATTCAAAGTTCAATTTAGCAACTTAACAATTTCAACAATATTTTGCTGGTAAACTCCAAGCATCAATTTTAACTATTATTTTACGCCTTTACTGTTTAGTTGGAAATTCCTAACTGACTCTACAATTTTCAAAAATCTACAAATTTACACACAACTAAAAAAGAAACGCCCACTAATCAAACAAACAAACTCTTATCAACCAATAACTTTTACGCATTAAACTTAGATGCTCAGTTCACATAAACTGTGAAAACTACAAACAACAAAAATGGTTTCCGCTGCCAAACTGGCATTTTTAGCAAGATTAACATCTCAGTCTCAAAAACGTGTTTGCTTAACAAAGTGAGAACTTAACCGGCTTATTCTACAATTCAATGCACGGCTTCCGTCAGGACGCGAAACCAAGATTAACTAATCATACATCAAAACATGCTAAAAGCTAGTCCGATTAGTCTAAAGGTTGAGACTTGTTTCTTTGTTTCAAAAATGCAAAAATGAACAAAATGAACAATTTTGACTAAAATTCTATATTTTAAAGGTAAAAATGACAATTTCAGAATCTGCTTTTTATAAGGAACATTTTGATACCAAACATGATAATCTAAATTACGCATTCAGATTTATTGCAAAATACCAAAATTTTGCATCATAATAGTTCTAAAGAGTTTCTACAATCTATATTTTAGAGCCGAAATAAGAAAGAATAAGGTTTACCCCTGTAAACCCAAGTTTTACTATATAAAATAGGGGGTCAAGCGGGTAAAAATTATATAGGCGTGTTTTCGTCATGAGAACATGTTTGATTTTATTTTCCATAATAATTCTTTGGGAGCTGATGGGCCCCAAGGCTAGCCATTCATGACCCCGGGGGCATGGTTGGCTGGGCTTATGTAGGTGAGACGTTGCTACATACTATTATCTAACACCTTGGTCTTATGATTTCAGAGAAGAGTTTTGATGTTGTATTTCATTATAAGTCTATGGGAGCTAATGAGCCTAGGGGCGTGACCGACTTTAGCCTAAGCAGCATGATTGGCAAGATTTATGTAGGTTACGACTAAACGTTGCTACATACTTAATATATAAGCTCTTGGCCTTATGGTTTCAGAGAAAAATATTTTTTATGTTTTTGTCCTTATAAGTCTGTGGGAGCTAATGAGGCCCAGGGCTAGCCAATTCGGACCCAATGGACATGATTGGCAGGATTTATGTAGGTGACCACCCAATGTTGTTACACAATTATTACAATATCTAAGCTCTGCAATTTATGGTCTCAGAGTTGAAGATGTTTCCAGTTCCCCCCTTATAAGTCTGTGAGAGCTAATGGGCCCAGGGGCGTGGCCAATTTGGACCTCAAAGGCATGGTTGGCAGGATTCATGTAGGTGGCCACTTGACTTTTCTACATAAAAGAGCCATTCTCACGGGGGTAATACCATTTTCTATACCTGTGTTGTCGACCGAGCCGATACTGTGTAAAGCTGCTGTCGACCGAGAAATACGGTTTTCGACCGAGCAGTACGGATGTCGACAGAGGAGGGTCTTCGATTTTGATGCACTTGGAGAGGCGAAAACGTTAGTTTAAACATTTACAAACGATGTCGGTGTTTTAAAGACACAAGCTGTTAATTGTCTGTTCACTTATAGAGAGTCGTGAGTCTGAAAAACACTATAAAATACCCGTTCTTTCGAAAAAAATCAGTTTTCACAGAATATCATTAATCTAATGCTTTATGAAAAGTAGGAAAGCAATAAAACACCATATATATTTTATCTACCATTTACGCTTCAACTACAACGTGGGTTTGGCATAATTCATGCACTCTGGGAGTTTTTATAGACCTTTGAAAAATGTCGGGATACGGATGTCGATTATTAGAAATACGACCGTCGATGGTATCCTAGTCTTATTGATACGGCCGTCGACGCAATATAAAAACTACATTTCATGTACTGCTGTTAAAATACATGATTTATTCTATGATTATTACTGAACTCTTCACTATAAGGCAGATTTCACTGGGAACCATGAAGAAAAATGTATGTTTTGTGCGAACTGGTGTCTTAAAGTCGCAACAATCACAAAGAATAACTCCATCCTTAACTCTCCCATATTTAGTTTACACAACAGGCTACAAGGCTGGTCACTGATGTAAACACTTGAACATGTAAATGCCAAATCAGATTGAAACTAGAATCGCGCAGTCGATGGCAAGCCATCGCATATCTCCACGCTTCCCCGCGGGCCCCACCCCCTGGGCCATCCCCTAGGGGTGTTTGACCCGAGGGGTAAAATTTTGATTGTGATGTATTCTACTCATCATGCCGTTCGATTTAATATGCTACACGACCATGTTCTGAAAACTTCGATTTTTTATCCCCAAGGTGCCTCAACCCTGGCCCCACTCCCAGGGGTAGGATCAAAATTCCGAAAGTGTTATGCACTCCCCAGACCAAAGTTTTATCAGTTCCCAAAGTTTCAAGTTTCTATCTATAACGGTCTAGGAGGAGTTATCCGGTAACAGTAATGTATGGGGGTAAAGGGGTAAAATAAAAATCAGCTTTTGACCTCTGGTGACCTCAAAATTGACCCCAGGGGTCAAATTGTGGTTGTAATTTTTTCTACTCATGCCGTTCGCTTTGATATATTACACGACCATGTTCTGGAAATTTGATTTTTGACCCCCGCGGGCCCCACCCCCTGGGCCCACCCGTAGGGGTGTGATCAAACTTCCGAAAGTGTCATGCACTCCCCAGACCAAAGATCTATCAGTTCCCAAAGTTTTAAGTTTCTATCTATAACCGTCTAGGAGGAGTTATCCGGTAAAGGGGTCAAAATCAGCTTTTGACCTCTGGTGACCTCAAAATTGACCACAGGGGTCAAATTTTGGTGTAATGTTTTCTACTCATCATGCCGTTCGCTTTGATATATTACACGACCATGTTCTGAAAATTTTGATTTTTGACCCCCGCGGGCCCCACCCCCTTGGCCCACCCGTAGGGGTGTGATCAAAATTCCGAAATTGTCATGCACTCCCCAGACCTAAGATCTATCAGTTCCCAAAGTTTCAAGGTTCTATCTTTAACGGTCTAGGGGGAGTTATCCGGTAAGACAGACGGACGGACGGACGGACGTACGTATGGACGACGAAGACCATTACAATATCCCCACTTTTTCTTCGAAAAGCGTGGGGATAATTAAACTGCAAAAAATGTTGCAAACCTGTGCAAATGCTCTTGAAGAATGATGTCGGAAAGATCACAGGCGCCTGAAGTTTAAATGCTTAAACATTTCAAATTTGTTTGAAAGGGCCATAACGAAATTGAATATTGACTATGTCAATATTAACATTCATGTTTAGGTTTTTTTTTTTTTTTTTTTTTGATTTTGGTTTTACGGCCCTTTCAAGATTATTTCACTCATATCGAACCGATCGTTAATCAGAGGTGGGCGTAAACCGGAGTACCCGGAGAAAAACCACCTGACCTTCCGTTGCAGATCTTGGCGTCTCACATGTGACCCGAGTTAGGCTCGAACCACAGCGGTGAGAGACCTAATGATCAAGAGTCAATGCTCTTAACCACTAGGCCACGGAGGCCCGTTGTTTAGGTTTTGAGCTCAGAACTTCAAGTGCATGTGAAGAGGCGAATATTTCTCAACAAATGCCATGACAAACAGTAAGGTTGATCAGCAGACATTACGAAAACATGCCTATTAAAATAAATTGAAAATTTTACCCTAAAAACAAATATGAAAATTTTAAGAAAAAAATGTCTGATACATTTTATATTTCTGCTCAAAAATAGATTGTGTGGACGCGCGGTTCTAACAAGTACCCAGAATCTATGTGTATGAGCAGAAATATGAAAAATAAGGTTTACCCCTGTAAACCCCAGTTTCACTATATAAAAGTGGGGTTCAAGGGGGTCAAAATTATATAGGCGTGTTTTCGTGATGAGCTCCTTTTCCGACTACCCAAAATTCCTAGGCAGAAAAGCTCTTCAGTCCACGTGACTATCACAGACTTGTCCTAATAACTTTTTTTATAGAAAACAGCTGCAGTGACTGAGGTCAGAGTGTTGTGTAAGAGGGTTATCTTGGAATCATAGGTTGAGCTTGGCAAACAGTGAAGACCCAGACCAGATGCCACAGAATGCGGCGTCTGATCAAGATCTACACTATATACTTAACAAGAGGGTCAGAGGGCCCTGGTTCGCTCACCTGTGTGTCACTGTCTCGAGTACATCCTATTCTAAGCTATGGTGGCCATCTTGTTCATCAGCAGAGTCAGTGGGTTTAGCTCATTTGGTAGGGAGTAACCTAGGCAACATTCCTGTGAAGTTTTAATCAAATTGGCCTTAGGGTTTAGGAGGGGTTCACGTTTGAATCAAAGTTACAACATTTTTTTCTATTTTTAGGGATTGTTTTAGCCTTTTTGATAGAGGGTCATCTAAGCAACATTACTTCGAAGTTTGAATGAAATTAGCCCAAGGGTAGAGGAGGAATTGTCGTTTGAAGATTTATTTTTATTTTTAGCTCTGGCAGCCATCTGGTTCATTGGAGTGGAATGAGTTTTAACTATTTTGGTAGGGAGTCACCTAGGCAACATTCCTGTGAAGTTTTAAATCCAAATGGCCTTAAGGTTTAGAAGGAGTTCGCATTTGAAGCAAATTTACACTGTTTTTCTATTTTTAGGGATTGTTTAGCTCTTGTGACCATTTGTTAACCGTTATGCTATTTTCCTAGAGAGTCATCTACACAACATTCCAATGAAGTTTAGAAGCCTTCTATTTTTAGCTCTTGTGACCATTTGTTAATCGTTATGCTATTTTCCTAGAGGGTCATCTACACAACATTCCAATGAAGGTTAGAAGCCTTCATGGTGAAGTGGCCATGCTACTTGCCTTGTAAACCAGGGGTAGCAGGATCAATCCCAGGCTTCTCCACACTTTCAGATTAGTTATTAAACAGAGCTCCCATCACTGCTCCCATCACTGTATGATCTTAGCTGTTGGTGAGACTTAAACTCAAACACTCACTCCTATCAAGGAACCTATATGCCAAATATGAAGGATGTATCTTAAATGCTTCAAAAGTTATGACAAAGTAGGTCAAATGTCAAGGTCATGGGTCAAAAGTTTTGAATGGTTGAGAAAACCTTGTCACAAGGAACATACATGCCACATATGAATGCTCTATCTCATATGGTTCAAAAGTTACGATAAAGTAGGTCACAGGTCAAGGTCACAGGTCAAATCTTTATATGAGTGGGAAGCCCTTGTCACAAGGAACCTACATGCCAAATATGAAGGCTCTATCTCTAACGGTTCAAAAGTTATTACAAAATAACCTACTGATCTACTTTTTTATTTGACATGACCCATATTCGAACTTAACTGAGATATTGTCCAGATGATCATTCTGAGCAAGTTTTATGATGATTTACTAAAAGTGTGGCCTCTTAGAGTGTTCAAAATGTTTTTCTGTGATTTGACCTGCTGACCTGCTTTCTGACCCGACATGACCCATATTCGAACTTGACCCAGATATTGTCAAGATGATCATTCTGAGCAAGTTTGATGATGATCGGACCAAAACTGGGGCCTCTAGTGTGTCCACAAGGTTTTTCAACGATCTGACCAGATTTGACCCATATTCGAAATTAACTGAGATATTGTCAAATGATCAGTTTGAGCAAGTTTGATGATGATCGGACCAAAACTGTGACTCAAGTGTGTTCAGAGGGTTTTTCTATGATTTTACCTACTGACCTACTTTTTGGACCAACATGACCCATATTCGAACTTGACTCAGATATTGTCAAGATGATCATTCTGGGCAAGTTTCATGATGATCTGACCTAAACTGTGGCCTCTAGTGTGTTCACAATGTTTTTCTATGATTTGACCTACTGACCTACTTTTTGACCTGACATGACCCATATTCGGACTTGACCGATATATTGTCAAGACTATCATTCTGAGCTAGTTTGATGATGATTGGATCATAACAGTGGCCTCTAGTGTGTTCACAAAGTTTTTTCTCTGATTTGACCTACTGACCTACTTTTTGACCCGACATGACCCATATTCGAACGTGACCAAGTTGAAGATATTATCAAGATGATCATTCTGAGCAAGTTTGATAATGATCGGACCAAAACTGTGGCCTCTAGTGTGTTCACAAGGTTTTTCTATGATTTGACCTACTGACCTACTTTTTGACCCGCCATGACCCGTATTCAAACTTGACCGAGATATTAGCAAGATGATCATTCTGGGCAAGTTTGATAATGATTGGACCAAAACTGTGGCCTCTAGTGTATTCACAAGTTTTTATCTATGATTTGACCTACTGACCTACTTTGTAACCTGACATGACCTATATTCGAACATGACTAAGATATTATCAAGATGATTATTCTGAGCAAGTTTGATGATGATCGGACCAAAACTGTGGCCATAGTGTCTTCACAAGTTTTTTTTTTCGATTTGACCTACTGACCTACTTTTTGACCCGAAATGACCCATATTCAAACTTGACCGAGATATTTTGTGGTGGTACAAATTGTGTGCAAGTTCAGTTAAAATAAAATCATAAATGAAACAGCTATCATGCAGACAAGACCAAAAAAGGCAATTTTTGCCCTTTCAGGGGCCGTAACTTCGTAACACATGATGGGAGATAGCTGGTTCAAGACAGGAACCCAGATCTCATGGGTGTACAAGTTGTGTGCAAGTCTGGTTAAAATCAAATAATAAATGAAGATGCTATCGTGCGGACAAGACCAAAAATAGGCAATTTTGCCCTTTCAGGGGCCGTAACTCCGTAACACATGATGGGATATGGCTGGTTCAAGAAAAGAACCCAGCTCTCATGGTGGTATAAGTTGTGTGCAAGTCTGGTAAAAATCAAATCATAAATGAAGATGCTATCGTGCGAACAAGACCAAAATAGGCAAATTTTGCAATTTCAGGGGCCGTAACTCCGTAACACATGACGGGATATGGCTGGTTCAAGAAAGGAACCAAGATCTCATGGTGGTATAAGTTGTGTGCAAGTCTGGTTAAAATCAAATCATAAATGAAGATGCTATCATGCGGACAAGAAATTGTTTACGCACGCACGGACGCACGCACGAACGCACGGACGACGGACATAATGTGATCACAAAAGCTCACATTGTCACTACGTGACAGGTGAGCTAAAAATCGGATTTCAAGGGTAAATTAAGTAGTTTAAATCACAGTCCAGGACTTTTCCGACCTATAGTCAGCGACAATCGATCCACCAGTATAACACTCTATTTGACGGCCCTGCCCATCGGGGCTTGAAGAAATAGATGGGCTGCATGATGCTTCCACGCAGAGGTGAAACCGACCCGCACACGAGTACTGGTAAACCGCTTAGAGGATCTAAGCCTGTCCAGGCAAAGCGGTACGAGTCGGCCCCTCCATGTTAATAAACCCTATTGGTTCATTTGGGCGGCAGGGCTTGAGATGTCATTTCATCTCAAGGTCGGGTAAAAGTCCCACAAAATTGGAAGCAACGTCTCCAAACTGACCTTTACAGAGTTGTCGGGGACGTTAAACCTAAGATCAAACAAACAAATAGTCTACTTGAGATGTATGGAGTACCAAGCAGATTCCGATATATCTCATGGCCCCCGCCCATTGGGGCTTGGAGAAATAGATTTGGCTGCATGAGCTGAGAGTACTGGTAAATCGTTTAGAAGGTCTAAGTCTGTCCAAACAAAGTCGTGCGAGTCAATGGGCGACAGGGATTGAGTTGTTTGTTTGTTTGTTTGTATTTGAGTTTAACGGCACAGTCAACACTTATTAAGGTCATTTTTGAGCCGGTCAGTTTACCTATCCACACTTTTCCTGGGCAGGCTTATACGTAAGCAGTTAACCAGTACAGTGCACATTCTTTCGCCAGAAACTGACAACTGCCCTTCTTGAATCAGCGGAAGGGAGAGAATGACTGTAGAAAATATTTCATGATCAATCTCCACGAAAGAATGTTGCCGACCCCGGCAGGTATCGAACCCGCTTCCTCCTGATCACCAGTCAGACGCGCATCCGACTGAGCTACCGAAGCCGGCGGGATTGAGATGTCATTTAATCTCAATGAAGGCTTAATGACCAACATAACTGGAAACAACGTCTCCAAAATGCCCTAAATAACATTGAAGGGGACGTTAAACCTGAAATCAAACAAAACATATCTCTCCCACACCATAGGTTACCACTAAGCCTACCCGACATTACCTCCACCTCCATCCCGGCTTTTATTACACCCCTAAATCGGAAATCTGACGCGAATAGTCGATTTTTTTTTTTGCAAAGGGAGCAGTCATTATTCATTAGGTTTATTTGCAGAGGAGAATCTTGGATATCCATAATTCGATTTATGGATATCCATAAATCAGCCGAATAATGCATATCCATAATTCGAATTAAGGATATCCATAATTCGATTAATGGATATCCATATTTCCATCTAAATTAATGATATCCATAAATCGATTTATGGATATTCATAATTCGATTTATGGATATCCATAATTTGATTTATGGATATCCATAAATCAGCCGAATAATGGATATCCATAATTCGATTTATGGATATCAATAAATCGAATAATGGATATCCATAAGTCGATTTCAAGTTATGTATATCATTAATTCACATCGATTTATGGATATCCATAATTCGAATTATGGATATCCATAATTCGAATTATGGATATCCATAAATAATTATGGATATCCATAAATACGGAATAAATAGTAAAACGGCGCCCCATAAACACGCCTCTCAATATGAAACTTTTCGCATGAAAATACTAAACTTTGCTTATTTCTGCTCTAAACATAGATTGAGGGCACTCGTTAGAATAGGCTCGACGAGGCGGTTCTAACGAATACCCACAATCTGTTTTTGCTGAAATTAGAAAAATAATATATACGCCTGTAAACCCAAGTTTTACTATATAAAAGTGGGGTTTACGGGTGTCAATATTACATAGGCGTGTTTTCGTGATGGATGAGATGTTTGCAGAATGTGAACGGATGACGACGGATGCCGGGGCATGAGTAGACTCACTTGCTGAGCTTGTGGCTAGGGTGAGATAAAAACCTCATTGGTGACAGACCTCCGTGGCCTAGTGGTTAAGAGCGCTGACTCTTGATCATTAGGTCTCTCAACGCTGTGGTTCGAGCCTCGCTCGGGTCATATGTGAGATGCCAAGTTCTGCAACGGAAGGTCAGGTGGTTTTTCTCCGGGTACTCAGGTTTTCGCCCACAAAATTGGAAGAAACGTCTCCAAAATGACCTTTACAGTGTTGACGGGGACGTTAAGCCTCAAATCAAACAAACAAAACAAAGCAACGATAGTTTATTGTCAATCAGCCATTTCAAACAAACAAACAAAGCCTGACGAAGAATGCAACAGTTATTTTATTGTTTAACTGTCAATCTGTCCCTTACACTCTCGTTGAATCATCGACATCCGTACCCAGTAACGTCGACAACTGTACCCCGCAAACTTTCACTTCATCGACAGCCGTATCGATGAAACTATAAACAGTTCCACAGATGCATATAAAGACATGTTGACACACAAATAAAAGGTTATCGCGTATGTTAATGATGTATCTGCATCATTTCGTCCTCGATATTCCATGACACTGAATAGCCACACATTTCCCCGGAAGTACTTATTTTATATATTTTCCCGTTTAATTCCGCTCAGCGTCAAAACAGGCTATCAGTCAGACTTCCAAAACACTTGAAACAACAGTAAACTATTTCACAAACGATTTGACACCACAAAAATGGACAGACAAACACAAAAATAACACATTTACAGCGAATTTATTGACTACCCTCCTCTGTCGACATCCGTACTGCTCGGTCGAAACCCGTATTTCTCGGTCGACAGCAGCTTTACACAGTACCGGCTCGGTCGACAACACAGGTATAGAAAATGGTATTACCCCCGTGTTCTGTGTACCCACTTATAGAGTTTGGCCATGCGTCGTCACCAATTTTGCTTAGGCTTTCCTATATTACATATTGTGACCGAACACCAAGCTACCATGTTTCTTTCATTTCTAGATATTGCCGTCGCCGTGGTAATGGCAGTTGAATATCTACCCCCCCCCCTAACCCCCCCCCCCCCCCCCCCCACACACACACACACACACAAAAGAAGTGAAATTTCACCCAAAATTGACAGTTTTGCAACTGTAGTAGTGGATCAGAAAAAACATATGCTCGATCCCGGGCAGCGGCGATAAAATTTCGGTGTCCGAACACGCTCCATTGGCATCATTTGCAGGGATGAATGTCATATAGTGTACCGTCCTTCGGATCGGGATGTTTACTGGAGGCCCCCTGTGCAAGGAGAACCATCCCCTGTGCAGGTTAAAGATCCCTACCGTAATTACATGATTACTGTGTAGCCTTTCATCCTGCAAACCCTGGAGTGTATGTAATATACACCTGCGGTAATGGTCAAATGTGACCGACGCAGTATCAGAAGATAGATAGATAGATAGATAGATAGACAATGTTAATCGTCCAATAGGTCGGTTTTCCTAAGCTTCTCGTGCATTTTCGGCATCTCGTGAATTGCGACCCACTAACCGGCCTCTATGCATTGAATAACAATATCGATCGACATCTTTGGAAAAATCGCAAAGATAAATATATACATTCAGTCGGGTGTGAAATTATGGTAATAAAGGTCGTCAGTCTCATGTCAAATTGCACTACTATACATATTAAATGTCTAAGCTCTGTGTCTTATAGTTTCAGAGGAAAAGATATTTGAAACTTTTTTTTCCATTATAAGTCTATGGGACCCAATGAGCTCCGGGGCGTAGTCAGTTTGGTCCCCGGGGACATGGTTGGCAGGATTCATATAGGTGACCACTTAATGTTGCTCCACACTAAATATCTAAACTCTGTGCTTTATGGTGGCAGAGAAGATTTTTGAAGCGTTTTACCATTGTAAGTCTATTGGAGCTAATGAGCCTGTGGGCGTGGCCAATTCGGACGCCAGAGACATGATTTGCAAGATTTATGTAGAGGACCACTTGCTACATACTTAATATCTATGCTCTTGGCCATGTGGTTCAGAGAAGAAGATTTTTTTCTTTAAAGTTTTTCCCATTATAAGTCTACGGGATCTATATGTTGCCATGGCAATCAAGGTTTTCATTACGAAACCACGCCTATACAAATACATTGTAAATTTTACCCCCGAAAAATGAAAATTTTCAGATGAAAAATTGTGATATGCTTCTAATTTCTGCTCAAAACGTAGATCGCGGGTACTTATCGAGGCGGGTTCTAACGAGTTCCCACAATCTATATTTTAGAGCAGAAATAAGAAAAATATGGTGTATCTCTGTAAATTCCAGTTTAACTATATAAAAAGTGGGTTTCAAGGTGGACCTTGTGAGAAGACTTTTGCCGCTTCCTCCCCCCCCCCCCCCCCCCCCGCACCAGCTGACACTGCTTCACGTGATTAATCAAGATTGGCTAACTGGCTTTCAGGATATACTTATTTGAAAATATGAACGGACGACTGAAGACGACGGACAACGAAACATTGACATATTAATACCACACACGAGCCTTCGGCTCAGGTGAGCTAAAATGCAGAGACATTGTCTTTCAATAGAAACAAATATACATTAATCCAATACAATGGCGAGAACTACACACCTTATCCGCATTTAAGTGTTAAATATGACACGTGGTGTATTTCTGTCATTATGCATTCACATAAATCGATTTAAGCCCCCCCCCCCCCCCAGTGGAATTCGTTTCCACTGACCGTTCCAAGGCGGTTCTTCTGTCGCGGTTTATTTTTGTTATGGTTTGCCTTTGGGTGTTTGTGATGCTTATATTATTTTATTTTGGATAGCCTATTGGCCAATTTGTGGGAAAGTAACGGTCCTTTTGGCTTTCCGCTATTGGTGTTTCGATTAGGGGTCTGTTGTTTCATGTCTGTGCTTCTTTCCCTTTGGTGTCTCTGATGGGAGCCGAGGGTTGATTGTATCGATTCCTGATCATTGCTTTCACTTCTATTTTTCATACAAAATCTTGAGAATCGAAGGTCAAGATCATCATACAAAACATCAATAGGTCCTCTATTTTTCTTCCAAAATAGTGTCGATAAAACCTCATGAAAATGTCTGAATTAGAGAGAAAACCAACAGCAAACAAATACAGAAGGTAAACTGCCATATACAACACCAACTGTATATCCTGAAAAATGTCATCGTTCAAGATTTACGCTAGACATCTAACTCTTATCTTGCTGTTCACGACAACCCCTATCTTTGCAAACAGTGTAGATCCAGATCAGATGGCTTCTGAAGAAGCCATCTGATCAGGATCTTCACTGTTTAGCATTCAGTTTATGAATTTGTAGCAATAAATTACATCAAGTAATTTGATTGGTTGATAGACAGAAATGGGTGTGGCTTAAATGAATATTCAGCAAGAGAAGGGCTAAGAGTCAAACAATTGTACTATTAATAGATGTGAGTTTAGTTCCTCCTTGACTTGGTGGTAGATTCTGGTCCAAAAATAGTTCTCATTATCATTCATCTTGACTTATGCAATTTTCGTTACAAGTTTGTATGAAGGTTTTAGCACGTGTTATTAAAAACATGTGTGGATGATATTTAACTGAGATGATGATATTTGTTGGTCTGCAGAATGCAGACCGACAGACAAACAGAATCACACTGGATGCTATTTAAAAGCAACGAACTTGTCGCTATATCGCATTAACCAGTCCGTCACACGAGCATCCTTATGTATCCGACAATCTGTTTTTGTAGCAGTATTTCGGAGAAGAAAGAAAACACTAACAGCACTGGGTCGTCGATTGTCTCTGAGTGTATGTTAGGCAATTGTCCTGGCCTGATACTTATCTGCTTCGTTAAATCTTTAATGCCGACATTTTAAGCATACAGCCTGTGGCATCTTCTCTGAGATTTCACTGCATGCCACTATACTGTCCCGGTATACAAGCCAAATAGCTATTGGTTTGTTTGGGTGGAATATCTTCAGATGTTATTTCATCACAATGCCGGGTAAACGTCGCACAAAATTGGAAGCGATGTTTCATAAATGAACTAAATAGTGTTGATGGGGACGTAAAAGCTCAATTCAAACAAAGCAAAATCCCACATGACGAAAAGACGACTATATAATTTTTACCTCCTAAAATCCTACTTTTATACAGTAAAACTGGGATTTACAGGGGTAAAACATTGTTTTTCGTATTTCCATTCAATACATAGATACGGTTCAAACGAGTGACCACAATTTTTTATTGGAGCAGACGTATAAAAAAATATCAGATTTTTTATCTGGAATTTTCGTGTTTTTTGGTGGTAAAACTTTCAATATATCTGAATAGGCGTGTTTCCGTAATTCAGTCCAGATCTGACAGATAACCAGCCGTTTTTACACAGCGCTTACAGCGACCCCCGCCTATCGGGGCTTGAAGAAATGGATTGTGCTGCATGATGCTTCCACCCAGAGTTGAGAGCACCCGCACATGAGTACTGGTATCTAAGCTTGCTTCGAGTCGGACCGTCCTTGCATATAAACCCTATTGGTTTCATTGGACGGCTGGACTTGAGATGTCTTTGCATCTCAATGTCGGATAGAAGTCCGACAAAACTGGAAGCGACGTCTCCAAAATGACATATACAGTGCTGACTGGGTCGTCAAACCTAAAATCAAGCACACGGCGCTTACCGTAACCAATTTGCTGCTATAATTAACCGTTACCGGATGTCTATTACATTGCCAGCGATAGTCACGTGAACAATATACGGTAGAACTTCAATGGCTCGAAAACCGATGGCTCGTTTACCATGGATGTGTCGAACCCATTCTTGAGCCCCTAGCGAAATCATCTACATAAGATATAGTGAAGGATAATTAAGAAGATTTTAGTCTTTTACCTTGCAAATGTATGCTGTGTGTACTCATTAGTATCGCCTCGATGAGGCGATTCTAATGAGTACACACAGCATACATTTTCATTATAAATTTGTTTGTTTGATTTGAGGTTTAACGTCCCCGTCAACACTGTAAAGGTCATATTGGAGACGTTGCTACCAATTTTGTGGGACTTTTACCCGACATTGAGATGAAACGACATCTCAAGCCCTGTCGCCCAATGAAACCGATAGGGTTTATTAGCATGGACGGTCCGCCTCGCACCGCGTTTCCTGGACAGGCTTAGATTCTCTAAGCGGTTTACCAGGACTAGTTTGCGGGCCGGATTCAGCTCTGCGTGGAAGCATCATGCAGCCCATATATTTTTTCAAGCCCCTATGGGCGGGGGCCGTTTCATTATAGAACACCGAAAAGATGTCTAAAAGTATCTCGTTATGCCTCCTGGCAGTAACCCTCAGTGGCTCGAACTATCCCTGTCTCGAACAGATTTTCGAGTTCCCAAAGGTGTTCGAGCCAATGAAGTTCGACTGTAGAAGGAAAAACGTCTGTAGAAAATAGTTTTCGGTCGATTGATTAACACTCGATCAAAAAACACAATAATTTTTTGTTTTATTTGAGGTTTAACGTCCCCGTCAACACTGTGTAGGTCGTTTTGGAGACATATTTATTAGGATTTTTACAAGACATTGAGATGAAATGACATCTCAACCACTCTCGACCAATGAAACCAATAGGGTTTATAAGCATGGCCGGTCAGACTCGCAGCGCTTTGCCTGGGCAGGCTTAGATCCTCTGAGCGGTTTACCAGTACTCGGGTGCGGTCGATTTCAGCTCTGCGTGAACGTATCATGCAGCCCATCTATTTCTTCAAGCCCCCATGGGCGGGGCCGCTAAAACAACAATAACAAATAGTTTCACCAAAACGATGCCAATTACAGACATGTTTTCTTCCTTCATATCCTTATTATCGCAATGAAAAACAGGATTATTAAATTTTCTCACCAAAACCGTACAGTTTCCGTTGATATGGTACTTTTCTGTTTTTGAGCGCTGAACAGATATTACTTGACTGTGCCTACTTATTTATACAGCTTTTTTTAGAAGACTCTTAACCCATTCAGTACCAAAAAGCCCCGGAAACAATGCAGGCCCAGATCAGATGCCGCAGAACGCGGCGTCTTATCAGGACCTACACTGTTTGCAAAAAGTTCAGCCATTTGCCTAATCAAGTTTGAAGAAAACAAAACCTGACACCTCTAAATTTTGAAATGGACTCATGCTATTTATAAGGCGGAAGACTCCATTTGGTACAAAAAGGGTTAATCGTAATCGCTAGTTACTTGATTTTATTTTGCTGAATTTAAACTGTTAAGGCCATCATTTTGCCATCAGGTGAGACAACTCTTTAACAAATATGTTTGTGTCTCATTCAATACTCAGGTGTTCACTCTTAACAAAAGAATTTTCTCCTTAACCTATATATATATATGCCTAGCGGCTCTTTTTTGGTACATTGGCAAGCAGTGCAGACCCAGATCAGACAACGCGTTTGCTTTGTATATACATTTTTAAAAAACTTACCGCAAAGAAAACGAACCTGTTACCCCTAGAATTCGAAATAGACCGCTCCAAACTTATTAAATAGGAGATTCCATTGTCATATCTGTGTTAAAGAGATACTTTTGTTTGTTAAGAGTACCCCTAGTACCCCGTCCCCTATTAAACATATTTCAGTTTGTAGGATAGCAAATATGACCCAACAAATGCTGTCTCATTTTTCATTCCATTGGCGTGGAACAAGTTCACCTGACCATTTGATATAGTAAACGGAATTTTATGAGGAAAATCGCTCGTTTCAGGTACGGTTTTTCCCCGATATTTTGGTTATTACAGCACGCATTTTTACGAGTCATATAGCAAAGTACTCTGCTCAACTTCCGATATTTTATCACGTTTGCTTGAAGGCAGAAACTGCCTGGTTTTCGAGAAATGCTCGCCCAAATTTTTCCCCGAGCCCGACAGATGGTGATAAAGACCACGGTAAGCAGAAGAAATCTTTAATTTATTGCAAATAGAGTGTTTTAGATGATCCTACCGCATCCGAAATTGAAAATATAACCTCTAGCATGTTTCCATGTAACAGTTATCACCGATCCACCGTTTGTTTGTCTTGTATGCAAAGTTTTATAAAATGATCCAGTTCACGGTACAAAATCGGGAAGGTAAAGTTCACGGTAATTTGCACAATTGTGATAACGTAAACGCCATACTGATAATGCTTTTCAACATATCGCAACAAGATGGCAATTCACGTGATGTTGGTTTTATCTGCTTAATTTTTGTACCGTGAACTTGATCATTTTACAAAAACTGCGT
Source organism: Lucinisca nassula (assembly GCA_963580285.1). Taxonomy (NCBI): domain Eukaryota; kingdom Metazoa; phylum Mollusca; class Bivalvia; order Lucinida; family Lucinidae; genus Lucinisca; species Lucinisca nassula. Next base: position 120,410,723 of record OY757013.1, on the reverse strand, counting down.
GTCGGGCAAACAAACGGTGCATCATTGTTTACTGTTACATGGAAACGTTTTGGAGATAACACTTGTAATTCAGAATGTGGAAGGGTCATTTAAAACACATTATTTGCAATATTCTGTTTACCGTGGAATTTTTCATCATCGGTTAAAACCGTACCTGACGCGAGCGTGTTTACACATCAAAATTCCGTTTGCTGTCTCAAATGGTCACATGGGATAGCCACCCTGGAGCAACAGACATAAAAGTTCCAGAAAAGAATTAGAATCCCCTATATGACAAAAAAACTGGAAGGACAAACAAAACTAAAAATGAACAACCAAAAAGGGGGAAGAACAAGACTTGTTTTCTGAGAAAAAAACAGATCTCCCACAACCACATACCCCTTTCAAAACAAGCTTAATTTAACAGCCCCACTGTGACCATGAAAAGTATATCAAGGTTACGACACCCTGATACGTTCTTCATCCTGATTGAATGTTTTATCCACTGAAATTTGTCTTAAATCCATTCAGTAGTTAATGAGATACTGCAAACAATCTAATTTTGGCCTTAATTTGACCTATTTAGCACAGCTTTGACTTGAAAATAAGTTCAATGTCACCAAAATCTACTCAGCTCTTCATCCTTTCCCAATGTATCGCCATGTTATATCCATACAAGTTTGATTGAAATCCATTCAGTCTTTCCAGAGATATACTGCACGAAACCTAAAGTTGGCCGAAATTTAACATATTTTTCACGGCTGTTACCTTGAAAATAAGGTCAAGTTCAGAAAACCTAATTAGTTCTTCATCCTGTTTCATCATGTAAATCCATGCAAATATTATTGGAATCCACCAAGTTTTTCATGAGATATAATGCACTTAACCTAAATTTTGGCAAAAGTTGACCTATTTAGCATGGATGTGACCTTGAAAATAAAGTCAGGGTCACCAAAACCTAATCAGTTCTTCATCCTGTCCTAATTTTATATCCTTGCAAATTTTATCAATATCCAACAAGCAGTTCATGAGAAAGTGTCACGCTGACACATACGACGACGTCGACAGGATCCGCACCATAAACAATTTGCACCCAGCTCTCCTTTGGTGTTGGACATAAACAGAATCATCAACATATATTATTAGCGGAAGAACCAGAACTACCTACATAAAAAAGGAAGACACCACAACAAAAGTACCGACTTAGAACGGTCAGTAAACGATACTGGTGGGTATCACAGGATATCAACCCTCGCCCTCATTTTCAGTGTGGTACAAACAAAAATTTATGACATAAGTAAAGGAGAAACACACACTATTTTCTAAAGTGATGAGCGAAAAAATTCTCTATAAGCGCTGGAGTTCTTTTTGTAGTTTGGTTCACAATACTGAGATGAACATTACGAGGCTGTTATACATTTAAATTTTACTTGCACATTAATACAACTTACATATTTCCAGTCCGCTACCGCTCATCGGGGCTTGAAGAAATAGATGGGCTGAATGACGCTTCCACGCAGAGCTGAATCCGACCGCACACGAGTACTGTTAAACCGCTTAGAGGATCTAAGTAGCAGTAAAACAAAGATCAGGAATTGATACAATTAACTTACTCCACCCATAAAAGACACCAAAGGGAAAGAAATACAAACATTAAGCGACAAGACCATAATGGAAACCTAAACAAAGGAAGGCCATAAGGACAGTTACATTCCCACAAAATGGCCATACGGCCATCCAAAATAAAAAGACAAAAGTGATACACACAGTAAGTAACAAACAACAACATAAATAAATCGCCACAGAAGAGCCGCCTTGGAACGGTCAGTGGAAGATTTCCACTGGGGGGGGGGGGGGGGGCTTAAATCGATTTTACGTGGCCACAATCCTCGCCCTTACTTCCGTCGCGATTTAGACAAATAGTTTGTTCAGTCCGCATGAAGGCCTCCTAACTCATCAGTGCAACATCTCCGTGAACACAAAAATCAAAGAACCACAGAGGTGAGACAACGGTGAGGACTCGACAGCAAGAAAGCCTGTCCAGGCAAAGCGGTGCGAGTCGGACCGTTCATGCTTATAAACCTTATTGGTTTCAATGGGCGACAGGTTTTGAGATGTCATTTCATCTCAATGTCGGGTAAAAGTCCCACAAAATTGGAAGCAACGTCTCCAAAATGACCTATACAGTGTTGACGTGGGCGTTAAACCTCAGATCAGTTCCTTAGTGCTGAGGTTGATACTGCGGTGTTGACGTCAGTACTCAAGTACTGATTTAAATAACTATATCATATCTTTAAAACTAAGACTGAACGGTCAGGTGGGACTTGTATCTTAGCGGATTTGGTTGCCACTTTTTGTAATATTTTGTAATATTTTAAATTTTGAAAGTCTCGCTACTTTGGACATCTCCTTCCTGATGCCCGGAACCTCCGTGGTGTGTGGGCCATGTTTGCTGATGTTGGCACGGTGTGGGATGCCTATAAATCCGCGGGCAGGCGTCGCTTGCCAGATGCCTCCAGTTGACCTGTCTCATGAGGTACGTCGGTCGGTGTGTGCACGGGGGGGGGGGGGGGATGTGCTTTGTTTGCCGGGTCTTGTCCGTCATCCGTTTCGGTTTACAAAACTTTGAGGTTGAGACACACTGATGAAGATTAAATATCAGAAAGCCTCTGTGTCACTAAAGTTGGTAGTTTTATGACAACACAAATAAATAAGGTGCTAAGTGCATACTCAAATATATAAAGTCAAATGCGCGGCACAGTCAACAACCTATCTTATCGTCGTGCACTACAATCAATGACTACGCTTTTTGTGCGATGTTTGAAGTTTTGCGGCGTGTAACTAATTATTTGTCACAACTGTGCTTACATATTGTTGGACTGTTTGAAGTGTATTTTGCTGGCATGCTACCGTACGGTTGAAGTTTCTTGCGTCACGTACTTAGCATGTAAGCGTTATGATTTTGCACCCTTTCAGCCCTTATAGCCAAGTACAGATACCTTTGCAAACAGTGTAGATCCTGGTGAAATGGCTCATAATGAGACATCTCATTCTGTTCTACATGGTTTGAACTGCTGTTGACTATTATTGACAATACACCCAGTTAACATGTGTAGAACGGACGTGTACAAATACAGTGATTGGAGACTGAAATTGAGAAACTCGTGTTGAAGCGTAAAAATCTTAACCTGGCCATTTTTAAACGTTGCAGGGGATATTTCGACTTTTATTCTTATATTTCGCCACAAATTCACATTTGTTATGACTAATCTGCAGGCAGCTGGTTCATATGAAATGCTGAATCCAATCTCTGAAATATAAGATACAAATATAAAGTCGTATGCCTTAAGTTTTTGTATGGCGCTTTTAAGACCCTAACATGCCTGTACGCTTGTGTAGATAGTCATTGTTGGTTCTTCAAAAGGCATGTGTCGTCTGATCATTACTGGAATTTTTCAACTTAAGACAGTGCATGTATACAAATATGCGCGAGAAAATGTTCAAAACAACCACCGGAATGAATCTGAGCATAAAACGGTAAAAAAGCCGGACTACGTTTTGTGCTGACTCATATTTCAATGTCGGGGGAGGGGGGAGGCAAAATACTTTAAAACTTGCAATATAGCGAACAATCACAGAATGAATCTGTCATTATAAAATAATTAAAATAAATTACTGAGGAAATTATCAGACGCAGCAAAAGCACCGACTCGAAACGGTCAGTAACACTTACTGGCGGGCTTTGATGAGTTAGGAGGCCTTCATGCGGACTGAACAAATTATTTGTCTAAATCGCGACGGAAGTAATGGCGAGGATTGTGGCCACGTAAAATCGATTTAAGCCCCCCAGTGGAATTCGTTTCCGCTGACCGTTCCAAGGCGGTTCTTCTGTCGCGGTTTATTTTTGTTATGGTTTGTCTTTGGGTGTTTGTGTCGCTTATTTAATTATATTTTGGATAGCCTATTGGCCATTTTGTGGGAAAGTAACTGTCCTTTTGGCTTTCCGCTACTGATGTTTCCATTAGGGTCTGTTGTTTCATGTTTGTTTTTCTTTCCCTTTGATGTATCTGATGGGGGCTGTGGGTTGATTGTATCGATTCCTGATCAGTGCCTCCACTTCTATTTTAAGTATACTTTACGGGATCCCAGCCTTCACCCTCAGGGTCTGAGTTCGCTTTTATGGCATACGCTTTCTGACCTTTTGCACACAAAAACTCCTTTGCCGCTCCATGTGTACTGCATTGATGTATGTTCCAATAAGTCGGGGAGAAAAAGCTCTTTCCACAACAAACGTAGGCGGCTGTGTCCATGTCTTTTCGCGTATGATCGTTTAGATGTGTTCAATCTTAAGTCTTTACTACATGTCTGGCATGCGGAAGTCATTTGGAAAAAAGGAATACATTATGTATCAACGAAAATGTATTTCCCATGACCAACATCACGTGAATTGCCATCTTGTTGTTGCGATATGTTGAAAAGCATTATCAGTATGGCGTTTACGTTATCACAGTTGTGGAAATTACCGTGAACTTTACCTTCCCGATTTTTGTACCGTGAACTGGATCATTTTTATAAAACTTTGCATACCAGGCAAACAAACGGTGTATCGGTGTAAACTGTTACATGGAAACATGCTAGGGGTAATATTTGCGATTTCGGATGCGGTAGGATCATCTAAAACACTCTATTTGCAATAAATTAAAGATTTCTTCTGTCTGCCGTGGTCTTTATCACCATCTGTCGGGCTCTGGAAAAACTTTTGGGCGAGCATTTCTCGAAAACCAGGCAGTTTCTGCCTTCAAAGCAAACATCATAAAAAATCAAAAGTTGAGCAGAGTACTTTGATATATGACTCGTAAAAATGCGTGCTGTAATAACCAAAAATCGGGGAAAAAACGTACCTGAAGCGAGCGCTTTTCCTCATAAAATTCCGTTTACTATATCAAATGGTCAGGTGGGTTCCCCACCCTGAAATTATTATGACGCTTGTAGTACAGCACCCTTCTTGTTGTTGCAATTAGTTCACATTATGCACTTGAATAATTGGTGCACCGCTTATTCATATGCAATAAAAGCATCGGTGAGTACCTACTCATCATTGAAGGCGGTTATGTAATCGATTTGACCTTGAATTCCACTTGTACAACTGATTGATATGCAATTATTCCCAAAGTCTCCCACCCATGATGGGCCACAAAAATTCAGATTGTATGAACACCTCTTAATGCTCTAGCATGACAAAGAATATTTCAGGCATGCAGGCTGCCATTACGCTTTTCTCTCCGTGGCGAAGAGACAAATGTCTATATGGCACGGACACTCCTCCTATTCCTGTAGCAGGGCAAATAACAAAACGTGGTTTGCAGACTATGAATATAGTTTCCTCATAATAATCAAGAGGAGAAAGTTGGGATGGTGCGGACACATCTCTCGGCTCTCTGTCACGGGAAAGACAATTCTATTGAAGTCGCAGATAAGAAAGGCAGGACGGGGCAACTCAGGGGTTGTCAATTATGTCAAATTCATTCGAAACAGTGCCTTTCTGGTGCTTTTGCAAGCACATCTAATGACCATATACGCTATAGCTTTGTTTGTTTTAAATTTGGATCGAATTAAGAGAATCGATTATCCTGATGTACCATTTTGTTTGAAGAATATTCAAGAGGCAGGTGCTAGCTTAACTCACACCTGACAGTACTATACTACGAAATTTAGAGATATTCATGCTAGCATTACAGTCTTCTCACAAGGGCCAAGCAACAACTGTTCGAATACTACGAAGAGATCTCGTGTTCTCTGGCAGGGCAAAAACCGTTCTACAAACAGAGAGCAACAGGGATATGCAGGTTACAAATACAAGGCTCCTCAATGTTGCCAATCAACAGAAGCTCAGATGGTACTGACACAGCTCATATTTCTCTGCCAAGGTAAAGGTAATTATGCAAGGGAGAATAGACGTATGCAAGCTATCATTACAGTCTCATCGCCGTGGTCAAGCAATTAAAGCTTCGATGATACAGGCACAGCTAGTGTTCTCAGACAAGGCAATTGTAATTCAACAAGGAACATCAGAGACTGCAAAAAGGTGGACCAGACAAAAACGTAAAAATGAACCGCAAATACTGTATTGGTCATAGTTTCGCACAAACTGCAGATAGAGACAGGTTCACCTTGAGAATTGATTGTTTCTGCCAATGAGCAAATCTCTGTCCGCCACGTTTAGCTGAGTTGCCTCTTTGCTAAGTAGGCATGCTCTAAGATAGAATTGTCCCTTCCTGTGGGTTATATTACACTGTCAAAAGTTTTTTTTTATCTGGGGTGATTGGGTGAGTCGATGGTTTCGTGTATCTTTTCGTCACTGGGTCGTTCAGTTGATATTGACCGTCCCATGGCGATCGTTCTTTTGCAGTGTCTTATTTGTTCATTGGCTTTGTGCCGTTGGTTCATGTTTCGTCGGTTTTTGTGTGTACCTCCATATCACTTTCTTGAGATGGCTACGTGCTTTGACCGTGGCCTATCCTGCATGACTTTTTAGCTCACCTGGGCCGAAGGCTCCAGTGGAGCTTATAGTATAGTGGGTCCTCCGTCGTCCGTCCGTCCATCGTCCGTCCGTCCGTCCGTCCACACTTTTGAGTAGCTTTATCTCTGCAGCCTGCAGGCTGATCTCAATCGTTTCTCATCTGTAGAATGCCTCTGGTGGGGCATTGGTGACATAAGCTTTTTTTCGAAATAGCACGAAAACTTTGGTTGCTATGGCAGTCACAAGGTCCCATATACTTACACTGGAAAAATGATTGTCATAACCGTAGCGCCATCAGTTTTGATCGGATCATCTGTAAGGTGGCTGGGGATAAAATCTCGGATGAGTTCGAAAACCAGCCAAGTCGGCCCATTTATCATTGAGTAACGTCCCTTTGATTGCTGAAAATGCCGATTTTTAGCTTGTCATCACCGTTGCCCCTTCAGTTTTGATCGGATCTTTCTGAAACTTATATCTATGGTGGCTGGGGAAAAATCTCGGATGAGTTCGAAAACCAGCCAAGTCGGCCCATTTATCATAGAGTAACGTCCCTTTGATTGCTGAAAATGCCGATTTTTTACCTTATCACCGTAGCCCTTTCAGTTTTAATCGGATCTTTCTGAAATTTATATGTAAGGTGGCTGGGCGTAAAACCTCGGATGAGTTCGAATACCGGCCAAGTCGGCCCATTTATCATAGCGTTACATCCCTTTGATTGCTGAAAATGCTGATTCTTTACCTTGTTATCACCGTAGCCCCTTCAGTTTTGATCGGATGTTTCTGAAACCTATATGTAAGGTGGCTGGGGATAAAATCTCGGATGAGTTCGAAAATTGGCCAACTCGGCCCATTTTTCATAGAGTTTATGTCCCTTTGATTGCTGTCGATTTTTGACCTTGTCATCACTGTAGCCCCTTCAGTTTTGATCGGATCTTTGGAAACTTATATGTAAGGTGGCTGGGGTTAAAACCTCGGACGGTTCGAAAACTGTCCAAGTCGGCCCATTTATCATAGAGTAACATCCCTTTGATTGCTGAAAATGCCAAATTTTGACCTTGTCATCACCGTAGCCCCTTCAGTTTTGATCAGATCTTTCTGAAACGTGTATGTATTGTGGCTGAGAATAAAACCTCGAATGAGATCGAATACCGGCCAAGTCAGCACATTTATCATAAAGTTACGTGCCTTTGATTGCTGAAAATGCCGATGTTTGACCTTGTCATCAACCTAGCCCCTTCAGTTTTAATCAGATCTTTCTGAAACTTATATGTAAGGTGGCTGGAGAGAAAAACTCGGATGAGTTCGAAAACTGGCCAAGTCGGCCTATTTATCAAAGAGTTACGTCCCTTTGATTGCTGAAAATGTCTATTTTTGACCTTTTCCTCACCGTAGCCCCTTCAGTTTTGATCGGATCTTTCTGAAACTTATATGTAATGTGGCTGGGGGGTAAAAACTTGGATGAGTTCGAGAACATGCCAAGTCGGTCCATTTTTGAACTTGTCATCAACGAGGCCGTTTAGTTTTGATCGGATCTTCCTGAAACTTACATACAAATAAGTTGGGGTAAAAAGCTTGGATAGGTTCGAAAATAAGCGATGTCGGTTATAAGTTGTGTCCACTACTTTGCTGAAAATGATTAGGTTTGACCTTGTCATCACAGTAGCCACTTCAGTTTTGATCGGATCTTCTTGAAACTTACAAACAAGTAAGTCAAGAGATGAAAGCTTGGATGAGTTCGAAAACTGACGAGTTGGTTTATCTATCATAGAATTACATCCTCTTTACTGCTGAAAATGCCAATTTTGACCTTGTCATCACCATAGCCCCCTTCAGTTTTCATGGGATCGTCTTGAAACTTATATGTAAGTAAGTAAGGGATAAAACATCGGCAGAATTAAACATATGGTGAGGTCAGCCTATATTTCAGAGAGTTTTGTCCACCTTAATTACAGAAAATGCCTATTTTTGACAGCTCCTTCAATTTTATTGGATCTTCTTGAAACTTACATGTTAGTAAGTTAGGGATAAAATGGATGCCCTCAGACACGTTTGAAAACTAGCAATGCCAGTCAATTAATCCTCGAGTTATGTACCCAGCTTAAGCCTGTCCCACACAGAACACGGTTGGGCACACGGTTCCAATACGGTATACTCGGTTATACACGGATTGACTGGTACGAGTATTGAGCTCCAACCGTGGTTGGGATGAGTTAGTACGATTTAAACTCGAATTTAGCACGAGTATGTACGAACAAAGCACGGATATACTCGGTCAAGCAAGGTTTGTCACGGTTGGAACTCGATTTGCAAAATGATTTTCATACGATTGTTGTACGGTTCCAAGTACGGTATAGTACGGTCTGTTACGGCCTAGTACGATAAAACACGACTTTTACTCGATTAACTGGACATTTACAGGGTTTACATACGGCCCCACCGACTTTTGTTCGAGTCATGCTCGAATTATCACACATTCGTGTATGTTTTGATAAAAATTGACTCGTTTTGATGGCTTGGCTTCATAATTTTTCGAACTTTCAACAGAGAAGTTATCAAAATGGCAGATGACAGAATAAGGGAATTAGAAATCATGATAAGACTGACAGACATTGAGATTAGTTTGGCCAGAAGGCGTGAGGGGAGACAAGAACAAGCCAACAGAAGGAGTCCTCCAGCTCATCAGGGTCGACAGGGTCAACGGGTTGAAGTGGTCGGAGGGCCTTGGTGGCCCTTTTTGTATTCTCGCTGGTAGAATCTTCCATGGGGATTCTTTTGGGGACCCTTCTTCTTCTTTGGAGGCATTATGTATCAAGCACTCTGTTGTTTCAAGGTGGCAGCAGGTAGTTGTGTTTTCTGTTCGAGTGCTGTATGATCATACACGAGCTTTGTACAGACGTAGAGACCGTGTCTGGTCGTACTTGACCATGTATAATTCGTACTTGAACCGTAGTGGTCGTATGGCGATCGTATGAAATCGTATTAGTCGTATGGCGATCGTATAAAACCGTGTGTACACTCGTGTGAATCGCACGGTGATCGTGTGACATTCGAGTGTTAATCCGCGTGTTGGATGTAGGACTTGGGAACGGTTTCACACGATTCCATACGATTTATATACGATATTGACACGGTTGAGCTCACTCGTGGAGTGGACTTCACGTGCGGTTGTATATACGGTCTCGTACGATCTCACACGGTCTCTCACGGTCTTGTACGATCGCTAATACGATCATACACGGACATGGCACCCGTGCCAGTTTTTTAAAAGTTTTAAAAATCACACACGGCTTTCATGGATACACTCGAATGGCCCGAGTGTATCTCGGATAAGGCCACGGTTGGTTCGGTTGTATGTACGGTTTACACGGGTGACCAACCGTATAAGCCGTGTGTTCTGTGTGAGACCGGCTTTAGCTGATAATGCCTATTTTCGACATTGTCATCACTGCTGTCCCTTCAGTTTTGATCGGATCTTCATGAAACTTACAAACAAGTAAGTCAGGAAAAAAGCTCGGAGGAGTTTGAAAATTCGTGAGGTTTGCCTATTTATCATACAGTAACATCCCTTTGATTGCTGCAGTTAATTGCTTATTTTTGACCTTGTCATCACCATAGCCCCTTCAGTTTATATCGGATCTTCTTGAAAGTTACATATAAACAAGTCAGGAATAAAAGCTTGAATGAGTTTGAAAACCGATGAGGTCAGCTGATTTATCATAGAGTTACATTCTATTTGATGCAGAAAATGCTTACCGTGTCATCATCTTGTCCTCCAATAAATCCTTCAGTAAAGGTTGGCTTTTCCTGAAACTTTGAATCTGTTAGTTCAGGTGAGCGATACAGGACCATCTTGGTCCTCTTATTTTTAAATAGTTTACAGTTGCGCGAAGACGGCTGCCCTTGCAGCAGGTTATGTTTAGAAGTGAAACATTATTTCTTCAGTTTCTATATTCCTCTTTCATCCCTGTCTACCACTTTCAGCTCATATATTGTCTCTACTATCTCTTTTCTAACCTTTCTCTGGGAGACGATATAAATGACCAATAAGGGTTGACGTGCCGTAAAACCTCAACAAACTGTCAGTCATACTCATTTTCAATGACAGATTCAATCTGTCGTTTCTAGCTATCCTGCGTGTTGTAAAGTAGTTCCGGCTTTCTTACGACTTTCTTCCGACTTTGACCGCCAAAGAAATATGAGTCCGCACAAAAATGTAGTCCGGTTAGGCGCAGTTATCAAAATTGTACATCCTATAATCGCAATACAAACTTTTGAAGCAGACGACTTGACGATTTTATCTTAACTTTCAGAGAACAGATTCAGCATTTCATATGAATCAGCTGCATCATGCGAGACTGTATACCTAGACCAATGCGACACCTGATCAGATGTCTGCTCAGGTTTAACACTGTTTTCTAACAGTGCTGTCAATATTTAATCCTTAAAAACCAGCCGGTCAGCTGCAGACCAGAATATTAATAGGTTTTCCGACATTCGAGGTCAAGTCTAGGTCAGTTACAACTTGGTGTATATCAGACTTTGCGAGAAAGGCTGTCCCTTTCAACCCTGGAATATGGTACAAATACCTATGCAAACAGTGTAGGTCCTGTGATATAATTCTAGGTGCCATATTTAGCAGAATGGACGAGCCCAAGTTCAGTGATGGAAGAGTACACTCCAGAAACTCAAGGCAGTGAATAAATCAAAGCACTGACAACACTGATGCCGATTGTCTCTAAATGCAGGCTGGTCATGAACGAGGGCTTGGACTGATCCGTTTATGCTCAACGGATGTTAGTAACTGATGCAATAAAAAAGTAGAACAAGATCAGCACCGTGTTCTGTGGCGTTTGATCTTAGTCTACATTGTTTGCCAGATCGAACACTTTATTCAAGTGCAGATTTTACAGATAACACTTACATGTACCCAAGACTGACAAACGACCCGGCTATGTTTGGGTTGATTGTTTGGCATTCGACCCGAAGTTACTAATAAAAAAGCGATTCAGAGCTAACGTCTACGTGACTATCACTGACTTCTCAGAATAACCTTTTTCTTGCAGAAAATAGCCGCAATGAGATCAGGGTATTCCATAAGACTGAAGAGGGTCTTCCTGGAATCATATGGTGAGCTTGGCAAACAGTGTAAAACAAGTTCGGACGCTGCAGAACGCGCTTCTTATCAAAATATTCACTATTTGTTTGGAATTTCAGAGTTAAATTAAACAGTTTAATCTCAGCCCAGGACTTTTACCCCAACCTACATCCCACCAACACTTCCGGTGCTTTGATTTTGAAACCAAACGATTGCATGATTACAACACGCTTAGGCACCATGCCCTTAAGCTATAAAGGTTAAATCAATCAACCGTGATGTGTGGTTACCAGTCCGGACACGATCCTGTGTTGTGATTTGAGGTTTAACGTCCCCGTCAACACTGTATAGGTCATTTTGGAGACGTTGCTTCCAATTTTGTGGGACTTTTACCCGACACTGAGATGAAATGGCATCTAAAGCCCTGCCGCCCAATGAAACCAATAGGGTTTACATGCATGGACGGTCCGACTCGCACCTCTTTGCCTGGGCAGGCTTAGATCCTCTAAGCAGATTACCAGTACTCGTGTGCGGGTCGGTTTCAGCTCTGCATGGAAGCATAATGCAGCCCATCTATTTCTTTAAGCCCCGATGGGCGGGGGCCAACGATCCTTTGTACCACCTTCACACCAGCACTGATAGAAACCACATGTTCAGGGTCAAACTTTTGATGTGTGATGTGAGGTCGTGCCTAGAAAAGAAGAAATTGCATTTTGTTCTCAAAAAGCATCAAGTGAGAACGTATTGCAACATTTTTCATTAAACCCTGGACAGTTAGAGTGAGTGAGTGAGTGTTTGAGTTTTACGTCCCACCAACAGCTAAGGTCATACGGAGACGATAACCCGGTTTAAAGACACATCCGAAAGTCTGGAGAAGTCCGGGATCGATCCTGCGATCCCTGGTTTACAAGGCGAGTAGCATAACCACTACACCACGGAGGCTTCCAATGGACAGTTAGAAGCTGGTCGGAAAGCGGCTGGCATTGACTCTGATTTTGGATGCCACATGTGTGTGATCTATTTGTTTGTTGGAGCGACATCTTACTATCAACAGAAGACGCTAGCGGACGTCGACGTAGCGGAAGACCGACGTCAGTACGTCAAGATCGATTCATCCGACAGACGCATATGCGAAGCAGATTTCTACAGATCTGCTACACTGTACCTGTAGATAAACAAAGGGTTTCAACTACCGACTATAATAAGCACTGACACTGTTCGTCGCCCTTATGCGATGCACTTTTGAGAGCTATACGTCGCTGTCGAGACCAAAATTAAGACGTCGACACAGTACGGAATACTTACGCTGGTGCATGACATACGTATATGTATATTGGCGTCTAAGCGACTCGCGTGATATGCGTTTCAGTGACACATCGCACTTCAGCGTGAATCACGCCGATTGTCGTTTCGGGATGTTTCGACATATAGGTGTAAGGTATGCCGAGGCGACGGGTAATAGAGCATGACATATCGGATGGAATAAGCGAAATGGTATGTCGAGCTATTGCATGTAGCTAGCGACATTAAGAACATTCAAGATCATGGCTGAGACGTTAACTGAACAGCGAGACGTTACATCAATCAAGTAGGTCGGCCTCAAGCAAGTGGTTCCATTTATTTGTTTACGCTCAGAATCCGGGATATCTAATCCAGCAGGATTACGCGCGGGTTTATAGTGCTGTTCTTACTCAAAAGTGTCTTCACGCCAATGGAATTCATGTACTGGACTGACCAGCCTTTCTCCTCCGATCTCTTTGTGAAAAATAGAGTATCTTTTGTGGGGAGGTATCCACAACCGACCAGACAAAAATGTTACTAATTGACAGTAGCATTGTTAAAACTTGAATTTTAATGTTTGGTTTTGAAAACGTAAATAGTTTCTTTCCAAAATTTGAAACATCGAATGGCATTTCATGATACCACCGGTGTATAGACATCTGCAAACATGTCATACAATGGAATTTGCAGAACTACTTTTCTAAATTTTAAGATCTTTTTAGAAAGGTTGTCTGTAAGTTTTCACAGTGTTTTGATTTTCTCATAGAATCTGTCATTTCAGTGCCTTTGGCGCTTTGATTTATAAAATGCAAGTGACGTCTAATAAAATGAGCCCCGCCAAGCCAATCTGTGTCTTCGAGCATTCCATCATGACAAATTTTAACTGCGCATGCCCAGCCATTCAGAGGGGCCAGGGATATGACTTTCTGTCTGAAGGTTCCCGTTGATTCATTTCTTGTATGAGCGAGCAGCGAAGGTTCTGGCGAGACTGCGCGGATGCGCAGGCTCGCCTGAACCTTCACTGCTCGCATAGGCGATAAGTACCAAAATCGCTTGACGGGGCCCAAATGACATCGCTCTTATAAATTCAAGCGTTTTGTTGGTAGATTAGGAAGATAATAAACCTTTACCACTCCCTAGGCTAATTCAGAAAAGACGAAAAATTGTTGATATTTTTCTTATTTTTCCAAGAACACAGGACTTGAAACCAAGTTCGGACGCTGCAGAACGCGCTTCTTATCAAAATATTCACTATTTGTTTGGAATTTCAGAGTTAAATTAAACAGTTTAATCTCAGCCCAGGACTTTTACCCCGACCTACATCCCACCAACACTTCCGGTGCTTTGATTTTGAAACCAAACGATTGCATGATTACAACACGCTTAGGCACCATGCCCTTAAGCTATAAAGATTAAATCAATCAACCGTGATGTGTGGTTACCAGTCCGGACACGATCCTGTGTTGTGATTTGAGGTTTAACGTCCCCGTCAACACTGTATAGGTCATTTTGGAGACGTTGCTTCCAATTTTGTGGGACTTTTACCCGACACTGAGATGAAATGGCATCTCAAGCCCTGCCGCCCAATGAAACCAATAGGGTTTACATGCATGGACGGTCCGACTCGCACCTCTTTGCCTGGGCAGGCTTAGATTTTTGTTTGTTTGATTTGAGGTTTAACGTCCCCGTCAACACTGTAAAGGTCATTTTGGAGACGTTGCTTCCAATTTTGTGGGACTTTTACCCGACATTGAGATGAAATGACATCTCAAGCCCTGTCGACCAATGAAACCAATAGGGTTTATTAGCATGGACGGTCCGCCTCGCACCGCGGTTCCTGGACAGGCTTAGATCCTCTAAGCGGTTTACCAGTACTAGTGTGCGGGCCGGATTCAGCTCTGCGTGGAAGCATCATGCAGCCCATATATTTCTTCAAGCCCCTATGGGCGGGGGCCGGCAGGCTTAGATCCTCTAAGCAGATTACCAGTACTCGTGTGCGGGTCGGTTTCAGCTCTGCATGGAAGCAGAGACTCCATGGAGACAATTTGCATGAAATGTCAAATCCTGCTTTCTGGGAAAAAAAAAAAGAAAAAATATTTCAAAATGTCGTCTGCTGCGAAAAAAACAGCATGCAGAGCGTTAAAACGTCGCATATTGGAAACAACGGGCACTCAGTGAGACAACCTATTCTCTAGCAATACTTATCTTCCTAGCACTACCCTCAATAGCGTGAGCATCAGCCAATCAGATTTCTTTTACGCCGTTGTTATGGGACGGCCTGGAACCAAATCTGGGACCTTCCGATCCCAAAGCTGGCGTTGTGGGGACTGGCAAAAGGATTCGCCTTCAAAGATTTCATTTTAAGTCACTTTGAAGTGTCTCATCGTGAGGACAGCACTATGTGTATGTACACGTGAAGGATTTGTTTTCATGGGAAAGGATAAGCTCGTCTGTTCTTTTTAAAGGATTGGACATGTGTCTGAAAGCGAATTAACGGGTAGTTAACCCTTACGATGGCAATAGAAACTGTCGTCTGTTACACAAAGTCGTCTGCTGCATCTGATGGCAAACAATTCAAATATTTTTAAGCATACAGACAAATAATGTGCATCCTGATAAGAACGAGTCTGGTCTGGACCTACACTGTTCGGAAAAATGGCTTTTTAACATTACGAAAACACGCCTATACAAATACATTGAAAACTTTACCGCCAAAAAAAACAACAACAAAAAGAAAAAAAAAAAAGAATACGAAAATTTTAAGATGAAAACTTGTGATATTTTTTCTTAATTCTACTCAAAATATAGATTGTGGGTACCCACAATCTATATTTTAGAGCAGAAATAAGAAAATAAGGTTTGCCTCTTTGAACTCAAGTTTTACTATATAAACGTGGGGTTCAAGGGGGTCAGCATTATATAGTCGTGTTTTCGTGATGAAGTAACGAGCAGAATAAACAATTGTTGTGATTGGCACCTTAAAGGGTAAGGAATAGCTTCCATACCGACACTTTTTCTAGTCTTAATAATTGCCAGCTATTCCATTTCGCATTAACATAACAGACAGACAGGTAAGGACCTCTACAATTGGGCGTTTGTTATTAGGCGAATGGATGCGCACTCAGGGGAGGCCACTCTTTTAAAACTATTTATCTCGTTGGGTAAGTATGTACTCTCTGTGTATTACGATGTGTGTGTGTGAATTCGGGTTTAACGTCGCTTTCAACAATTTTCAGTCATATCACAACGGTGTCTGGTTGCGACAGGGAGCTCAATGCTCACTTTTATAGTGCTGCCTCACTGAAGTATCTTGTCCCAGACACATTACATGATACCACATCCTGACACTTGGTCGACCAGTCCTAGCTCTACCCTGTAAATCTGAGTGCCAAGCGAGAAGCAGCTAGTACCATTCTTAACGACTTTGGTATGTCGCGGCCCGGGATCGAACCCGTGACCTCCCGTTCCCCGGAGCGGACACTCTACCAACTGAGCTATCGGGGCCGGTATATGTTTTACGATAACACACCCGTGCGACATATCTACAAAATGGCTATTTTTCTGACTAAAATCAGTGATATTTATCTTATTTATACAGCAAACATAGATGGTCGGTGCTCGTTAGAACCGCCTCAATACATAGGTTGTGGGTACTCTTCAGAACTGCCTCATTTAGGCGTTCTAATGAGTATCCACAGCCTATGTTTTTGAATAGAAATAAGAGAAATTATGTATACCTCCGTAAACCCAAGTTTTCACTATATATGGTGGGATTTATGGGGTGTTCAATACACAAACTTGTTAATGTGATAGCGCCGGCCTCAGTAGCTCAGTCGGATGCGCGTCTGACTGGTGATCAGGAGGACGCGGGTTCGACTCCCGCCGGGGTCGGCAACATTCTTTCGTGGAGGTTGATCATGAATTTTTTTCTACGGTCATTCTCTCCCTTCCGGATCCGCTGATTCAAGAAGGGCAGTTGTCAGTTTCTGGCGAAAGAATGTGCACTGTACTGGTTAACCGCTTATGCATAAGCCTGCCCAGGAAAGTGTGGACAGGTAAACTTATCGGCTCAGAAATGACCTAAATAGTGCTGACTGGGCTGTTTAACTCCAATACAAACACACAAACAAACAAATACGTGATGGAAAACAAGTTTTCTCCCAAGACCCAATTCTATCCTTTAAGAGTAGAACCCACACCTATAAGGAGGCTTCAGTTTGGCAAATATGGAGCAACGAAGGTCGTCGTGTATCGACGGTCCTTAAAAGTACATCGAAAAGTACCTTTAACAAGGCATAAATAACACTTGGTATAAGTAGTTGAATGACACTACATGTCGTGGCAGGGCAAAGTCATCACGTGAACAAGTCCGTGGAATGAACCCCCCCCCCCCCCCTATACGCCACTTTATAAAGAGAAAACTGGGGTTTATGGGGGTATACATTATCTCATTTATTCTTGCTCTAAGACATAGGTTGATGGTACTCGTTAGAACCGCCTCAATGAGGCGGTTCTAACGAGCACCCTTAACCTATATTTGCAGTATCTATAAGAAAAATATCACTGATTTTCATCAGAAAAATTACCATTTTGGAGATGTGAAAAAATACATTATGTCGCACGGGTGTGTTATCGTAATGCAAGTTCAAAAGTGCACATCAAAGATATACGGACTCTCATTACAGGCTATTCTGCATGGCATTACGCTTACATATCCGTGAGACTTTGTGCGTTTTCTTCATATCTCAAAAACGGACATTTTTCTGATGAAAATTTTGATAGTTTTCTTATTTTCACTCCAAACATAGGTTGTGGGTGCTCGTTAGAACCGCCTCATTGAGGCGGTTCTAACGAGTACCCACAACCTATGTCTTGAAGCAGAAACAAGAAAAATAATGTTTACTCCCGTAAACCCCAGTTTTCCCTTTATAAAGTGGGGCTTAGAGTGGTGCTCTTTTCATGGACTTGTTCACGTGATGGTCACGTGATGGTCAAGCAACAGCAGACAAATCTCATGTTCACATGTTCCTCTGAAAGGGCAAAGACATTTCTACAAGGGACAAGTGAGGTATCAGTATGGTCAAGTCTGGCTAGGTTGAGGAGAATCTTGGTATGCAGGTTATTATATAGTAAATGCATGGTTAGTGTCTTTAATAATAAAATATAATCGGTTCGCCGCGACAAAAAACGATTATATTTTATTATTAAAGACACTAATCATGTAGATCTATTTAGTCTATACCGTAATTCAAAAATCAAGGGGTTTTGCAATAATTTAGCAAATTTAAGCAAAAATAGACAGCAGGCAGTGTGGCATGTTATACGACATTCTAACATGACGTTAACGTTTTTCCCATTGAACCCAGTGGAAACGTCAGCGTTTGCAAATATGCGATAATTCACGTCGTCAACGTGGTGCGTGCAATTTGGCGTCATCGTGACGTTGCATGTAAACATTTCCTTCTGTCGACATCCGCTGCAAAATAGTCCCCAAGATAACGCTTTGTTACTACTGTATTTCAGTTTAGCATCATGTTAGAATCGAAATAATTTCCTCGCACCCGGTGTGTTATCGTGATTAACACACGGTGTTGTCGGGCAGATGCGAATATTAATTCACTCCGGCTTCGCCGTCGTGAATTAATATTTCGCAATCTGCCCTCCAACACCGTGTGTTAATCACGATAACACACGGTACATGGAGATTATTTCTTAATAGACGTTTCCGAGAACATAATCTTATGCTCCGCCTACTTGGTTACTGTTGCTACGTCCCACAAGCTTTGCAGCCAATATGGCGGAAACAAAGAAAGTATGTGTAGATCTCGAAGGAGATGTATCAAGTATTCCGGACAATATTGGCGTTTCTTACTTACCGAGACATAAAACTTTGACAAAAAATAAAAGCAGTCTAACCAAAGGGCTAAGGAATTATAAATATATATACATATATATTCTACATGAGCCAACACACCCACCGCATCAGTCTGCTGAATTACTAAGACATGAGATTTCGCGCATCTCTCTTTGAAAAACCAGCAGACTATAGAAGGGCAGTTGCAATCCGCGAGGGCCCCAGTCAGACTGCGCAAATGTGCAGGCTGATCCCAGTCCTTGTTGCCCGCATAAGCCCCAACGCTGGACCCGCAGCACACCAACCATACAATATTTGTGACTGCACTGCAGTCTGAGGAGAAAAATCTGTAAATAAAAATAAAAATCCAGTCGAGTGCCTCGACCGGGGATTGAACCCACGAAACTCGGGTTACAAAGCGAGCGACACAACCACCAGGCCCGGACCAACCAGACCAGTCAGTTATGCACTCTATATGGATATTTATTATGGCCGTACTACTACATTTCTCCATACTACATAGAGATATTTGTTTCAAATGTTTAGGAGATACTAATGTAATAAAATCACATTTCCAGCTTCTTTTGACTCCGCTGCATCTGCCCTACCCCTGAGCTCAAACGGTTATCATCGTGGCACCAGGCACCATTGTAGTAGGAGGAGGAAAAAATCTGTTAAGAAAAATCCAGTCGAGTGCCCCGACCGGGGACTGAACCCACGACCTGGGGTTACAAAGCGAGTGACACAACGACCAGGCCAAAAGGCCCGGAGCAGTTAGACCGGCCACTTATGCACTCTATATGTACATGTATATACACATATACATGTTTGTTTGTTTGATTTGAGGTTTAACGTCCCCGTCAACACTGTAAAGGTAATTTTGGAGACGATGTTTCCAATTTTGTGGGACTTTTTCCCGACCTTGAGATGAAATGACATCTCAAGCCCTGCCACCCAATGAAACCAACAGGGTTAATTAGCATTGACGGGCCGACCCGCACCGCTTTTCCTTAGAAGGCTTAGATCTTCTAAACGGTTTACCAGTAGTCGTGTGCGGGTCGGTTTCAGCTCTGCGTGGAAGCATCATGCAGCCCATCTATTTCTTCAAGCCCCGGTTGGCAGGGGCCATCATATATACATGCACATATTTATCTAAATACTACAAGACAATTGTTTGACGGTCCTAATAATAAACTTCCCACACAACCCCATTACCCTGAAATGCCCTTCCCCACTACCGCGTTTCTTTGTTTGTGGGAGAAAATGGCGGTTAGTGACCAACACAGCGGCACTAAATAAAATCGATTTTTTCGATTGGATGAAACAGCGCTCTTGATTGACAGCTCGGAAACGTCTATTCAGTGCCGTGGCGCGCACACGTAGTATAACGTGACGTCAACGAGTGCAAAGTTTCTGACGTCACCACGACACAAAGACGCAGGAAACAACATGGACGCTCGAATAAAAGTTTCTCGTCGCTTTACATTCTGTAAGAAAATCTGCAAATAAATAGTTTATTTTAGCTTTAAAAAATATTTTCGAGATTCAACTGCAGTAGTAGTGCGCAGTTATTCCAACGGGCCATTCAAACCAGGAAAAGCCGAGAAGGTAAGAATTTAGCTGAAATTTCTGAAAATCTGTTAAAATGAATATTGCAAAGAATTTAACTTGCAGTTTCGTTGTTTTCCCATGTAAAAAGGTAGCATGTTATTGTTTACACTTGTAAATTAGGGACCTGAAAAGTAGGTCCGGTCTATAAACGGTCACTAGACGTATAATAGGTCAGTAGAAGGTATTATAGTCACCACAGATTATAGAGTGCAGGGGTTGGTAACTCGAAGCCATCGTAAATATATCAATTTAAGATGTACTTAAGACATACTTAAGATGACCACCGTAAAATCTATGGTCTCGCTATTCCGGTAACTGAAAACCTGTCGTATCGTTTCCATAAAGTTACGACCATCTTACCGCTTACGATTTACCTGTGTAATTTTTAATCTCGTGCAAAGGGAGCTTTCCACTTACTGTTTTCCATAGGCGACAATAGTAACCTTTTACCTGCTCCCACAAAAACTACACATACAGAATTTTTCAAACCTTACTTGTTTATAGAACCATCCTAGCCCAACAAGTTAATGAGAAAAAATCCACATGTTGACCTGCTCCTTTTCAAGTTACAGTCAACCATGTTTGTTTACATACTAGAACGGAGTAAATACAAACCAACATTTTTAAAGGAGGGGTGACCATATAAAATCAGCAAAAATTTCTTTGAGCTTGCAGATATATTTATAAAACATGCATCATTTTAGTCCCTTATACCTATCATTTTCTCACATTGAAACAAAACATGGGATATATATCCAATGGAAGCAAGTCTGGTATTTAGAACGCAACTAAAAGCCCTGTCCCAAAGTGGTGAAACCCGGCACCTCCCAGTATTTTGTGGAATGCTACCCAAAGCTCTTCGGAAACATTTGTAAGCCAGGGCATAGCAGAATAAAATAACGCTTAACATCTTACTATTAGTGATAATCCCGTGGTTTGTTTAACAACAAAGCAGCCTTGTTGGAGCCTTTTCTGCCAAAACAAGGCTTGGTAGCGGTATCATAATAGGCAAGGTTCTAAATAAACTATGGGCTTGGAAACAATGACCCAACTGGTGACCCCTTCTCTACATTTCCTTCTCATTTGCCATGCCTGAGCTCATATGAGCATCAATAACTTGAAAGTGTGCAACAGCCCACAATAAAAGGAATCACTTGGTCCCTTGAGAAACCATTTTGATCGCTATCATTACATGAAAACATTCTTGTGCACGAAAAAGGTGTGAAGTAGGAAGCGGGAAATAGAAAGTAGAAATAGGAAATAGGAAGTGAGCAGTCATGACCGCTATTTCTCAAAACCAAGAACCCCCACCCTTCCCCCACGCGGGAGACACATGGTGTCTCGAGGAAGGTTTTGAATAACAGAATTCCCAAGCGAGGAATCCCATGGTCCCTTGAGAAACTTTTTTGATCGCTATCATTACATGAAAACGTTCTTGTGCCGAAAAAGGTGTGAAGTAGGAAGAGAGAAATAGGAAATAGAAATAGGAAATAGGAAGTGAGCAGTCATAACCGCTATTTCTCAAAAACAAGACGATTGTGGTCAGTAGTACACTTATTGTACAGGCTATACTATCTTTTAGCTTATTTATTTTTTTTCTTCTTCTTTTCTTCCTTTGTTGACACACAAATAAACAGCTTGTACATAATAATTACGTACTACATATACATGTATACATGTTTATCGGAGATGTATAAATCTTTGTTTGTTTGTTTGTTTGATTTGAGGTTTAACGTCCCCGTCAATACTGTAAAGGTCATTTTGGCGACGTTGCTTCCAATTTTGTGAGACTTTTACCCGACATTGAGATGAAATGACTTCTCAAGCCCTGCCACCCAATTAAACCAATAGGGTTGATAAGCAATGACGGGTCGACTCACACCGCTTTGCCTGGACAGGCTTAGATCCTCTAAGCGGTTTACCAGTACTCGTGTGTGGGTCAGATTCAGCTCTACGTGGAAGCATCATGCAGCCTATATATTTCTTCAAGCCCCGTTGGGCGGGGGTGCGTATAGCTCTTTGTTTACATGTATTTTTATACAGGTAATTCTGCTAGTTTAAATATATAGCATATATCTGCCTTAATACAATACCATACAATACATGTATCGCATATCATTACTAAAAGAAACCCTATGTGCCGAGAAAAAAGTAGATAGATGTACAACTTCTTTTTCTTATGTTTCTTCCGCAATAGTTAAGATGAGGTTACGTCATGCCTGAGTTGTCCGTAACTTTACGATATGGTTAAGTTGTCTCCATAAATTACGGTACTTTCGAGTTACCCGCACTAATCGCTACGAGGTGATTAAGATATACTTAAGGTCGTTGTAAGTCTTAAGAGAGCTTCGAGTTACCAACCCCAGTTTTATACCGCAACCAGGCATTCTAGTAACCTAATAAAGGGGGTCGAATAACTGCACCCTATTATCGGTAGTGACCTATAATAACATCTACTGATCTATAATACGTCTAGGGACCGTTTATAGACCGGACCTACCTTTCAGGTCCCTAATTCGCAAATGTAAACAATAACATGCAAATTTTTATACACGGGAAAACAACCAAATAGCATGTTATAAGCTCTGTAATATTTATTTAATCAGATTCTCAGAAATTTAAGCTAAATTTTTACCTTCTCTGAATGGTCCGTTGGAATGATTGCGCACTGCTGCTGCGGTTGCGTCTCAACCTCGAAAATAATTTCTAAAGCTGAAATAAACTATTAATTTGCAGATTTTCATACAGACGCTAAAGCGCTGAGAAACTTTTACTCGAGCGTCCATGTTGTTTCCATCGTCTCTGCGGTGCGGTGACGTCAGAAATTTAGCACTATTTGACGTCACGTTATACAACGCGTGCGCGCCATGGCACTGAATGTCGTTTAACATGTCACGCTGTCTGCTGTCTTATTTGCTTAAATTTGCTTAATTATTGCGAAACCCCTTGATTGTTTTGAGTTGCGTTATAACTAAATACATGATTAGTGTCTTTAATGATAAAATAATAATCGGTTCGCCGCGACAATTCTATAGGGGCGAGCTTCAGCTTCTTAGGCTCACCGATTATATTTTATTATTAAAGACACTAACCATGTATTTACTATATTCGACCCCCTTTATTAGGTTACTAGAATGTCTGATTGCGGTATAAATAGTAAATATATGGTTAGTGCCTTTAATAATAAAATATAATCGGTGAGCCTTAGACAATTTTATAGGGGCGAGCTTTAGCGAGCCCCTATAAAATTGTCGCGGCGAACCGATTATATTTTATTATTAAAGACACTCATCATGTATTTAGTTTATACCGCAATTCAAAACAATGAAGGGGTTTTGCAAATATTTAGCAAATTTAAGCAAAAAAGACAGCATGCAGTATGGCATGTTAAACGACATTCAGTGCGATGGCGCGCACACGTAGTATAACGTGACGTCAACGAGTGCAAAGTTTCTGACGTCACCGCGCCACAAAGACGTAGGAAACAACATGAACGCTCGAATAAAAGTTTCTCGGCGCTTTAAATTCTGTACGAAAATCTGCAAAAAAAAAAAAAAGTTTATTTTAGCCTTGGAAATTATTTTCGAGGTTGAGACGCAACTGCAGTGGCTGTGCGCAGTTATTCCAACGGGCCATTCAAACCAGGAAAGGCCGAGAAGGTAAGAATTCAGCTGAAATTTCTGAAAATCTGTTCAAATAAATATTACAAAGATGTTTCGTCGTTTTCCCATGTATAAAAGGTTGCATGTTAATGCGTACACTTGTAAATTTGTGACCTGAAAAGTAGGTCCGGTCTATAAACGGTTACTAGAAGTATTATAGGTCAGTAGAAGGTATTATAGGTCACTACCGATTATAGCGTGCAGTTATTCGACCCCATTTATTAGGTTACTAGAATGCCTGATTGCGGTATAAAAGGATGTTTTAGGCTTATATTTGTAGAGAATGATATTTGTCCTGCTCATAAATATTAAAATGCAAACAATTGTTGGCATTTTAATATTTATGAGCAGGACAGATTTCATGCTCAAATGAGTTGTGAGTTGCTTATGGAAAAAATGTTCTTTAACCGTGGGTCCTGATGCAGTGATTTCATGCAGAACTGTTTTAACCCATTTTGTACCAGAAACACCAAAACAGGTAGTTGGCAAACAGTGTAGGCCCGGATCAGACGCCGCAGAACACGGCGTCTGATCAGGATTCACACTGTTTGCAAAAGGTTCAGCCATCCTCCTTATAAAGTTTGAAGAAAACACAACCTGGCACCCCTAAATTATGAAATTGACTCGCGCTATATATAAGGAGGAAGATTCCATTTGGTACAAAAGGGTTAATAATGTTCAGTAAAATTCTGGAGGTCCAGATTGTACAGCGAAAAGAAGATTGGGCTGCTTAATTATTTGATACTTGTGTCATAGGTATATAGCACACTTGTATTGCATTGCGGTACAAGCCGGCTTTTATAGCGACGCGGTAGAGTGTTGGCTTGTCGATCTGGCGGACCGGGTTCGATCCTCGGCCGGGTAAAGGTGTTTAGCATTTTTTCACCTGTTAAACTTGTCTTTTTTGTCAGCAAAAATATTTCTAAACTCCGTTCAGAAAATCTGAATCATCGATTTTTTCGTTTCTTCCTTTTAATACTCATTTTAGCCCATATATCTCTATGGGAAAGTTTTTGACCTGACCCTCCGCCGACTTCTCCAAAATAATAAATATTCAAATCCATGTGATGCACTTTATAAATCGATATGCAGTTACGACACACCTTACATTCGAATGGCAAGATATAGGCTCACTAGGAACGGGGAGCCACTAGCGCGATGTGCTGTCAACAGTGGTCAAAAAGAAATATACCGATATCGGATGTGGTGTCACAGCTAATGATTTTCCATGAAGTGGTCGTGCAAATAAAACATAGACGCCCTTGTAATTTACAAGAGCAGTAACCACTTCTATATATGGCTTAAAAGGGTGTGTCGAACCTGTCAGAATGTCTTAGTCTGTGGAAGAAAATTTTGATTTTGCATTTTTCTCCAAATAAATACAGCCTTTCCTGGCTGTCGCAGAGGCATATGACTTGGTGGAGAAATCGGCGGAGGGTGAGGTCTAAAACTTTCCCATAGTGATGTATGAGCTAAAATGAGTATTAAACGCGAGAATCGAAAAAATCGATTATTCAGATTTTCTGAACGGAGTTTATACAATATAGTCAACAGAACATTCGTTAGAAATCTTATCTCATGCCTTAACCGGAAACCCCAAAACGGGTACCAGGGCAAACAGTGCAGGCCCAGATCAGACGCCGCCCAACGCGGCGTCTGATCAGGGCTTACACTGTTTGCGAAAAGTAAAGTCATTTTACAAATAAATTTTGAAGAAATGGTCTCCTGGTTTTGAAATGGTCTCCTGGTATACATAAGGAGGAAGATTCCATTTGGTACAAAAAGGGTTAATTCAGAACCAAGATAATCAAAGATGGACGAACTGTCAGCCTAAGCAAAAAGAGAGATGTTCCATTGGCATTCCGTTTGGATTTTGTGACGTGTGCAGCACATTGAATCACAAGTGGGAGTTACGGCATTCTGTCCGGCATCACTCGGCAAGCCTCGTAATGCCGGACAGTGACCTTCGGGATTTTTCCATCCACCCCTCACACCCATATAAGTTTCTTATAATCCGCACCGGTATGCGAAACCATCCTCGATAGCTCAGTTGGATGCGCGTCTGACTGATGATCAAGAGGACGTGGGTTCGATATCTGCCGAGATCGACAACATTCTTTCGTGGAGATTGATCATGAAATCTTTTCTACTGTCATTCTGTCTCTTCCGCTGATTCAAGAAGGGCAGTTGTCAGTTTCTGACGAAAGAATGTATAACTCTGCCCAGTAAAAAGTAAATTGGCCAGCTCAAAATGACCTGTGTAGTGTTGACTGGGCCGTTAATCTCCAAAATAGCGAACAATCATTTTGTGCAGAGGAGATATCATTGAAACGTTTGTATTTGCTTTAAAATGACAGTCGCACTCATGACCCCCCCCCCCCCCCCCCGCCCACAAGGCTTGAAGAAATAGATTGGGCTGCTTGATGCTTCCGCACAGACGACGACATATGAGAGTACTGTTAGACAGCTGAGACGTTCTATGTCTGCCCAGGAAAAGTGGAGCGAGTCGGACCGTCCATGCATATAAACCCTATTGGTTTCATTTGGCGACAGGGCTTGAGACGTCATTTCATCTCAGCGTCGGGTAAAAGTCCCACAGAATTAGAAGCAACGTCTCCGAAAAGGCCTATACAGTGTTGATGGGGACGTTAAACCTCAAATCAAACAAATAAACAAATATCATGCGTCTGTCAACCTGTCATGTGGTCTTCTGACGCGAGGAGGATTCCGCCTCCTTCTAACAACACGGTTTCTTCTCCTCTGTGCTGGTTGTGGCCTGGCTGCTTGAACATTAGCTCCCCTTAGCTTTTGTAAATATGTTATATAAAATGGTTATCCTTTGGTAGCAAAGAATACACCACAGAACTGGAAACTGTGAAGTGTGCATGTTTTTTCTGGGCCAGACTAGCTAGTTTCGGTCAATTAGGCCTCATCCGTGACCCACAAATAAAGCCCAAAATATGACCAACTGAAATGTTAACCAACATAAAAAGAAAAATGACAATTCAAAACCCCGACTGATTTGACATGATTAAACTGGACGTTTCATGTTTCAGAGCATTGAACAGGCTTTTGTTCTCACGTTAATACAGTTTCTGTTTATACCAAATTTAACTAAAATGTTACAAGTATTTCAACATCTGCTGGATACCTGTGACCACACCTGCAGAGTACTAAGTACTTAAACAATGGCCAAAATGCCCACATGATTGGCATAACACGAAAATTGTACCCATATGATTGACATTTTGTTGATACATTTTAGCTTTTATGTTAGCTTGCACTTGCTTTTCCCGCCAAATCTAGTTTGAATAACACGTGTTATCTATGTAATGCATAATTTGAAAGTCAAGTAAAATGTCAATGGCTTTGAACAGGCTCCAATGTAAATATCTCTATGTATTATATGGTTGTTCGATACAGTGTGTAATTTTATATTAATGGATTATAATATGTTGAAAGGTAAGACGTTTCAAAATCTATCTGTTTTCATAGTCCAATCAACATAATCCTAATACACAATACATTTATTACCCATTCAACAATATATTGGTCATATGAAGTTCTTACTACTCATCAACATTATTTCAGCCATTCATGTAACAAAGTAGAAGTAAAACAAAGATCAGGAATTGATACAATTAACTTACTCCACCCATCAAAGACACCAAAGGGAAAGAAATACAAACATTAAGCGACCAGACCATAATGGAAACCTAAACAAAGGAAGGCCATAAGGACAGTTATTTTCCCACAAAATGGCCATATGGCCATCCAAAATTAAAAGACACAAGTGATACACACAGTAAGTAACAAACAACAACATAAATAAATCGCCACAGAAGAACCGCCTTGGAACGGTCAGTGGAAAGATTTCCACTGGGGGCTTAAATCGATTTTACGTGGCCACAATCCTCGCCCTTACTTCCGTCGCGATTTAGACAAATAATTTGTTCAGTCCGCATGAAGGCCTCCTAACTCATCAGTGCAACATCTCCGTGAACACAAAAAATCAAAGAACCACAGAGGTGAGACAACGGTGAGGACTCGACAGCAAGAAACCACTGAAATGCTGGAGCAAAAGAAAACCAACAGTTAGACTCCGATGGGCCCGACCAGAGACAGAGCATCAGGCACCAACCAACATTACCTTGAATTAGATCTCTCTAATTCTCAATAAGCCTTTACGTTGGAGCCGTCATAGAATCTGAGGTCTGACCCACCGGCGTGCAATTAAAGAGGGAAGCAAAGTTGCCAACCGTGATTGGGTTAACTACCATGCATGCAGTCTGTCGTATAACATCCATGTTGTACCCAATCTTTTTATATCGAAGAATGATTTTACGAAATTGGGTGCTGAAGTCATTGCGGTTATATATTTTTCTGAATTTATATACTAAGTCACCATAAAATTCGGGTTCCGATAGACCTTGTTGCAGAAGAGATTTAAGTCCAATATTGAATTTTGAAATTAAATCAGAATGGCGTCTATAAAATTTTGAAAAGGCTTTGCGTAGTTTATGGTACCGATAACCCTGATTAAGGAGTTTAGCCGTTAATAATTTATTACGAGTGTTGAAGTCAGTTACATGACTACACACTCTAGCAAATCGAATTAATTGCGAAATATAAACGCCATAGGACGGCGCACGAGGAACATCACCATCCAAAAAGGGAAAATTTACAATCTCAAAATCAAAGTCATCGCGTTTATCATAAATTTTGCACGAAACAAACCCATCTACAATAGATAGATGTAAATCCAAAAACGGGGCCTCGGTATCAGAAGAATTTGCTTTATTTAACTGACGTTCTGGGGGTAAATCTGACTGATCAAACCATCGAAATAGGTATTATCAATATTTAATAAATCATCTAAATATCTAGAAGTGGAGCTAAAAGCTTCAATAATTTCAGATTGGTTATCAATAGAAAGCGCCAACATGAAGTCTCTTTCATAACAATACAAGAACAGATCAGCCACAAGAGGTGCGCAATTCGTACCGATCGGAATACCCACAATTTGTCTAAATAACTTAGTACCGAATCTAATATAAATATTGTCAAGTAGAAAGGTGAGGGCATCACACACTTTCTTACATGACCAAAGTGTATAATTCTTATGCTCTTTAGAAGTGAAAAATGCATTTCTGACATTACATGCAAGATCGAGAGAATCTTCTCTGTGAAAAGCCCATTCAATTAAATCATTAAGCTTTTCTTTTATAAGATTATGAGCCTGTGTAATGAAAATGGCATCATTTTACAATCTGCCAACACTATTTGGGTCATTAAGATTACATGCCTGTGTAACCACGTTACAAAAGCAGCTGTGCAGTTTGATCTCAATCTTTAACCCTTGTCCTGCTGAATATTCAAATATGCCACTCCCAATACTGATTATCAACCAATCAGATTATTTGATGCAAATTATTGCAACAAATTCACAATCTGACTGGCAAACAATGTAGATCCTGATCAGATGGCTTCGTCAGAAGCCATCTGATCTGGATCTACATTGTTTCAAAGATAAGGCATATCCGGGATTAGCAGGACAAGGGTTAATATGCATGAAGTCTGTTGCTGTTCAAGCACACATTGAGAAGCTACTTTCTGATTAATTATCCCATTGCGACAACACACCCGCGCGCTATAGTGCAATTTTTTCACATCTTCAAAATGGCTACTTTTCCTATGAAAATCAATGGTAAGTTTCTTATTTAAACTGCAAACATAGGTTGTTGATGCTCGTTAGAACTGCCTTATTGAGGCGGTTCTAACAAGTACCCACAACCTATGTTTTTCGTTAGAACCACCTCATTTAAGGTATGTTTGGAGCATATATAAGAAAAGTATTTTTTTATTGTTGTTGTTGTTGTTTTACAGCCCTTTCAAGATTATTTCAATCATTTCGAGCTGATCATAAACCATAGGTGAGCCAAAACTGAAGCACCCAGAAGAAAAACAACCGGATCTTACGTTGCAGCATCCCACTTGTGGCCCGAGCAGGGCAGTTTTGCTATATAAAGTAGGATTAAAGAGGGGTGTTCATTTCATGGACTTGTTAACAAGATGTGACTTTAAGTCTTCACTGAGAGCATATTTGAAGACAAAATTTCTCTCGATATTATGTTATTTAGATTCTTGAGGTAAGACTCAACCAGCACTCTTACCAAGTTTAGCATATGAGTATTGACCAGACCAGTGGTAAATACTGCAGTTAACTGGTCACTACAAATTAACTGCATTTGGTAAGACTCAAGACGGCCCAGTTCTTCCCCACCCCCAGTCTCCAAATTCACACAAGAATTATTAGTAAACAGAAACATTTGGGGGGGGGGGGACTGGGCCGGCCTAGTTCTTCCCCACGCCCAATCTCCAAATTCTATTTAGATTTGGGTGCCAAACATTTGTGGCTTATTATATCTGTATAGTTATTACCAGTTTATATATTAAAAAGCAAAGAAAATTCAACATAGATGCCGGAATTGTGATGGATATTTTATTGCATCTCCTTGAATGATGTAGCATAGAGCAAATTTTGTCATTAAAGCTAAAAGGATTCAGAACTTATTCAGAATGGTCTCTTTTCTCCTTTTCTCATTTTTAACAAATTGTGAGCCAAAAATTACTCGTCGACTATGGTTCTAAAATAAATTTAGGTGGGGAAGAAACTGACTGGGTGGGGAAGAAACTGACTAGTCCCCCCGGGAAAGAACCGGGTCGGCCCAGTTCTTCCCCCGGGGAAGAAACGGGCCGGCCCAGTTCCTCCCCGGGGAAGAACCGGGCCGGGGGAAGAAACTGACCGTTACACCGGAAACGAAAATGTCTATTTCGAAGTGTTATAAAACTATTTGGTGGACCATCCTCTCTCAACTATATGCACTGCTCCACATCATAGTCAAACTTAATATCAAGATTTTGCTAGATCAAACGTTACCTGCAGGGGATGTTAGTCACAAACAAAATGTCTACAGACATTTCCAAAGGGGCATAACTCGATTAATTTTTGGTGGACCGTAACCTCAAAACAATAAGCACTGCGACACATAATGGTCTAACTATATATGAAGTTTTCTGCTACATCGGATAGTGATTGTAGTAGAAGTTAGCTACAAACAGAATACTTACAGAAATATGCAAAGGGGCATAACTTTATTTATATCTGGTAAGCCTTAACCTCAAAATAGTATGCGCTCCACCACATTATGGTCAAACTATATATCAATTTTCAGCTTGATATGCGCTGCTCCACATCTTGGTGTAACTATATATCAAGTTTCAGCTTGATTGGTTCTAAATTGTAGGCAAAATTGCTTACAGACACTTTCAAAGGGACATAACTTTGTTTTTAGCTCGGCTTACGAAAGTAAGGGGGAGCTATTGCCATATCCCCGGGCGTCCGTCGTCAGCGTCAGCGCCCCAATTTGGTTAAAGTTTACCTGCAAGCTCTTATATGTGATGTTATACAAGTTTATTTTGAATATATAATTAACAATTGCTGAAAAACAATATTTAACATTATCATTGTACTTCATTTTACAGGTTTTTTGGCTTAAATTGGACTTTTTGCTTTGGTCGCCATGAGGCGAACAAACCGGGTCTAATGACCAGATTTTAATTGTTCCATTGAGGGGCACGTGACCTGATAAACCAATCAGGTTTTCCGATGAACCGTGGCTCATGCAATTACCGAAAACAGTGTACTTAAATATCGAAAAAGGGGTTCCTGTAATTACCGAATACTAGGCCTGCTCAGGCAGAGAGGAATGAGTCAGACCATCCATTGCATATAAGCCTTTTGGTTTCATTGGGCGACAGGGCTTGAGAAGTTATTTCATCTCAATGTCTGGTAAAAGTCTTACAAAAATGGAGGCAATGTCTCCAAAATGACCTAAACAGTTTTGACGGGGACGTAAAACCTCAATTAAAACAACAATTACCGAAATAAAAAAGGTTTCTATATGGTGAAAAAAAAATCATTTTGTGGAAATATCATATTGTAAACTTCTAGACCTAAAAGTCATTTC
The DNA here is from genome assembly GCA_963580285.1 of Lucinisca nassula. NCBI lineage: Eukaryota > Metazoa > Mollusca > Bivalvia > Lucinida > Lucinidae > Lucinisca > Lucinisca nassula. The sequence continues at coordinate 120,378,691 of OY757013.1, read as the reverse complement.
CGCAAGTTTCACATTATAAACATGGGAACAGATTAAGCGATTTCTAATAATGATCTATTTTGGTTCCTGTGAAATAATACATATATTTATTAGCCTTAGCAATTCCGTGAAATATAGTTATTACTCTTTAAGAGCATAATCGAGCAGTGAAATCGCACCATGTCACCTCCAAGAAATCCCAGATCACACAAGAATATCCAAAGATACTTTAATTTTCTTTTCTTTGTTCTTCACTCCAACTTAACGTTGAAAGGTTTCTCTATACATCACGAAAGCACGCCTATGTAATTTTGACCCCCTTGAAAAATAGAAGTGAAGGCAATAATCAGGAATCGATACAATTAAACCACAGCTCCCATCAGAGACACTAAGAGAAAGAAATACAGATATGAAACAACTAGACTCTAATGGAAACATCACTAGCGGAAAGCCAAAAGGACAGTTACTTTCCCACAAAATGGCTATTTGGCTATCCAAAGAAAAATAATATAAGCGATACACACACTCAAAGAGAAACTTTTATATTATAAAACTGAGGTTTACAGGGGTAAACCATATTTTCTTAATTCTGCTTTGAAATATAGCTTGTTGGTATTCGTTAGAACCGGCTCGGAGGTAAAGTTCACAATGTATTTGTATAGGCGTGTCTTCGTAATGTAGAAATTAAAGCACTGACAGCTCTGGTGGGTCGATTGTCTCTGTGGGTAGCCTGGGAAAAATAGTCCTGAACTGAGATTTAGACTGTTTTATTTATCACTAAGGGGTATGAGAAAACCACCATTTTTCAAAGGGAAACACCTGACAGATTTTTCCCCGCAATTTTTCGAAGGGAGACAACTTTCGGGACTTTCTGTTCGCTTTTGTACAAGCCCTTTTACACAATATACCTTAGGCGCGTAATGTCGAGCGAAACCGTGTCTTTGTTTCGTTTGCTTTGCTTATGGTGCACGAACCCTCGACACTTGGACCTTGCTCTTTGGTTCGGGGCTTTTTGTGATCAGCTGCATTGTGTGCGAGAGGCGAGGGCGAAGATCCCGCCACACCTTCAAAGTGATTTTTTTCTTATGCATCTTGTGACGTTTTCGCTCGACACGACCTGCATTATAACATTGAATAATTGACCAATCTATGCATCTCACTATCATTATGATTATTATTATTATTATTATTATTAATATTATTGCTAATTTTGATAGCTCAGATACTCTGGCAAACTTGCAACCGTCATCTTTCACCGCTTTGAGTGTCGAAGAATGATGTAATGAAATGTTTGCACCAGGCTAACATCCTTTAAATGGAGACGGCGCAGACCCGACTTTTCCTAGGGAAAACTGGGGTTTGCAAGGGAACGCGTTATTTTCTTCTCGGGGGCGTGGGTTGTGTGTGTCCGTTGAAGCCGCCCATCCAGGGCGGTTCTGGCGGGCACCTACGGCCTGTGTTCTTTATTATAATATTTAATTTCACGCCCGGAAACTAACAATTTTGGAGAAATAAAATATTTCATATAGCAATTAAACAACTAGCCAATCCATGCATCTGCATATTAATAAATTAGATAATATTGTAGGCTCTAAATGTTACCTCTTTGCTTGTCGCCGGTGGATGCGGTGCTTTTTTTTTTTTTTTTTTTTTTTTTTTTTTTGTTTGGCCACCAAGTTCACAACTCGTTAAACTACTGTACATAAAGAAAACTGGGGTTTGCAGGGGTATACATTATGTTCTTACTTTTTCCCGTAGACATGGGTTGTAGGTGCTCGTTAGGGCCGCCCCACCAAGGCGGTTCTGGCGGTCGCTTACTATCTATGTTTTTGACTGATAATAAGGACAATATATCTCATTGATAACAAGGTGGTCATACAATTATACTGGAAGGGGAGATAACTCAAATACCCTGAAAATCAACCGTTTTCGAGATTGCATGTATCATTGGACAACTGATCATTACATGCATCTGAATATTTATTATTTTGATAATTTTGTGAACTCTGATAATTGTGCGGCCAAAATGGTGCCACTTACATTACCGACAGTTGATGTGATCGTTCTTGGCATCAGATCAAAGGTCAAAAAGTATGACTTTGCCATATCTTCTAAACTATAAGAGTTACACTTCTGAAACTTTGCTTATCAATTAGAACGTTCCTTTGCAACTTTTTTTTTTTTTTAACTTACATGTAGTTTTGGCTAGCTAATACATAGTTATTAGTGTTATTATTAGAAAAAGCGGGTATTTGCGATGTTATACCATCGACTGCAAATCTAGTTTTACTTGAAACTGTACAACTGTCAGACTGTGAACCCACACTCTGCATCTGGGCCTCGCTCGACACTTGAAAAACTATGGCATTATTTGTACATCTGGGTTTCCTATCTCGGATGGGCGGTATAGTTTCACTGTTTTTGTGTTTTTTTTTTTGTTTGTTTTTTTTAGTCAAAAACATGTTGTGGGTACTTGTTGGGACTGCCTCGATGAGGCAATTCAAGTCGGTGTCCTCAACATGGCTTTGTTAAGGGATAGGAAAAATTCCTCGAGAGTTGTCCTTGTTGATGTTCCTTTGCTTTATGAAGCAAGGATTATTTGTATGTTTACCACGATAATCCAGGGTCTTTGCGGGACACCGATGCGGATTTTGGTTCTCGCCGGCGTTTCAGAGATCTTATTTTTCGTTTCGGTAAGGTCTGTGAACTTGGCACCTAAGGACCACTAACGTGTGGGTTCATTGTCTGACCAGTTGCGATCGATATTCATACATTATTTTTCTATGCATATACATGTATACAATGTTTCCTATCATTTTTGATTATAACATTATCAACAGTAATGACATAGGAAAAGTTGCTCTTGTAAGGGTGTTCACACACACACACACACACACACACACACACACACACACACACACTTAGCCCTTTGGCATGGATCGTGGTTGCTGTTTTTTTTTTTTTTTTTTTTTTTTGGTTAAGGCGGGCGCCGGCATTCTGTGATTGGGCCAGACGTAGGGTAAACTTTACGAGTTGTGATCTGTTTTACACATTATATCACAATGACACTTTTCCGTTTAATGCTTTTTCCTTTTCTTTTTTTGTAGCCGAGGTGCTTGCATCCCTTTGACTAAACCTTGATGTTATTACCCAGTATACAATGAAATTTACAATTTTCTTTGCACACGACAACCATTTCTTTTTTCTCTCTTTCTGAAAGGAGGGGGTACTTGACATTTCATATGAATTTTCAGCCTGTCAGATATACCTGCAACAAAACGATGTCGGGGTTTATCTAGCTGCGAGACTGTCGCCATCGCCTGCAAAATAATCTTTGATCCCTCTTTTCCATACTGTACAAATAAGTCTCGTAAATATGAACATCTCACAGTAACCATTATATACTCCCCAACATCCTTATTGTACTGTTGTATGGGTTCAAAGAGAAAACACGCTTTTGTCAAATATTGTGTTGTCTCTAACAGAAGACAATATATCTTGTAGAGAAAGATGACCACCTTCGGTCTTTTTTCTGTATATTCCTTACATTTTATGGTACTTCATTGGACCAGGCTGTATCAATGAACAGTATTATGAGGATGTTGTGGTGTATCATTACATGATTCCAGGATCCAGTAAATTGTTGTATACATTCCAATATTTTATATTGCAATCAATATCCAATGATTACCTTTCACTATGCTGCTCATCTAGTACTCATACTTATTTATTTTGTGTTCACTTATGTTCTTACTATTGTCGGGAGTTCTGTTTTCGATGAGTGCATGGACGGGGTTGTGGGGACTCTCTGCCAGAAAATAGTACTCTATGACCTATGGGTATCTCTGTAGATCAATGGAGAGTCTCCATAGGCCTGTTTCATGCATTCACCACGATCAGTAGCCATAGATGCATATACTTTTCATTCAAGCATTTTCTCTTTATGAATATTATCCTTTTTGGAGCCACATCCTTTCTTAGCAAGGTAAATGCCTTCCTGAAAAAAAATGTTCATAGAGGAATGGGTTCTCACCCTTTAGGCTATGGCGTCTTGACAGCGGTGCCCACTCGGAGAGTGGGTCGAATTAGCACCCGCAGTCCTTGCCTAGGGCAGATCTTGGTGATATAACACGTTTGTAATTGTTTGTTTAACATTTCAAGAAATGACCATCATATTACACGGAGTATGGGCGTTATTTAAAGGAGCTTTGAGCTATGGTGATACCTAATTATCTAGCCTTTCTGCTTTGTTATATTGATAATGCGTTATTATATATTCTATTTGTTTATTTGTTGGCACATACAGTACCTCAGAATTAGACGTTTTCCTAACTAATATGCAATGTAACTTTACTGGTTCGAACATCGTTGGAACGATGAATATATGTTCGAGACGGAGGTATTTTAGGGCTCTGGTGTTGTTTTCAGAGCGCCATGCCCGAGGGGTATAGTTCTGCTAGATAGGGTGTGTTGTTTGTGCTCATTCGAATCGTCTCATCGAGGCGTTTCTGGTGGGAACACATGATCTCCCTTTTCGTGGTGGCATGTCGGTCCTGAATTATTATTATTATTATTATTATCATTCTGAGCTGGAGCTTTGGGAAGTCTCCGCTGAGACTTAAGACATGTTTGATTTAGCAAATGTAAATGGACCATCTGTGTTCGAAACATTGAAGTTACACTGTAATATACTATGTCAAAATTAAAACAGCCATTCAATATCCTCTTTTTTGCATGCGTATTACTTTTTTCCTGTTTTTCTCTATTCTTACTCATGGATTGGTGGGTGACTGGGCGCGCGTGTGGAGTGACTACTCCATGTATCGTGGTGCTTGTCAAGTTAAAATAATGGCAATTTTCCTTTTCATTGTACTTCTTTCATCTGTAACATGAATTCATTTCGAAGTAAGAAGCACTTTGCCGTCATGCCAGTTTGGCGTTATGGAGGTTGTTTTATCCTTTTATTTCACTTTTTTGTATTAACAGCAGTATATAAACATTCACTACTGACTTTTTCAATATTACAGTCGGTGCAAGACAGCGAAAAATTGGGTCTTAATATCCATCTATATAACTTCTACCGTCGTGCAAAACCAAGTAGCAAAATAATCGAAAATATTGAATTTACGTCTAGTATTTCCGTGATATTTTTTTCATGTCTGCTTACAGTTTGGCTTGTGTCTCTTATATTTTTATCCGGCGATGTGCATCCGAACCCCGGACCGCTGTCGGAGCATTCACTAAATAGCTCAGTCTCTTCATTAAGTACAAATGCAACGGTTTCTAACTTCTTACATCTTACTCACAACTTATCCATTGTTCACTATAATGTGCAAAGTATTTTTCAAAAATTGGATATATTACATACAGAACTGATTGACTTTGACATCCTCTGCTTCTCTGAAACATGGCTTAACACATCCATAGACATGGAAGATTTAATGTTGCAGTCTTTTAACAGGCCTGAGAGGAAAGACCGAGCTGGAGATTCACATGGGGGCGTTATACTGTACGTCAAAGAAGGGCTACATTACAAGCGTCGTAACGATCTAGAAATACAGAATGTAGAAAGTATTTGGATTGAAATTGCAAATTCTCATAAACGTATCCTAGTAGGCCTATTCTACAGACCTCCCAATTCGAACTCTCAACTTTTTTCCAACATTGAAGACTCAATTGGTCTAGCAGTTGATACAGGTATAAATGATATAATATTAACCGGTGACTTTAACCTTAATGTGTATAACAATAGCGCTATAAGAAAAATTGAATCAGTCTGTTCGCAGTATTCCCTATATCAGTCTATCAACGAACCCACTCATTTCACAGAACACTCATCATCTATTATCGATTTGCTTTTTACGAGCAACAGAGAAAGTCTTATTGCCAGTGGTGTAGGTGAACCCTTCCTACAACAAAATATACGATACCATTGCCCGATATACGCCATTATTAAATTTTCAAAGCCTAAATACAAATCTTTTGTACGACATATTTGGTACTATGACAGAGGCGATTACAATGCACTTCGAAACAAGGCACGTCTTGTTGACTGGAATTCACTCCAGGATAATGACATTGATGTTTATGCAAATAACATTACTAATCATGTCTCCGCTTTAGCCACAGAATGCATTCCAAATAAAATACTTAGAATTAAACCTCAGGAACCTCCTTGGATAACATCACATATTAAAAAAATATAAGGAAACGCAAAAGGTTATACAAAAAAGCTAAAAGAACAAATACCTGTATGGACTGGACCAAATTTAAAACATTGCGCAATAAAACAACACAAATGATCCGCGATTCGAAACAAGCACTCCATGAAAAAATTACTGCAAAACTTACTTCACAAACTCTCTCTTCTAAGGACTGGTGGTCAACTTTAAAATATTTTATTACGCCAAATAGCAAATCTCAGCTACCCCCTATCGAACATAACAATAAATTGTATACCGATGACCATGACAAGGCTAATATTTTAAACAACTACTTTCAGAGCCAGTCGAGTCTGAACGACAAGAACGCACATTTGCCAGCTATCTTGCCAACATCAGTAACATCAGAATTAAATAGCATTGTCTTAACAACAGAAAAAGTTGAATCTCTGCTTAAAATTTTACCAGTCGATAAAGCAACTGGTCCCAACGGACTCAGCAATCGTATCATACGTGAACTGTCTCAAGAACTATCTAATCCTTACTGTTCTCTTTTCAATCAGTCATTACGTACTGGTCTAGTTCCAAGTTCTTATAAAGAAGCAAATGTCTGTCCTGTCCCCAAAAAAGGCGATTTGTCTGTTGTTTCTAATCACAGACCTATCTCACTACTCAACTCGGAAGATAAAGTACTCGAAAGACTTGTATTCAAACATTTCTATAACCATCTTCGAGATAACAATATTCTCTCTTCTTTACAATCCGGTTTCATTCCAGGTGACTCCACCATTAATCAATTAACATACCTCTACAATGTCTTTTGTCAAGCACTGGATGAGGGTAAAGAGGTGAGAGCTGTCTTCTGTGACATCAGCAAAGCTTTCGACCGTGTCTGGCACGACGGCCTAATATTGAAATTACAATCAGCTGGTGTCACAGGAGAAGTACTTGCCTGGTTCAAAAGCTATCTGAATAACAGAATGCAACGTGTAGTTATACCAGCTGCCACATCTGACTGGGCATTTATTCGTGCAGGGGTTCCACAAGGTTCGATCCTCGGTCCATTACTTTTCCTTGTTTATATAAATGACATTGTTACCGACATAGGCTCTAACATACGCTTATTTGCCGACGACACAAGCCTATTCATAGTTGTTGATGACCCGATCTCCGCTGCAGGATGTATCAATACCGATCTTCAAAAAATATCACGATGGGCAGCCACATGGCTAGTTTCCTTTAACCCCACAAAGACCGAAGCTCTTCTGGTGTCTCGCAGATTGATTAGAAACAGGCATCCACCAATTTACATGCAAAATCAACCTATTACGGAAGTTGATAATCACAAGCATCTTGGAATATACTTTTCCAGTGACTGTACTTGGCATCGTCACATCAGCTATATTATTGAAAAGGCATGGACAAGGATTAATATTATGAGAAAACTTAAATTTAAATTAGACAGAAAGTCATTAGAAACTATATACTTAACTTTTATAAGGCCTATACTAGAATATGGAGATGTACTCTGGGATAATTGCAGTCAATATGAAAAAAATGAGTTAGATAAAATTCAGAATGAAGCAGCAAGAGTCGCGACTGGTGCAACAAAATTAGTATCTATAAACGACCTATATAATGAAATTCAATGGGAAAGTCTCGAAGAGAGACGTAAAAAACATAAACTGACTCTATTTTATAAAATGAAAGCTAATCTCTGTCCGACCTATCTTTCGTCCCTTGTTCCACAAACTGTCCAATACAGATCACGCTATAACCTAAGAAATTCCAACGACCTTGATCAAATTAATGCCCGAACTACACTCTATTACAACTCGTTTCTACCTTCTTCTATCAGGGCATGGAATGAGCTCTCAGAAGCAGCGACACAAATTGAATCTGTAAATGTTTTTAAAAATTTTCTAAACAAAGACAAAACACTTGTTCCCAAACATTATTACAGCGGCAAACGAAATCCCCAAATCTTGCATACGCGCTTAAGAACAAATTGTAGCTCCTTAAATCTCCACCTCTTTCTAAAGAATATATCTGTCTCACCTCTATGCAGCTGCGGGAGCATTGAAGACAACCAACATTACTTCTTCCACTGTGTGCAATATCAGAGACAGCGAGGGGAACTCTTAAATGAAATCTCAAGGTACGCTACCCCAACCTTAAAAGTAGTTCTTTATGGCGACCCATCACTATCCTACGACATAAATGCTGCCATATTCGCAAATGTACACAAATATATTATCGACACGAAACGCTTTTAAATATGCAAATGAACTCTACGACGACTCTCCTACCAATTCACAAGATATATGGATCCGTTACCTATACCTCGCGCCCTAGCACTCGCCAACCCTGCTTGATTTTATTTTTTTTCTTTTCTTTTGTTTACTTTTGTACCGTACTATATTTTCTCTGTTTTCTTTTTATGGCAGTTCTTACTGCATTTCATCCAAAGTTTCATTTATTTATTTATTTATTTATTTATCTATTTATTTTGTTTTGTAAATATATCTATCTTTTGATATGTTCCTTTTTTCTTTTTCCACTTCTAATTATTCAATTAGTTATATGTCAGTATATGATCCTAAGTACACATTATTTGACAAACAACCACCTGAAATAGTACAATATTAAGCATGTAAGGAGAAGAACTCAATAAGTACTTGTGTTTTCGTTCTTATCCTATGATTTGTTTGTATTTACTTGCTTGTATAATTTATATTAATTCCGAAATAAATATGTTTAAACCAAGCCCTGTCCCACTGTAATAGGGGTCAACTCTTAAAGGAAAGAATTTGCCCCCCCCCCCCCCCCCCCCCCCGCGCGCTAAGGAGCAATTTCTTCCCTGTAAGCGTAGCTATTTTCTATAAGGACTTATAAAATACCAGGATAGACAGCTTAGCTAAAATCTCGCAATCTCGTGTGAATCACTGTGCAGGTGTACTCAGTGAAATAAACTGTATCACTAATTCTTCCTGCATTTTTAAGCATTTGTTTTAGATTTTGGTTCCATGTCGAAGAGAATTTCGATTTTTAAAGTTGGTGAAAATTGCAATTTATAGAACTATTAAACAATGATTTTATTACGATAAAACTGAGGATCTTCTCCATTTACATCATCTTAAAACATCGACTACAGAGCACTACAAATCATATTTTGAAATGAAATTTGTCTAACACCATATCTCATACCATTTTAAAGTTATACTGGCAACAAACAGGCTACGTAAACTAGGAGATTAAGCGTGAGATTTTGCCAGACTAGGGCTTAGTTACATTTTAAAGGTCTTTGCCGTTGTCTAGATTTCCTACAAGTCAGTGAAAGTCAAATGGACTTCAGCAGTGAAAAGCTACTGCGCTTTATAACTTTGGGTCTACTGACAAACAATCGACCCAAAACGCATCATGGAACACCCCTACAAAGCGAAACCGGGGTTTCAAAGAGCTCGAACCAGTTACCCTCAGTGCCGATTTCAAACGGTCTAACTCCTCCAAGTAGACATAAATGACGAGGTCTGACATTTCTCACCAACGTTTTTGATATTTTTCCTTATTTCTGTATCACAAACGCGGTTTTAACGAGTACCCACAGTCTCTGTTTCTGAGAAAAATTAAGGAAAACTGTGTATATACAGTGAAATTCCGCTATTAAGACCACCTACAATAAAGACTAATTTTGTTTTTAAAAGCTTATTTAGTAGGTTGCAGTTATTCTGTCTTTGTGTTTTCTGCATACAGTGTCTTCCGGTCAGAGACAACCTTTGGGACTGTTCAAAAGTGGTCTTAAAGACCACTTTTGAACAGTCCCAAAGGTTATCTTAAGCTTAATATAGGTATTTTACTGTAGCTGTAAACCCCACTTTCTGTATATGAAGTTGCGTATACAGTGGTGTTCATTTCACGTACTTGTCAGCGTGATTCTACTCAAACTTAATTTGTACATTGGAAACCCAAGTTGGTCTGATTTGCGTCTCTACCAGAAGCCACGACACTTGTAAAAACTGCGGTAAAGCTCTCCTATTACTTTTCGACTTCAGCATGTTTTTGTTAGTCAACCTGTATTTGAAGAGCCATATAATTTTAAAGAAACCTGATCATTAAAAGTTATCAGCTGGAAACAAAAATTACCACTTTCGGCTTATAAGGGACTATTACTTAAAATCGACATGAACTCGATCTGCGTCTGACGGTAGGCCAATTATTAAAGGTACAATTATGCATGACAGCATGAAGAAATGAACAATCTCTTTTCATAGTCGTCACATGCAGTCTGTGAATGAGTGAATGTTTGAGTTTTACGTCTCACCAACAGCTAAGATCATACGGAGGCCTCGATTTAAAGACTCATCCGAAAGTCTGGAGAAGCCTGGAATCGATCCTTCGACCCCTGGTTAACATGGCGAGTACCATTACCATCACACCAGGGAGGCTTCTAAACATATGCTGTTTGTGTGAACAACCAGCCGTCCTTAGCCATGGAAACAAACGAAAGACATAGTGACATAAATATAAACATACAAACCGAAAAAAAAAACATGTACACAACAACTAGACCAAAAGAAAAGAAAGATTTAGCGACATTTAGACATGCACAAAAACATAACATCACGTGTAACAACATATAAGTTGGCATTTTTTGTGAAATCTTGAACCGACTTTTATATAGTAAAGCTGGGGTTTACAGGTGTATACATTACTTTTCCTTATTTCTGCTCCAAAACATAGGTTGTGGGTACTTGTTAGAACCGCCTCGACGAGGCGTTACTAACGAGTACCCACAATAAGAGCGATCTGAATGTCGCAGTGCTGATAGAACATGGTTGCTGATGCCTTAGCTTTCCGCTGAGCACATTTCTGTTCGGCTCCACTGATTCGTTTTTCTTTTGCTCACCAAAACCCTTTCTTATTAGGCCCTTGCCACTTTGTTCGGTCCTTTGCAGTTTGTTCCTTCGACTAAGTTGGTATGCTGAATTACTTGAAGGTTGTCTTTGAGGTGGCTCTTCTATCGCTTCTTCTGACTGTCAAGGGTGCGTTTTTTCACATGCAGTTCTCCATAGAGGATTAGTCGGTCACATGCTGCGCTAGCTTTCGCAGTCATGGCATCGACTTCATCATCAATGTGCACAACTCCTTGACAATGTGTTCCCAATGTACGCGGCCTTGTCTACAACTTGCAGCCGTCTGCCTTTCACTGTGATGGTAGTCTCCTTGTAAGGCTTTCCAGGTGCTGGCTGATATTTTACCTTAGACTTTTTATGTTGATTGTGAGATTAGGTATTTTTAGTTGGAACACCCTTTGCCTTTTCATCAGCAAAAGGGAACTCGTCTAAAACCTCTGCCTGCACCTTGGATTTTTAGGTTGAAAAGCTGCCTATCAAAGCGCACCTTATAGGTAAACTATTGTAACCATCGTTGAAAACATCTGTGCACATGACAGAAAACACCATGTTGAACAGCGTTGGCGTTGCTTGGCTCCAATAGTCAGACTAGGTAAACATATCCGTGTGATACAGCGCATTCTTTCATGTTTCCAAAATGGTTACTTTTCTTTCGAAAATTTGTGATATTTTTGAAAGATGATACTCATATCAAGTTATATGTCAACGAAATTTTACTTCAGGTACCGGACCCAACTACAGCGCTTCCGGCTTCTTCGAACATACACTAAATAAAAATAGTCCTTAAGACCAAACGTGACAGTATTAGATGAGGACGGAACTTCAGAAAAGTTCTAAATACTTAACATGCTATTTATCTTTTACAAATAAATTGGCACAGAAAGACGAGTTCTGAAAAGAAAACAATACCCCGTGACTATTTTCCTTCGCGCTTTCCGATGCTATTTGAGCCGGGAAACAGCATTTCCTTCACCCAGTGAAGAACCAGAACAGCTTGTGCATCCCTACAGTCTGACCTGAGACTTCTCTTGCTGCATGAAGGAGCATTGAGCCCTTAGCTATACGAAGATTCTGATCAGACTTCGTGGATGCGCGGGATGATCTGAGCCTTCGCTGGAGGCACATGCAAATTGTGGGAAATGTTGTGTCCCGGCTCTTTCAGATAACTGGTTTGGGATTTCCCGAGTTTCTGAGCTTTAAATGAAAGAAAGGGATTTCTGATTAGCTCATTGACATGATGGGAAACAATATAAGAATCTTATATGGGTGTGAGGGGTGGATAGAAAAATCCGTCCCGAGGGTCAGTGTCCGGCACCACGAGGCTTGCCGAGTGATGCCGGACAGTGATCCCGAGGGACGGATTTTTCTATCCACCCCTCACACCCATATAGGATTCTTTTTCTTGCAAACCTTCCATTTCTTAGCACGGATTTTTAATGCTGCAGTCACTTCGGTTACCAACGTCCGCCATATTGTGTTGACCATGCAGGAATGTTTAGTGACGTCACGTAACGTGCTGTGACGTCAACCTTAACGACGGCGCATACAAGGTCGTATTCAACCAGTGCATTTGTCAAACACGCGATTATATTCTATTTTGGGTCGGAACACCAGGGTCAGAACATAAATTTCTATCCCAGGGTAAAATCACGGATTTCTTTGTCAGGTGTGCAAGAATGTACATGTCAGTGTAGATTCTGGCGAGACTGCTCGATTCGTGCGTCTTATCAGGATCTACAAGGTTTGCAAAGATAAATGCATTTCGACCTCGGGGTCTGCAACGGTCTACAGGGTTAAACGGGCTAGTTCGCTTCTCTGTGATTATACAACCCTTTTACTGACCAACATAGAACACAGTTATTCACCTGCCTTCGTGAGCTCTAATTACAAAATATGTGTTGTAAGCTGAGTTTTAAATCAAGTTGTGTACTTTCACCAAAAAAACGTGAAGACAGCGATCAGACGCTACACCAGATAAAACAGGGACTGGATCGGGCGCTTGGCCATCAAGTACCACTTGTTGTGAGCGCTCAGAGAGCTATGAGCTAATCCACCCTGAGTTTGGATCGTCTTATCCCATAATAATCCGATTTATAAAATAGCCTCCTGTGAGGTATCTTGTCGAAGGTCTTGACGAAGTCCATGATAATTAGATCAGTCTGTTTGTGACCCCGGTTAATGGCCTCATCCAAATTGCTCACCATGTCATGGTAGAATTGGACTAGTTGGGCTTCATAAGACCTTCGACTTCGGAAACCCTGCTGACAGTCATAAAGACCAGTCACCAGTCATCTGGTACAGTGCCCTGAGCAAGTGCTTCATTAAAGATAAGGGCCAGCAGAGGAGATATTTCAGCACTACATGCCTGAAGCACCCAGACGTTCAGGCCATTAGGCCCAGATACAATGTTCAGCTTATCCAGCAGTTTTACGACCCTCTCCGGACCAACTTTAATGCTCCCCATAGAAAGAAACGGGTTTTTACCTTTTGATGGTAGTTCATCATCAGCTTCACGCGTAAACGCTAGACGAAAACTGTATTTTTTTTTTTTTTTTTTTTTTTTTTTTTAACATATATTTGCCTTATCGCGCGATTCAGTTTTCAAAATTCTATCTTATCCCAAATGCTTCTTTATAGGGACTTTGCAAATGATCATTTTTTTTTAACTTTTCCATTCTTTTTCCTTCTTGCACTTCATTGTGATACAAAAGTCACAGCTTCGTAAGTTTTATTTTGTTTGTTTGATTGATGTTTAACGTCCCCGTCAACACTAAATAGGTCATTTTGGAGACGTCGCTTCCAATTTTGTGGGACTTTTACCCGATATTGAGATGAAATGACATCTCAAGCCCTGTCGCCCAATGAAACCAGTAGGGTTTATAAGCATGGACGGTCCGACTCGCACTGCTTTTCCACGGTAGGCTTAGATCCTCTTAGCGGTTTACCAGTACTCGTGGGCGGTCGGATTCAGCTCTGCGTGGAAGCATCATGCAGCCCATCTATTTCTTCAAGTCCCAATGGGCGGGGGCCGTAAGTTTTATTTTAAAGTCCTTTTAATAAAGTTTTAGGATCTTAAAAAAAAAAACAAAAAAAAAACATTTAGTGGATAAAGTTTTAGATGATGGTTCACAACATAACTCAGACCGACGAGACCAAACCTATTGGATGCTTTTTAAAAGCAGCCAACTTGTTGAGAAGTTAATATTTTCCTCTGTATTACCTCCCTTACTTCCCTGTGTTAAAGTTTACCTGCAAGCTGTACCGGCCCCGATAGCTCAGTTGGTAGAGTGTCCGCTCCGGGGAACGGGAGGTCACGGGTTCGATCCCGGGCCGCGACATACCAAAGTCGTTAAAAATGGTACTTGCTGCTCCTCGCCTGGCACTCAGATTTACGTGGTAGAGCTAGGACTGGTCGACCCAGTGTCAGGATAATGTGACTGGGTGTGGTATCATGTAATGTGTCTGGGACATGATACTTCAGTGAGGCAGCACTGTTGCAACCAGACACCGTCGTGATATGACTGAAAAATTGCTGAAAGCGACGTTAAACCCGAATTCACACACACACACCTCCAAGCTGCGTGAGTTCAAATCCCGGGGAAGAATGTTTTTTTTCTCTCTCTCTCTCTCTCTTTAAAAACATAGCGGGTCTGGGGGCTCAAGGTCAAGGTCACTGTGGCTATTTTTAGAAAAACATTGTCATCGCTTACTGATGGATTTTAATATAACTTCACACAAATGTTGGGTATAATGATATCTCGAGTGACTTTGACTTTCAGGGTCCGGAGCTTACGGTCACGGTCACTACTTTCAGGGTCAAGGTCACTGTGGCTATTTTTAGAAAAACATTGTCACCGCTCTTGCACCAAGAGCTGAAGGTCAAGGGCTGAAGGTCAAGGGGCTGAAGGTCAAGGTCACTGGCTATTTTTAGAAAAGCTTTGTCATCGTTCTTGTGCCTTCATTTATTGATGGATTTTAATACAACTTCACACAAATGTTGAGTATGATGATATCTCTCGAAAGTTTGACTTTCAGGTTCCGGGGCTGAAGGCAAAGGTCAATGTGGCTATTTTTTTCGAAAAAAAAAAAAAAAAAACAACCTGGTGATCGCTCTAGTGCCTACATTTATGGATGGATTTTAATATAACTTCACACAAATGTTGGGTATGATGATATCTCGAGCGGGTTTGACTTTCAAGGTCTGGGGCTGAAGGTCAAGGTCACTGTGGCTATTTTTAGAAAAACTTTTTCATCGCTCTTGCGCCTTTATTTATGGATGGTTTTTAATATAACTTCATACAAATGTTGAGTATGATGATATCTCGAGTGACTTTGACTTTCAGGTTCCGGGGCTGAAGGTCAAGGTCACTGTGGCTATTTTTGGAATAACTTTGTGATCGCTCTAGTGTCCACATTTATGGATGGATTTTAATATAACTTCACACAAACGTTGGGTATGATGATATCACGAGCGAGTTCGACTTTCAGGGTCTAGTGCTGAAGGTGAAGGTCACTGTGGCCATTTTTTAATAAAACTTTGTCATCGCTCTTACGCCTTCATTTATTGATGGATTTTAATATAACTTCACACAAATGTTGGGTATCATGATATCTCGAGTGACTTTGACTTTCAGGGTTAGGGCTGAAGGTCAATGTCACTGTGGCTGTTTTTAGCAAAACTTGGTCATTACTCTAGTGTCCACATTTATTAATGGATTTAAAGATAACTTCATACAAATGCTGGGTATGATGATATCACGGTTGAGTTCAACTTTCAGGGACTGGAGTCAAGGTCACTGTGGATATTTTCAGAAAAAAATAGTGATTGCTCTAGTGCCTACATTTATGGATGGATTTTAATATAACTTCACACAAATGTTGGCAATGATGATAATTTGAGTGAGTTCGACTTTCAGGGTCTGGGGCTGAAGGTCAAGGTCACTGGCTATTTTTAGAAAAGCTTTGTCATCGTTCTTGTGCCTTCATTTATTGATGGATTTTAATATAACCTGACACAAATGTTTGGTATCATGATATCTTGAGTGACTTTGACTTTCCGGGTCAGGGGCTGAAGGTCAAGGTCATTGTGGCTATTTTTTAAGAAACACTTGATCATTGCTCTAGTGTCCACATTTATTGATGGATTTTAAGATAACTTCATACAAATGTTGGGTATGATAATATCTCGAGTCAGTTCAACTTTCAGGGTCTGGGGCTCAAAGTCAAGGTCACTGTGGCTATTTTTAGAAAAACGTTGTCATCACTCTTAAGTACCTACATTTATTGATGGATATTATCTAATTTTACACAAATGCTAGGGTAGGCTTTTTTTTAATTTGTCTTGCGCGAGGGGATTTGTATAGTCTGTGATGCCTTACTTGGAAGTTTGTAGAATTTTTTTTTGTCAAATATAGATTTCTTTTTCATTTGTTTTTTTACAGTGGAAAGGCTTGAAAACAGGATAGGATGATTAGGGGTACTTTTCTCTTTCATTTGCTGCAGTCTGTTGGGATGTTTTACAGAAGAAGCAAAAATGATAACTTGCCCTCATCTATCATAGGCCCCCAAAGGCGAGCTATGTTATCTTCTGACAACTTTTGTTATTTGTTGGACCATAATCTCAAAACCAGATCACTGACTACGTCAAAAAGAGCCCCACATAGAGCTATCAAAGAGGTGTGGTACAAGTTTTTGCCAGAATGTAGGTCTTGTGATATAAGTATTTGTGTGAATTCTTATGAGAGAAAGGCAAATACTTTTGAAGTTATGACCGAGGTTAAGCTTTTTGGTTAAGACAAGACAAACACACAGACAAAAGCAATATAGGTATGGTCCTTTGTCATAATATAGGTCTAGTGATGGTGAGTATGTGTGTGAAGTCTCATGAGAGTAGGGCAAATCCTTTTGAAGTTATGACCAACGTTATATTTTTTGGTTGAGGCGTAACAAACACACGGCCAAAAGCAATATAGTTGTAGCCAGTGTGCGGCACAATATGCTTGTTTTTGTTTGTTTGAGGTTTATTGTCCCCATCAACACTGTAACGGTTATTTTGGAGACGCTGCTTCCAATTTTGTGAGACTTTTACCCAACATTGAGATGAAAAGACATCTCAAGCCATGTCGCCCAATGAAACCAATAGGGTTTACAAGCATGGACCGTCCGACTTGCACCACTTTGCCTGGGCAGGCTTAGATCCTCTTACCAGTGGTTTACCAGCACTCGTGTGCGGTTGGATTTCAGCTCTGCGAGGAAGCATCATGCAGCCCATCTATTTCTGCAAGCCCCGATGGCCGGGGGCCGCTAACAATATGCACTGCTCCACATCATGGTCTAACTATATATCAAGTTCCAGCTTAATCTAATGTTAATTGTAGTTGTTATCCGTAAACGAAATATTTACAGAAATACTCAAAGTGGCAGTAAATGTTTGGTGGACTATAATCCCAAAAGAAAATGTGCTACCATCAGGTCATGGTCTTACTACCTACAGTAGAACTTCGATGGCTCGAACACCGATGGCTCGTGTACCATGGAAGAGTCGAACCCATTCTTGACCCCCTAGGGAATTTATCTACATAAGAAATAGTGGGGGATAATTAAGGAGATTTTAGTTTTTTATCTTGCAAATGTATGTTGTGTGTACTCATTAGAATCGCCTCGATGAGGCGATTCTAACGAGTACACACAGCATACATATTCATTATAGAACACCCAAAAGATGTCTAAAAGTATCTTCTTATGCCTCCTGACATTAACCTCAGTGGCTCGAACTACCCCGGTCTCGAACAGATTTTCGAGGTCCCATAGGTGTTCGAGCCATCGAAGTTCGACTGTACTAAGTTTCAGTTTGATCAGCTGAAAACTGTAGGAGGAGTTATCTGGAAACGAAAAAGTTAACAAAAAAGTTCAAAGGGGCATAACTCAGTAAATATTTGGTGGACTGTAACCTAGAAAGGATATGCACTACATCTACCATGTTTCAGCTTGATCAGATGAGAACTGTAGGAGCTATCTGGAAACAAAAAAGTTTACGAAAATTTTCAAAGGGGCATAACTCAATAAATATTTGATGGACCATATGCGCTACACCAGGTCATGGTCTGACTAGCTATCTACCAAGTTTCAGTTTGATCAGATGAAAACTGTAGGAGGAGTTATCCGGAAACAAAAAGTTTACAGATGGACGAACGCCGACCCCATACCATAACACGACTGTTTTTACAAAACGGGCGTATAAAAAACTGCTTTTGCAATTTGCAAACAACTAACATTGTTTATTCACCATATTTGCATTATTTGCTGGCTCCCAGCTTGCACATTGTCAATATTGGAAAAACCGGTAACCAGACCCCCTGACCTTGAAAGGTCAGGGGGGTCTGGTTACCGGTTTTTCCAAGTTATCCTTCAGACTAGGAACCAGCAGATAATGCAAATAAGGTGAATGAATATTTCTAGTCTGATTAGCACCTTTATAGTGTTGACGGCTAGGAACAGTACTATAATGTTATTAATCAAGTTATTTCATATTGGCCCAGTTACAGGTCCGAGGTCTGCTGTATTGGCAGGAGGCCGAAGGCCGAGGCCAATACAGCTGACTGAGGACCTGTAACTTGGCCAATACGAAATTACTTGATTAATGACAATTTTATTAATTGAGGCAATTAAAAAACATGATTTATGAGTTTTATATATTGGTTGACCTGGTGTAATACAAGATAATCAATTAATAAAATACTGTAAAATCCTAAAAATTCGGATGCCTTTTGGACTTTCTGTAATTCTGCTGAAATTTTAAAAAATTTGTTTCACGATTCAGCAAGGACTCCAAAAGGTGCAGACTGAATGGCAAACAGTGTAGTCCCTGATCAGACAGCTCCTATAGGAGCAGTCTGATCAGGGTCTACACTGTATGCTCAGGCCTGTCTGTCCCAATACTTAGAATCACTATGGTACTTCTAGTTCCTATACTTAAAATTATAAGAGGCGATTCTAATGAGTACACACAGCATACATATTCATCATAGAACACCCAAAAGATGTCTAAAAGTATCTTCTTATGCCTCCTGACATTAACCTCAGTGGCTCGAACTACCCCGGTCTCGGAACAGATTTTCGAGGTCCCATAGGTGTTCGAGCCATCGAAGTTCGACTGTACTAAGTTTCAGCTTGATCAGCTGAAAACTGTAGGAGGAGTTATCCGGAAACGAAAAAGTTTACAAAAAAGTTCAAAGGGGCATAACTCAGTAAATATTTGGTGGACTGTAACCTAGAAAGGATATGCACTACATCTACCATGTTTCAGCTTGATCAGATGAGAACTGTAGGAGCTATCTGGAAACAAAAAAGTTTACGAAAATTTTCAAAGGGGCATAACTCTATAAATATTTGATGGACCATATGCGCTACACCAGGTCATGGTCTGACTAGCTATCTACCAAGTTTCAGCTTGATCAGCTGAAAACTGTAGGAGGAGTTATCCGGAAACGAAAAAGTTTACAAAAAAGTTCAAAGGGGCATAACTCAGTAAATATTTGGTGGACTGTAACCTAGAAAGGATATGCACTACATCTACCATGTTTCAGCTTGATCAGATGAGAACTGTAGGAGCTATCTGGAAACAAAAAAGTTTACGAAAATTTTCAAAGGGGCATAACTCTATAAATATTTGATGGACCATATGCGCTACACCAGCTCATGGTCTGACTATCTACCAAGTTTTTAGCTTGATCAAATAAAAACTGTAGGAGGAGTTATCCGGAAACAAAATGTTTACAGATGGACGAACGCCGACCCCATACCATAACACGACCGTTTTTACAAAACGGGCATATAAAAAACGGCTTTTGCAATTTGCAAACAACTAACATTGTTTATTCACCATATTTGCATTATTTGCTGGCTCCCAGCTTGCACATTGTCAATATTGGAAAAACCGGTAACCAGACCCCCCTGACCTTTCAAGGTCAGGGGGGTCTGGTTACCGGTTTTTCCAACAGTTATCCTTCAGACTAGGAACCAGCAGATAATGCAAATAAGGTGAATGAATATTTCTAGTCTGATAAGCACCTTTATAGTGTAGACTGCTAGGAACAGTACAATACTGTAAAATCCTAAAAATTTGGATGCCTTTTGGACTTTCTGTAATTCTGCTGAAATGTTAACAAATTTGTTTCACGATTCAGCAAGGACTCCAAAAGCTGCAGACTGAATGGCAAACAGTGAAGTCCCTGATCAGACTGCTCCTTTAGGAGCAGTCTGATCAGGGTCTACACTGTATGCTCAGGCCTGTCTGTCCCAATAGTTTGTGCAGATGAGCAGGCCATTTTAAGTCTTATATTGTCAAAAAAAACTAGTTTTGTTGTTGTATTGGGAGTTTAACGGCCTAATCAACACTATTTAGGTCATTTTTGAGCCAGTCAGTTTACCTATCTACACTTTTCCTGGGCAGGTTTTACGTAAGCGGTTAACCAGTACAGTGCACATTCTTTTGTCAGAAACTGACAACTGTCCTTCTTGAATCAGCCTGATCGTAGAAAAGATTTTATGATCAATCTCAACGAAAGAATGTTGCTGACCCCGGCAGGTATTGAACCCGCGTCCTCCTGATCACCAGTCAGATGCGCATCTGAGTGAGCTACCGGGTCGGGCCTTGAACACTAGTAGACAGTAGACTAGATAAAGGGAGTAATTGATGACAACTGAAGAATACATTCCTTATCTTCCAAGGAAAGCATGTGTGGGTACTCATTTCAACTGCCTCAATGAGTACCCACAACATACGTTTTCTTTAAGTGACAAGGAAAATTATCCCCTCTAGAAACAGGATTTCTGGAGATAGGCCTCAGACAGAGGGATGATGGAAACTAATAAACACAATAAAACTAGTTGCAAATTTTTATTACATTTTTCTGTATCATGAGCATGTACAAATGGGCTGCATCAAATGTTAACATTTCCGGACATGTATAAACATTGACGGCTAAGATAAGTCAATGCAGCTATGCAGTCTGCTGTGCACTATATGGTTAGACAATGACCCAAAGTTTTTTGACATTAAGAGGTGTGGCCATGTATCAACTTGGATGTGAAGCTGATTACAGTCTTTCCTGAGAAGCATTTTCCTTTGTGTTTTGTTGCCGCTGCTATGATCTTATGACCTTCATCTTAATCTGTTAAGACGCCAAACACGACAATTGTCGCATGTTTTGTCGTCTGCAGGTTACTTTAAAAGTCATTTTTGCAAACAGTGCGGACCCAGATCTGATCTGGGTCCACTCTGTTTGCCTGTATGCAGAAATATTTTTAAAAAAGTTTGCCCAAAAAAATTCAGCAGACGACAAAAGCAGACGACATATTCGGATGTAGTTTTTCTCAGCGTCTTAAGGGTTTTAATTGTATCATCCCAGTTGAACTAATGTGAAGTCCATTCATTCTTTCTATCCCAGCAAACACTGAACCTTGAATCAAAATTGAAACGAAGTTAACATTGAATCAAAGTTGAAACAACATTGAAAACATTGTTTCAACATTTTGTCAACTTGTAATCTTGCAGGGTGTTTATACCTACATCAGCCGTTCTCTCCTATTAAAATGGTCAATTGTTTCAACTGAAAGGGTTTTGTATTCATTTTTGTAAAGGAGGGAAACTTTTGATGAAAACTTCAAGAAGGATATAATCTGTTTCCCAAGTATTTTAAATATCTTTTAACCCATCATATACTAGTGGACTCTTCCATTGCTATATGTTGGACAAGTCCATTTGTCATATAGGGGTGTCATGCCTATTTTTTCATTCTTATTCTATTTTTGAAGGAAAATTCTGTTAGCAAATAGTGCAAGCCCTGATCAGACGTGGCATTCTGCGGCGTCTGATCTGGGTCTGCACTGTTTGCCAAGGTACCCTTTTAGGGGTTTCCCACATTCAATGGGTTAAGAATCTTTTAACATAAGAGTAACCCTTCAGGCTGAGGATTTGCTTCCAAAGTCAGCAATTTTCTATCATTAACCCTTTTAGCACCACATGAAATCTTCCTCCTTATATATAGCAGGAGTTAATTTCAAAATTTTGGGGTGTCAGGTTGTGTTTCCTTCAAAATTAATTAGGAAAATGGCTGAACTTTTTGGAAACAGTGAAAGCCCTGATCAGACGCCGTGTTCTGCGGCGTCTGATCTGGGCCTGCACTGTTTGCCAACTACCCCTTTAGGGGTTGCCGGTACTTAATGGGTTAAAAAGGAGAGGACACAAATAAGGTATCAAATCTTAGCATTTCGAAAACAAGCCTATACAAATACATTGTAAATTTTACCTCCAAAAAATGGAAAATTTTAAGATGAAAAATTTTGATATTTTTCTTATTTCTGCTCAAAACATAGATTGTGGATACTAGTTAGAACCGCCTCAGCGAGGCGGTTCTAACGAGTACCCACAATCTGTTTCTAAGAAGAAATAAGAAAAATAATGTATATCCCTGCAAACCCCTGTTTTACTGTATAAAAGTGGTGTTTAAGGGAGTCAAAATTATACAGGCGTGTTTTCATGATGGCACTTTTTTATCTGTGCCACACTAAGTTTTTGATTGTTTAACATCAACTCCTGCAGAATGCGACAACTCCCACTTCTATTTCAATGTCACAGAATCCAAACGGAATACCAATGAAACCATCTCTCTTTTTGCTCAGGCTGACAGTTTGTCCAGCTTTGATTATCTTGGTTCTGAATTGCGGCATGAGATAAGATTTCTAACAAATGTTCTGGTGACTATATTACACAGTAAATGCTTTTGCTGATAAAAAAGACAAGTATCAAATAAGCAGCCCAATCATTTTTTTTGCTATAGAATCTGGACCTCCAGAATTTTACTGAACTTTATTAACCCTTTCTGCACCAAATGGAATCTTCCTCTTTATATATAGCATGGGTCCATTTCATAATTTAGGAGGATGGCTGAACCTTTGCAAACACTGTGGGCCCTGATCAGACACCGCGTTCTGCGGCGTCTGATCTGGGCCTACACTGTTTGCCAACTACCTGTTTTTAGGGTTTCTGGTACAAACTGGGTTAAAACAGTTCTGCATGAAATCACTGCATCAGGGCCCACTGTTTAAAAACCTTTTTTCATAAGCAACTCATAACTCATTTGAGCATAAAATTAGTCCTGCTCATAAATGTTAAAATGCCAACAACTGTTGGCATTTTAATATTTCTGAGCAGGACAAATGCCATTCTCTGAAAACATCCTTATGTTTTTTATTTCAATATTTACATATAGAACAGATGTCATGATCATGTGAGTTGTGCACGGAAAAAGTTTTATAGCATGTGGGCCATGGAGCAGCTTCCTGGTAGCTCTGTCTCTCCACTGGAAATAGTTTCTACCATTTTTGTTGTTATTCATCTTGTCCGAGAGGTGCCACTGTCACACCCTGTCTGATCTGACCCCAGCCTATCAATCTGTAAAAATAACAAGATGTGTTTGTGATGCCCCTGGACAGCGCATGTTAACTAGGAAAGCAGTATCACTAAGCAATCGAAAGGTATGGCCAATGTTCAAGTCTTAATAAAAGCACGCTAACACTGCATGATACCCCACCACTGCAAGATAATATGGTTATAGCCTTGCCCATAATAGTGGTACTTTTAAGTGTTATAGTTATCTGTAAAACTTCACTAAGGCATTCAATATAGTAAAGGAACTACATACATGTATATCAAAAGGGCAGATAATACAATAACCAGAAAAGCAGAGTGACTGTCCTTGGCAATAATATGTCCTTTAGTGTTTTAAAATTTGAAGAAAATCCATGAAAAGATTCTTAAGTTATTGATCGCAAACTCCAAAAAAAAATTGTGAGAAATTAATCAAGTTATCGGTCGGAAATGGTGTGGATGGGCGGACGAACGGACAGACACCGGAGGTATATTGTAATACCCCAGCACTATCGTGTGATGGGGTATAACAAAAAGAAGAAAAGAAAAAAAAGTCATTCCCGATATAAACATGTAGGCACAATTTGAAAAAAAAAATGTGAAAAATTAATCAAGTTATCGGTCGGAAATGGTGGGGATGGACGGACGGACAGACGGATGGACGGACGGACAGACACCGGAGGGTATATTATAATATCCCAGCACTATCGTGTAATGGGGTATAACAAAAAGAAGAAAAGGAAAAAAAAAAAAAAGGTAAAAAAAAGGAATGAAAAACAAAAAATGAGAAAAAAAAAAACGAAAAAAAAAAAAAAATTCATTGCAAAAAGAAAGAAAAGAAAAATAAACGGAAAAAAAAGAAAAGAAAAAACCAGAAAAAAACGAAAAAAAAAAAGAAAATTCCATTCCTCCACGGGGGTTTGAACTCACGCCCCTCAGATTCATAGCACAAATTAATCCAGTTATTGGTCGGAAATGGTGGGGACGGACGGACGGACAGACACCGGAGGGTATATTGTAATATCCCAGCACTATCGTGTGATGGGGTATAACAAAAAGAAGAAAAGGGTGAAAAAAAAAGGGGAAAAAAAGGAATGAAAAACCAAAAATGAGGAAAATTAAAAAAATAAAAAAAAATAAATAAATTCATTGCCAAAATGAAAAAGAAAGAAAAAGAAAAAAGAAAAAAGAACACACACAAAAAAAAAAGAAAAAACGAAAAAAAAAAAAATTTCCATTCTTGACGGAGATTTGAACTCACGCCCCTCAGATTCATAGTCAACAATAGGATTTGTAGTCCAGCACTCTAACCACTACACTGGCAGTGATAATCAATATATTTCATAAATTAAAGGAATAAATGCGCAGAAACTATTTGATGGGAATTGTTAACGACCAATTTTTCGTTAAATGTTAACGCATTTTGTGTATTCACAACACAAAACCTGCTTATTATGGTCGTTTATACATCAGTGCAGTTTCATCCAAATATTCCATATAGTAAAGGAATAAGTCCCCAAAAACCATTTAATCGGATTTTTTAACGACCATAATTCCGTTAAATGTTAATGTATTTTGCCCATTTACAATCCCAAACCACTCATACCCAATGCCAATGTGTATACAAAATTTGAAGAAAATCCGTGAAAAAATATTCAAGTTATTGATCGGAAACGCCCCAAAACCCCTTATTTTGAACTAAAAAGGGCCATAACTCTGTCAAATGTTAACGGATTTTGCCCATTAACAATCCCATACCACTCATTCCCGATATATACATGTATGCAAAATTTGAAAAAAATTCGTTAAAAATTACTCAAGTTATCGATCGGAAATGGTGCGGACGGACGGACGGACGTTCTCACAAACGGATACTTAAGTGGCTAGGCGTCGGCATATTGACTACTTAAGCGGCAAATTCTCTTAAGCGGCAAGCCACCTAAGAGCGAATTTTTGCCACTGAAGTACCCAAATAACGGAATAAACCCCATTTGGACCTACGAATATATACTTAAGTGTCAAAATGTCCAAATTTTTTGCCCCCTAAATGTCGTTTCGTTGGTGCGGACGGACGTACGGACGGACGGACGGACGGACACCGGAGGGTATATCATAATACCCCGCCACTATCGTGTGGTGGGGTATAAAAAAGTAGGTCAAGGTCACAAGGTAAAAAATTATGGGATCGTTGGAAAGGTCATGTGACATAGAATACACATGTGAAATATGAAAGCCCTATCACTTACCAATTGAAAGTTGTGGCCAATGTTAAAGTTTTTAAAAAGTAGGTCAAATGTCAAGGTCACGAGGTCAAAAATTATAGTACCACTAGAAAGGTCTTGTGACGAGGAATGCACATGTGAAATATGAACGCCATAACACTTACCAAACAAAAGTTATGGCCAATGTAAAAGATTTTAAACAGGTCAAATGTCAAGGTCAAGGTCACGAGGTCAAAAATTATGGTACCACTAGAAAGGTCTTGTGAAAAGAATATACATGTGAAATATGAAAGCCCTATCACTTACCAATAGAAAGTTATGGACTATGTTAAAGTTTTTAAAAAGTAGGTCAAACGTCAAGGTCAAGGTCACAAGGTAAAAAATTATGGTACCATTAGAAAGGTCTTGTGACAAGGAATGCACATGTGAAATATGGAAGCCCTACCACTTAGCGATCGAAAGTTATGGCCAATGTTAAAGTTTTTAAAAAGTAGGTCAAAGGTCAAGGTCGAGAGGTCAAAAATTATGGTAGCACTAAAGAGGTCTTGTGACAAGGAATGCACATGT
This sequence comes from Lucinisca nassula, assembly GCA_963580285.1. Taxonomy (NCBI): domain Eukaryota; kingdom Metazoa; phylum Mollusca; class Bivalvia; order Lucinida; family Lucinidae; genus Lucinisca; species Lucinisca nassula. The sequence goes on along the minus strand of OY757013.1, from coordinate 120,352,419 downwards.
GAAATATGAAAGCCCTATCACTTATCAATCGAAAGTTATGGCCAATATTAAAAGTTAAAAAAAAATGAAAAAAGTAGGTCAAGGTCAAGAGATCAAAAATTATGGTACCACTGGAAAGGTCTTGTGATAAGTTATACACCAGTGAAATATGAAAGCTCTATCTAATACCGTTCAAAAGTTATGCCCAATGTTAAGGTTTTTGTAGACAAACAATCAGACAAACAGGCAGACAGACCAACTATATGCCCCCCCCCCCCACCCCCTCCCCGAATCTCGATTCCGGGGGCATAAAAATAAGAAGTGATTTATGCCTTTCAGTAAATGTAGTCATATTACACAATACATGTACCTTATATAAAGAGTTATAATTTGTTTTTGGCTATGGGAGAGTTTTAACCAGAGTAAAATTCTGCATTCAAGACCACCTCAAATTAAGACTAAATATGCTTTTAAAAGCTTGCTGAGACGTTTTCTAACAAGATGAAAGAGTCACCTCCCTTATCCTGCTGAATAAATTAATTTAGCCACGCCTATAGCTGACTATCAACCAATCAAATTACTTTATTTTAATGTATTCATTCTAGTCGCAAACTACATGACAAACAGTGTAGATCCTGATCAGATGGCTTCTAAAGAAGCCATCTGATATGGATCTACACTGTTTGCAAATACAGTAGAACTTCGATGGCTATAACACCGATGACTCGTTTACCATGGCTGGGTCGAACTCGTACTTGAGCCCCTAGGAAAATCCTCAACATAAGAAATGGTGGGGGATGATAAAGGAGATTTTAGTCTTTTATCTTGCAAATGTGTGCTGTGTGTACTCATTAGAATCGCCTCGGTGAGGCGATTCTAATGAGTACACACAGCAAACATTTTCATTATCTAACATCGAAAGATGTTCAAAAGTATCTCGTTATGCCTCTTGGCAGTGACCTTCAGTGGCTCGAACTACCGCTGTCTTGAATAAACTTTCATGGTCCCAAAGGGGTTCAAGCTATCGAAGTTCGACTGTAAGTGTTTTGCAGGATGCGGGCTGAAAGGGACACCCTTTTATTTCGAAGATTAGTCTGAGTAATTACCTCCAGTGTCTCTCTACACGTCTTGACAGAGCAATATTTTCTCCTATTTCTGTACACACTGGATTGGTGAGCCCTATTTTTGCTAAATCAGCCTTCACAGCCAGGACACGCCCTCCAGTTGATAAAGATCCAATGTTCACCATCAATATTTCGTTCTTGGACAATTTTTGCACCTGTCAATCACAGAATAAGTAGAACATATCAAACATGAAAAGCCAGGGAAACATATAATCCTGATTTATAGACAAAGTGAAAAATAAAAATTCTAACAGAAATGCCTATAATTTTTACTAGACAATGGAAAGGAACTGTGATTTATTCTGCAACAAATCACAGGGCAGTGATGTAAGGAGGCAAATCACTCACATTACACACATATGATTCCATTGACTTTAGAACTGACCTCCAAACTGTGATTTATTCCTCAAAAATTACCGCTTGAGCTGATCTAATTTCTTTCTTAATTAAATATGGTTCTCAGGGTTGAAAGTATCAATTATCTTTCTGCACCAATTTTGTTTTTGGCTGAAAAAAGTTGAAGTTGCCTTTTTCAGACTGTATTACATGATAAAATTTAAAGTCAACTAACAGATATTTCTTAGCTTTGAACCGTTGGACCTAATTATTTTTCAAATCCTCATATCTGTTGTATCATGTACCAACTGAAATGATACTTCAATCTCCTGTCCAACCTAAATAAGTGAAAGATTAAAGTTTATGATGTCTCTCATCCTGAAAGAGAGAAGGCTTCGCTGGTATGGACATGTGGAATGCTCCAACAGTGCAGTCAAGACTGCCTGTGACATACAGGTAGGTGGAAAGCGGGGGCCAGGAAGGCCAAAAATGACCTGGAAGCAGCTAACAGAAAGAGATTGCAGAGAATGGAAGCTCTCTGCTATCGATCCTCATGATAGACAAGCCTGGAGATCTAGTGTAAGATCTGCCATGCGTGCAGCAAGCCAGCTACCTGGAAGGGGGCCCACTTACGTGGACGTTGCCCTTGTACCTGCATGTTAATCAAAAATCCATTGATGATGATGATGATGATAATTGAAATGTCAAATAAATCGTCAAATCAATCAATATATGAAATGTCAGCACAGAGTACAATTTTCAACCAAACCACTTCCGGCGCCGGCCAATCGGGGCTTGAAGAAATAGATGGGCTGCACGATGCTTCCCCGCAGAGATGAAACCGACCACAAATGAGTACTGGTAAACTGCTTAGAGGATCTAAGCCTGCCCAGGCAAAGCGGTGCGAGTCGGACCATCAATGCTTATAAACCCTATTGGTTTCATTGGGTGACAGAACTCGAGATGTCATTTCAGCTCACTGTCTGGTAAAAATCCCACAAAATTGGAAGCAACGTCTCCAAAATGACCTACAGACCAGCTACCGGTAATAACCCATTTTTTCTGTTTCGCGGAAAACCGCATAACGCGAAATCGGCTATTTTCTCCGCAAAACAGCGAGAAAAGATAAAATGAGCAAGAAATTTCTCACAGAAATTTCTCCCATGATGCTCCCGATTTCGCGGAGAAAATTCTCGGAGATTCTCGGCGAAAATTTGACCGATTACTTCAATTGAAAATGAAATTACCGGCGTTTCGCGGAGAAAAAAATACAACTGGGCTTACGTGAAATTTTCGGCCCATTATTATTTCTTCGTTTGTTTGGCATATTTTTTTTTGTAACGAAGGCAAATTGTAGTCATTGTTAAATCATAATCAAATATTCTTTCATGTTACTAAAAATTCCTTTTAGTAATTTATTTTTTAAAATTCTCATGACAACTTTTATTCACATCACGAAAATACGCCTATTTATTTGTTACCCACTTAAACCCCACTTTTAACTGGGGTTTACAGGGGTATATATTATTTATCTAATTTCTGCTCACATAGATTGTGGGTACTCGTTAGAACCGCCTCGTCGAGTCGTTCTAAAGTGTACCCAAAATCTTGAGCAGAAATATGAACAAGAGGGCCCAGAGGGCCCTGGTTCGCTCACCTGATCCAAAGCATAACAAGTGGGCCCCGGGCAGGGTCAATTTTGGCCCCAGGGCTAAAATTTGAACAATCTTGGTAGAGGTCCACAAGATGAAGATTCATATAGAATTATGAAAGACCTGGGCTTCTGGTTTCAGAGAAAAAGATTTTAAAGGTTTACCCTGCATATAGAAGTCTAAGTAAAACAAGATTTTCCCTATATAAGTCTATGTTAAACCAAAGGGCCCCGGAGCGGGGGCATTTTTGGCCCCAGTGCTATAATTTGAACAATCTTGGTAGAGGTCCACTAGCTGAAGCTTCATAACAAATATCAAAGACCTAAGCCTTGTGTTTCAGAGAAGATGATTTTTAAAGATTTTCCCTATATAAGTCTATGTAAAACCAAAGGGCCACACAGCGGGGGCATTTTTGGTCTCAGCGCTATAATTTGAACAATCGTTATAGAGGTCCACTAGCTGAAGCGTCATAACAAATATCGAAGACCTAAGCCTTGTGGTTTCAGAGAAGAAGATTTTTCAAGATTTTCCCTATATAAGTCTATCTAGAACCAAAGGGCTCCGGAGCGGGGGCATTTTTGGCCCCAGGGCTATAATTTGAACAATCTTGGTAGAAGTCCACAAGATGAAGCTTCATACCAAATATCAAAGACCTGGGCCTTGCAGTTTCAGAGAAGAAGATTTTTCAAGATTTTCCCTATATAAGCCTATGTAAAACAAAAGGGCCCTGGTACGGGGGCATTTTTGGCCCCAGCACTATAATTTGAACAATCTTGGTAGGGGTCTACTAGATGAAGCTTCATACCAAATATCAAAGACCTGGGCCTTGAGGTTTCAGAGAAGATTTTTCAAGATTTTCCCTATATAAGTCTATGTAAAACAAAAGGGCCCCCGTGGGGGGGGGGGGGGGGGGGGGCATTTTTACCTCCAGCACTATAATTTGAACAACCATGGTAGGTGTCCACTAGATGAAGCTTCATACCAAATATCAAAGACCTGGGCCTTGCAGTTTCAGAGAAGAAGATTTTTCAAGATTTTCCCTATATAAGCCTATGTAAAACAAAAGGGCCCTGGTACGGGGGCATTTTTGGCCCCAGCACTATAATTTGAACAATCTTGGTAGGGGTCTACTAGATGAAGCTTCATACCAAATATCAAAGACCTGGGCCTTGAGGTTTCAGAGAAGATTTTTCAAGATTTTCCCTATATAAGTCTATGTAAAACCAAAGGGCCCCCGTGGGGGGGGGGGGGGGGGGGGGGGGGGGGGGCATTTTTACCTCCAGCACTATAATTTGAACAACCATGGTAGGTGTCCACTAGATGAAGCTTCATACCAAATATCAAAGACCTGGACCTTGCAGTTTCAGAGAAGAAGGTTTTTAAAGATTTTCCCTATATAAGCCTATGTAAAACAAAAGGGCCCTGGTGTGGGGGCATTTTTGGCCCCAGCACTATAATTTGAACAATCTTGGTAGGGGTCCACTTGATGAAGCTTCATACCAAATATCAAAGACCTGGGCCTAGCGTTTTCAGAGAAGAAGATTTTTCAAGATTTTCCCTATATAAGCCCATGTAAAACCAAAGGGCCCCCGTGCGGGGGCATTTTTAGCTTCAGCACTATAATTTGAACACTCTTGGTAGGGGTCCACTAGATAAAGCATCATACCTAATATCAAAGACCTGGGCCTTGCGGTATCAGAGAAGAAGATTTTTAAAGATTTTCCCTATATAAGCCCATGTAAAACCAAAGGGCCCCCGGGCGGGGGCATTTTTGGCCCCAGCACTATAATTTGAACAATCTTGGTAGGGGTCCACTAGATGAAGCTTCATACCAAATATCAAAGACCTGGGCCTTGCAGTTTCAGAGAAGAAGATTTTTCAAGATTTTCCCTATATAAGCCCATGTAAAACCAAAGGGCCCCCGTGCGGGGGCATTTTTAGCTTCAGCACTATAATTTGAACACTCTTGGTAGGGGTCCACTAGATAAAGCATCATACCTAATATCAAAGACCTGGGCCTTGCGGTATCAGAGAAGAAGATTTTTAAAGATTTTCCCTATATAAGCCCATGTAAAACCAAAGGGCCCCCGGGCGGGGGCATTTTTGGCCCCAGCACTATAATTTGAACAATCTTGGTAGGGGTCCACTTGATGAAGCTTCATACCAAATATCAAAGACCTGGGCCTAGCGTTTTCAGAGAAGAAGATTTTTCAAGATTTTCCCTATATAAGCCCATGTAAAACCAAAGGGCCCCCGTGCGGGGGCATTTTTAGCTTCAGCACTATAATTTGAACACTCTTGGTAGGGGTCCACTAGATAAAGCATCATACCTAATATCAAAGACCTGGGCCTTGCGGTATCAGAGAAGAAGATTTTTAAAGATTTTCCCTATATAAGCCCATGTAAAACCAAAGGGCCCCCGGGCGGGGGCATTTTTGGCCCCAGCACTATAATTTGAACAATCTTGGTAGGGGTCCACTAGATGAAGCTTCATACCAAATATCAAAGACCTGGGCCTTGCAGTTTCAGAGAAGAAGATTTTTCAAGATTTTCCCTATATAAGCCCATGTAAAACCAAAGGGCCCCCGGGCGGGGGCATTTTTGGCCCCAGCACTATAATTTGAACAATCTTGGTAGGGGTCCACTAGATGAAGCTTCATACCAAATATCAAAGACCTGGGCCTTGCAGTTTCAGAGAAGAAGATTTTTCAAGATTTTCCCTATATAAGCCCATGTAAAACCAAAGGGCCCCCGTGCGGGGGCATTTTTAGCTCCAGCACTATAATTTGAACAATCTTGGTAGGGGTCCACTAGATGAAGCTTCATACCAAATATCAAAGATCTGGGCCTTGCAGTTTCAGAGAAGAAGATTTTTAAAGATTTTCCCTATATAAGCCCATGTAAAACCAAAGGGCCCCCGTGCGGGGGCATTTTTGGCCCCAGCACTATAATTTGAACAATCTTGGTAGGGGTCCACTAGATGAAGCTTCATACCAAATATCAAAGACCTGGGCCTTGCGGTTTCAGAGAAGAAGATTTTTTAAGTTTTCGGTGAAAAAAATCTATTTTTGGCTACTGTGACCTATATGTGCAACGGACCGGAACCATTTGAACAACTTTGAAAGGGGACCACCTAAGGATCATTCCTGTGAAGTTTGGTCAAAATCCGATCAGTGGTGTAGGAGGAGATGTCGTTTGAAGAAAAGTTTACGGACGCAAGGACGCACGGACGACGGACAAAAAGTGATCCCAAAAGCTCACCTTGTCACTACGTGACAGGTGAGCTAAAAAATGCCAGAATTTTTATCCGAAAAATTTCTGTTTTTCGTGGTAAAATTTTACAATATATTTGAATAGGCGAGTTCTCATAATGAGTCGTACATGTAGGTTATTAACACCATAATGATGTGTGACATTTACCAAAAGCTCAGCTTGATGAAATAGATGGGCTGCATGATGCTTCCATACAGAGCTGAAACCCACCCGCATGCGAGTACTGGTAAACCGCTTACAGGATCTAAGCCTGCCCAGGCAAAGTGGTGCGAGTCTGACTGTCAATGCTTATAAACCCTGTTGGTTTCATGGGGTGGCAGGGCTTGAGATGTCATTTCATCTCAATGTCGGGTAAAAGTCCCACAAAATTGGAAGCGACGTCTCAAAAATGACCTTTACAGTGTTGACGGGGACGTAAAACCTCAAACAAACAAAACCAAAAGCTCAGATTCGCCTCATTTATTTATGATTACAAACTGTCAAATTGGTACTGCAAGCGGTGCTTCGAATGCAAAGTTAGTGACCAGTTAACGAGGAACACATGAATTCAACCGCAGGCTAGGTCTATGTCGCGAACGAACAGACGAAAAACCAGACACCTATATCGGGCCATGCTTCATGCAGGCGCGTGAAAAAGGACATGCTACTTTGCATTCGCACGCATTATTTGCGCTACCAAGTCTTCTTCCCCGACCCCTCACCCACCCCTAACTAATAAATACTCCCAGTTGGTGAAAACAGGTGGTGCATCAACAAGTTAATAAAGCCCATGTAATGAACGAACCACTATTCACCATTTTACATGCACACATACATGTATAGAGAGAACTGGAGTTTACAAGGTATACATTTTCCTTAATCTGTTCCTAGACGTCCAATGTAGGATGTGGGTACTCGTTACCAACTACATGTATGTGGCCCGAGCGAGGTGCAAGCCACAGCGGAGAGACCTAATGGTCCGATGATTAACCCTTTTTCTACCAAATGGAATCTTCCTCCTTATATATACAGGAGTCCATTTTGAAACTTAAGGGTTTCAGGTTGTTTTTTCTTAAAAATTTTGTTTGGGAAATGGCTTAACGTTTTGCAAACAGTGTAGGCCCTGATCAGACGCTGCTTTCTGCAGTGTCTGATCTTGGCCTGCACTGTTTGCCAAGGTACCCCTTTAGGGGTTTCTGGTACTGAATGGGTTAAGAGTCAGCGCTCTTACCCATTAGGGGTGAACAGTAGACTTAACAAGATACCCAAGTTGCATGTCTGTACAAACTTCGCTGCTTATCATGGAGAATTTTGTAGTTCTGCTCCAAGTTAGAGGTCAGACTTATATGCAGCCTTGGAATGCTTGCCGCGCTATTTCCCCATATTAACCCTTTTTGTATCAAATGGATTCTTCCTCCTTATATATAGCATGCGTCCATTTAAAATTTTAGGGGTTTCAGGTTGTGTTTTCTTCACAATTAGGAAAATGGCCGAACTTTTGCAAACAGTGTAGGCCCTGATCGGACGCTGCGTTCTGCGGCATCTCATCTGGGCCTGCACTGTTTGCCACGGTACCCGTTTAGGGGTTTCCAGTCTGAAATGGGTTAATGTACATGTATGAGCAAAACTAAATTGTAAAGGCAAGAAACACAAGCGGGCCTCGGTGGCCTACTCTTAAACATTAGATCTCTCACTTGGGCTACATGTGAGCTTAAGTGTAGGCATCAGTGATGTTTAATTACTCGCAGTGTAAGAAAAAGATCAACCAAAATGTAGAGTGAGATCAGCGCCCACACATACATGTACAAGCAGGATCCCCGTTATTATATACACTGAGTTTGATTTTTCTAAAGAATTTACTTGAGAAAAAAATAAAGTACTCCCAATATGGTGAACCGCTAGAAAATCAACAGTTTTCAATTTATGAAGCGTTTACACAACAGTAAACAAGAGGGCCCAATGGCCCTATATCGCTCACCTGTGTACCAGAAAATCATTAGTGTAGGAGACCACTTGACATTGCTACATACTAAATATCTAAGCTCAGGCAAAGCGGTGTCCATGCTTATAAACCCTACTGGTTTCATTGGGCAACAGGGCTTGAGATGTAATTTCATCTCAATGTCTGGTAAAAGTCCCACAAAATTGGAAGAGACATCTCCAAAATGACCTATACAGTGTTGATGGGGATGTAAAACCTCAAATCAAACAAAATCTGTGCCTTATGGTTTTGGAGAAAAATGATGCTTTTAAGTTTTTTCCAGTTTAAGTCAATAGGAGCTAATGAGCCCTGGGGCTGGACCAATTTTGACCCAAAGGGCATGGTTGGCAGGATTTATGTAGGCGACCATTTTGTGTTGCTATATACTAAATATCTAAGGTCTGTACCTCATGGTTTCAAAGAAGATGTTTGAAGCCTTTTCCATTATAAGTTTGTTGGAGTTGAGGGGCCACAGGATTTGGACCCAAGGGGCATGATTGGCAGGATTCATGTAGGCGACCACTCGACATTGCTAAATGCTAAATACCTAAGCTCTGGGACTTATGGTTTCAGAGAAGATTTTTTCCCCATTTTAAGTTGTTGTATTTTTTTTTTCATTATAAGGGCCCTGTGGTTTCAGAGAAGAAGATTTTTGAAGTTTCTCCAATTTTAAGTCTATGGAAGCTAAAGAGCCCTGGGGTGCGGCCAATTTGGATCCCAGGGGCATAACTGGCAGGATTTATGTAGGTGGCCACTTGATGTTGCAACATACTAAAAATCTAAGCTCTGGGCCTAATGGTTTCATAGAAGAAGATCTTTTTAAGTTTTTTTCTATTATAAGTCTATTGGAGGTGATGAGCTGGGGCGAGGCCAATATTGACCCCAGGGGCAGGGTTAGCTGGATTTATGTAGCTGGCTATTTTATGTTGCTAGATACTAAATATCTAAGTTCTGTGCTTCACAGTTTCTGAGAAGAACATTTTTGAAGCTTTTTACCATTATGAGTCTATGGGAGCTAAGGGGCCCCGGGGCATGGCCCATTTTGACCCAAGGGGCATGATTAGCAGGAAATATGAAGGTGACCACTTGCCGTTGCTACATGCTAAATATCTAAGCTCTGGGCGCTGTGGTTTCAGAGAAGAAGATTTTTGAAGTCTTTTTTCCATTATGAGTCTATGGGAGCTAAGGGGGTCCCAGGGTGTGGCCCATTTGGACACCAGGGGCATGATTGGCAAGATTAATGTAGGTGACCAATTGCCATTGCTACATGCTAAATATCTAAGCTCTGGGCCCTGTGGTTTCAGAGAAGAAGATTTTTTAAGCTTTTTTTCCATTATGAGTCTATAGGAGCTAAGTGGCCCCGGGGCGTGGCCCTTTTGGATCCCTGGGGCATGATTGGCAGGAATATTGTAGGTGACCACTTGCGATTGCTATGTGCGTAATATCTAAGCTCTGGGCGCTGTGGTTTCAGAGAAGATTTTTTAAGCTTTTTCCATTATGAGTCTATGGGAGCAAAGGGGCCCAGGCGCGTGGCCCATTTTGAACCCAGGGGCATGATTGGCAGGAATTATGTAGGTGACCAATTGCCCTTGCTACATGCTAAATATCTAAACTGTGGGCCCTTTGATTTCAGAGAAGAATATTTTTGAAGTTTTTTTTCCATTTTGAGTCTATGGGAGCTAAGGGGCCCCAGGGCCTGGTCCATTTGGACCCTAGGGGCATGATTGGCAGGATTTATGTAAGTGACCGCTTGCCATTGCTACATGTTAAATACCTGAGGTCTGGGCCCTGTGGTTTCAGAGAAGAAGATTTTTTAAGCTTTTTTCCATTATGAGTCTATAGGAGCCAAAGGGCCCCGGGGGGGGGGGGGGTGGCCCGTTTGGACCCAAGGGGCATGATTGGCAGGAATTATGTAGGTGACCACTTGCCGTTGCTACATGCTAAATATCTAAGCTCTGGGCCTTGTGGTTTCAGAGAAGATTTTTGAAGCTTTTTTTTTTCCATTATGAGGCTATGGGAGCTAAGGGGCCCCGGGTTGTGGCCAATTTGGACCCCAGGAGCATGATTGGCAGGAATTATCTAGGTCACCACTTGCCGTTGCTACATGCCAAATATCTCAGCTCGGGGCCCTGTGGTTTCAGAGAAGATGTTTTTGAAGATTTTTTCCATTATGAGTCTATAGGAGCTAAAGGGCCCAGGGGCGTGGCCCGTTTGGACACCAGGGGCATAATTGGCAAGTATTATGTAGGTGAACACTTGGCGTTGCTACATGCTAAATATCTAAGCTCTGGGCCTTGTGGTTTCCGAGTAGAAGATTTTTGAAGCTTTTTGTTCCATTATGAGTCTATGGGAGCGAAGGGGCCCCGGGACGTCCCCCATTTGGAACCCAGGGGCATGATTGGCAGGAATTATGTAGGTGACCACTTGCCATTGCTACATGCTAAATATCTAAGCTCTGGACCCTGTGGTTTCAGAGAAGAAGATTTTTGAAGCTTTTTTACCATTTTGAGTCTATGGGAGCTAAGGGGCCCCGGGGTGTGGCCAATTTGGAACCCAGGGGCATGATTAGCAGGAATTATGTAGGTGACCACTTGCCGTTGCTACATGCTAAATATCTCAGCTCTGGGCCCTGTGGTTTCAGAGAAGAAGATTTTTGAAGCTTTTTTCCATTATGAGTCTATAGGAGCTAAAGGGCCCAGGGGCGTGGCCCGTTTGGACCCCAGGGGCATGATTGGCAGGAATTATGTAGGTGACCACTTGCTGTTGCTACATGCTAAATATCTAAGCTCTGGGCCTTGTGGTTTTTGAGTAGAAGATTTTTTAAGCTTTTTGTTCCATTATGAGTCTATGGGAGCGAAGGGGCCCCGGGGCATCCCCCATTTGGAACCCAGGGGCATGATTAGCAGGAATTATGTAGGTGACCACTGGCCATTGCTACATGCTAAATATCTAAGCTCTGGGCCCTGTGGTTTCCAAGAAGAAGATTTTTGAAGCGTTTTGTTCCATTATGAGTCTATGGGAGCGAAGGGGCCCCGGGACGTGGCCAATTTGGACCCTAGGGGCATGATTGGCAGGAATTATGTAGGTGACCACTGGCCATTGCTACATGCTAAATATCTAAGCTCTGGACCCTGTGGTTTCAGAGTAGAAGATTTTTTAACCTTTTTTTTCCATTATGAGACTATGGGAGCTAAGGGGCCCCGGATTGTGGCAAATTTGGGCCCCAGGGGCATGATTGGCAGGAATTATGTAGGTGACCACTTGCCGTTGATACATGTCAAATACCTTAGCTCTGGGCCCTGTGGTTTCATAGAAGAAGATTTTTGAAGCTTTTTTCCATTATGAGTCTATAGGAGCTAAAGGGCCCCGGGGCGTGGCCGGTTTGGACCCCAGGGGCATGATTGGCAGGAATTATGTAGGTGACCACTTGCCATTGCTACATGCTAAATATCTAAGCTCTGGGCCCTGTGGTTTCCGAGAAGAAGATTTTTTAAGCTTTTTGTTCCACTATGAGTCTATGGGAGCGAAGGGGCCCCGGGGCATGGCCAATTTGGACCCCAGGGGCATGATTGGCAGGAATTATGTAGGTGACCACTGGCCGTTAATACATGCTAAATATCTAAGCTCTGGGCCCTGTGGTTTCAGAGAAGAAGATATTTTAATTTTTTCCCATTGTAAGTCTATGGGAGCTATATGTTGCCATGGCAACCACAATTCCCATCTGATCAGCCCAAAAACCTTATGCAGCCTTTCCCCCTTTCTGATGATGCTTCTCATGAAATTTGATCAAGATTGACCATGGGGTATTAGAGATATACTTATTTGAAATTGTTTACGGACGCACGGACGCACGAGACGGACGCACGGACGGACGCACGACGGACGACGGACAAAAAGTGATCACAAAAGCTCACCTTGTCACTACGTGACAGGTGAGCTAAAAAAGGAACACAGAAAACATCCATCATGTTCATACTGCATTGTAAAGTGCAAAAGATGGAAATCATTATGATTCCAACCGGATCAAAATCATACTTTACGATGCATTTCGTCATATGCTTCAAACTCTGTGTACCAAATTTAAACAAATGAAAAAATACATGCACTTGAACAAATATACATGTAGGTATAGGCAGATTTCGCGGAGAAACACCGTGAACGACATCACCTGTACTATTAAATTGGCTTTTTCCGAGAAAAAGCGATGTTCGCGGAGAAATTTTGCGGTGAAATTAACCGCTTTGAAACGCGAAATGTTTTTCTTCTCGGAGGCATTTCTCGCTTGTTCTCCGAGAAAAAAAAAGCCTTTTACCACAGAGAAAAAAAAATATGGGTTATTACCGGTAACTGGTCTGTATACAGTGTTGACAGGGATGTTAAAACTTCAAACAAACAAATAAACAACCAAATCACTTTGTTTTTATTTTTATTTTTTTTTTTTGGCTTTTACTGCCTTTTCAAGATCATTTCACTTATATTGAGCCCATCATTAATCAGAGGTGAAACCACTTGTTTTCTTATTCATGTATAAATTACATAAAACTCACCTTTGCCCCTCTTTTGTCTCCCTCTGTTTTCACACCCAGTAACCGCCTCAACAGGAAGAACGAGATTGTCAACTCTCTGTATATGTCTGGAAGAGCATTCACTGCGCCCAGTACCTGTCCCACCATTCTGTCAGCTCTACATAAGGTAGGGTCTATCTTAGTACCTACTCCTGTAAGAATACATGTGTCCGCTCATAAGAAAAAAATGTACTTATCACATATGCGACTAGCAAAGGCACATTAGCGCAAAATGATGGTCTCGCCAGAGCCTTTGCTGCTTACAGACATGTAGAGGAAAACATGAGGTAGGTTTATGCAAGAATATTTTGTTTCTTACATGCTTTTCAAAATGAAATATAGAGATTTCTCAGTAAAATCAAAATCGATATTGTCACTGTTTTAAACAGTGAAAATATGATTTTTATTTTCACTTATTGTGAATTTGATGTATGATCGAAAAATAAAGTGTCAGAAATTACGTCATGCAGGTTTTCATGTCATTCAGACTTTGATGGCATCACTTTTAGCACCTACGCAACGTAAATTATGCATGTGATGCCAGAAGAACTTAGCAACGGTGGACATTATTTGATAGCAAATTTCAAGTGAAAGATTTGATAAAGTAACATCCCAAGTTGTTTTCCAGGTGCAAACTTTCAGCTAACACCCAATATTATACCCAGTTAACGCGCTGAACACCTCTAAATGGATGCCAAAATCACCATGGAAAAAAGTTTGTTCCCTGTGGTGACAGCTGGCACTTTAAAATTGCTTTTATAATTAATGTTTAAATCATATAAGAAACAAAAAATTTGATTTTTTTTGAGTAAAAGATCAATTTTTATTTCACTCATGAACACCAAAACAAGTATTTTCACTCGTGGCTTAGCCATTCGTGAAAATACTTCTTTTGGTGTTCATTCGGTGAAATAAAAATCGATCTTACATTGAAAAAGTCAAATATCCTCTTTTTGTTTTATTTGAGATTTAACATACCCATCAACACTTTTTAGGTCAATTTTGAACCACTTTGTCAAATGTTGTGGGACTTTTACCCGACATTGAGATGAAATGATATTTTAAGCCCTGCTGACCATTGAAACAAAAAAAAATTACATGCATGCTAGGCCAAATTGCAGTCCTGACATTTTGTCAATGGATGGTCCGACTCGTATAAGTTTGTCTGGGCAAGCTTAGACATTCTATGCGTTTACCAGTACTCGTATGTAAGGTGGATTTCAGCTCTGCATGGAAGCGCCATGAAGCCATATCTATTTCTCCTAGCTCATGGTGGGGCCTACTGCATATGTGTATTTGAAGAATACAAATGGGAGATGGCTGGGGAATTTTTCTCCTGGGTAAGCTCAAATGATGTCCAGCATGAGTGCTTTGGTTTTGCACTCAAAAACCAATGGTGCCATATGGAAACAGGACCATAGATGAGAGATGATGCACTTTTAGAAATCAACTGCATGTGTATTTATTTGCAGCAAAGTTTCAGCTACCTTTCCTAGGCACCAAGTCATTCTGATAAACCCATGGGGGTGGTTGGGTGAGGAAAGTTGATATGAATCTTGGGTCACTGGGGGGCATCCAACTGATATTGGCTTGATCTACACTGTTTGCAGAGGTAGGGGTTGTTGTGTTCAGCGGGATAAGGGTTAAAAATTCTTTCTACTGGGGAGCAAATTCTTTCCTGTAAGAACAGACCCCTTTTTCAGTGGGACTGAGTTTATGGAAAAGCAAACAGGAAGTTCCGAATATTGTCTCCCTTTGAAAAATGGTGGAAAAATCTGCTAGGTGTTCCCATTCCCCTAAAGAGTAGAACCCTTTTGATAAGAGACCACTTTTCTTTAAGAGTTGTCACCCCTGAATCTGTGTATTAGTTCCTCCTTAAAATGCAATTTTTCAGGTATTCTGATTGTATTGTGTGTGTGTTTGTGGTTTTTTTTTTTATACCTACCTATAAGACCACCAGGGACTGCAAACTGCAGATCATTCTGTTCAGCAAACAATGATACAATTCTGGACTTGATGGGTTTACATGTCAATTTACCCTCCTGATCTTTCGACACCATACCAGGTCGCACCTCAATCTCTTGACCAACCTAAATAATAGAGAGATTTAATCTAAATTCAAATATCAAATAAATCGTCAAATGAATCAATACATTAAATGTCAGCGATGAGCAATTTTCAACCGAACCACTTCGTTTTTTGCTTCTTTTTTTTTGGCTTTTACTGCCCTTTCAAGATCATTTTACTTATTTTGAGCCAATCGTTAATCAGAGGTGAAACCACTTGTTTTATAATTCATGTTTAAATTAAGTTCTAGACATAAGATTATTTCTGGGTGAGATCAATCTCTTCTTTTTCAATGTTATTGCCCTCTAGAATGATACACATGGACCAAAGCTGTTCCAGTGCCATCAGCCCAGAACTGAAGAAGCCAGGGTCCTTGTCTCAGGCCCATTCCTCAACTGCTGCCAAGCTTCTTCATTGGACCAGAAATGGCATCCATGGATATCCTTTTTCAAGTTTGGGAATAGGAAATAGACACCAGGAGCTAAGTCCGGAGAATAGGCGTGGTGCGGTATTATCTCGTAGCCATTCTGCTCAACAGCATTCATTGCAATTTTTCAAATGTGGACTCTTTGCATTGTCCTGTTGGAGCAGAATAGCTTTGGAGAGTTCACCTTGGCGTTTTTCATGGATTGCAGTTCTCAGTTGGTCAAGGGAATTTGCATAATACCCACATGTTATTGTACTTTTCTTTGCTAGAAAGTCCAACATAATAATGCCTTGTGTGTCCCAAAATACAGTTGCCATCATCTTGCCAGCAGAGGGTTGCATTCTGAACTTCTTTGTACTAGGAGACCCCAGCCCTACCCACTGGCAGCTTTGAGTTTTATTCTCTGGCTCATAATAATGGACCAAGGTCTCATCTACAGTCACCAGACTTGAAAGAAAATCATCTTCCTTTGACCTAAACCGCTTCAACAATGCCCTGCATACTGATGCTCTGGTTGTCATTTGCTCATTTTAGGGACTTTGGGACCCAACGGGATGTTAGCTTGCTCATAACCAAGTGATCATGTAAAATTGTTGAAACGCTACTATGTGAAATGTGTAATGCATTTGCTATTTCTTCCACCTTAATTCACCTATCAGAGTACACCAGATCCCATACTTTGTAACACATTTCATCATCGGTGGCATTTGATGGGCATTTAGACCTGGTTTCATCTTCCAAAGATCTAAAGACGGGGTTCGTAGAAGTACCGGAACACACCAAAACACTGGAACACACTGGTAATTACCGGAACACACTTGAATTTTTTTTATTTTTATGTTATAGAAATGTTATTTTGATTTATTTGCATTGTTTTTTAGTGTAATATGTTGTTGATAACTTTTCTGATATAAAAAGCATAAATTAACAAGGCATCGCATGCGATACAAATCCCCTCGCACAAGACAACTTCGTGTGTTGAAAACATTGAAATGGCAAAAGTCCAACTTGCTTGAGATATTATCATATGCAACATTTGTGTAAAATTTGTTTAAAAATCCATCAATAAATGTAGGTTCTAGAGTGATGACAATGTTTCTCTAAAAATAGCCATAGTGACCTTGACTTGAGGCCATGACCGTGAAAGAAGATCTTGCTCAAGATATTATCATAAGCATCTTTTGTGTGAAGTTATATTAAAATCTGTTAATAAATGTAGGCGGTAGAGCGATGACAAAGTTTTTCTAAAAATAGCCACATAGACCTTGACCTTGAGATCATGACCTTGAAAGTCAAAGCAATTCGAGATATTATCATAAGAAACATTTGTGTGAAGTTCTATAAAAATCCATCAATAAATGTAGACGCTAGAGCGATGACAAAGTTTTTCTAAAAATAGCCACATTGACCTTGACCTGGAAAGTCGAGATAGCTCGAGATATTGTCATAAGGAACATTTGTGTGAAGTTATATTGAAATTGGTGAAAATATGTAAGCGCTAGAGCAATGACAAAGTTTTTATAAAAATAGCCACAGTGACCTTGACCTTGAAAGTCAAACTCGCTCGAGGTATTGTCATAAGGAACATTTGTGTGAAGTTATATTGAAATCAGTGAAGAAATGTAGGCGCTAGAGCGATGAAAAGTTTTTCTAAAAATACCCACAGTGACCTTGACCTTGAGGTCATGATCTTGAAAGTCGAACTCGCTCGAGATATTTTTATGAGGAACATTTGTGTAAAGTTATATTGAAATTGGTGAAGAAATGTAGGCGCTAGAGCGATGACAAAGTTTTTCTAAAAATAGCCACAGTGACCTTGACCTTGAGGTCATGACCTTGAAAGTTGAACTCGCTCGAGATATTTTTATAAGGAAAAATTGTGTGAAGTTATATTGAAATTGGTGAAGAAATGTAGTCGCTAGAGCGATGACAAAGTTTTTCTAAAAATAGCCACAGTGACCTTGACCTTGAGGTCATGACCTAGAAAGTCAAACTCGCTCAAGATATTTTTATAAGGAACATTTGTGTGAAGTTATATTGAAATTGGTGAAAAAATGTAGTCGCTAGAGCGATGACAATGTTTTTCTAAAAATAGCCACAGTGACCTTGACCTTGAGGTCATGACCTTGAAAGTCGAACTCGCTTGAGATATTTTTATAAGGAACATTTGTGTGAAGTTATATTGAAATTGGTGAAGAAATGTAGGCGCTAGAGCAATGACAAAGTTTTTCTAAAAATAGCCACAGTGACCTTGACCTTGAGGTCATGACCTTGAAAGTCGAACTCGCTCGAGATATTATCATAAGGAACATTTGTGTGAAGTTATATTAAAATCGGAAAAAAAATGTAGGCGCTAGAGCGCTGACAAAGTATGTACGTACGTACGTACGTACGGGACAAATGCTATATCCCCCCCTCACAACTATGTTGTGCGAGGGGATAATTAATCTTATTTGTGTTTTATCAAATGTGTTCCGGTCCTGTGGGTCGAAAAAATTTATACACGTAATTATACTGAGCAGTTTATGTTTAGATTTGCACTCTCTGATATAACTAAAAGAAGACAGTTTGACAAAAAAAGGAGATTGACATTTTCCAGCCTAATATCTCCATTGGGAAAGAAAACATGAAATGTCGAAATCCTTAACTTGGAAAAATTTAAAATTTTTATATATGATTTTTACAAAGTTTGCTAAGTGGCAACTCTGTCCGTGTCATGCTACTGTTTTTATTATTATTTCTGGCCCAATCAACTGCTTAGATCATGTCGGTCCATATCGCATTGGTTTGAGAATTCATTTCATTTCATTTAATCTGAATGTAGGTGAAAGTCCCACAAAACGTCTCCAAAATGACCCATAAAGTGTCGTTGCAACATTAGTTCTCAAATCAAAAATATATATTATTATAAAATTCAACACCATCATAACACATATTCTAGAGTTACATGTAAATAACATTTTTGAAGTTCATTACATTACTTATAACTTTCAAATGCCTAACTCATCGTGACAAAAATATACCGTATCACACATGGCCATATAGCAAGATTTATTATTTGATGGGTAACTGGGCAGAGATTTATAAAGTATGTTTTCGTGATACATTTGTTCAAAATAAGGTCTACCAAATATATATTATTCGTATAGGAAGTGTCTGCTGACAGCCGGCTGGCACCAGACTTTTAGGTCTAGTGACAGCCGGCTGTCACCAGACCTAAAAGTCTGCTGACAGCCAGCTGTAATATTTGTTCACTAATAAGCATTATATCTTTTTCGTTATTGAAATGTTCTTTTTTCATGAGATCCTTCACTGCTTCTAGAACTTAGTTGAATAGTGAAGGTATGTAGCCTTGAATTTTTGTCAAACTTAGTGTAATTACCGGTACTAATAATGCTGGTATTATTGCAACATAGCAATCATAATCGTTGAATAGCAAGAGATATTTCTGTTATCAAACTGTGGATAACGCACAGCTTAGACTTAAGGATATACTCAGTGGTCATCTTTATACATGAGCTGTTGCAGGACAACATAGCTCACCTGTTTCACACCCTGTCTACCTATTTTTCACATTTATATGGCTCAGGCTTTTAAAACAGCTCTTACTAAAGTATTTTTATAGGATTTGATACAAAATCAAATATATTTCATTTATGACATTGCTCCATTAAACTGTATTCAAGGTATAAGGCAAAATCACTGAACAATGAAATATAGGTCACATTAACTACATTTACATTTTGAGACCAACCATCATGTGACATGGAACTATTGTACGAAGTTTTTCCAACTAAATGCCGTCAAAATATATGGTAAAATCACTGAACCTAGAAATGTAGGCCAAACTGACCTACATAATTATATTTTGAGATAATCATCAGGTCACATGGAATCTATATTGCAGGTGTGAAGTTTCTCCATCAAATAGTATTAAAGAATTAGATGTAAGGCGAAATCACTGAACGATAAAATACAGGTCTTACTGTCAAACCTAGATATATTGTAATGTCAATCATCAGGTCACATGGTATTAATATCCCAAGTATGAGATTTATCAAACAACAAATAGTCTTCAAGATGTAAAGACGCCCCCCGCACATCGGGGCTTGAAGAAATATATGGGCTGCATGATGCTTCCACGCAGAACTGAAACCGACCCGCACACGAGTACTGATAAACCGCTTAGAGGATCTAAGCCTGCCCAGGCAAAGCGGTGCGAGTCAGCCTGTCCTTGCTTATAAACCATATTGGTTCATTGGGTGGCAGGGTTTGAGATGTCATTTCATCTCAATGTCGGGTAAAAGTCCCACAAAATTGGAAGCAATGTCTCCAAAATGACCTTTACAGTGTTGACAGGGATGTCAAGCCTAAAATCAAACAAACAAATCAAGATGTAAAGCAAACTCACTGAACTATGAAATATACATGTAGGTCACATTGACCTCAATACATGTATATTTTTGAGGTCAATCATCAGGTCACTAATATCACAGGTATTTCACCAACAAATAGTTTTCAGAATATAAGGTAAAATCACTGGACCGTGAAATGTAGGTCTTCATGACCTTCACTCTTTCACGCCTGATCCAATGTCAACTAGCTGGCTGAAATATAGCCCAGTGTGTCTATAACTTGTTAGCATGATGGAAATGTATACCCTTTAACAAATTACAAAGTTGTCCTAGATTTTGACCCCTAGCCCCACCCCCAGACATGAACCCAGGGGTTTCGTTCTTTTGGAATCTTAAAAGACCCTCACAGGTACGAAAGTTCTAAATATGAATGCTCTGTGATGAGTGACTGTTGAGTGGTATGAATAACTTTAACACAGTGTTATGAGAACGCACACGCAAACTTTAATGCGCATGCTCACGACAGAGGTGACAACAAT
The DNA here is from genome assembly GCA_963580285.1 of Lucinisca nassula. Classification (NCBI taxonomy): domain Eukaryota; kingdom Metazoa; phylum Mollusca; class Bivalvia; order Lucinida; family Lucinidae; genus Lucinisca; species Lucinisca nassula. The sequence goes on along the minus strand of OY757013.1, from coordinate 120,332,142 downwards.
ACATGTAGCTCTTCTTGTTCTTCGTACAGGTGAGCTAACGTTATTTTCTCTGTTATGACTTGGCGTATTTATGCCCCCCACCGAACAGGAGAGGAACATATTGTTTTTGGTGCGGATCCCATCAGCTTATGCATATGCGTCGGTGCGACACTTTCTTGTGTGCAAGATAGCTCATGAACTACTGTGAGTGGATTAAATTTGCATGGATGAAACATTTGGTCAGGATGAAGATCTGATTAGGTTTTTGTGACCTTGACCTGATTTTCAAGGTCACAGCAGTGCTGTTAAATTAAGCTTGTTCTGAAAGGGGGATGTGGTGGGGGACATCCAATTTTTTTTCTTCAGAAAACAAGTTCTAGTTTCATAATCTTTAAATCAAATTAAAGGCAAGACATTGATGTTCTTTTTCATTTATTTCAATGGTATTTTTGTTATAATCAAAAATACAAATTTTAGCTATGATTTACTTTAGGTTTTTGTGGCCTAGACCTCATTTTTAAGGTCAAATTGAAATGTAGGGTATTAATTGTGATAGAAGGTTGTGGGGGGGGGGGGGGGGTTGGACATAGGTTTTCTCTTAAAACATTTCTAGTTCTCTGATTAGATTATGAGATTGGATGGCCAAATATTGAACATTCTTTAGACCTGTGTGACCTTGAAAAGTAGAATCTAATCAAATTTAGCTGGAATTCATTATTTGGTTCTGGGGAAGGAAAAGTTGATAATCTTAGAAAATATGTTGGACCATTTTGGCCTTGAATACTAGATCATGGTCACTAAAATTTAGTCAAATACTTTGTGTGTTGAACGGATGACTGGAGGTCATCATTTGGTCCAGAATACATATAGCAGAGTGCAAAATGAGACAAACCTGTACTTGTATGACTTAGTCAAGATCAGCAGAACCTAATCAAGTCTTTGGTAGATCATACCAAATTTGGAACAAATTTGACAGCTTTTGGAAGCCTGAAATCTTGAACGATATCAGGGTCACAAAACTTAGTCACTGATTTGTGTTTTTGCCTGTTCTTGGCAATGCACTCACTTTATGCAAATTTGGCTAGAATCCACAAAATTTATGCTGGAGAAAGATGCTTCGATGGACACAGCAAAATGAATTGGCACCAAAAACATAATGCCCTGCACCCCCGCCCCCACCCCGCCCACCTTGTAAGGGGAGGTAACTCCATAGTCTCATTCCTTAGACTTGTTTACAAAATATTTTGAAATTTTAACTAAAGCAATGACATCTTCCTGCACAGTGTTAAAACACATTATATCAGTCAAAAAGAAGTACAATTTTATAGAAGAATTTATCTAACAGAGTCTATTATAGTTTCTCCTCTCCTTTGCTCGGGGACGAAACTATATAGACACATTTGGCAAGTTCTGCCAAATATTGTTCTTTGTTTTTTCAATGACTCTACTACAGTAAAACCTGTCATAGGGGCCACCTCTATTAAGAAAGCAACCTGTCTTAAGCAAGCATGTCTTCAGTTTCCCAAAAAGGAAGATGCATAAAAAATCACCTGTATTAAGCAAGTCCATTTCTGATTGCTTAATACATGTTGGACTGTATTATGATATAACATGTTTTAACAAAAACAAAAGTTTTTTTTTTTCTAATTAATGGGCAAAAACCTGTAAAACTTGGTCTCATATCATAGAGCTTTTACAGAAAATCCCCCAATAATTCTGCAGTCTCCATTCATTGATAAATACATGTACTTGAGCCAAATGATCCAGATACAATTCTGTTGCTTGATAGAGAAACTTTATGATTTTTTGCCAAAGATGGGAGGTGTAAAATTCACATAGAGAAAATAAAGTGACAAATCTTAGCATAGTTTGGCAGCATGCACAAGATTTCTAAAGTTTTAGGTCTGACAAACTTTCAGATTTTGAATCTCCAATTAATTATTTCAGGTCTTGACTGATATGGAAGAACCCCACTCACCCAGACGTTCCCATGAAATATTAACTTTTAATAAACTTATAGATATCTAATGTCTTTTAAGCTTTCATTTTCACTATTCAACAAAGTGCTGGAAGTAGTATAGCATATTATGACAAAGAATAATTTTTAAAATGGAAAAATTATACACATATGTACATACTATTGATCAAATATTTTTGCTGGCTGTCAGCAGACTTTAAGGTCTGGTGACAGCCGGCTGTCACTAGACCTAAAAGTCTGGTGCCAGCCGGCTGTCAGCAGACCTCGCCATTCGTATATCCAGCCCCGCCCCCCCCCCCCCAAAAAAAAACATTAATTTAACCAAATAAAAACTTTTTTGAGTGTGTTCCGGTAATTACCAGTGTGTTCCGGTGTTTTGGTGTGTTCCGGTATTTCTACGAACCGCTAAAGACGTTCTACCGCGTTTAAATTCCCCAACCCAGAATTTGCCTTGTGCATACAATGGTGCAGAAGACCCATAAACATTGGTCAGCTTGCAATGTATTTCCTGACCTGTTTACCCTTTCAAATGAAAGTACCGAATTACAGCACAGTACTTACTTTGCACGGTACTCAACTTTTGATGAAAAGGTTGCTTTTGAATCGCTAGCCATGTTTTACTTTCAATATATCTTATGAGGAATGACACTATAAGGGTGCAATTGTGCACTCATGCCTAAAACATGTACTGAAACAAGGCATGAAAATCTTTGTTGTCTCGGTCAATCGGGATAGACTGGTTACTTATTGACTTGCCCTCGTATCTCCAAATTATCTCTCCTCCTCTGTCTGATAAAGAAGCTAATACACAAGCTGCATGGCTATGGTGTCCATGGCAAGACCTTGTCCTGGATCAAGGCTTTCCTTAACGGTAGGTCACTGACTGGGGTCCTTGAGGGGGATTGCTCAGAGGAGGTACCAGTAACAGCAGGTGTCCCGCAGGGATCTGTCCTCGGACCAATCCTCTTCCTGGTCTACATAAATGACTTGCCGGAAAGGGTAAAGTCTCAGGTAAGACTCTTTGCCGACGACACGGCTGCTTACCTCGCCATCACCAAGCCTGCTGAGTCCAAGCAACTACAGGATGACCTTGATACACTCAAAGAATGGGAACTCGACTGGAATATGGAGTTTAATCCAGGTAAGTGTCAGGTCATTTGGGTGACATGTTCGAGATCACCCATTCCAACCCTATATACCCTACATGGCCAAACACTTGAGGTTGTACCCTCTACACCTGGGTGTGGATATCTCTAATGACCTGTCCTGGAAACCCCATATCACCAGAATAACTTAGTGCCAACAAATCCCTTGGGTTCCTGAGAAGGAACCTCAAGGCCAAAAGCCCTGAACTCAGGGAGTAAGCTTACAAAGCTATCGTCCGCCCCCAACTGGAATACGCGGCACCAGTCTGGGACCCCTACATCCAGGAAGATATCCAAAGGATCGAGATAGTTCAGAGACGGGCAGCTCCATGGGTCCTTAGTGACTATTCTCCTTATTCTAGTGTCTCAGACATGCTGGAAAGACTGGGCTGGTGCACTCCTAAACAACGGCGTGCCGAATCTCGTCTGGTCCTTTTCTATAAGATAGTTCATGGCCTGGTTGCAATCCCTCTCCCTACAAACGTCATGCCCCTCAATCATTACTCTCGGGACACCCACTCATTGGCTTTCAGACAACTATATGTAAGAACTGACTCTACAAATACTCATTTTTCCTGTTGGCAGTGGTACAGTGGAACAATCTTTCGGCCAGTACTGCGACCCTGACAAATCTTGACAGCTTCAAACTGGCTGTCAGTCAGGAGTTCCACCACAGACCGTAAATCAAAACAGCACTGTTTTTGTCCTCCCTTTTCTTGTTTCCACTGTATAATACACTAACACTATGCACTTTTATTCTGTTCTCTCTGTCCACTTTGATTTTTAAACTCTTGGTTTTATCGCATGTTGCGGGGGAACCCGGCACGTAATACTCATTTGAGGATGTATGCCGTATGAAAAGATAGATAGATAGGTGAACAATTATTTACAAGAAATATGACAGAATTAACAAACCTTGAGAACTCCTTTTAAAATACTGCCACCAGCCACACCACCTTTTAACTCATCAACCTCACAGCCAGGTTTGTTTACATCAAAAGATCTAATTACTGAAATGGTAACAACAACGGTTTCCTGATTTTTTGGGTGTTTTTTTTTTGGGGGGGTGGGTGGGTGTGGAAATCAGTTTCCCATGTATTTAATAATAAAATGTGTCATGGCCTGATCATAGTAATAGTAACTGGTACAGTTTTTGCAGTAACTGGTACAGTTATTCAGTTATAAAGTAATTGGTACAGTAATCAAAGTATTTGGTACAGATACCACAGAAATTGGTACAGTAATCAAAGTATTTGGTACAGTTACCACAGTAATTGGTACAGTAATCAAAGTATTTGGTACAGTTACCATAGAAATTGGTACAGTAATCAAAGTATTTGGTATAGTTTCCACAGAAATTGGTACAGTAATAAAAGTATTTGGTACAGTTACCACAGAAATTGGTACAGTAATCAAAATATTTGGTACAGTTACCACAGAAATTGGTACAGTAATCAAAGTATTTGGTACAGTTACCTTAGATATTGGTACAGTAATCAAGGTAATTTTGCAAAAGCTGCTCACATTTTTTCAGCAAAAATATTCACATACCTGCGCTTTTAAATGATAAAAAATTTAACAATATGTTAGTTAACGACTTTGTTAGTTTTAAACAACTGACCTCTGGAGAAATCATCTGGCAATCCTTGCAGTACTTGGCATCTCATATGAAACCTGAACAAGGCCTGAATGACATATCAAACAGGGTTGTCACATAGGACATCATGACATTAGCGCAAGTAATTATGTGTTATACATGTGTGACCATTCCATTTTTATGACAGGACGTTAAAAAACAAAAATAACAGTGACATTGTACAACAAAATCATCCCAAAAGAACCGTAAAAATCCTTAAAATTCGGACACCGTAAAGACTCGCCGTAAGTCTTCTAAAATTTTTACATATTTGTTTTACAATCCAGTGAAGAGTCTAAAAGGTGCTGACGGAATAGCAAACAGTGTAAACAGTGAAGACCCTGATCAGACTGCTCCTAAAGGAGCAGTCTGATCAGGGTCTTCACTGTTTCCTTAGGCCTATCTATCCCAATATTTAGGATCATTACAGTATCCTTGTAATTCCGCATAATCTGATGCTATGAAAGACAAATAATATGTAAATTAAGACAACCTACCAATAAGTCTTGGTTCTGATGTAAAATCTCTGAGAGGAACAGGTATTTTCTTTGTTATATATTCACACACTACATCTATGTTGTATTTTAACTGAGCTGATATTGGTATGATAGGGGCTCCTTCTGCTATGGTACCTAGAAAATAAAGATGATAACTAAATAAAACTCTGGAAAAAAATTCATAAGGATAACACCTCCATGTAAGAAAATGGTATCTAACATGTCACAAAGAAGAGCCTTTTTCTGATGTAAATTTGTGATATTTTACGCATTTCTGCTTCAGACATAGATTGTAGCAACTACATAAAAGTGCCCCAGTGGGTCAGTTCTAATGTGTACCAACAATCTTTGTCGTCATGTTGACAAGTCTGTGAAATGAACACCCTGTAAACAACATCTTAATATGAAGAAAAATCTGGGGTATACAGGAGTATACATTATTTTTCTTATTTTTGCTCCAAAACATACTTTGTGGTTACTCATTAGAACCTTTCTAAAGAGCATGCACAACCTATGTTTTGGAAAAATAAGGGAAATATCACAAATTTTCATCAAAAAAAATCTTTTTGAGATACAAAAGAGTGCATGTCACCTGGTTGTATTATTGTAATTTTTTTAGCAGATGTGAAATAAGATATTCCTTAAAAATCCCACAGTGGGCTTTTCAAGGGTATTGATTTCAAGGACTGGTTAACTTGAAGTCAGGTACACATCTCTATATACAGTCGAACTTTGATGGCTTGAACCCTTTTTAGACCATGAAACATTGTTCAAGACAACGGTAGTTTGAGCCATGGAGGGTTACTATTAGTGTCATACCAGGAGACATAATGGAGATAAATTTTGGATATCTTTCCAGTGTTCTATATTATAAATGAATGTTGTGTGTATTCATTAGAATCGCCTCGATGATCATTAAATTCGCCTCATCGAGGCGATTCTAATGAGTACACACAGCATGCATTTGCAAGGTAAAAGAAGAAAATCACCCTAAATAATCCCTATATTGTATTTTGAGGAATTTCCTGAGGGCAAAGAATGGGTTCGACTTATCCATGGTAAACGAGCTGTTGGGGTTTCAGCCATTGAATTTCTACTGTATATAATCTGTAAATTGTATCCTTTGCACACGTATTGATAGTCTGTCATAAATTTTTGGTTAAGTATGACATTTAACATCCCTATCAACATTATTTAAGGTCATGCTGAGTCAGTCAATTCACCTAATTACACTTTCCTTGCAGTACAGTGCTTATTACATTTGAATTTTGTCAGAATCTGACACTTGTCTTTCTTGAATCAGGGATTTTTTTTTTTGGGGGGGGGGGGGTATGACCCTTCCAAGATTATTTCACGTATTTCAAGCCAATTGTTAATCAAAGGTGAGCAAAAATCAGAGTACAAAGGCAAAAACCATCTGAGCTTCCGTTGCAGAATTGGACGTCTCACATGTGACCCGAGCTGGGTGCGAATCACAACGGGAAGACCCAATGATTAAGAATCAACACTCTTACCCATTAGGCCACAGAGGCAAAAGGGAATGAATGACCATAGAAAATACTTTAATGATTTTATCCAAGAAAAAATGTGGCCAGACTCAGAAGGTGTCAAACCCATGACCTGATCACAAATCGGACATACATCAAAAAGAGCCACCAATGTCATCACAGATATGTTCATTAACTAGGGGTGATGCTTTCTTCCTGTATGCATAGGCTCATCTATTTATTTATAAAATTTTATTATCCCATGCATTACAATAACACATCTGTGCGACATAGTGCATTTTTTACAGCTCCAAAATGGCTACCCTTCTGATGAAAATTTGTGATATTTTTCTATTTTGGACTCCAAACATAGGTTGTTGGTGCTCGTTAGAACTGCCTCATAGCAGCGGTTCTAAAAAATACCCAGAACCTATGTCTTGGAGCAGAAATACAAAAAATATCACATACCCCCCATTAACCCCAGTTTTCTCCATATAAAGTGGGGTATAAGGGTTTGTTCATTGCACGGACTTGGCATCGTGATGGATTAATTTATTGATTGGACTTAATTGATTGTATTGGGGTTTATCGGCACATCCACCCTTGTGGCATACTATACTGTCTCCAAGAGAAAGGGAGAAACAAATATACCTACCTTTGATAAAAGCCAGAATCTGTTCGTACTGTTCCTTAGCTTGGCTTTCTTTCACTAAATCAATCTTGTTTTGAAGAATAAGAATGTGTTTTAACTTCATAATTTCTACAGCTGCTAAATGTTCTGAGGTCTGTGGCTGTGGACATGATTCATTACCAGCTGAAAATAGATACAGTCGAACGTCGGTAACTCGAACACCCTGGGAACGATGAAAATTTGTTGGAGATTCGGTAGTTCGAATTACCAAGGTTTACTTATGAGGCATACTGGGGATCCCTTTAGGATATCTTTACTATATTCTGAAATAAAGGTTATGTTGTGTGTACTCATTAGAATTGCCTCATTGAGGCGATTCTAATAAGTACACCTAACATACCTTTGCAAGCTAGAATCAGAAAAAAATCCATATTTTATCCAAAATATGTGGCTATCTTGAGCTTTGGGAAATATTATCAAGGGACTCCAGAACGAGTTTGAAATATAAACGAACTATCCGCATAAGAATTATCAAAGTTTTCCTGTATATGATTTACTACTCAAAGTTTGATAGGGATCACTTTTTATATACCAAATTTTGCTCTGAAAATTTAAAATTTCTTGACAAAATTTGTACTCCGTGTATTGATAAATATCTTAAGCAGAAACTCATGTGCAATTCAGTACTCATGAAAGTGCACAATTCTCACACTTGGCAAATGAATTCATGCACCCCCAAAATCTTGCGTAGCACTGCTTTCCAACAGACATATCAAACTTGTCAGTATTCCTTTACCAAGCATAAAAACGATTTCATTTGCTTTGTGAAACACTAAAATGCCTAGAGGACAATTAAAACAAGAGGGCCATGATGGCCCTGGATCGCTCACCTGATCCATAGTGTAACAAGTGGGCCCCAGAGAGGGCCATTTTTGGCCCCAGGGCTTTAATGTGCATAATGTTGAGGGAGGTCTTAAAGGTGAAGCTTCATACCAAACATCAACAAAGGCTATAATTTGAACAATCTTGGCAAAGGTCCACTAGATGAAGCTACACATCAAATATCAAAGACCTGGGCCTTGTGGTTTCAGAGAAGAAGATTTTCCCTACATAAGCCTATGCAAAACCAAATGGCCCCGGGGCTATATAAATCTATGTAAAACCAAAGGGCCCCGGGGTGGGGGCATTTGTGGCCCCAGGGCTATAATTTGAACAATCTTGGTAGAGGTCCATTAGATGAAGCTTCATACCAAATTTCAAAGTCTTGGGCCTTGTGGTTTCAGAGAAGAAGATTTTTAAAGATTATCCCTATATAAGCCTATGTGAAACCAAAGGCGCCCGGGGCGGGGCCACTTTTGGCCCCAGCACTATAATTTGAATCATCTTGGTAGGGGTCCTTTAGAAGAAGCTTCATACCAAATATAAAAGACTTAGGACTTGTGGTTTCAGAGAAGAAGATTTTTAAAGATTTTCCCTATACAAGTCTATGTAAAACCAAAAGGCCCCAGAGCAGGAGCATTTTTGGCCCAAGGGCTATAATTTGATAATTTGAACAATCTTGGTAGGGGTCCACTAGATGAAGCTTCATACCAAATATCAAAGTCCTGGGCCTTGCGGTTTCAGAGAAGATTTTTAAAGATTTTCCCTATATAAGCCTATGTAAAACCAAAGGGCCCCGGGCGGGGGCATTTTTTGCCCCAGCACTATAATTTGAACAATCTTGGTAGGGGTCAACTAGATGAAGTTTGATACCAAATATCATAGTCCTGGGCCTTGCGGTTTAAGAGAAGAAGATTTTTAAAGATTTTCCCTATATAAGCCTATGTAAAACCAAAGGGCCCCGGGGCGGGGACATTTTTGGCCTCAGCACTATAATTTGAATAATCTTGTTAGGGGTCCTTTAGATGAAGCTTCATACCAAATATAAAAGACCTAGGCCTTGTGGTTTCAGAGAAGAAGATTTTTAAAGATTTTCCCTATATAAGTCTATGTAAAACCAAAGGGCCCCGGGGCGGGAGCATTTTTGGCCCAAGAGCTATAATTTGAACAATCTTGGTAGAGGTCCATTAGATGAAGCTTCATACCAAATATCAAAGACCTGGGCCTTGTGGTTTCAGAGAAGAAGATTTTTAAAGATTTTCCCTATATAAGCCTATGTAAAACCAAAGGGCCCCGGGGCGGGGGCATTTTTGGCCCCAGCACTATAATTTGAACAATCTTGGTAGGGGTCCACTAGATGAAGCTTCATACCAAATATCAAAGACCTGGGCCTTGTGGTTTCAGAGAAGAAGATTTTTTAAGTTTTTGGTGAAAAAAATCTATTTTTGGCTCCTGTGACCTAGATGTGCAACGGACCGGAACCATTTGAACAACTTTGAAAGGGGACCACCTAAGGATCATTCCTGTGAAGTTTGGTAAAAATCCGATCAGTGGTTTAGGAGGAGATGTCGTTTAAAGAAATTGTTTACGGACGCACTGACGCACGCACGACGGACAAAAAGTGATCCCAAAAGCTCACCTCGTCACTACGTGACGGTGAGCTAAAAAGCGCCTGAGCCCCCGAAGGAATGAAACATGACGTCAGAATGCTGGAATCTGGCGTCTCTCGACATCGTGTTGATGGGATTCTGATTGTGTCTCAGAGCGTGGTTTCCCGAATATGGAGTCGGCATCTTACCCACGGAAATCCTTCACACAGACACGGCGGGGTCGAGAAAGGGCTACAACCCAACATCAGGGCCGTTGATTCAGTCTCGACGTCAACGGTTCCTGAACGCTACCCGTTTGCATAACGAGCTTAGGAACGGAACTGGAGTACGAATTTCTACACAAACTGTCAGAAACGGGCTCCACGAGTTCGGACTTAATGCCATGAGGCCTGCTGTATGTGTTCCGTTGGCGAGACAGCACGTGCTAGACCGGTTGGACTTTGCCAGAACTCCCGTCAGGTGGACGGTTTGTGACTTGACGTCAGTACTCTTTTCTGATGAGTCCAGATTCTGTCTAGACTTCACTTATGAATGTTAATTAGTGTGGCGAATGTCTAAAGAGCGATTCTATGAATTGAATGTGGCAGAGCATGATCGCTATGGAAAGGGATCAGTCATGGTTTGGGCTGGGATAAGCGTGAACGGTAAAACTGACCTGTACGTCGATCAAAATGGAACATTAATGGCAGTGAGGTACTGTAATGGAATTCTTGATCAGTTTGTGAGACCATATGCAGATGCTATCGGCCCGGACTTTATTCTGATGGACAATAATGCCTGTCCCAACCGTGCCAACGTCACTGATTCCTATCTGGAACGTGAGACAATCGTTCGTATGGACTGGCCTGGTCGATCACCGGACTTAAATCCGATTGAGCATGCGCGGGACATGCTACAGCATGCTGTTTCAGCCCGACCTGTGCATCCGAGGACTTTACAGGAGCTCAAAGATGCATTGGTTGCTGAATGAAAGTTGATTCCACAAAACTGGATACAGAGTAGAAGTAAAACAAAGATCAGGAATCGATACAATTAACTTACTCCACCCATCAAAGACACCAAAGGGAAAGAATCACAAACATTAAGCGACCAGACTATAATGGAAACCTAAACAAAGGAAGGCCATAAGGACAGTTACTTTCCCACAAAAAGACACAAGTGATACACACAGTAAGTAACAAACAACACCATAAATAAACCGCCACAGAAGAACCGCCTTGGAACCGTCAGTGGAATGATTTCCGCCGGGGGGCTTAAATCGATTTTACGTGGCCACAATCCTCGCCCTTACTTCCGTCGCGATTTAGACACATAATTTGTTCAGTCCGCATGAAGGCCTCCTAACTCATCAGCGCAACATCTCCGTGAACACAAAAAATCAAAGAACCACAGAGGTAAGACAACGGTGAGGACTCGACAGCAAGAAACCACTGAAATGCTGGAGCAAAAGAAAACCAACAGTTAGACTCCGATGGGCCCGACCAGAGACAGAGCATCAGGCACCAACCAACATTACCTTGAATTAGATCTCTCTAATTCTCAATAAGCCTTTACGTTGGAGCCGTCATAGAATCTGAGGCCTGACCCACCGGCGTGCAATTAAAGAGGGAAGCAAAGTTGCCAACCGTGATTGGGTTAACTACCATGCATGCAGTCTGTCGTATAATATCCATGTTGTACCCAATCTTTTTATATCGAAGAATGATTTTACGAAATTGGGTGCTGAAGTCATTGCGGTTATATATTTTTCTGAATTTATATACTAAGTCACCATAAAATTCGGGTTCCGACAGACTCTGATTACGTGCATGCGCAGGCGATGTCGTACTGTAACTGGTGCCCGTGGACGCTATACACGTTATTAGGCACGTTTGTCCAAACAAATTTGGAAATGTGTGAAAAATCAATTGTCCAAATCCCTTCATGTTACGGCAAATTTTGGGGGTGGCAAGACGTTTGCTGTTGTCCCGCTTGAATGCAGCACCAGTTGACAAAATTAATCACTAGTGTTTGTGAAGGATACGTCTTCTATCATTATGAATCAAATTTGGATTCAGCTGATTAATTTATCCAAAAATTATTTTGCATTAAAAAAGTGATCCCTATCAAACTTTGAGTAGTATACATATAGCAAGTAATATAGATAACTTTATATAACTTCTGGAACCAAATCCTAAGAAATACATTCTCTTCATTTCAATCATCTAGAAGGATAAAAGGGCTTTATATATTCAGGAATGGATTGCAACATATTTGACAGCACTCTGCACTCATAAAATTGTATCACATGAACAGAGCCATGGGTTTAGAAGAGCATACATTATTTTTCTTAAAAACACAGATTGTAGGTATTTGTTAGACCAGTTTTAAAGAACAACCACGTGCTGTGAAGAACAACCACAAGCAAAGATATGCTAGATTTCCAGACGAGAAAGACCACATTGAACCACATGTGTAAGTTATCAAAATGATTAGAATCCATTTTCTCATACATGAGACAAGAATATCTCTTTGAATGACAGTGTGAGATATCTTTAGTCACACACTGCTCTCTCACCCTTGGATTTATTAGCTGTCTCAACCTGGCAATCATTGCTTAATATAGGAAAATATGTACAATGCAGTGTAACTTTTTTTAACTGTCTTCTGTTGCATATTTTGTTATCCATGCTAACATGGAAGCACCTTTTCTTTGTCTCCCTAGGTGTACATTTCAATAGTCACAATTCCATGTCCTTGACCAACTTTTAATGAAATGGACAGTCAGTATGTCACTCACTAGTGTCAAGGAAAGAAAGTACCAAAATGTACATGCATTGTTACAGTTTTCCTAAATAAACAACTGGTTTTCATTTCAAATTTACCACAACATGTAAATGAACTGAAAATGGATTTTAAATGGTCACTTGGAAAAAAGTTAAACCAGCTTTCTTTAGAAGGTAAGAATAATAAAGACTCTACACTGTTACATTTGCATGATGGAGCCATTTTGAACATTGATTTTCTGTATTCTTAGGAAGTCTCATGGCAATAGCTATTTAACAATTCATTTACAGCACATTCTTTAAAGTATGTAGTTGAAAAAAAAAACAAAAAAACAATGATGGGGTTGAGACCACAACAAGGAAATCTCAGGCTTGTTTTCAGTTTATTAAAGTCTTGGCATGAGACTTCTTGCCTGCAATTTCCTTGTCTCGGTCTCAACCCCATCATAGATTCTATCATTCTCCAGTGGTCCTAAGTATTTCTGTTTTCCAGGGAATTCTGACAAAAACTGGTATCTAAATATTTTGGTACCACCACAATCTCTGCCAGAAACTTACCAATTAACAACAATGCAGCATCCATAACAGCTGCTCCGTTCAACATGGTTGCCATAAGAATGTCGTGCCCTGGGCAATCTACAAATGACACATGCCTGAAAAAATAAGCAAATTTTGAAGTTATGGTACATTTTCTGACCCGGCAGAAACAGATTGGGATGCTTGGTGCTTCCACGCAGAGCTGAAACAGATCACACATGAGTACTGGTAAACCGCTTAGAAGGTCTTGTCCCAGGTCCAGAGATTATAAAACTTTTTTCATGATCAACACACTTGAGCATGAAACTAATTTTGTCATGCTCATAATTTTTTTTATGTTGGCATTTAAAAATTAAGTGCAAGGCAAATAACATTCTGTGCTGATCCGAGCAGGATAATTTCCTCTTTCATTTGTATTTTAATATTTATGAGCATTATAAATTTCATGCTCATTTGAGTTGAGCATGAAAAAGTTCTGGCAAAGTGGTGCGAGTTGGACTGTCCTTTCATATAAACACTATTGGTTTGTTTGGGCAGTAGAGATTGAGATGTTGTTTCATCTCAATGCCTGGTACAAGTCCCACAAAACTGGGAGTGCCTCCAAAATGACCTAAATAGTGTTGATGGGGACATAAAACCTCAGTTCAAACAAAATGTTTTCTGCTATTCTCTACACTGGGAGACAACTTTGTGAACTTCTTGTTCCCTTTCCATTAAATTGTGTTGACTGGGCCGTTAAACTCCAATACAAACAAACAAACAAATTAAACTGAATCCCACTGAAAAGGTAGTCTACCTTTAAAGGAAAGAATTTGCTCCTCAGGAGCAAATTCTTTCCTTTAAGGTTAGACCCCTGATGACAAGTGAGACAAAATAATTTTGCAAGAGTTACATCACTTGTATGTGTTAGTTTGAGGTTTTCCATCCCCATCAACACTATTTAGGTAATTTTGGAGACGTTGCTTACAATTTTATGGGATTTTTACTCAACATTGAGATGACATGACATCTCAAACCCTGCACCTAATGAAACCAGTAAGCTATTCGAGTTTGGTTCTGGTCACATTTTTTCAAATTCATTCCTGAAAGATTTATGTATTTGTTTGCAACAGCCGGTGTTAAGTGCAGTTGTGGAGCCTGTAAAAGGGTTCCCCGTACCTCATCAATGGTGCTGTTTATTTACTAAGTTTATAAAACTTCGAAGTTGAAATGTTATCAGCGCCCAGATAGTTCAGTCGGTAGAGCACTTCCCATGTAAGCTCGAGTGTGATTCTGTTCGCTTTGCTGGAAGATCGCTTTTCTATAAGATCTGTCACACTGAAAAAGGGGTCTACTCTTAAAGGAGAAAATTCTTTCCTTTAAGAGTTGACCCCTATTGACATGGGAGACAAAAACTAGAGCTGCCGCCTAACGGGCGCCAATTATACCCCCGCATGCGTTGTCAGACAAATTTTTACAAGTATTTGACCTTGAGGAAGGTCAACGTAAAGGTCAAGGTCAGGTTTGTGTATATCAATCTTAAGTACTAGTGGCAAGGTGTGTGGTGTGTGAATATTAAAGAAATCGGTCAAAGAATAAGGAAGTTATGAGCAATGTTAAAGTTTTTTGTAACGGACCGACGACGACAGACGACGACAAGCTGACTCCTATATACCCCCTTCAAACTTCGTTTGCGGGGGTATAATAATTTTGCAAGAGTTGACTACCATGAAGGTGTATCCATTCCCCTTAACAGCACAGTCAACAATATTTAGGTCATAACAACCTAACTGCACTTTTCTCGGGCAGCCTTATACATAATCCTTTAACCAGTACAGTGAACATTCTTTCCCCAGAAACTGAGAACTGCCCTTCGTGAATCAGAAGAAGGAAAAGAATGGCCACAGAAAATATTTCATGACCAATCTCTATGAAAGAGTTTTGGAACCATGTGGAGATCAAATCTTTGACCTCCCGAACACTGGTCAGAAGCACTTAAGGGGAAAGGATACACCTTCAGGGGGAGGCAACTCCTGCAAAAATATTTTTGCCTCCCATGTCAGAAGGGGTCAACTCTTAAAGGAAAGAATTTGCTCCTCACTCTTGAGGAGCAAATTCTTTCCTTTAAGAGTATATCCCTTTTTCCCCGTGGAAATGGCTTACAGAAAAGCAAACAGGAAGTCCCGAAAGTTGTCTCCCTTTGAAAAATGGCGGTAAATCTTCCAGGTTTTCCCATTCCCCTTAAGACCGAAAAACAGAAGCCCAAGATAACTTTTTGAGACTTCCTGTTTGTTTTTCTAGAAACTTATTCCTTCCAAAAATGAGGACTACTCAAGAAGGAAAGACTAGGTTCCGTAGGTTAACAGGTTAGCTCTAGCAGTGAATTGTTGAGTGATAAATCACAGTTGAAGAAGTAAATTATCATCAGTTATCAAGTATGTGTGTGTGTGAATTCTGGTTTAACGTCGCTTTCAACAATTTTTCAGTCATATCACGACGGTGTCGGGTTCATATCACGACGGTGTCTGGTTGCGACAGGGAGCTCAATGCTCACGTTTATAGTGCTGCCTCACTGAAGTATCATGTCCCAGACACATTACATGATACCACACCCAGTCACATTATCCTAACACTGGATCGACCAGTCCTAGCTCTACCCCGTAAAGCTGAGTGCCAAGCGAGGAGCAGCTAGTACCATTTTTTTAACGACTTTGGTATGACGCAGCCCGGGATCGAACCCAAGACCTCCCGTTCCCCCGAGCGGACACTCTACCAACTGAGCTATCAGGGCCGGTCAGTTATTAAGTAAATCAAATCTCTAGCAGTAAATTGTTGAGTGATAAATCCCAGTTGAAGAAGTAAATTATCATCAGTTATCAAGTAAATCAAATCTCTAGCAGTGAATTGTTGAGTGATAAATCACAGTTGAAGAAGTAAATTATCATCAGTTATCAAGTAAATCAAATCTCTAGCAGTGAATTGTTGAGTGATAAATCACAGTTGAAGAAGTAAATTATCATCAGTTATAAAGTAAATCAAATCTCTAGCAGTGAATTGTTGAGTGATAAATCACAGTTGAAGAAGTAAATTATCATCAGTTATCAAGTAAATCAAATCTCTTGCAGTGAATTGTTGAGTGATAAATCACAGTTGAAGAAGTAAATTATCATCAGTTATCAAGTAAATCAAATCTCTAGCAGTGAATTGTTGAGTGATAAATCACAGTTGAAGAAGTAAATTATCATCAGTTATCAAGTAAATCAAATCTTTAGCAGTGAATTGTTGAGTGATAAATCACAGTTGAAGAAGTAAATTATCATCTGTTATCAAGTAAATCAAATCTCTAGCAGTGAATTGTTGAGTGATAAATCACAGTTGAAGAAGTAAATTATCATCTGTTATCAAGTAAATCAAATCTCTAGCAGTGAATTGTTGAGTAATAAATCAAGTAAATCAAGTCTTGAGTGCATGGACACGCTCGTGATTAGACATATTTACAACTGACCCCTAAACTGTGACTTATTACTCAACAAATCACACAGTAGAGCTGATCTATTTTGATTTTACCACACTAGAAATTGACAATAATTGTGTTGTTTTCTTCAGCTTCTCCAAACCTTTTATCCATCATCTAAGGCCAAAACAAACTATATGTGTGGTTCCTATTACATGGTTTTCAAAATTAGGGTAGGTAGGTAGGAAAATTATTTTATTTTTTATTTTTATTTTTTTTTTCTCATCTTTTATATGTACTATGCTACACACTGCACTTATTTTCGTTATATTGTTTTGCTTTGTTGTATAATTGTACTTGAAAACATTGTAAACAAATAAAAGTATAATAAATAATGCTTAGTTTTCATCCATATTGTCCTAATTGTTACAAAAATAAGGGTGTTCTTCAGTCAGAACAAAGTATTTTGATTGGACATCCTGTGTAAGTGTTTGCCTTTTACAAAAGGTCAGCCTTTGGGACTTGCTGTTCTAATGAAGGTTCCTATATCTTGAATAGTGTTGTAACTGTTATTGTACCATATACAATGAAGATAAATGTAAAAGTTCAAAAGATCAAGATGAAATGACAGAGTAAACGGAGATCAGAAAGTTTCTTTTAACGGCTTAATGCTGCAAATTAAACATCCAGCAATTAGCACCAGCAGAAACTATTTTATATAATCATTTCAAATCGTAGTCCTTGTGCCATTTGAATCTGTCTTACTTGGTCTTAAAGGATAGATAGATAGATAGATAGATAGATAGATAGATAGATAGATAGATAGATAGATAGATAGATAGATAGATAGATAGATAGATAGATAGATAGATAGATAGATAGATAGATAGATAGATAGATAGATAGATAGATAGATAGATAGATAGATAGATAGATAGATAGATAGATAGATAGATAGATAGATAGATAGATAGATAGATAGATAGATAGATAGATAGATAGATAGATAGATAGATAGATAGATAGATAGATAGATAGATAGATAGATAGATAGATAGATAGATAGATAGATAGATAGATAGATAGATAGATAGATAGATAGATAGATAGATAGATAGATAGATAGATAGATAGATAGATAGATAGATAGATAGATAGATAGATAGATAGATAGATAGATAGATAGATAGATAGATAGATAGATAGATAGATAGATAGATAGATAGATAGATAGATAGATAGATAGATAGATAGATAGATAGATAGATAGATAGATAGATAGATAGATAGATAGATAGATAGATAGATAGATAGATAGATAGATAGATAGATAGATAGATAGATAGATAGATAGATAGATAGATAGATAGATAGATAGATAGATAGATAGATAGATAGATAGATAGATAGATAGATAGATAGATAGATAGATAGATAGATAGATAGATAGATAGATAGATAGATAGATAGATAGATAGATAGATAGATAGATAGATAGATAGATAGATAGATAGATAGATAGATAGATAGATAGATCTCACAATGATTCTGAAATCAGGAGTCCAAGATCCTTCTTTTTGAAAAGTTAAGTCCCTGATCTTGATTGCACCAAAAACATAAACAACATTTCTACACACATGAGTGCACTACTGCATAGTTGCATGTTTCCCTAACTGCCTCTTTCATGACTTCAATCCAAACTTGTACAGTGTGGAAACTCAATTGAGGTGGCTGTAATAAGAAACCACAGTTCTGGAGCAGAGATTGGGAAAAAATGTATCCCCAGTTAACTAGGGGCATGCAAGGGTGAGCAGGGATAAAGACTGACAGTCACCCATAGTGACTGAAAAATTGGCTGGGCACCAAAACATTAGAGCTCTATCTGTCTGTCACCCATCTGGTAACTGTTAAAAGAACTTTAAGCATTTTTCAAATATTTTGGCTCTTAGATAAGCCCTAAAAATTTAAACCTATTTTCGTCAAACCAAATTAGCGTGGGTAGGTCGGAGTTTTTTTTTTGATCATACGCAAATAAAAAAGATAAATTGAGCTACAGTATGGCTAGTTAATTTCTTTCTACACCCCCCACCCCCCTCACACACACACACACTTCCAAAACGCGGTGCGACAAACATTCCTTTCCATTTTCAGTTTACTCTTGGCTTCTTTTCCCGCCACAGATCATGGTGTATCATCCGAGCCTCAACATGGTATCTTTATTGTCACCACGAAAGCCAATCTTTTTGACAAGCTGACATGAATCTGAAAACTGGCAGCTGATTTCTTTTTCAAGAACATGAATGCAGACATACTGCACAAATTATTAATATAATTGGTTTCCCCAGCCTTTTTATAATGGCTTGGCTCCAGTCCCATTTTCTCTAGTGCCAAGATTTTTTTTGTGGCACCATACCCCTTTTTGCAGATTGATTTGACTGATGGATTGATTGATTTGAGGTTTAACGTCCCCGTCAACACAGTAAAGGTCATTTTGGAGACATTGCTTCCAATTTTGTGGGACTTGTACCCAACATTGAGATGAAATGACATCTCAAGCCCTGTCGCCCAATGAAACCACTAGGGTTTAGTAGCATGGACGGTCTGCCTCTCACCGCGGTTCCTGGACAGGCTTAGATCCTCTAAGTGGTTTACCAGTACGAGTGTGCGGGCCGGATTCAGCTCTGCGTGGAAGCATCATGCAGCCCATGTATTTCTTCCAGCCCCTATGGGCGGGGGCCGACCCCCTTTTTGCAGATAAGAGCAAATGTTGCCTTACATTTTGGAACAAAAATCTCTGCAATCGACCCAAAAATACGCCCCCCAGCCCACCGGGCTTGAAGAAATATATAGGCTGCATGATGCTTCCACGCAGAGCACACGAGTACTGGTAAACCACTTAGAGGATCTAAGCCTGCCAAGGCAAAGCGGTGCGAGTCGGCCCGTCCATGCTTATAAACCCTATTGGTTTCATTGGGTGGCAGAGCTTGAGATGTCATTTCATCTCAATCTCGGGTAATAGTTAAACAAAATTGGAAGCAACGTCTCCAAAATAACCTTTACAGTGTTAACGCCACTTGACGGGAACGTTAAACCTCAAATCAAATGACCAAAATATAACAACGCCATGCGTGTTTAAAGAATGGATATTTTAGACACTTTTTTAGCAATAGATTGTTGCCTGTTTGATGGATTACCGCTAATCCCGCTGTTTATTGTTCCAAGTTATCTCACTTTAAGATTCGAATTAAGTGATACCAATTTAACAATTAGGTGTGAAAAGTTACCTGACCAGTGTTATTATGTGCGAAGACAATACCATATGTGGCCAGTCTGATCAGCGAATGTCTAAGCTTTCCGAGAAATGAAACCTTGTGAACAATAAACTCAGATCAGACTGTGCAGAACTTCCAGCTGATCCGAGTCTTTTCTGTGTGCACATACGCATTCAGTGCATTTCTCGCAAAACATTTCTGATGTCACCACCATATGACATCCTCGCTCATTAGCTGCCGTGTTTGTCGGACATATATTACAACAGGTTAAACTGCTTCCAGCACTCACAAAAAACTTCGTTTAACGTAAGATCAGCCTGTACATCGAGCTCTTCGTTTGCTGCTCTCTGCATATCCCAGAAGCCATACTACAACAGGTTTGTACAAAGAGCACAGACTGATAAGACTGCGCAGGCTGATCTGTGACTTCACCTGTCGCACAGTTTACTGTCATGTTTTCCAAAAATTGGATGCTAAGACCGTGCGTGCAAACTATCGATGACGTGTAATTGAAAAACGTGGGAAAATTTCAGACTGCAGCGAATGCACGTTCAAAATGACGGCGGGAAATTAAGCGCGGCACGACAAAAACTATTTTATGTGTGACCAGCGAAGACTACGATCATCCTGCGCATCTGTGAAGGCTTAGCTTTCTGTTCATGGAGATAGTGAAAATACTTGAGACATTTTCACAAGCTGTCTGCATTATTTATGTTTGTTGAAGCGTGCACACTTGTCTGATTATCGCTACAGGTGGTAAAACATGGTTTGGATAATTTTTATTGCCACAAAAGTAATTTGATTATTGAGAGGGGTCATACGGTCACGGTCTGCATACCGCAAGAAATGTGCGCCATTGTCCTTTTTTATGCGTCCGAGACATGGGTTTTATGCATTTTGCGCTTCCGAAAACAAAATGCATTCAAAATTTGTGGGTTCCGACCGCTTCCTAATTTTGCCTCTCTTACCGGTCCATGCAAAATACCTGTTGATCACAGGAGACAACAGACGTTTTACCCTCTGGTAGTAATTTTTTTCTTATTTATTTTGTTTCCGGTGGTGGTTCTATTGGCTTGCATGAACGGTCTTGAATGTGCTAAGTACTGGAGATTTTGGATTATAATTATGGGTTACTTCAAAGCGTCGGCGGCTTCTTCAAAAGTAGCCACGTGCCATATCCCTGACCCATTTGAACTGTAATTGGCTAATTGTTATTGATTAGCACAGGCCACTTACCGTCAACTGAAAGCTCGCGGCAATTGATAAAAAAAAAAAACAGCTTTTAAATAGCGATGCTTACAATATGCATTTTTATCCTATGCTCAGTTATTTAGAGACAAACACGGATGTTTTGGATGTTGTTTTTGGCAGACGCACACCATTTTCATGCGTAAATACGACCAGACTGTCCTTTAATGAAAGCGCTTTTCAATGAATATGTAATTAAATACTTTAACCATGAAAAATTGAAAGACCGTTTTTGCACATAAAATGTTTGGAATATTCATGATAGAAAAAATAATTAGGGTCGGCGGGAAAAAGCTAGGCACGGTCGGGTAACCGGAACCACATATATATTTTGTATTGGCCTAACATCAAATATTGTTTGAGTGCCATTACAAAATGACACCTTTAGCATCATGCTCTGCTTCCAAGTGCTTTATTGCAGAACAAATCAAAATGCCTTTCCATTGCCTATATAGTCATGCTGTGTAAGCATTTCCTATTTTTTGCTCAAATACACCACAACTTCTTTATAACACTATTAATGGGGTCCAAAGCAGAAACCATGTTACTTAAACAACCAAGTTATAGCGAAAAAAAAAATGTTCAGATTATATAGAAAAATGACCATTTATAGTCATTTTTCTATATAATCTACACATTTTCAGGATCCTTCTTGAAACTGTGTTATATCCAAACCATGTTAAAACTAGAATTTGTTTTTCTACAAAAACACAGATGTCTCCCCCGTTTTTGACCTCTAAGTATAACCTTGACATTGGAGGTATTGAGCCGGTCTTGTGTGCAACACATTATCTAATGAAGATAAACATTTCTGCAAAGTAACTTTAAAAATGTTCAAAAAATTTCAAAGGGCAATAACTCTTGAAAGGGGCATAATCCGGATGAGAAAAAAAATACATGTCAGCTTATTTTCCATTAGGAATGCATATATGAAATTTCAAAACCATAGCATACACAGTTCTAAAGTTATGCTATGCATCCCTTTTAGCATTCATTACAATGGGCACAAATTACCAAAATGACAAAGGGCCATAACTCATAAAGTATTTTTCGGAATTTTGTCAAAAGTTAATCAGTTCATATACTCATCACCATCAATATACTCAACAACTTTCAAGGCTCTAGCTCCAATAGTGTTTGAGAAATTTTGCTGACAAGATTTTATTGAAAAAAATTCAAAGGGCAATAACTCTTGAAAGGGGCATAATCCGGACGAGAAAAAAAATACGAGTCAGCTAATTTTCCATGGGGAATCCATATATGAAATTTCAAAACCCTAGCATACACAGTTCTAAAGTTATGCTATGCATCACTTTTAGCATACATTACAATGGGCACAAATTACCAAAATGACAAAGGGCCATAACTCACAAAGTATTTTTCGGAATTTTGTCAAAAGTTAAACAGTTCATCTACTCATCACCACCAATATATTCACCAATTTTCAAGGCTCTAGCTCCAATAGTTTTTGAGATATCTTGCTGACAAGATTTTATTAAAAAAATTTCAAAGGGCAATAACTCTTGAAAGGGGCATAATCCGGACGAGAAAAAAAATATGCGTCAGCTAATTTTCCATGAGAAATCCATATATGAAATTTCAAAACCCTAGCATACACAGTTCTAAAGTTATGCTATGCATCACTTTTAGCATACATTACAATGGGCACAAATTACCAAAATGACAAAATGACAAGATTTTATTAAAAAAATTTCAAAGGGCAATAACTCTTGAACGGGGCATAATCCGGACGAGAAAAAAAATACGCGTCAGCTAATTTTCCATGAGGAATCCATATATGAAATTTCAAAACCCTAGCATACCCGGTTCTTTAGTTATGCTATGCATCAAAAGCGTAACAGACAGACAAATGGACAAACGAACCAGAACCAATATGCCCCTCCAACTTTTTCAAACTTTTGATTTTTATTGGAGGCATAAAAAGACCCCTTTTTGTTCTTTGACCTCTTAGTACGACCTTGACATTTGAGGTACCAACTTGGGTCATGCACGCAACACATCGTCTTATGGTGGTTAACATTTCTGCCAAGTAATTTCAAAATCCATCTAAAAATAAGAAAGTTATTGACAGAACGCAAAAAAAGGCCCCTTTTTTGACCTTTAACATCTATGTATGACCTTGACCTTTCAGGTACCAAACTGGGTCATGCGTGCAACACATCATCTCATGGTGTTTAACATTTCTGCCAAGCAATTTCAATAATCCATCTAAAAATAAGAAAGTTATTGACCAAACACGAAAAAAAGGCCTCTTTTTTTTACTTTTGACCTCTATGTATGACCTTGACACTTGAGGTATCAAACTGAATCATGCATGCAACACATCGTCTCATGATAGTTAACATTTTTGCCAAGTATTTTCAAATTCTATCTAAAAATAAGCAAGTTATTGACAAAACCGGAAAAAAGGCCCCTTTTTTACCTTTGACCTCTAAGTATGACCTTGACCTTTGAGGTACCAACCTGGGTCATGCACGTAACACATCGTCTTATATTGATTAACATTTCTGCCAAGTGATTTCACAATCCATCCCAAAATAAGAAAGTTATTGACAAAACACGAAAAAAAGGCCCCTTTTTTGACCTTTGACCTCTAAGTATGACCTTGACCTTCGAGGTACTGACCTGCCTGATGCACACCACACATCGTCTCATGGTTGTTAATATTTCTGCCAAGTAATTTTAAAATCCATCTCAAAATAAGAAAGTTATTGACAAAACACGAAAAAAAGCCCCCTTTTTTGACCTTTGACCGCTAAGTATGACCTTGACCTTCGAGGTACTGACCTGCCTGATGCACACCACACATCGTCTCATGGTGGTTAATATTTCTGCCAAGTAATTTTAAAATTCATCTCAAAATAAGAAAGTTATTGACCAAATACGAAAAAAAGGCCCCTTTTTTTAACTTTGACCTCTAAGTATGACCTTGACCTTTGAGGTACCGACCTGATTCATGCGCACCACACATTGTCTTATGGTTGTTAATATTTCTGCCAAGTAATTTTAAAATCCATCTGAAAATAAGAAAGTTATTGACCGGACACGATTTGCCCATACATATATA
Source organism: Lucinisca nassula (assembly GCA_963580285.1). Classification (NCBI taxonomy): domain Eukaryota; kingdom Metazoa; phylum Mollusca; class Bivalvia; order Lucinida; family Lucinidae; genus Lucinisca; species Lucinisca nassula. The sequence goes on along the minus strand of OY757013.1, from coordinate 120,307,957 downwards.
CATACCAACAAACTTCCAAGGGAGATAATTCAAAAAGTATAAATGCGAGAGTTATAGTTCTTGCGCACTGCACGTCGTCTAATGCTGATTTATATTTTACTAAGTTTAGTGATGATAGCTCCAACGGTTTTCAAGTTATAGAGCGGACACGAATGTGTGACAGACAGACAGACGGACAGACGGACAGACAGACAGACGGACAGACAGACGCCCGGGGGAAAAACAATATGTCTCTCCGAAAAAAATTTTTTCGGGGGAGACATAATGAACCATGTTATAATGAGGTTGTGGTGTACATAGATTATGGGAACTGGACAGCCCCTGCCCATACGGGCTTGAAGAAATATATGGGCTGCATGATGTTTCCACGCAGAGCTGAATCCGTCCCGCACACTAGTACTGGTAAACAGCTTAGAGGATCTATGGCTGCCCAGGCAAAGTGGTGCGCACGAGTCAGACCGTCCATGCTTATAAACCTATTGGTTTCATTGGGTGACAGTGCTTAAGATGTCATTTCATCTCAATGTTGGGTAAAAGTCCCACAAAATTGGAAGCAATGTCTCCAAAATGACCTATACAGTGTTGGTGGGGACATTAAACCACAAATCAAACAAACAAAACAAACAATCTATGTTTGATGCAGGAATAGAAAAATAAACTACAGTAAAAATCCTAAAAATTCGAACACCTTGGAGAGTTGCTGTAATTCTCCTAAACTTCTAACAAATTTGTTTCATGCTCCAGCAAGGAGTCCAAAAGGTGCAGATGGAATGGCAAACAGTGTAGACCCTGATCAGACTGCTCCTTCAGGAACAGTCTGATCTGGGTCTGCATTGTTTGATGGCAAACTATGTAGACCCTGATAAGACTGATCGGGGTCTGCACTGTTTGCTTAGGCCTATGTGTACCAATACTTAGGATCAATACGGTATGCCAAAATGTTGTATTTTGACACACACACAATTTTATGTCAATTTAAAGTTCTGTAGACCCAGTTTCACCTACCTGAGTAACTGGAATTTCCCGATACATCCTGACCTATCACAGGGAAATGTATCTTCTTTAGAACTGACACATGATCTGTAGCACCCAGGTCGCGGACAATCTTCGTTGTCACATTTGTAAATCTAAAATATAATAAAGTCAGGTAAGTATCCACTACAGCATATCTTTCCGTAAAATAACTCGGAGAATTTATTTTGCCTGTATCAAACATGCCATGTTAACCCATTTCAGACATTAAACCCAGAAATGGGATAATGGCAAACAGTGCATGTCCAGATCTCTGAGCAGGGCCTAGACGGTTTGTAAAAAGTGCAGGCAATCGCCATTTTTGAAATTAATTTATATAACTCAAGCACACACCCCTGAATTTCAAAATGGTCTATGCTACATACAGTGAAGAGGGGTCTACTCAGTTTAAAATGGGTAAAATAAAGTTTCTTTATCTTTGATCTTTATCTTACACCATGTATTTGAGGCAGTTTTATACAATGACATACAGTCTCATTTTACAGCACCCTTGGCCCCTGCCCAACGGGGCTTGAATAAAAAATAAAAAGATGGGCTGCATGATGCTTCCACGCAGAACTAAAACCGACCGCACACAAGTACTTGTAAACCACTTAGAGGATCAAAGCCTGCCCAGGCAAAACTGTGGGAGTCGGACCGTTCATGCTTATAAACCCTATTGGTTTCATTGGGTGACAGGGCTTGAAATGTCATTTCATCTCGATGTGGGGTAGATGTCCCACAAAATTGGAAACAACGTCTCCAAAATGACCTATACAGAGTTGACGGGGATGTTAAGCCTCAAATCAAACAAACAAACAATTAACAACACCCAACACCCTTAATCCATTTCAATGATATGGAATCTCTCTTCCTCTGTATAGCCAGGCCTCATACTGACAAAGCTTTTCCATGCCTGAAAGGCCTTATTTTACTGCCTTTACCCTTATCCTGTTGAACACAATAACTCTAAAAACAGTGTAGATCCAGATCAGACGGCTTGAAGAAACCATCTGATCAGCATCTACACTGTTTGTGATGCAGTTTGGACACTGAACGAATACAGTATATCAAGTAATTTGGTTTGTTTGTATTGGAGTTTAACTGCCCATTCAACACTATTTTAGGTCATTTTCGAGCTGGTTACCTATCCACACTTTTCCTGGGCAGGCTTATACGTAATCGGTTAACCAGTACAGTGCACATTCTTTTGCCAGAAACTGACAACTGCCATTCTTGAAACAGCGGAAGGGAGAGAATGACCATAGAAAAAATTTCATGATCAATCTCCATGAAAGAATGTTGCCGACCCCTGCAGGTATCAAACCCGCATCATCCTAATCACCAGTCAGACGTGCATCCACATGAGCTGCTGAGGCCTGCGTTCAAGTAATTTGGTTAGTTGCTAATCTGCAATGAGTGTGGATAACTAATTTATTCAGCAGGATAAGTGTTAACAAGCTATCAAAGTTCATGTCATTAACCCATTTTGTACTGGAAACCCCATAACAGGTAATTGACAAACAGTGCTTTTGTCTGTTTGTTTGGTTTGAGGTTAAACGTCCCCGTCAACACTGTAAAGGCCATTTTGGAGATGTTGCTTCCAATTTTGTGGGACTTTTACCCGACACTGAGATGAAATAACATCTCAAGCCCTGCCACCCAATAAAACCAATAGGGTTTATAAGCATGGACGTCTGACTTGCACCGCATTGCCTGGGCAGGAATCCTCAAACTGGTTTTGTACCTGTACTCGTGTGGGGGTTGGTTTCAGCTCTGTGTGGAAGCATCATGCAGGCCATCTATTTCTTCAAGCCCCGATGGGCGGGATGGCCCAGATCAGACACAGCAGAATGCGGCATCTGATCAGGGCCTACACTGTTTGCAAAAAGTTCAACCAATTTCCAAATAAATTTTGAAAGAAACACAAGCTGACACTCTTAAAATTTGAAATGGACTCCTGCCATACATGTATATGACTGATTGATTGAGTTGGGCTTAACATCCCTGTCAGCACTATTAGGTTATTTTGGAGAAATAGCTTCCAATTTTGTGGGACTTTTACCCGATATTGAGATGAGATGGCATCTTAAGCCCCCCCCCCACCCCACCACGAGATGACATCTCAAGCCCCCCCCCCCCCCCCCCCCCACCAATGGGTTTATATAAATGGACGGTTTGACTCGCACCATTTTGCCTGGGCAGGCATAACTCATGTTCATGTGCACTGTCAGTTTCAGCTCTGTGTGGAAGCATCATGCAGCCCAATCTATTTCTTCAAGCCCCAATGGGCGGGGGCAGCCTGCAATATATGATGCGGAAGATTCCTTTGTTTGACTTGAGGTTTAACATCCCGGTCAACACTGCATAAGTCATTTTGGAGACATTGCTTCCAATTTTGTGCGACTTTAAGTCGACGGAGGAAGATTCCATTTGGTACAAAAAGGGTTAAAGTATCTGAGCATTCACGGCAATTAAACTATACCTACCTTTGCATTTGCATATCCTAATTTGATAGTGATGTTCCTAACTTTCTCGTTCTTGAATCTCACAGTCTGAAAAATACAATAAAAATCATTAACCCTTATCTTGCTGAATATTCATTTACGCCACACCTATTTCTGTCTATCAACCAATCAAATTACTTGATGTAATTTATTGCCACAAATTATAAACTGAATGCCAAACAGTGTAAATCCTGATCAGATGGCTTCTTCCATCTGATCTGGATCTACACTGTTACCAAAGATAGGCTTTGTCGTGAACAGCATGATAAGAGTTAAAATTCGGACACCTTGGGGACTTGCTGTAATTCTCCAAAATTTTTAACTACATGTACTTTGTTTCACCAACCTGTAAGAAGTCCAAAAGGAACAGACGGAATGACAAACAGTGTAGACCCTGATCAGACTGCCCTTCTGGAGCAATTTGATCTGGGTCTGCACAGTTTGCTCAGGCCTATCTGTCCCAATACTTATGGCCATGTCCATACAACAGTTAGGAAGTTGCATAACATGAGTATAAATTCTCTCAGGAGTGAGTGAGTGTTTCAGTTTTACGTCCCACCAACAGCTATGGTCATACGGTGACGGGACCTCAGTTTAAAGACTCATCCGAAAGTCTGGAGAAGCCCGGGATCGATCTTGCGACCCCTGGTTTACAAGGTGAGTAGCGTAACCACTACACCACGGAGGCTTCTAAATTCTCTCAGGATGAAACCTGGATGGAAATTTTGTCAAAACAGTCTTCTCCCTTTTTAAGGGATGGAATGGGGCTCATGGTGTAGGCATATGTGTGTGTCTCTCTTTTGGTTGATATAGAAGTTTTACCTATCAAGCAAACATTTTAGCCAATGATATTCTTATTATATTTTCTCTGATTTTCTAAAGAAAATCCAGCTGGACATTTTCTGTGATAAGTTGTCTGCCTACTCTGAAAAACAAGAAACAATGTCTGCATTCTGCAAATACCATCTGCAGCAATTCAGATTGGCCATTAAGGATAAGTATTTACAAATGCCTATAGGTACCATGTGTACTAAATGTATTTAACTAAAAATGAAAGTGTCTTAAGTACATTAATTCACACCCTGCACCCCCCACCCACCACCAACAACAACCACCCTATAGCATGAGCATTGTGTACTTTTAAAAACTTAGCTTAAGTCTGTGTCACTGGACAATGACATATGGATACTAATGAATTTTAACTAGTGAGCCACTGCAGAACGTACAAAACATATAACATTAACAAGAATTCCGACGAAGGCTATGTCGCGCCTGTGGGGGCGCAAAGTCAGCGAACCATGACATCTAGGCCAACATCAAACATAGATGATTACATAGAAGTTGCCATTCTTAAATGCAAGCTTGTACTAAGTATCATTGATTTAGCTGTAATAATTCTTGAGAAATTAACTTAACCATTACGGTGAACGCTAGGGTGATTGCAATATTTTACAAAGTCAGTGACCCATGAAATGTAGGTCAAGGTCAAATATGGTTGCTTGCATGTAAGTTGTCATCCCGTGATACAAGTTTGTTTGTTTGTTTGATTGGAGGTTTAACGTCCCCGTCAACACTGTAAAGGTCATTTTGGAGACGTTGCTTCCAATTTTGTGGGACTTTTACCCGACAATGAGATGAAATGACATCTCAAGCCCTGTCCCCCAATGAAACCAATAGGGTTTATTAGCATGGACGGATTCAGCTCTGCGTGGAAGCATCATGCAGCCCATATATTTCTTCAAGCCCCTATGGGCGGGGGCTTGATACAAGTTTGTACCAAGTATCATAAATGAGGCTGTTATAGTTCTTGAGAAATAAACTTGAACCTTAGGGTGAATGCTAGGGTGGTCGCAATATTTTACAAAGTCAGTGACCCATGAAATGTAGGTCAAGGTCAAATATGGTTGCTTGCATGTAAGTTGTCATCCCGTGATACAAGTTTGTACCAAGTATCATAAATGAAGCTCTTATAGTTCTTGAGAAATAAACTTGAACCTTAGGGTGAATGCTAGGGTGGTCGCAATATTTTACAAAGTCAGTGACCCATGAAATGTAGGTCAAGGTCAAATATGGTTGCTTGCATGTAAGTTGTCATCCCGTGATACAAGTTTGTACCAAGTATCATAAATGAAGCTCTTATAGTTCTTGAGAAATAAACTTGAACCTCAGGGTGAACGCTAGGGTGGTCGCAAATGTTGACGCCTTGACAAACGGACGGATGGGCGAACGGACGAATGAAAGGACGGAAAACCGGGTGCCTATATTGCGCCATGCTAATAGCAGGCGCGACAAAAAATGATTTTAACACAAGCTGAAAAGCTATCGCTTTCGAAACCTTAACCTCAATGAGTCACACACCTGCAAGTATAGTAAAATTCCTATATTAAGACCACCTTTCGGACTGTTCAAAAGTGGTCTTTAAGACCACTTTTGAACAGTTCCAAAGAGACCACCTTTTGGACTGTTCAAGACAACTTTTGAACAGTTCCAAAGGTGGTCTCTGACCAGAGGGCACTGTAAGCATAAAACAAAAAGAAAGAATAACTGCAACCAACTGAATAAGCTTTTTTAAACCAGAATAAGTCTTAATTTTAGGTGGTGTTAATAGCAGAATTTCACTGTATGCACATTCATTAGCATACACAACCAAAGCAACACACCCCTGGCACCATGCCTACGGCATAAAGGTGAAGAAAAACATGTGGTTCAAAGACCAAGGCCTACCATAAAAATCCTAAAAATTCGGACACTTTGAGGACTTGCTATAATTCTCCTAAAATTTTAACAAATTTGTTTCACAATCCAGCAAGAAGTCCAAAAGGTACAGACAGAATGGCAAACAGTGTAGACCCTGATCAGACTGTAGGAGCATGAGCAGTCTGATCAGACTGTTGGAGCATGAGCAGTCTGAAACTGCATCTGCACTGTTTGCTTAGGCCCATTTGTCCCAATACTTAGATCATTACAGTATGTCTATTCTTTGTGTTGTTTCAACTTTTATTCAGTAAGATATAAATTTAGATTTGCCGTTTATCTGATGCAATTTTTGCAAACTAAACAATATACATGACTGTAGTCATGTACTGATCATTTACAACATTACAGCAAGCCCAAAATCTATGTTCATAGTTCAGCTCGTTCTGAACTTCTGATGCAACAATTTTTATTTTGGTTCTAGTTTTATGACCCTTTCAAGATTCTTACACTTATTTCACTTGCCACCACCCATCGGGACTTGCAGAATTCGACTGGGCTGCATGGTGCTTCCATGCAGAGCTGAGAGTACAGGTAAACAGCTTACATGTAGATCATCTGAGCCTGCCCAGGCAAAGTGGAATGAGTCAGACTGTCCAATGCATATAACCCTTTTGTCATTTCATCTCAATGTCAGATGAAAGTCCCACATAATTGGAAGCAACGTCTCCAAAATCACCTAAATAGTGTTGACAGGGACATTAAACCTCATTTCAAACAAACAAAGACTTATTTTGATTCAATCATTAATCAGTGGTGGACATAATAGGGGTACTAGGGGGAAAAACCACATGACCTTCCATTGTAGAACTTGCTGTCCCACATACGACATGAGTGAGGCTCTTACCACAGAGGTGGGAGACCTAATACTTAAGAGCCAGCGCTCTTACCCACTAGGCCACAGAGGCCTGTCTATGATGCAATAAACAAGCTGAAAGAAACATTCCAAAATTACCTGATAAGGACAAATAATGAGGATAATTAACCCTTATCTTGCTGAATAAATTAATTTAACCACACCCATACCTGATTTCAACCAATCAGATCACTTGGTGCAATTTATTAAATGCAATTAATGATTGACCTAAATGACAGTGTGGATCCTGATCAGATGGCTTCTGAATACAGAAGCCATCTGTTCTGGATATACACTGCAAATGATCAGTATATCCTGGTTCAGCATGACTAAGGTTAAGGACTATTCCATTCCTTTGCATATTTCTTTCTAGAAACATACACTTGTGTTGTGGGCCCTTGTTAAACTTCTCCCATTGAAGTGATTCTAAGAAGCACCCATAGCAACGAGTACTAGTAATCCGCTTAGAGGATCTAAGCCTTCCCAGGCAAAGCGGTGAGAGTCGGACCGTCCATGCATATAAACCCTATTGGTTTCACTGGGTGGCAGGGCTTGAAATGTCATTTCATCTCAATGTTGGGTAAAAGTTCCATAATACTGGAAGCAACGTCTCCAAAATGAAATTTACAGTGTTGACGGGGATGTTAAACCTTAAATAAAACAAAACAAACGAGCATAGAATGCAGTTTGCTCAAGGTCTACATTGTTTGCTATTCAAAATACATAGCTCTTAATCAACTGCTAAGGGCCTTAAACACCTTTTTTGCCTTTGGGTTTGAACTGCTAGGCAATAAGTCATTGTAGGTACATTTTCAGTGGATGTAATGCTTCCAGAAATATTTTACCCCCCACCCCCCCCCCCCCCCCTTCGAACAGAGACCTATTCTTTAAGGAAAGGGCAGCATTTTTTTTTCCTTTAGGAATAAGCCAATCATTGAACGAATTAAGTTTCAAGGAAGGCATATTTCAGAATCAACGAAAGAAAAAGGGTTGAAAATGTCACGTCTATCCCATTCATAAAACTATCCAGTAAAGTGTCCTACATTACTTTGAGCCTATACAGAGTGAATAAACCTCACTTACCTGTACACCAGAGATGGCCTTGACCAATGTTGATTTACCATGAGCCACATGTCCTATTGTTCCTGAAATTCATGATTAAAAACTATTCAGACACTATATTTAGAGCCTTGCATTAAAAATAACTTGTATATGCCTTCATAGTTGTAGTTATGATACTTTTCATACAAATATTTTTATCTTTGAAAGAACCATTTCATTACAACAATTGAAAGTAAATATATTTATATATTCATTATAACACTGTTTATTATTAACGCGGTTTCAAGATGGATCCCAAAAATATATTTAAATTATAACACTGTTCATTATAACAGGGTATCAAGATAGATCCCAAAAATATTTAGCTTATATAGAAAAATGACCATATATGGTCATCCATACAGTTTTGTTTGGATATAACATTGTTGTTTAATTAACACAGTTTCTGCTTTGGACCCTATTATAGTTCGAACAAATTGACCTGAGACTGACCTTTAAGCAAGGAATAAATTAGTCAATGTTATCGCCTAATACGTCAGCTTTCGTAATAAAACTTCTCGTGATTTTCGGTATCCCGTGAATTGCGACCCATTTATGGACCTCTAGGTATTGAATAACAATATCACGATCTTTGGGAGATGGCGAAGATAAATACATGCATTCAGTGGGGTGTGAAATTATGTTAATAAAGTTCACCAGTCTCAGGTCAATTTGTTAGAACTATAATAGTGTTATAAAGAGTGTATATCCATTAGAGCTGGTGACCAGCAATGGCTCAGACATCAGACAAGCCTGTGCATATGAACAGTCTCACCAGAGCCTTTGCAGCTTGGAGACATGCATTTCAGACCTAGAAGAAGTTCCATGCAAGAATTAGCCTTATCAGGTGCCTGTGCAGACTCAACTGAAGCTTGCCTGGGCCTTATGCGATAAATCCTCTATTCTCATGAACTGGCTCAAATAAGCCCCCCCCCCCCCAAAATAAATAAATTAATAATAATATATAACAATAATAACCAGAAAAAGTGTCATTTTTAAGAGTTTAAAGTAACACTGTACATGTATCTCACTGCTGTATTTACCTATGTATTTGGACAGAAAACCTGAGCAAACAGTGTAGACCCAGATGAGATGCCACAGAATGTGGCATCTCATCTGGGTCTACACTGCATGTCACTCATTCAGTTAGTTTTAGACATAACATCAGGTAGTAGATGTACTTTATCAACTTTTAACCATTTTCTTGCTGTTCACGACAACCCCTATCTTAGCAAACAGTGTAGATCCAGAGCAGATGGCTTCTGAAGAAGCCATCTGATCAGGATCTACTCTGTTTGGCATTCAGTTTATGAATTTGTAGCAATAAATTGCATCAAGTAATTTGATTGGTTGATAAACAGAAATGGGTGTGGCTTAAATGAATATTCAACAAGATAAGAGTTACATGTAGAACAAGTATGGTAAGGAGCTGAGGTGTGGGAATACTTAGGGTAAAGACGGTAATGTGTGTAAACTAAGGAGTAACCTGAATACCTACCAATGTTAATAGTGGCCTGTCTACTGATCACTTCTGGGGTGAGTGGTGTCAGCTTTTCAACATTCTGTAAAACAGCAAACAGATCTTGATAGAAAAACTCAATATCAGAACCTAGTTACATGTATATGACAAATTCACCATAACTATACCCACCAGGGCTCTAGGCAAATCAGTACAGCATTTTCATTGCAGTATTGAGTTCGCCATATGTGGCCTTTGGTGATGCTGAACATTTGACGACAAGTCACAACCCTCTTCTTTCGGAAGTGTAGATCCAGATCAGAAAACTTCTGAAGTAGCCATCTGATCAGGATCTACACTCTGTCATTCAGTTTTACGGGTAGGGCCGTAACTAATTTTGGTAGAGTTTGTGGCCAAAACCCATTGCTCGATTTGGTGATGGATTATGCAATAAAATATGTTAATACTATTCAGTTTGCACATTTGAATTATACATATGTATACATGTATCAACAGGCATGTTAAGTCTCCCTGCCATTAATGTTTGGCTCCTAATACCTCGTTTCACATGCTGTCACCCATTTTTTTTTCCAGAAATTTCACAATTTTTGCCAGAACCCAACTAATTTTTATTTTCATAATTTAACATGTCTGTATCAAGTAATTTGATTGGGTGACAGTGAGAAATGGTTGTGGCTTAACTAATTTATGCAGCAGGACATGGGTTAATCTCCAAACTAAAATCATGACTGTATCCACAGTCATGCCATAATTATCGCAGAAGCTCTTATAAGAACACACCAATACTTTTTCAAGAAGTATACTTGACATCAATCAAGAATGTTAGATTTTGTAATGATCACCCCTCTATACCCCACTTTATATAGATAAATAGAAGTGAAAGCAATGACCAGGAATCGATACAATTAACTCACAGCTCCCATCAGACACCAAAGAGAAAGAAGCACAAACATGAACAACTAGACCCTAATGGAAACATCAACAGTGGAAAGCCAAAAGGACAGTTACTTTCCCACAAAATGGCCAAATGGCTATCCAAAACAAAATAATACTAGAGAAAGTGACCAGTGGGTCACGTATACCCCCGGCCAGCATGACCCTCTGATATATCTTTCGAGCTTGTATGTAATATGAATGAAGTCAAGAAGCTATAAGAATCTATAAATGTGCTTGTAAAAGCTAAACCAAACATAAAATTTCTAAATGGACTAAGGGAGTGAGGGCATCAAATAGAACATACAGGCATCTATAAAGTTCGACATAAAACTTTAACCAAATGTAAAATTTCTAAGTCTGTGCCCTTGAGGTCAAGGTCACCATGGGTGGGGGAAGGGACAGGCATCAGGAAATCATTTATCAAACATGAAGAGAATCCAACATGTGGTTACAGAGATATCAACCATGAAAAAGGTTTAACACAAAACTTTGACGTAAAAGTAGATGAACAGACAGACAGCCCACCCAGGGGCTTGACCCAGAGGCTTGACCCAGAGACTTAGATACTCCATATGGAAGGTAATGCAATAGAGATATCCTTTACCAAGCATGAAGAGAATCTAACATGTGGATACAGAGATATCAGCAATGAAAAAGGTTTAACACAAAACTTTGACATAAAATTAGATGAACAGACAGACAGACAGACAGCCCACCCAGGGGCTTAGATATTCCATATGAAAGGTAATGCTATAGAGATATCCTTTACCAAACATGAAGAGAATCTAACATGTGGTTACAGAGATATCAGCAATGAAAAAGGTTTAACACAAACCTTGGACGTAAAAGTAGATGAACAGACAGACGGACAGACAGACAACCCACCAAGGGGCTTGATCCAGGGGCTTAGATATTCCATATGAACGGTAATGCTATAGAGGTATCCTGTACCAAATATGAAGAGAATTCAACCTGTGGTTACAGAGATATGAGCAATCAAAAAGGTTTAACGCAAAACTTTGACGTAAAGGTTGACGAACGAACGAACATACGAACGAACCAACGAACGGACGGAAAGACGAAAACTATATACCCCCTGACATACTTCGTATGCCGGGGGTATAATAAGAAGTACACACTCAGCGACAAACCATAACAACAAGAATTCTGCTGAAGGCTATGTCGGGGCTGTGGGGGCACAAAGTCACCGAACCATGACATCTAGGCTTACATGTAGGTCAAACATAGATGATTGAACAAAAGTTGCCATTCTTAAATGCAAGCTTGTACTAAGTATCATTAATTAAGCTGTAATAATTCTTGAGAAATAAAATTGGCCATTAGGGTGAATGCTAGGGTGGTCCCAATATTTTACAATGTCAGTGAACCATGAAATTTAGGTCAAGGTCAAATATGGATGCTTGCATTTAAGTTGCCATCCCCAGATTAAAGTTTGTATCAAATATCATTGATGAAGCTCTTATAGTTCTTGAGAAATAAACTTGACCATTAGGGTGAACGCAAATGTTGACGCCTTGACAAACTGACGGGTGAACGAATGGACAAACTGATGGAAAACCGGCCGCCTATATCGCGCCATGCTAATTCGCGCCATGCTATTAGCATGGCGCGACAAAAATAAACCATGACAGAAAAACTGCCTTGGAATGGTCAGTGAAACGGGCTTAAATCGATTTTACATGGCCACAATCCTCGCCCGTATGGCAACTTAAGTGCAAGCATTCCTATTTTACCTTGACCTACATTTTATGGTTCACTGACTTTGTAAAATATTGCAACCACCCTAGTGTTCAACCCAATGGTCAAGTTTATTTCTCAAGAACTATTGGTTTCATTGGGAGGCAGGGCTTGAGATGTCATTTCATCTCATTGTCGGGTAAAAGTCCCACAAAATTGGAAGCAACGTCTCCAAAATGACCTTTACAGTGTTGACAGGGACATAAAACCTCAAATCAAACAAAACGAACAAATGAAAGCTTGCACTACATGTATGTCTCATGGCACGGGTGTGTTATTGTAATGTACAGCAGCAGACCATTTCATAAGTTGGGAGTGTTAGATTCAGTTATTTTTTTAGAAACATTATTTCGAAAATGGCTGAATTTTCTGCAACCAGCAAAAGCCCTAATCAGACGCCATGTTCTTCAGCGTCTGATTTGGGCCTGCACTGTTTGTCAATGACCCGTTTTCAAATTTAGGGCTTCTCGTATAAAATGGGTTAAAAGAATGACAGGGTAGATTTAGATCCTGACAAGATGGTTTGTTATGAGCCATCTACACTGTTTGATCCCAATGAGATCGCTTGTTTTCTCTTTGAGCCATCTAATCTAGATCTACACCGTTTGTATAGATATCTGTGTCGTTCTATCTAAAGGGATGAAAGTGTTAACCCATTGTATACTAATGGACTCTTCTATTTCTATATGTTGGACAAGTCCATTTGTCATATAAGGTTTGATAGGCCTATTTTTATTTTTATTCAACTCAGGGCTTTATCCAGGTATTTTGGGAAAAGGCATCTGGGCGAAATTGGGAAAAAAATACCGACAAAATACCAAAATTGGGAACACAATTTCATCAGAGAAATGCCAGAATGATGAAGTTTTGCTCATGATAGTCTTATGACTAGTGAAATAGCTTCTCATCTTGACTATCCAGTGTTAACCTCTGACGTTAAGTATTGTTTTGTCTGTTTCCTTTTGTTTTGGCTTTTATTTCTTCATTTTTGGGGGAAAATTTGGTGAAATTGGGAAAAATTGAGACTATTTGGCATTGGGAATGGGGCCGAATTTCGGCCCTGCTGAACAGGCAGAAAATGCCCTGCAACTTTAGACAGAAAATCATGTTAGCAAACAGTGCAGACCCTGATCAGATGCCACATTCTGTGGCATCTGATCTGGGCCTGCACTGTTTGCCAGGCTACCCCTTTAGAGGTTTCCCGCCTAGAATGGGTTAAAACACTTTTCCTGAATATCTGAAAATTTCTCCCCAAGAAAAACATGACTGATTCCTGTATTAAAATTACCACTTCCACCATGCCTCCAGCGTTTAAGTTTTCCTCCATTATCAATGTGTCACAATATTTCTTATCACTATTCATTCTTTCACGATTGTATATACATGTACACAAATCTTCTCTCTCTGTATTGTCCATTTCACACTGCATATCCATAATTTTCAAACTTGTATTCTATTACAAAACCTTTTCATCATCTTAACCCTTGTCCTGCTGAATATTTAAATATGTCACACCCACTACTGATTATCAGCCAATCAGATTACTTGATGCAAATTACTGCAGCAAATTCATAAACTGGATGACAAACAATGAAGATCCTGATCAGATGGCTTCTTCAGAAGCCATCTGATCTGGATCTACATTGTTTCAAAGATAAGGCATATCTGGGCTCAGCAGGACAAGGGTTAACCCTTGTCCTGCAAAGCCTGGATATGTTTTATTATCCAAACAATGAAGATCCAGATCAGATGGCTTCTGATGAAGCCATCTGATCAGGATCTACATTGTTTGCCATTCAGATTGTGAATTTGTTGCAATAATTTGCATCAAGTAATCTAATTGGTTGATAATCGGTTGTGGGTGTAGCAGATTAAATTATTCAACAGGACAGGGTTAAAAACTGTCTGATGAACACCTCGGTTAGTCTCACTTTAGCATACATTAGAATCCGGCCCGCACACTAATACTGGTAAACAGCTTAGAGGATCTAAGCCTGTCCAGGAACCGCGGTGCGAGGCGGACCATTGGGTGGCTGCGGGCTTGAGATGTCATTTCATCTCAATGTCGGATAAAAGTCCCACAAAATTGGAAGCAACGTCTCTGAAATGACCTTTACAGTGTTGACTGGGACGGTAAACCTCAAATCAAACAAATACTTCTGCTCCAAGACATCTTAAAGAGGCATTTCTAACAAGCATCCACAACCTACGTTTGAAGTAATATAAATAAGAAACAAATACTACAAATATTTTCAAAAAACAGTTTTGGATGGAAGGAATGCACTGCACACAATGTCAAATATCTATTATCTTTTAAAGTGGATTTTGGATATTTTGCTGTTGTTTTTTTTGTTGTTGTTTTTTTTTCAGTAAATCTTGTGTTAAACTATGTTTTGACCTCCTTTAAGTGCCTTCTCGTTTTTCAAAAAAAGAAATATCCTTTGCTTAAATGCTAGTCATTTTATATATATAATATTTTTCTTCTTAACAGTCTGAATCAAATCTATTTTCTTGTTCTGTAATGGTAACATTTGAAAATTGTCTCATATATCATGTTTGCATTTATTTATAAGCAAAATAAATAAAGGCTATATTTCATCATTTATGCAACCATTCTGTTGCATCAGATTTTTAAAAATGATCTAAAAATAAATAATCCAACAAGATTTTAAGATTTCAAATTTTTGCTTGTATTCTCTGACATTAAATCTTTTAAAAGTACTGTACTATTACACCATAGCCTCTTTGTATTTCTTCATAAGGCCAAAACAAAATATATGTGTGGTTCCGGTTACCCGACCGTGCCTAGCTTTTTCCCGCCGACCCTAATCATTTTTCTATCATGAATATTCCAAACATTTTATGTGCAAAAACGGTCTTTGAATTTTTCATGGTTAAAGTATTTTAGTACATATTCATTAAAAAGCGCTTTCATTAAAGGACAATCTAGTCGTATTAACGCATGAAAATGGTGTGCGTCTGCCAAAAAAAAAAAAAAAAACATCCGTGTTTGTCTCTAAATAACTGTGAGCCTAGAAAAACAATGCATATCGTAAGCATCGCTATTTAAAAGCTGTTTTTTTTTTATCAATTGCCGCGAGCTGCCAGTTAACGGTAAGTGCATGGCCCGTGCTAATCAATAACAATTAGCCAGTTACAGTTCAAATGGGTCAGGGATATGGCACGTGGCTACTTCTGAAGAAGCCGACGCTTTGAAGTAACCCATAATTATAATCCAAAATCTCCAGTACTTAGCACATTCAAGACCGTTCATGCAAGCCAATAGAACCACCACAGGAAACAAAATAAATAAGAAAAAAACTACTACCAGAGGGTAAAACGTCTGTTGTCTCCTGTGATCAACAGGTATTTTCCATGGACCGGTAAGAGAGGCAAAATTAGGAAGCGGTCGGAACCCACAAATTTTGAATGCAATTTGTTTTCGGAAGCGCAAGATGCACAAACCCATGTCTCGGACGCATAAAAAAGGACAATGGCGCACATTTATTGCGGTATGCAGACCGTGACGGTATGATCCCTCGCAATAATCAGATTACTTTTGTGACAATAAAAATTATCCAAATTATGTTTTACCACCTGTAGCGATAATCAGACAAGTGTGCACGCTTCAACAAACATAAACAATGCAGACGGCTTGTGTAAATCTCTCAAGTATTTTCACGTTCTCCATGAACAGAAAGCTAAGCCTCCACAGATGTGCAGGCTGATCGTAGTCTTCGCTGGTCACACATATATAGTTTTTGTCATGCCGCGCTTAATTTCCCGCCATCATTTTGAACGTGCATTTGTTGCAGTCTGAATTTTTCCCACGTTTTTCAATAACACGTCATCGATAGTTTGCACACACGGTCTTCGCATCCAATTTTTGGAAAACATGACAGTAAACTGTGCGACAGGTTAAGTCACAGATCAGCCTGCGCAGTCTTATCAGTCTTTGCTCTTTGTTCAAACCTGTTGTAGTATGGCTTCTGCGATATGCAGAGAGCAGCAAACGAAAAGCTCGATGTGCAGGCTGATCTTACTTTAAAAGATTTTTTTTCGTGAGTGCAGGAAGCAGTTTAACCTGTTGTAATATATGTCCGATAAAGACGGTAGTTAATGAGCTAGGGTGTCATATGGTGGTGACATCAGAAATGCTTTCCGCGAAATGCACTGAATGCGTATGCGCACACAGAAAAGACTCAGATCAGCTTGAAGTTCTGCACAGTCTGATCTGAGTTTATTGTTCACAAGGTTTCATTTCTCGGAAAGTTTAGACACTCGCCGATCAGACTGGCCGCATATGCACATGATAACACTGGTCAGGTAAATTTTCACACCTAATCGTTTAATTGGTATCACTTACATGTACACTGGTCATCAAATCTTAAAGTGAGATAATTTGTAACAATAAACAGCGGGATTAGCGGTAAACCATCAAACAGGCAACAATCTATTGCTAAAAAAGTGTCTAAAATATCCATTTTCTCCATTCTTTAAACAGGCATGACGTTGTTATATTTTGGTCATTTGATTTGAGGTTTAACGTTCCCGTCAACACTGTAAAGGTCATTTTGGAGACATTGCTTCCAATGTTGTAGGACTTTTACCCGACATTGAGATGAACAGGCTCAATAAAACCGAGTCTGCTATTTTCGTTTATTTGGTGTATTCTTTGCTTCCGGAGGATCTAACTATTCAGAACTTATTTATCCCTGCTCACCCTTGCATGCCCCTAGTTAAAGGGGAAAGCAGACTTAACTGGGGATATATTTTTCCCAATCTCAGCTCCAGAACATACATGTACGTTGTGGTTTCTTATTACAACCACCTCAATGGCATGGTTCTATTGAGTTTCCATACTGTACACGTTTGGATTAGAGTCATGAAAGAGGCAGTTAGGGAAACATGTAACTATGATGTAGTGTACACGTGTGTAGAAATGTTTATGTTTTTGTACAATCAAGATCAGGAACTTAACTTTTCAAAATGAAGGATTTTGGACTCCTGTTTTCAGAATCATTGTGAGATCTCTCTCTCTCTCTATATATATATATATATATATCTCTCTCTCTCTCTATCTATCTATCTATCATGTTCAGCTTTAGGACCAAGAAAGACAGATACAAATGGAACAAGGACTACGATTTGAAAAGACTATAAATAAAATAGTTTCTGCTGGTGCTAATTGGTGGATGTTTAATTTGCAGCATTAAGCCGTTATAAGAAACTTTCTGATATCCGTTTACTCTGTCATTTCATCTTGATCTTTTGAACTTTTACATTTATCTTCAATGTATATATGGTACAATAACAGTTACAACACTATTCAAGATAAAACAACCTTCACTAGAACAGCAAGTCCCAAAGGCTGACCTTTTGTAAAAGGCGAACACATACACAGGATGTCCAATCAAAATACTTTGTTCTGACTGAAGAAAACCCTTATTTTTGTGACAATTAGGACAATATGGATGAAAACTAAGCAATATTTATTATACTTTTATTTGTTTACAATGTTTTCAAGTACAATTATACAACAGAAGCAAAACAATATAACAAAAATAAGTGCAGTGTGTAGCATAGTATAGAAGGTGAGAAAAAAAAAAATAAAAATAAAAAATAAAATAATTTTCCTACCTACCTACCCTATTTTTGAAAACCATGTAATAGGAACCACACATATAGTTTGTTTTGGCCTAATGGAATCTATCTTTTTATCTATCTATCTTCATATACTGAGTTGGTCATACTTGTCCATTACCTCAGTTAGGTGGTGCACTAAATTTAGAACTTTTTTTTTCTTCTTTTCTTGCGATCAGTCACATTTGACCATTACTCGCAGGTGTACATTACATACACTCCAGGTTGCAGGGTTGAAAGCCTACACAGCAATCATGTAATTACGGTAGGGGTCTTTAACCTGCACACCAGATGACTCTAAGGACTGTGCAGTTTTTGGCATTCATCCCTGCAAATGATGCCAATGGAGCGTGTTCGGACACCGAAATAATCACCACTCTCCGGGGATCGAACAGAGGACCTCTAGCATCAGAGGCAAGTGCACTAACCACTGAGCTATCATGCTCCCTTATAGAGCTGGGGCGATATCATCGATGCATCGATATATCGTGATATTTTTGCTGGCAATACCGTATCACGATACTCATTCCTTGTATCGATACTTGATGATACTTTTGCTTTATAAATATCAACAAATGTCTGAAACACAAGAGACGCATATTTTTCTGTGGTGCTCATGCCCATAGAAAATCTGTATCCAAAAGGCTCTGCTTATATCCAATGAAAACAGTTGATGTATCTCCCAGGATACAGTATACAGTAACTACTGGAACCAACAGGTGTCTGGTCAAGTGATTCGAGTATGGACCCATGTGCTACATAAGTTTTGTTGGTATTTTGAGTAATGCCATTCAGATTTATTCAAAACTGTTGCTTCCGAAATATGTTTGTGTGGTTGATGGTGTGTGTCTTGGATGAAAGTCATCATAATTACCGTTTTATTGTTGATACAAGCGGTAGCTACTAACATATAATATATATATGTAAACAGTGGATGCTGAACCAGACATTGAATGTGCCGGATCGGCATTTAAATCACTTGTATGGAAACATTTTGTTTTTGTCAAGTCATTATTTTATTTTATTGCATATAAATATAAGGACATACTTAATAAACCAATGTGTTGTTATTGAACAGGAATCTCTGTTTTCTACTCTACAACAAAAGTACAAATTTACCATATAAAACATAGCAAATCTGTACAAAGCAAGTATCGTGATACTGTATCGTATCGCCTGTCTGGTATCGCGATAGTATTGTGATACTTTTTTTCTGCCGATACCCAGCTCTACTCCCTTAGCACATACACACAAAAAAAAGTGTTTTCTCCACGTAATGCCCAATAAAATAATTTTAGTAATATAAAAGTTAGCGCACTGAAGCGCATAGGCAATTTATAATGGGTCTCACTTGTTAAATAGACAGCGAGTATAGGGAAAAATGGTGGCCATGCGAGGATGTGAAGCGCGATAGCTCAGTAGTTAGGGCACTTGTCTCTGGTGCTAGAGGCCCCCTGGTTCAATCCCATCAGTGGTGACAAAATTTCGGTATCTGAACCCACTCCATTGGCCTCATTTGCAGGAATAAATGTCATTATGTACACCATCATTCAGATTGGGAAATTAATTGGAGGGCCCTCTGCAGGAAGATTCATCCCCTTTGCAGGTTAAAGGCCCATACCATAATTATTACATGATTACTGTGTAGCAGGCTTTCATCCTGCAAATCTGGAGTTTATACATTGTACACCGGCTGTGTCCCCTCCTGGGGTTAAGGTTAAACTGGGAGCTCAGTCTTTAGTGCACATGTCTATGGTGGCAGCTATGATAACACACACACAGATATAATGCTATGCCATGTGTCCCCCTCACTTAGAATTACTGCCGATCTGCCCGTATATACCCCACCCACTACACAACCAGATCAGCTGTTCATTGCCGGTAAAACACGTTTTGATTGGCCGTGCTGAAAGTGTCGGCTTGATCGTGTTTCAAACGATACAGATAATTGAGTTGCGTGCTTGTTAATGTATCGTTACATAGAAACTAACAAGAGTGGAGAGGTCTTGCTTGGCCAAGTGCGGTTGCAGATTTTTCTGAATTTCTGTTTCCGCCGTCATTTTTCTGATGCAAGTTTTGAGCTTGTTTGCTTAAAAAACTGCGATGCACGCCGTTTCGCAGCCAGGTGTCTTGCTACAAGTATAACGACCGGAACCGACGGTCGCGGAACGTTTCGGTCCTGAGTCGTTTCGGACCTTGGGTCGTTTCTGTGGAATCGAGACAGTTCTCCGACAGGACAGTTCCCCGACACGGTTTTTGGAGACAGTTCCCCGACACAGAATCAGAATCAGAAATGTTACTGGTGACACGTCAAATGACATTCATACACCAGGACCTGTGATGTGGGAAGTAAGTCGCTAGCTCTAACCAAAAAGGTAAATATAGCTACACAATCATCAGCACCTTCAGCTGTCGAAATAATCGAATCGGGAAGGGCATTCCAATCTCTAATGGTTCTGGGGAAGAACGACTCTTTATAAATGTTCTTGCGCTAAGGGTCTGAAACGCCAACGAATGGTGATTTCTACAGTGTCTAGCTGGGGGAACAAGGTCATCTGTTGGAATGCTGGCAGTACCCTTTAGACCTTTGTATAAAAGGATTAGCCTACTGTCTTTTCTCCTTTTCTTGAGAGACTCCCATTTTAATTTTCCAAGTATTCCAGTCATGCTCCCAGTTTCAAAGCAGTAATTGCCTGTTACAAATCTAGCAGCTCTATTCTGAACTTTCTCAATTTCATCGTTAAGGACCACTCCACTGGGGTCCCAGATACAACTACCATATTCCAAGATTGGGCGAACAAGACCTCTATATGCTGCCTCTTTTACATCCTGAGGGCACTGATGAAGATTTCGCCTCAGGAAACCAAGCGTTCTATTTGCCTTAGTACACATGTTGCTAATATGAGTATTCCATCTCAAGTTGTGTGAAATTGTCACTCCAAGGTATTTAATGGAGTCCACATTCTCGAGGACCGTTCCCTCTAAGGTGTAAGAAGCCTCAACTTTATTAGATCTCTTCCTAGTTATCTGCATAATATTGCATTTAACTGGCTGAAATCTCATGCCCCATTTACGTGCCCAACATCTTAATCTATCTATGTCAGTGGCTGAAATCTCATGCCCCATTTACGTGCCCAACATCCTAATCTATCTATGTCAGTGGAAATATCATTGATGTACAGGGAGAACAAAAGTGGACCAAGAACGGTCCCTTGCGGGACTCCAGACAAAACTGGAGCCCACTCCGAAGATTCACCATTAACAACAACCCGCTGTTTTCTGTAGCAAAGAAAGGAATCTATCCATTTGAGGGCCTTTCCCCCAATTCCACAACCAAATAACTTAGATTTAAGTAGTTCATGAGGAGGGGTGTCAAAAGCCTTCTCGAAGTCCAGAATAAATGTGTCCACCTGCCCCCCTTTGTCCAAGATTTTTGCCCAGTCATTAATAACTGTGCTTAGCTGAGTTTCACAACTGTGCCTTTTCCTAAATGCATGTTGTCTGTCTGACAAAAGTTTATGTTCGTCCAAGTGGGCCATGATGTTCGAGCAGACTATATGTTCCAGTAATTTACACAGAACACAAGTCAGAGACACAGGGCGATAATTACGGGCAAGAGCCCTATCTCCTTTTTTAAAGAGTGGACAGATGTTTGCTAAGAGCCATTCTTTGGGGATTTCACCCGTATCAAGAGACTGTTGAAACAAGTGTGCAAAAACTGGACCCAACTCATTTGCTAGTTCCTTCAGGACTCTAGGATGAAGCTCATCAGGTCCTAAGGCCTTACTGGGGTTTAAGCCTTGAAGTAATTTGATCACTCCTGCAGCTGTCACAACAATATTATTCATGAGTGGGGCCGATCTTCCAGTCAATGGAACCTCCGTGAACTCAGTTTTATTAAACGCATCATTGAATTGACCAACTAGTTCCTCTGCCCTTTCAGAGTCTGATTCAGCAACCCCGTCCCCTCCCCTTTTATTAAGGGGCGGGATACCTTGCCTGTCTTTCTTCTGGCTATTAATATATCTGTAGAAGTCCCTGGGATTTGCCTTTACATCACCTACCAAGTTATTCACATACAAATCATGCTGATTTTTTATATCAAACTTGATTTCACGTCTCAAGTTTTCAAATTTTGTCCGGAGTTTACCACTTCCCGTCTTTTTTGCCTTTGCATGAATCTTATTCCTTCTGCGAATTTTCCTTCTTATCTCTGGAGTGATCCAGGGAATAGAAGATACAGACCTACTAGTTTTTGAGGGGATATGATTTTCGGCCGAAGTATGAATGAAAGAAGTTATCAAATCAAAATTCTCCTGTACAGACCGAGCATCTGAATGACCATTAAAGTAATTCTCCTCTGCAAATCTGAGTGCATCCTTCCTCATAGTTTCATAGTCACCTTTCTGATATGAGTACACCTTCCTCCGAGGTTTCTTTATTGGTGGGATGTGAATTTTTAAATATCCGGAGACAACATCGTGGTCACTTAGTTTATCTGGGGAATTAATGTCTTCGAATTGTCCTGGCAAAGTCGTAAGGATCAGATCCAATGTGGTCTTATCACGGGTTGGGAAGTTAACAATTTGTTCAAGACCATGATCGTTCATAATGTCAATTAATATTTGTCCTTCCGACTGACTCAGCATTGTGCCTTGTTTGCTGAGCCTGTCGGGCCAAGCAATGTCTCTGAAGTTGAGGTCACCTAGAACATGTACAGCCGGGAGTTTTTTACCCTTATGCTGCAATTTAATGCAATCCAGTTGGTCTTTAAACAACTGGAAGTTTTCGATTGTACCATTTGGTGGTCGATACCAACTTGCCACGAAGTGGGAAGTTTTATTTGCAGAAACCTTAACCCAGACCGATTCGGTGTCATTTTCAAGTTCCATGAATGGCATGTGAGGGATGTCTCTATGAATGAGCAACATCACCCCACCGCCATTAGATTTCCTATCTTTTCTGTACACACAGTACTGACAATTTTCAGGGAAAAGCTCAGATGTAGTAATTGAACTGTCAATCCTTGTTTCCTGAATAGCAACAATATGAGGTTGAGATGTATCGAGGAAAGCTAAAAGTTCAAGAATTTTCCCTCTAATTCCATTTATGTTTATACTGCAAAGTTTCAAACCTTTCACAAAATTTGACTTAGTTTCATCAGCAGTCGAAGATTTGCCTCTCTTATCCTCTGACAGAGGTTCAAACCTGTTTGGCTTACTCAGTTCTACATATTCATCAAAGAAGGAGTCTGAAAAGTTACAGACCTCACATTTTGGACATATCCAGTGGCAGCTTGAATTTACCAATGTGCCATATTCTGCATCTGAAATGAAGGAACAGTCAGTGTGTATCCACATTTCACATTGATCACACTGAACGGCTTTGTGGCCACTACAAAGACCACAGTCAGCTTTGCAGTCTTTGCAATACCAAGTTCCAGCTCTAGATTCAATTTCTAACAATTGACTGTTATCCAAATCAGAACATGAGGAGTGAAAGCGCTTGTTGCAGTCCTCACATTCTATCCATTTCTCGGAACCTTTGCAATATTTTTTGCAGAGTCCGCAGCGAAACCTTGGGCCGGGGTTAGTTTCAATGTCTCCGGCCAAGATTAGAAGTAAAGCCAAGTTTGTACCGCGCGAGGACTTGAAGTTTCGCAAGCCCCCCGAACACCTTCTGTTCCCATTTTTCCTTGTAAATGCCAAGTACTGGGAAATTCTACTACTACTCTCCTTAATTGTAATATTGCACCCCTGATTTCCATCATCGGGATGCATTCTAGAAGTTGTTTTCCAAAGAGTGAACCCAAGAATTAAGACCACATGGGAAACAGGGAGACCTTCATTTTAATATACCGGGTAGTGATTTGATGATTTCTAATGATTTATTATGGGATGTCAAGCAACAATCCTGATTCCGAGTTTGCCACAGCCAGCACACTGACAGCTACAAAGGACTATTCAGTATACTGGTCCAATTATATACAGCTCAGCACACTCAAATATCTGACAACACACAGGCTCTCCAGAAAAATGAATGTGACAAGCGACCTAATTTTGATCCTACTTGAATTTCAGTTTACGTTACCCCACCCACTAGCGAGGTAATGGCGGGAAAGAATGTCAGCAATTTTTTCAATCTACAAGACCAACAAATCACAATCTAGGATAACCAGCAATAAAATGTTGCTGGTTTACGCTTGTCTGTTATGAATCGGACAAGAAACCAAACAGATATCCAAGAAAAAAACTTCTCTTTTAGTGAGCTATTTTTTTCCAATTCCGTCCAGGTCGAACGGAACACCGAATCCTGAACATATCTGAAGACAGTTCCCCGACACTTTTGAAGACAGTTGCCCGACACTATTGTTCAAAGTCAAATGATCTATGACTGATCATGATGATTATCATAATTGATAGTTATTATGTGTTCATCGACATTTTTGAAGACAGTTCCCCTGACAGACTTTTACATGTATAAAATAAAAGCTTATACTTGATACCATTATCAATAAGTGTAATGAATACACCTAAAATTAAGCGAACTAGCATGTTCAGTTAATGAACCTAAACACATTTAACAAAACAAAAACGCAACAGTATACTTCTAATTGTCATTTGCCCATATAATAAACATTTGAAAAATGTAGCTGAGTTCAAAGTTTTGTTTTAAATAAATATTATTAAAGTATAAGAACATTACCTCTCCTCTGGCTTAGACTTCCAGACAGATCATCGTCAGAACAAATGTCGGCGAACTGTCTTGAAATCAACGAGGGAATTTCAGGCAACTCATTAATATATAGTTGCCATAGCAAGAAACATGCAAATAATAACTAATATATCTTAAGACAATTCCCCGGCATAGAAAGATATTGTCGGCGAATTCTTTTAACATACAAAATATCCAATTTTTTTTTATAACTGATATGTTTTCGTTTCAAGGAATCAAATGTCAGCAATCAATGGATATCAGGTGCTAGACACCACCCTGTCACTTGCCCTTGCAATCGCTCCTAATGATTTCAAAGGATCTTCTTTTTTATTGCGCATTGCGGTTTATGTAACGCCACATCTACATGATGTTGTAACATTGATTTGACGTTGCCCTAGCGCCGTGTGCCTGCTGTGTGATTGTTATCCGATAAATAGTTAATAAAGTTGTTTTCAGACAATTATCAAATCCTAGTCACACCACCTTGTTGGTGCTAACTGGAAAAATAACTTTAAAAAGTCTTTAATTGGGCTATCATAAACATGGCTAACGTGAAAAGCCATGCAAAAATATTCATAAATTCAACAGGAATTCTGCTGAAAACAATTCATCCTGCATAACCTGGAGTGTATGTCATGTACACCTGTGAGTAATGGTCAAATGTGACCGATCGCAGTAGCAGAAGAAAAAAAGCAGCTACGACTTAAGGATTTCTGAGACGAAATTTGGCGTTTGCACCTAGGCAAACAAAGGATGTTGCATATAAAACATTGGTTCGCCCTCAAATTGAATTTGCAACACCCAATGTGAGGTGTGCAGCTTTTCAGACTCCTTCTTCAACAAATATATAGAACTGAGCAAGCCAAACAAATCTGAACCTCAGTCAAAGGAGAAGAGAGATAAATCTTCGACTGCTGACGAAAATAAGCCGAATTTTGTAAAAGATTTGAAACTTTGCAGAAAAAAACATAAATGGAATAAGAGGAAAAATTCTTGATCTTTTACCTTTCCTGGACACTCATCAACCACATATTGTGGCCATTCAGGAAACAAAGACTGACAGTTCAATTACCACATCTAAGCTTTATCTTGAAACTTGACAGTACAGTATCTAAAGAAAATGTAGGAACTCCCATGACGGTGGGGTGATGTTGCTCAAACATAGAGACATCCTTCACATGCCTTTATGGAACTGTAAAACGACACCGAATTTCTCTGGGTTACGGTTTTTGTAAATAAAACTTCTCACTTCGCAGCAAGTTGGTATCGCTTTGGTGCAGTGGTAGCGCATCGGATTTGTGATCGAGAGGTTACGGGTTCGAGCCTCACGCTGACCAAAGTGTTGTGTCCTTGAGCAAGGCACTTCATCCACACTGTTTAAAAAATAAAATAATAAAAAAGTA
The DNA here is from genome assembly GCA_963580285.1 of Lucinisca nassula. NCBI lineage: Eukaryota > Metazoa > Mollusca > Bivalvia > Lucinida > Lucinidae > Lucinisca > Lucinisca nassula. The sequence goes on along the minus strand of OY757013.1, from coordinate 120,281,791 downwards.
CTGGTTACAACCCAGGAAATCCTGCTCGTAATGCTCAGATGAGCGAGTAGCAGTAATAGGAGATCAAAGAAAAAACAAGAGGGCCCAGAGGGCCCTTGTTCGCTCACCTGATCCTATGTATAATAAGTGGGACCCGGGCGGGGTCAATTTTGGCCCCAGGGCTATAATTTGAACAATCTTGGTAGAGGTCCACACGATGAAGCTTCATATCGAATATGAAAGACCTGGGCTTTGTGGTTTCATAAAGAAGATTTTAAAGGTTTACCCTTCATAAAGTAGTCTATGTAAAACAAGATTTTCCCTAAATAAGTCTATGTAAAACCAAAGGGCCCCGGAGTGGGGGCATTTTTGGCCCCAGGGCTATTATTTGAACAATCTTGGTAGAGGTCCACTAGCTGAAGCTTCAAAACAAATATCAGAGACCTTAGCCTTGTGGTTCCAGATAAGAAGATTATTAAAGATTTTCCCTATATAAATCTATGTAAAACCAAAGGGCCACATGGCGGGGGCATTTTTGGTCTCAGGGCTATAATTTGAACAATCTTGGTAGAGGTCCACTAGCTGAAGCTTCATAACAAATATCAAAGACCTAAGCCTTGTGGTTTCAGAGAAGAAGATTTTTCAAGATTTTCCCTATATAAGTCTATGTAAAAACAAAAGGCCCCGGAGCGGGGGCATTTATGGCCCCGGGCTATAATTTGAACACTCTTGGTAGAGGTCCTCAAGATGAAGCTTCATATCAAATATCAAAGACCTGGGCCTTGCAGTTTCAGAAAAGAAGATTTTTAAAGATTTTCCCTATATAAGCCTATGCAAAACCAAAGGGCCCTGGGGCGGGGGCATTTTTGGCCCCAGAACTATAATTTGAACAATCTTGGTAGGGGTCCACTAGATGAAGTTTCATACCAAATATCAAAGACCTGGGCCTTGCGGTTTCAGAGAAGAAGATTTTTAAAGATTTTCCCTATATAAGCCCATGTAAAACAAAAGGGCCCCCCGGCGGGGGCATTTTTGGCCCCTGCACTATAATTTGAACAATCTTGGTAGGGGTCCACTAGATGAAGCTTCATACCAAATATCAAAGACCTGGGCCTTGTGGTTTCAGAGAAGAAGATTTTTAAAGATTTTCCCTATATAAGCCCATGTAAAACCAAAGGGCCCCGGTGCGGGGGTATTTTTAGCTCAAGCACTATAATTTGAACAATCTTGGTAGGTGTCCACTAGATGAAGCTTCATACCAAATATCAAAGACCTGGGCCTTGCGGTTTCAGAGAAGAAGATTTTTAAAGATTTTCCCTATATAAGCCCACGTAAAATCAGAGGGCCCCGGTGCGGGGGCATTACGGCCCCAGCACAATAATTTGAACAATCTTGGTAGGGGTCCACTAGATAAAGCTTCATACCAAATATCAATGTCCTGGGCCTTGCGGTTTCAGAGAAGAAGATTTTTAAAGATTTTCCCTATATAAGCCCATGTAAAACCAAAGGGCCCCGGTGCGGGGGCAGTTTTAGCTCCAGCACTATAATTTGAACAATCTTGGTAGGAGTCCACTAGATGAAGCTTCATACCAAATATCAAAGACCTGGGCCTTGCGGTTTCAGAGAAGAAGATTTTTAAAGATTTTCCCTATATAAGCCCATGTAAAACCAAAGGGCCCCGTTGCGGGGGCATTTTCGGCCCCCAGCACAATAATTTGAACAATCTTGGTAGGGGTCCACTAGATGAAACTTCATACCAAATATCAATGTCCTGGGCTTTGCGGTTTCAGAGAAGAAGATTTTTTAAGTTTTCGATGAAAAAAATCTATTTTTGGCTCCTGTGACCTATATGTGCAACAGACCGGAACCATTTGAACAACTTTGAAAGGGGACCACCTAAGGATCATTCCTGTGGAGTTTGGTCAAAATCTGATCAGTGGTTTAGGAGGAGTTGTCGTTTGAAGAAAAAGTTTACGGACGCACGCACGGACGCACGCACGGACGGACGCACGACGGACAAAAAGTGATCCCAAAAGCTCACCTTGTCACTACGTGACAGGTGAGCTAAAATGGTAGGGTCGAAAACTTTCAGTTGTTTAAAGATCAGCTTGATTGCGGTAAAAAACTTCCGGCCCGCCTTTTTAGGTGACCTCAACTTCAGAGACATTGTTTGGCCCGACAGGCTCAGCAAACAAGGTACAATGTTGAGTCAGTCCGAAAGACAAATATTAATTGACATTATGAACGATCATGGCTTACTTCGACACTCGTGATAAGAACACGTTGGATCTGATTCTTACGACTTTGCAAGGACAGTTTGAAGATATTCAGTCTCCAGACAAACTAAGTGATCGTGATATTGGCTCCGGATATTTAAATATATATACATTCCAATAAAGAAACATCGGAGGAAGGTGTAGTCGTATCAAAGAGGTGACTATGCAGGGTTCGCAAGGGAGAAATACTCTAATGGTCATTTAGATGCTCGGTCTGTTCAGGAAAACTTTGATTTGATAAATTCTTTCATCAATACTTCGGCCGAAAATCATATCCCTCAAGGACTAGGTCTTATCTTCGATCACACCAGAGAAAAGAAGAAACATTCGCAGACGGAATAAGATTCATGCAAAGGCAAAAAAGACGGGAAGTGGTAAACTCCGGACAAAATTTGAAAATTTGAGACGTGAGATAAAGACTGCTCTAAATAATCAACATGATTTATATGTGAATCACTTGGTAGGTGATGTAAAGATGAATCCCAGACTTCTACATTGTCTTCACTTCTATTCTTCAGATATATCAATAGCCAGAAGAAAGACAGGCAAGGTATCCCGCTCCTTACAAAAGAGGAGGGAACGGGGTTGCTGAATCAAACTCTGAAAGGGCAGAGAAACAAGTTGGTCAATTCAATGATGCGTTTAATAAAACTGAGTTCATGACGGTTCCATTGACTGTAAGATCGGCCCCATTCATGGATAATATTGTTGTGTCATCGGCAGGAGTGATCACGTTATAACCCTACTAAAGCTTTAGGACCTTATGAGCTTCATCCTAGAGATCTAGAGGAACTAGCAAATGAGTGAAATCCAGTTTTTGAACACCTGTCTCAACAGTCTCTTGATACGGGTGAAATGCCTGAAGAATGGCTCCTAGCGAACATTTTCCCACTCTTCAAAAAAGAGATAGGGCTCTTGCCCGTAATTACCGCCCTGTGCCTCTGACTTGTGTTCTGTGTAAATTGCATACACACATAGTCTGCTCAAAGATCATGGTCCACACTTTTGTCAGACAGACAACATTCATATAGGAAAAGGCATAGATGTGAAACTCAGTTGTGCACCGTTATTAATGACAGGGCAAAAATCTTGGACAATTGGGGGCAGATGGACACATGTATTCTGGACTTCGAGAAGGCTTTTGACACCCCACCACATGATCTACTTAAATCTAAGTTATTTGGTTATAATTTTGGGTGGGGGTGGGTGGATGGATTCCTTTCTTCCGCGCGTTGATGTTAATGGTGAATCTTTGGATGGCTCCAGTTTTGTCTGGAGTCCCACAAGGGACTGTTCTTGATCTACTTTTATTCTCCCTGTACATCAATGGTATTTCCACTGACATTGACTCAGAAATAAGATTGTTCGCAGACACCCGTGTTTCCTGCCGGGAAATTAGAGATACAGAGAACTCAACGAAACTTCAGGTACCTGCAGTATCAGTATATCTAGGAGAAGCACAGTGCAAGATTTGATGGTTGTGGGCCTTTTATTTGAGATCTGGAACTTCGACGTTAAATGTGTCAAAGTCATTGGAGCGTAAAATATAGGTCAAGATGCAAGATTTGATGGTTGTATGCCTTTTATTTAAGATCTGGAACATCGACGTAATATTTGTCAAAGTTACAAGGTCTATCGGAACCCGAATTTTATGGTGACTTAATATATAAATTCAGAAAAATATATAACCGTAATGACTTCAGCACCCAATTTCGTAAAATCATTCTTCGATATAAAAAGATTGGGTACAACATGGATGTTATACGACAGACTGCATGCATGGTAGTTAACCCATTCACGGTTGGCAACTTTGCTTCCCTCCTTAATTGCACGCCGGTGGGTCAGGCCTCAGATTCTATGACGGTTGCAACGCAAAAGCTTATTGAGAATTGGAGAGATCTAATTCAAGGTAATGTTGGTTGGTGCCTGATGCTCTGTCCCTGGTCGGGCCCATCGGAGTCTAACTGTTGGTTTTCTTTTGCTCCAGCATTTCAGTGGTTTCTTGCTGTCGAGTCCTCACCGTTGTCTCACCTCTGTGGTTCTTTGATTATTTGTGTTCACGGAGATGTTGCACTGATGAGATAGGCCTTTGTGCGGACTGAACAAATTATTTGTCTAAATCGCGACAGAAGTAAGGGCGAGGATTGTGGCCACGTAAAATCGATTTAAGCCCCCCCCCCCCCCCACCACAGTGGAAATCTTTCCACTGACCGTTCCAAGGCGGTTCTTCTGTGGCGGTTCATTTATGTTGTTGTTTGTTACTTACTGTGTGTATCACTTGTGTCTTTTCATTTTGGATGGCCATATGGCCATTTTGTGGGAAAGAGACTGTCCTTATGGCCTTCCTTTGCTTAGGTTTCCATTATGGTCTGGTCGCTTAATGTTTGTGTTTCTTTCCCTTTGGTGTCTTTGATGGGTGGAGTAAGTTAATTGTATCGATTCCTGATCTTTGTTTTACTTCTACTTTACTGGAGCGTAAAATATAGGTTAAAGTCACCAGTCAAAGTCAAATGAAAGGTGTTATGGTTGTTTAGTCTTTAGTTGATTACAATACAAACATCGACATAAATGTCGAAATCAAAATAATGGTCAAAGTCACTGGAGCGCAAAATATAGGTCAAAGTCACCAGGTGAAGGTGCTTACAAAGTCAGAAGGTCAGTGATATGTTTTATGTAAGGTTTGATGGTAGCTGAGGTTTGTAGTTGACTTGAATAAAAACCTTGACGTAAATGTCGAACTTTGACGTAAATATTAACAGACGGACGAACGGACGGATGCAAAAGCGGACGCCTATGTCGCACCCTACTACAAGCAGGTGTGACAAAAATTAAGATGAGAGTCTCTCAAGAAAAGGAGAAAAGACAGTGGGCTAAAACTTGTATATAAAGGTCTAAAGGGTGCTGCCAGCATTCCAATAGATGACCTTGTTCCAATCAGCATTCATTGGCGTTTCAGACCCTTACTGCAAGAAACAATAAAGAATCGTTCTTCCCCCGAACCACAAGAGATTGGAATGTCCTTCCCGATTCGATTATTTCGACAGCTGAAGGTGCTGAAGATTGTGTAGCTTAAATAAGTTTACCTCTTTTGTGAAAGCTAGGGGCTAACTTCCCATATCACAGGTCCTGGTGCATGAATGTCATTTGACATGTCACCAGCAATAATTCTGATTTTGATTCTTTGGGGCTGGAATGAGGATTTTTATAAGATCCTGCAACAATGTGGTGTCACTAAGTTTGTCTGGAGAATGAATATTTTCAAACTAACCTGGTAAAGAGGTGATACTCAGTAGGTGGAAGCTAACCATTTGTTCCAAACCATGATCATTCGTTAAATCTAATTGTATTTGTCGTTCAGACTGACTCAGCATTGTACTTAATTTGCTGAGCCTGTCAGGCCAAACGATTTTGCTGAAGTTGAAGTCACCTAGAGCATGGGCAGGCGGAAATTTGGCACCATTATGTTTTGTACCTTATGTAGGCACTAGAGCCATGATAAAGTGTTTATAAAAATGCCTTGGCCATGAGCCTAGCAAACTGAAATTCGATCTTGCTTGAAATATTACCTCACACAACATTTATGTAATCCATCAATAAATGTATGCACTAGAGTGTTGATCTTGCTTGAGATATTATCATACCTAACATATGTGTGAAGTTACATTAAACTCCATTGATAAATGTAGGCGCTAGAGCCAGGAAAAAGTTTTTTTTCTCTAAAAATAGCCAGTGACCTTGACTTTAGCTCAGGACCTGAAAGTCGAACTTGTTTGATACATTATCATATCCAACATTCTGTGAAGTTACATTAAAATCCATCAATAAATGAAGGGGCTGGAGTGAAGACATTTTTTTTCTAAAAATAGCCACAAGAACCTTGACATTGATCACAACACCCTGAAATCCTGATTTGCTTGAGGTATTAAAATACTGAACAATTGTTTAAAGTGATATTAAAATCCATTAATAAATGGAAGCACTAGAGCCATAAAAATGTTTTTCTAAAAATAGCTACAGTGACCTGGACCTTGAGCCCAGCAAAGTGAAAGTCAATACTGCTCGAGATATTTATCATACACAACATTGTATTACCATCAATAAATGTTTGGGCTAGAGTGATGAAAAAGTTTTCTAAAAACAGCGACAGTGACCTTCACCTTGAGCCCAGGACATTGAAATTTCAACTTGTTCGATATATTATCATACCTGACATTTGTGTGAAGTTACATTAGATTCCATCAATAAATGAGGACACCAGAGCCATAATGAAGTTTTTTTTTCTAAAAATAGCTACAGTGACCTTGACCTTGAATCTAGCAACCTGAAAAATCGATCTTGCTTGAGGCATTATCACACAACATTCATCAGTGAAAGTATGCTCTAGAGTGCTGACAAAGTTTTTTTTTTCTAAAAAGAGCCACAGTGACTCTGACTTTGAGCTAAGGACCCTGAAAGTGATATTATCATACCTAATATTTACCCGCCATTGTGTGGTTATACTTAAATCCATCAATAAATGAATGAATGCACTAGAGCCATAAAGAAGTTTTTTTTTCTAACAAAAGTTAGTAACCTTGACCTTGAACCTTGCACTCTGAAAGTCAATCCTGCTCGAGATATTATCACACACAACATTTGTGCAATCTATCAATAAAAGTATGCACTAAAGTGCTAACAAAGCGTTTTTTTCTTCTAAAAATAGTCAGTGACCTTGACCTTGAGCCCAGGTCCCTTAAAGTCGAACACGCTCGAGATGTTATCATACACAATATTAGTTATATTAAAATCCATCGATTAATGAAGGCTCTGGAGTGACAACAAAGGTTTTGACAACAAAGTTTTTCTAAAAATAGCCACAGCGACCTTAACCTTCAGCCCAGGATCCTCAAATTCAGTGAGATATTATCTTACCCAACATTTGTGTTAAGTTATATAATCCATCAATAAATGCACTTGAGCAATGTCAAAGTACATATTTACCCATGTATGCACATATGTTCTTACATACAGAACAAGAAAGCAGTCTGAAGGACAGCCAAATCCCCCGTCGCACTTTGTATCAACGCTCAACCTTGTGACCTTCACATGCGACCTTCACATGTGAACTTGACCTTGAGTTGGCATGGTTTATTTATGTTCTGCACATCAGCTCACTGTGGGGTATATTTCACAAAATGTTAATGAAAATCCTACCAGGGATAAAGCAGATAACTTCCAAAGTTTCAAATTCGTGACTTTCAACTGTGACCTTGACCTTGAGTCGGCATGGTTTATTGATGTGTTATGCACATCAGCTCACTGATGGGGACATTTGACCAACGTTTAATGAAAAATTCTTTGAAGGGTAAAGGAGATATGGAACGGACACAAAATTCAAAGTTTCAAACTTGTGACCTTCCAATGTGACCTTGACCTGATGTCGACATGATTCATTTATGGGCTCTGCACATGAGCTCACTGAGGGGGATAATTGACCAAAGTTTAATGAAAACCCTTTGAGGGTAAAGGAGATATAGAACAGACAAAAAAAATCAAAGTTTTAACCTCGTGACCTTCCAATGTGACCTTGACCTTGAGTCGGCATGGTTCATTTATGGGTTCTGCACATCAGCTCAATGAGGGGGGTATTTGACCAAAGCTTAATGAAAATCCTTTGAAAGGTAAAGGAGATATGGAACGGACACAAAAATCAAACTTTTAAATTCTTGACCTTCAAATGTGATCTTGATCTTGAGTCGGCATGATTTATTTATGGGTTCCGCACATCAGCTCACTGAGAAGAATATTTGGCCAAAGTTTAATGAAAATCCTTTCAAGGGTAAAGGAGATATGGAACGGACACAAAATTCCAAGTTTCAAACTCGTGACCTTCAAATTGAGTCGGCATGGTTCATTTATGGGTTCTGCACACAAGCTCACTGAGACGAATAATTGACCAAAGTTTAATAAAAATCTATCAAAGGGTTCAGGAGATATGAAGTGGACAAGAAAGTGTTAAGGACAGACAGATGGAAGGACGGACAGACGAAGGCCATTCCTTTAATCCCTGATACGCTTCGGGCGGGGGAGTAACGAAATGCTTTATCCACTCACCACTTTGTTGTGTGAGGGGGTAACAAGTTTGATGATGATTGGACCAAAACTGTGGCCTCAAAGAGTGTTCACAAGGTTTTTCTATAATTTGACCTACTGACCTACTTTTTGACCCGACATGACCCATATTCGAATGTGACCAAGATATTTTCAGGAAAGTTTGATGATGATTGGACCTAAAATGTGGCCTCAAGTCTTCACAAGATTTTTCTGTGATTTGACCTACTAACTACCTTTTGATCCGGCATGATCCATATTCAAAGATGACCGAGATATTGTCAAGACGATCATTCTGGGAAAGTTTGATGATGATTTGACCAAAACTGTGGTCTCAAGGCTTTTCTATGATTTGACCTACTGCCCTACAGGTTACTTTTTGACCAAACATGACCCATTTTCGAACTTGACGGAGATATTGTAAAGATGATCATTCGGAGCAAGTTTGGTGTTGATTGGACCAAAACTCTGGCCTCTAGAGTGTTCTCAAAGTTTTCCTATGATTTAACCTACTGACTTACTTTTTGATCCGAAATGACCTATATTCGAACTTGACAGAGATATTGGCAGGATGATCATTCTGAACAAGTTTGATGACGGTTGGACCAAACTGTGGCCTCTAGAGTGTTAACAAGGTTTTTCTATGATTTGACCTACTTACCTCCTATTGTTTGACCTGACATGACCCATATTTGACATGACCAAGAAATTGTCATGATGATCAGTCTAACTAAGTCTAACTAAGTCTGATCATGATTGTTCCAAAACTGTGGCCTCTAGAGTGTTTCCAAGACAGGTTTACGCACACACAATGCACGATGATGCCGAACATCTCGCAGTCACAAAAGCTGACAGGTAAACTAAAAATCGCATGTAGATACCCCATCTGGGGCTATGTTAATGAGTATTTATTATATGGTCATCTTAACTTTGTGATTGGGATCTGCTGAGCAGGCTGCTTTGTTTGTTTGATTTGAGGTTTAACGTCCCCGTCAACACTGTGAAGGTCATTTTGGAGACGTTGCTTCCAGTTTTGTGGGACTTTTACCCGACACTGAGATGAAATGACATCTCAAGTCCTGCCGCCCAATGAAACCAATAGGGTTTCGAAGCATGGACGGTCCAACTCGTACAACTTTGCCTGGGCAAGCTTAGATCCTCTAAGCGGTTTACCAGTACTCGTGTGTGGGTCGGTTTCAGCTCTGTGTGGAAGCATCATGCAGCCAATATATTTCTTCAAGCCCCGATGGGCGGGGGCTGTTGAGATATGGGAACAACCATTTTCCTAAATGCAGGGTCTGACAAATCCATTGCCCAGCTGCCCGGGACAAGTACAGATCTTGGCGGGGCAAGTGATTTTTTATTTCACCTGCCCAGAAAAAGAAGATATAGGGAATATTGTAACTCTGAGCCATTTTGAAGATATGGACTGCCGGGCAAATGATTGAAATTTGGAATTGTCGGGCCCTGCAGAATGAGTTTCTAAACTTAATTTAACTTGACACCCCTACCTTTCAAAATGGACTCCTGTAGCATAACAACAGATAAGGTAAGTATTTAGTGATAACTGAAGGATAGTTTTTGTCACTTCTCCATAGATAGAGAATACCATGTTTGTGTCTTTTGATAGCTGATAAAATAGGTTTATATGGAGAAATAAGGAAAACTATCCTCCAATTATCACAAAATACCTTATCTGTTGCAATGTCATCCAGGAGATTCCATTTAGTACAAAATGGATTAAGGCAATTAAAGAAATGGGATTAATGAAATGAGAACATGCATGCACTTTCAAAAAGAAATTTATTTTGCAGAGAGATGAAATCATTCTTCTTGGTATCTTAACCCTTGTCCTGCTGAATGTCATAACCTAGATACCTTTGCAAACAGTGTAGATCCTGAAGCCATCTGATCAGGATCTACACTGTGTATCCTTCAGTTTGTGAATTTGAATGAATACACTATACAGCCAAACTTCGAACACCTTTCGGACCATGAAATTTTGTTCGACATAGGGGTAGTTCGAACTATTGAGAGTTACTCAAACTGCCAGGACATAAGGCATAATAGGGATTACCTTAGGATATATTTTCCACTTTTTGTCAAATAAATGTATGCTGTGTGCACTCATTAGAATCGCCTCCATGAGGCGATTCTAATAAGTACACACAACATACCGTTTAAAGTTAAAATGAAACAAACCTCCATAAATTAACCTAATTACATGGATATCTAAAGCACTAGGGACCTAAGAGTGAGTTAGAGTTTGCCATAGTAAACCACTTATCCGTATTCGAATTATTAAAGTATCACTGTCCATTGTTGCAAGTAATTTGATTGGCTGATAGTCAGAAATGGTATGTGGCAAATTAATCTTTTCAGCAGGACAGTAGTTAAGTCTTAAAAATCCAATGAAATGGAATGATATGGAATTTTGAAAAGTAAAAATCTGTGTCATTTCACAAGACTGAATCATTTTCACTATAAATGATCCAAAACACAGACAAGAGGACCATGATGGTCCTATATCGCTCACCTGAGCTAAGAGATTAACATGTTGGTCCCAGGGTGGTGCAATTTTTAGACTCAGGTCTATAATTTGAACAATATAAGCAAAGGTGCACTGAATGAAGCATAACATCGACTATCAAAGGCATGAGCCTTCTGGTTTCGCACAAGAAGATTTTTAAAAGTTTTCTCTATATAAGTCTATGTAAAACCAGTGGGCCCAAGGGCAGGGCCACTTTTGGCCCCCTTGCTATGATTTGAACGATCATGGTAGAGGTCCATTAGATGAAGCTTCATTCCAAATATCAAACACCTGGGCCTTCTGGTTTCAGACAGTTAGAATTTTATATTTTACGCTATATAAGCCTATATAAAACTTTTTGGCCCCAGGGCTATAATTTGAACAACCTTGGTAGAGGTCCACTAGATGAAGCTTCAAACCAAATATCAAAGACCTGGGCCTTCTGTTTTCAGACTAGAAGATTTTTAAAGGTTTTCCCTCTATAAGCCTATGTAAAACCATAGGCCCTGGCACAGGGGCATTTTTAGCCCAAGCGCTATAATTTGAACAACCTTGGTAGAGGTCCACTAGATGAAGCTTCATACCCATTATCAAAGACCTGGGCATTCTGGTTTCAGAGAAGAAGATTTTTAAAGGTTTTCCCTATATTAGCCTATGGAAAACCAGTGAACCCCCGGGAGGGTGCGTTTTTGGCCCTAGGCTATTATTTGAACAAACTTGGTAGAGGTCCTCTAGATGAAGCTTCATACCAAATATCAAAGACCTGGGCCTTCTGGTTTCAAACAAGAAGATTTTTATATGATTTCCCTATATAAGCCTATAGAATAGCATTTGGCCCCTGGGCAGGGTGGGTTTTGGCCCCAGGGCTATAATTTGAACAATCTTGGTAGAGGTCCACTAGATGACGCTTCATACCAAATATCAAAGACCTGGGCCTTCTGGTTTCAGACAAGAAGATTTTTAAAGGTTTTCCCTATATAAGCCTATGTAAAACCAGTGGGCCCTGGTGTGTGTGTGTGGGGGGGGGGGGAGGGTTATGGGCCAAGGGCTATAATTTGAACAATCTTGGTAGCCCTCCACAAGACGAAGCCACTTACCGAATATCAAAGACCTGGGCCGTCTGGTTTCAGACAAAAAGATTTTTAAAGGTTTTCCCTGTATAAGCCTATGTAAAACCAGTGGGCCCCGGGGCGAAGATTTTTAAAGGTTTTCCCTGTATAAGCCTTTGTAAAACCAGTAGGCCCAGGTGGTAAAAGAACATTAAATAAACAAAAAAAAAAGCCAAGGTATTTCGTCAAATTCCTCCGAGTATTTCCGAATAACTTCGCGAGAATTATTGACCCCAGGGCTATAATTTGAACTATCTTGGTAGCGGTCCACTAGACGAAGCTACATACCAAATCTCAAAGACCTGGGCCTTCTGGTTCTAGACAAGAAGATTTTTAAAGGTTTTCCCTAAATAAACCAGTGGGCCCTGGGGTGGGGCTGTTTTTGGCCCCAGGGCAATAATTTGAACAATCTTGGTAGAGGTCCACTAGATGAAGCTTCATACTTAATATCAAAGATCTGGGCCTTCTGGTTCCAGACAAGAAGATTTTTAAAGGTTTTCCCTCTATAAGCCTATGTAAAATCAGTGGGCCCAGGCGCGGGGGCTTTTTTGGCCCCAGGGCTATACTTTGAACAATCTTGGTAGCCGTCCAGTAGCTGAAGCTACTTACCAAATATCAAAGCCCATGGCCTTCTGGTTTCAGATAAGGTTTTCCCAATATAAGGCAAATGTAAAACTAGTGGGCCCCGGGGCTTGGCCGTTTTTGGCCCCAGGGCTTTAATTTGAGCAATTTGGTAGAGGCCCACCAGATGAAGCTTCATATCAAATATCAAAGACCTGGGCCGTCTGGTTTGAGACAAAAAGATTTTTAAAGGTTTTCCCTATATAAGCCTATGTAAAACCAGTGGGCCCTGAGGCGAGGCTGTTTTTGGCCCCAGGGAGATAATTTGAACAATCTTTGTAGCAGTCCACTAGATGAAGCTATATACCAAATATCAAAGACCTGGGCCTTCTGGTTTCAGACAAGAAGACTTTTAAAGGTTTTCCCTATATAAGCCTATGTAAAACCAGTGGGCCCCGGGGCGGGCCGTTTTTGGCCCCAGGGCTATAATTTGAATAATCTAGGTAGCCGTCCACTAGACGAAAGCACTTACCGAATATCAAAGACCTGGGCCATCTGGTTTCAGACAAAAAGATTTTTAAAGGTTTTCCCTGTATAAGCCTATGTAAAACCAGTGGGCCCCGGGGTTTAAGATTTTTCGACAAAAAGATTTTCAAAGGTTTTCCCTGTATAAGCCTATGTAAAACCAGTTGGCCCAGGTGGTAAAAGAACATTAAATAAACAAAAAAAAGCCAAGGTCCACTAGATGAAGCTTCATACTAAATATCAAAGATCTGGGCCTTCTGGTTCCAAACAAGAAGATTTTTAAAGGTTTTCCCTCTAAAAGCCTATGTAAAATCAGTGGGCCCAGGCGCGGGGGCTTTTTTGGCCCCAGGGCTATACTTTGAACAATCTTGGTAGCCGTCCAGTAGATGAAGCTACTTACCAAATATCAAAGCCCATGGCCTTTTGGTTTCGGACAAGAAGAATTTTAAAGGTTTTCCCAATATTAGCCAATGTAAAACTAGTGGGCCCTGGGGCGTGGCCGTTTTTGGCCCCAGGGCTTTAATTTGAGCAATCTTGGTAGGGTCCCACCAGATGAAGCTTCATATCAAATATCAAAGACCTGGGCCGTCTGGTTTCAGACAAAAAGATTTTTAAAGGTTTTCCCTATATAAGCCTATGGAAAACCAGTGGGCCCTGAGGCGGGGCTGTTTTTGGCCCCAGGGAGATAATTTGAACAATCTTTGTAGCGGTCCACTAGACGAAGCTATATACCAAATATCAAAGACCTGGGCCTTCTGGTTTCAGATAAGAAGATTTTTAAAGGTTTTCCCTATATAAGCCTATGAAAAACCAGTGGGCCCCGGGGTGGGGCCGTTTTTGGCCCCAGGGCTATAATTTGAATAATCTTGGCAGCCGTCCACTAGACGAAAATACATACCAAATATCAAAGACCTGGGCCTTCTGGTTTCAGACAAGAAGATTTTTAAAGGTTTTCCCTATATAAGCCTATGTAAAACCAGTGGGCCCCGGGGCGGGGCCGTTTTTGGCCCCAGGGCTATAATTTGAATAATCTTGGTAGCCGTCCACTAGACGAAAATACATACCAAATATCAAAGACCTGGGCCTTCTGGTTTCAGACAAGAAGATTTTTAAAGGTGATCCCTATATAAGTCAATGTAAAACCAGTGGGCCCCGGGGCCGGCTGTTTTTGGCCCCGGGGCTTTAATTTGAACAACCTTGGTAGCGACCCACTAGATGAAGCTTCATACCACATATCAAAGACCTGGGCCTTCTGGTTTCAGACAAGAATATTTTTAAAGGTTTTCCCTATATAAGCCTATGTAAAATCAGTGGGCCCCGGGCGGGTCCGTTTTTACATTACGATAACATACCCGTGCGACAGAATGCATTTTTCACATCTCCAAAATGGCTACTTTTGGGATGAAAATCCATGATAATTTTCTTATTTTAACTCAAAACATATGTTGTGGTGCTCGTTATAGCTGCCTCATTGAGGCGGTTCAAAAGGGTACCCACAACCTATGTCTCGGAGCAGAAATAAGAAAAATAGTGTATACCCTCCTAAACCCAGTTTTCTCTATATAAAGTGGGGTGTAAGGGGGTGTTCATTTCACAGACCTGTTAGAGTGATGAGCCCCAGGGCTATAATTTGAACCATCTTGGTAGCAGTTCACCAGACAAAGCTTCATACCAAATCTCAAAGACCTGGGCCTTCTGGTTCCAGACAAGAAGATTTTTAAAGGTTTTCCCTATATAAGCCTATGTAAGACCAGTGGGCCCCGGAGTGGGGCCGTTTTTGGCCCCAGGGCTAACATTTGAACAATCTTGGTAGAGGCCCACTACATGAAGCTTCATACCACACAGGGACAGACTGTTTTTGGCCCCAGGGCGATAATTTGAACAATCTTTGAAGCGGACCACTACATGAAGCTTCATACCACATATCAAAGACCTGGGCCTTCTGGTTTCTGACAAAAAGATTTTTAAAGGTTTCCCCTATATAAGTCTATGTAAAACCAGTGGGCTCGGGTGGTGCCGTTTTTGGCCCAAGGGCTAAAATTTGAACTATCTTGGTAGCGGTCCACTAGACGAAGCTGCATACCAAATCTCAAAGACCTGGGCCTTCTGGTTCCAGACAAGAAGATTTTTAAAGGTTTTCCCTGTATAAGCCTTGGTAAAACCAGTGGGCCCGGGGGCAGAGCTGTTTTTGGCCCCAGGGTTATAATTTGAACAATCTTGGAAGAGGTCCACTAGATGAAGCTTCATACCAAATATCAAAGACCTGGGCCTTCTGGTTTTACACAAGAAGATTTTTAAAGTTTTCCCTATATAAGCCTATGTAAAACCAGTGGGCCCCGGGGCGGGGCCATTTTTGGCCCCAGGGCAATAATTTGAACAATCTTGGTAGAGGTCCACTAGATGAAGCTTCGTACCAAATATCAAAGACTTGGGCCTTCTGGTTTCAGACAAGAAGATTTTTATTTAAAGTTTTTTTTTCTTATTTTCCACTTTTGTTGCCATGGCAACCAGAGTTCTGCATGGAATGGAATTCTTTGAACAACTTTGAGAGAGGACCACCTAAAGATCATTTCTGCCAAGTTTGGTCAAAATCTGTTCAGTGGTTTATGAGGAGATGTCGTTTGAAGCAATTGTAGATGGACAGACAGACGGACAGATGGACGGACGGTGAGCGATCACAATAGCTCCCCTGGAGCCTTCGGCTCAGGAGAGCTAAAAAAGGAACAAACTGGTAATAAGCAACCAGCAAAGACTCAGATCAGCCTGTGCATCTATACAGTCGGATCAGACACAGTCAGTTTGTTTGTTTGTTTGATTTGAGGTTTAACATCCCTGTAAACACTATAGGTCATTTTGGTGACCTTGCTTCAATTTTGTGGGACTTTTACCTGACACTAAGATGAAAAGACATCTCAAGCCCTGTCGTCCAATGAAACCAATAGGGTTTATAAGCATGGACAGTCTGACTCGCACCGCTTTGCCTGGGCAGGCTTAGAACCTCCAAGCGGTTTACAAGTACTTGTGTACAATCGGTTTCAGATCTGCATGGAAGCATCATGCAGCCCATCTATTTCTTCAAGCCCCGATGGGCGGGGGCCGTAGAGACAGTCAGATTTTGCCAGACATGTGTATCTGACTGTAGTCGATACTCTATCATCTACTGATTTGACGCCTGTGGAGCAAAAAGTGAAGTCGCTCATAAACTTACGTCGTTTGTAAGGTGATCGGTAACTTCTTTGATTAACCCATACAGTCGAATTTCAATGGCTCGAACACCTTTGGGACCACGAAAATCTGTTTGAGACAGGGGTAGTTCGAGCCACTGAGGGCTACTGCCATGAGGCATGACGGCATACTTTAGGACATCTTTCGGTGTTTTATACAGAAAAATGTATATTGTGTGTATTCATTAGAATCGCCTCGCAGAAACGATTCTAATGAGTACACACAGCATACATTTGCAAGATAAAAAACCTGAAAATATTCCAAATTTTGCCCTCCCTATTTCTTATGTAGAGAAATTCCATAGGGACTCAAGAACGGGTTCGACTCAGCCATGGTGAACGAGCCATCGGTGTTCAAGCCATCGAAGTTCTACTGTATATGCCTAGCACCCCCAAACTTGGACACTGGCAAACAGCTTAGACCCAGATCAGATGCTATGGCACATGATCAGGGTCTTCACTGTTTGCTTATAGCATGGAAATTTTTGTATGTGTCAAACTTTGTTGTACAAGTCCAACACCCTTTCAATTTGAAACGGATGTTTACAAAACGTGAAGCAGAAGATTGTTTGTTATATATAGGTTAAAGATGCCTGCGCCGGTACCTGTTTCTATCTTCAGTTCAAATATAACCTAACCCGTAAAATGCCCATCACAACAACTGTCATCTGCTCTGTCATCTGCCTGCTACTTTTAAAGTCATTGTAGCAAACAGTGTGAACCCAGATCAGACTGCTCCTCTAGGAGCGGTCTGATCTGGGTCCACATTGTTTGCCTGAATGCAAAAATGTTTTTAAAAAGTTTGCAAGATTCAGGAGACGACATAAACAGACAACATTTTTAGATGCAGATTTTCTCTGTATCTCATCACGCAAACACGCCTATAAAATCTTGACCCCCTTGAACCCAACTTTCACCTAGTAAAACTTGAGTTTACATGGGGGAAACCTTATTTTTCTTGTTTCTGCTCTCAAATATAGATGGTGGGTACTCGTTAGAACCACCTGGATATCGCAATTTTTCAGCTTAAAATTTTCCATTTTTGGGCGGTAAAGTTTACAATGCATTTGAATAGGCGTGTTTTCGTAATGTTAAAGGCTTGAAGCAGGGCTGGAAAATTGTTCAAAATTTTACTCATCCAGCATGACCAAAGGCATGTAGATTACATTGGGAAGAGACAAAATATTTACTCGTCCTCCAAAATTTTTACTCGTCATGGCGAGTGGATTAGTGGTATTTTCCAGCCATGCTAAAAGTTCAGTGGTTAACAACAAATAAACTAGTTTTCTCTGAAATATTATAAATATATTATTTTCTATAAATACTGTAACACGTAAAGCATTTAATGACATTGTTCAACATAAATACATGTAGACTAGTACAGGTCTGGACACAGCGCAGTTACTGGTGACATCAGAATGAAGTGTGTACTATCTGATAATTTTCCATGTATTTTTTTTTTACTTATGTTTGGATACAACATACATGTTCATACACCCTGAGGCTCATTATGATACTGCTACTACTGTTTTGGTCCAAACCAAAACCCTGTTAGTTAACAAATGTTTCATATTCAACTAGAAAATGTGTCCATAGGACACAGATGCCCCCGCCAAATGCCATTCATAAAAATATTACAAATGTACTTCAAATCAATCATAAAATATATGCATCAAGGGCAGATAATCAAAAAAGCAAAAATGCAAGAGATGGCTTCCTTGTTCATGACACATCAACTCAGTGTGATGAATGCACCTGTGAAGTTTCATGAATATATTCCATACGGTTTAGGAGTTATGGCCCGGACACGGTTTACTATAATATGGTACTAAGTCAAGGGCAGATAATCCAAAAACCAACTAGAGCTGCCGCCTAACGGGCGCCAATTATACCCCCGCATGCGTTGTCAGACAAATTTTTACAAGTATTTGACCTTGAGGAAGGTCAACGTAAAGGTCAAGGTCAGGTTTGTGTATATCAATCTTAAGTACTAGTGGCAAGGTGTGTGGTATGTGAATATTAAAGAAATCGGTCAAAGAATAAGGAAGTTATGAGCAACGTTAAAGTTTTTTGTAACGGACCGACGACAGACGACAGAATTTTTACAAGTATTTGACCTTGAGGAAGGTCAACGTAAAGGTCAAGGACAGGTTTGTGTATATCAATCTTAAGTACTAGTGGCAAGGTGTGTGGTGTGTGAATATTAAAGAAATCGGTCAAAGAATAAGGAAGTTATGAGCAATGTTAAAGTTTTTTGTAACGGACCGACGACAGACGACAGACGACAAGCTGACTCCTATATACCCCCTTCAAACTTTGTTTGCGGGGGTATAAAAATGCAAGAGTTGTCTTCCTTGTTCAAGACACATCATCTCAGTGTGATGAATGCACCTGTGAAGTTTCATGAATATGTTCCATACGGTTGAGGAGTTATGGCTCGGACACGGTTAACTATATGGTATTAAATCAAGGGCAGATAATCCAAAAAAACAAAAATGCAAGAGTTGTCTTCCGTGTTCATGACACATCGTCTCAGTGTGATGAATGCACCTGTGAAGTTTCATGAATATATTCCATACGGTTTAGGAGTTATGGCCCGGACAATGTTAACTATATGGTACTAAGTCAAGGGCAGATAATCCAAAAACTAAAAATGCAAGAGTTGTCTTCCTTGTTCATGACACATCGTCTCAGTATGATTAATGCACCTGTGAAGTTTCATGAATATATTCCATACGGTTTAGGAGTTATGGCCCGGACACAGTTTACTATATTGTACTAAGTCAAGGGCAGATAATCCAAAAACCAAAAATGCAAGAGTTGTCTTCCTTGTTCAAGACACATCGTCTCAGTGTGCTGAATGCATCTGTGAAGTTTCATGGATATATTCCATACGGTTTAGGAGTTATGGCCCGGACACGGTTTACTATATGGTACTAAGACAAGGGCAGATAATCCAAAAACCAAAAACGCAAGAGTTGTCTTCCTTGTTCATGACACATCGTCTCAGTGTGATGAATGCACCTGTGAAGTTTCATGAATATATTCCATACGGTTTAGGAGTTATGGCCCGGACAAGGTTTACTATATGGTACTAAGTCAAGGGCAGATAATCCAAAAACCAAAAATGCAAGAGTTGTCTTCCTTGTTCATGACACATAGTCTCAGTGTGATGAATGCACCTGTGAAGTTTCATGAATATATTCCGTATGGTTTAGGAGTTATGGCTCGGACATGGTTAACTATATGGTATTAAGTCAAGGGCAGATAATAAAAAAATAAAAAATGCAAGTGTTGTCTTCCTTGTTCATGACACATCATCTCAGTGTGATGAATGCACCTGTGAAGTTTCATGAATATATTCCATACGGTTTCGGAGTTATGGCCCGAACAGGGTTTACTATATTGTACTAAGTCAAGGGCAGATAATCCAAAAACCAAAAATGCAAGAGTTGTCTTCCTTGTTCATGACACATCGTCTCAGTGTGATGAATGCACCTGTGAAGTTTCATGAATATATTCCATACGGTTTAGGAGTTATGGCCCAGACACGGTTTACTATATGGTACTAAGTCAAGGGCAGATAATCCAAAAACCAAAAACGCAAGAGTTGTCTTCCTTGTTCATGACACATCGTCTCAATGTGATGAATGCACCTGTGAAGTTTCATGAATATATTCCATACGGTTTAGGAGTTATGGCCCGGACAAGGTTTACTATATGGTACTAAGTCAAGGGCAGATAATCCAAAAACCAAAAATGCAAGAGTTGTCTTCCTTGTTCATGACACATAGTCTCAGTGTGATGAATGCACCTGTGAAGTTTCATGAATATATTCCGTATGGTTTAGGAGTTATGGCTCGGACATGGTTAACTATATGGTATTAAGTCAAGGGCAGATAATAAAAAAATAAAAAATGCAAGTGTTGTCTTCCTTGTTCATGACACATCATCTCAGTGTGATGAATGCACCTGTGAAGTTTCATGAATATATTCCATACGGTTTCGGAGTTATGGCCCGAACAGGGTTTACTATATTGTACTAAGTCAAGGGCAGATAATCCAAAAACCAAAAATGCAAGAGTTGTCTTCCTTGTTCATGACACATCGTCTCAGTGTGATGAATGCACCTGTGAAGTTTCATGAATATATTCCATACGGTTTAGGAGTTATGGCCCGGACACAATTTACTATATGGTACTAAGTCAAGGGCAGATAATCCAAAAACCAAAAATGCAAGAGTTGTCTTCCTTGTTCATGACACATTGTCTCAGTGTAATGAATGCACCTGTGAAGTTTCAGTTTAAACATATTTTATTGCTTTTCATTTACAATGAAACAAGCAAGTGGGTTGGGCCACAAGTTCTAGCAACATTAGTTACGGCCCTCCCCGTAACCTGTGAAGTTTCATGAATATATTCCATACGTTTAGGAGTTATGGCCCGGACACGATGTCGGGACGGACGGACAAACGAAAGGACGAATGGACAGACAGGGGTAAAACTTAATGCCCTTCCGTTATTCTCCGAATAGGCGGGGGCAAAATAAAATGCATAGATTATACAGAAAAATGACCATTTATAGTCGTTTTTCTATATAATCTATACATTTTTGGAATCCATCTTTAAACTGTGTTATATCCCACACCTTGCTATAATAAACAGTGTTAATAAAGAAGTTGTGGTTTACGGTATTTGACACAAAAATGTTAATAAACAACATTTCCTTGTGACATAGTGTCAATCAAACCCTAACCCATTTAGTACCGGAAACCCCAAAACAGGTACTAGGGCAAACAGTGCAGGCCCAGATCAGACGCCGCAGAGCACGGCGTCTGATCAGGGCCTACACTATTTGCAAAAAGTTAAGCCATTTTCCAAATAAATTTTGAAGAAAAAACAACCTGACACCCTTAAATTTTGAAATGGCCTCCTGGTATACATAAGGAGGAAGTATCCATTTGGTACAAAAAGGGTTAAATTGATCAATCAAGACTTACTTATTACGATAACACACCCACATGACATCCGACAATTTTTCACATCTCCAAAATGGCTACTTTTTCTGATGAAAATCTGTGATATTTTTCTTATTTATACTGCAAACATAGGTTGTGGGTGCTTGATAGAAGGGGGTTTAAGGGTGGGGGTGGGTGTTCATTACATGGACTCATTCACATGATGTCTGTGAAGCTGCTTAATGATAATGCCTGATAGATTGTCTGTCATCTTTTTGTCTGAAATACATGTAGTTCACCTGAGAAAAGTCAAAATTAATTGTAAATACAGTGAAATTTCAATAAATTGAACACAAATGGATGAATCGAACTTATTCTTGAGTCCGTAGGAAATTCTTCCAACACTAGAATAGCCCCAAATAAGTACAACTTACAAGAGAGGGCTAGTTTTTCCACAATTTTTCCAAGGGAGACAACTTTTGGCACTTCCTGTTTGCTTTCCTACAAGCCCTATCCCACTGAAAAAGGGATTAACTATTAAAGGAGCAAATTCTTTCCTTTAAGAGTACGTCCCTGTTGACATGGGCAACAAAAATACTTTTGCAGGAGTTGCCTTCCCTGGATGTGTATCCATTCTCCTTAAGAGCTTTTCTTTTTCTATCTTCAAAATGTATGTAGACACCTCTATGGTGTAGTGGTTAAGCTACTCGCCTTATAAACAAGGGGTCTCAGGTTTCTCCAAACTTTTGAATGAGTCTTTAAACCGAGGTCCCCTCTCCGTGTGACCTTAGCTGTTGGTGGAATGTAAAGCTCAAATACACTCACTCAAAATGTATGCTGTGTGCACTTATTAGAATCACCTTAATGAGGGCATTCTAATGTGTACACATAGCATACCTTTATTTTATTGAACATCAAAACATATACATGTATATGTATCTAAATTATTCTTATTATGTCTTCTAGCCTTGCACTATCAGTATATAAGCCTTCAGTCACTTGTGCTACACTTGCCTTCAACAAATTTTCATGGTCGTGAAGTTGTTCGAGCCACTGAAGTGGGACTGTATTTCTGGAATGATTGTGAATTAAAGATAAAAGTTTTGACAGGTAATCTTCTCTGAAGCTAGGATAGGATCCCTTCCAGGTAAGTTAACTCCTATCATGCTGTTCACAACAACCCCTATCTTTGGAAACAGTGTATATCCAGATCAGATGGCTTCTTCAGAAGCCATCTGATCAGGATCTACACTGTTTGACATTAAGTTTATGAATTTGTAGGAATAAATTACATCAAGAAATCTGATTGGTTCAAAGCCAGAAATGGGTGTGGCTAAACTGAATATTCAGCAAGATAAGGGTTAACAGTAGCATGTTTATCTTATCTGCCTGATTGCAACAGCTAAAGCTAGAACACCCAAAGACATTCCCACTGCTCCATATCCAAGTCTTCTGAAATCACTATACCAGTGGCTATTTTCTCTTCCTACACTATCACTAACATGAGGCATATCACTTCGTAGATTATCATTCAAATTTTCTACAGTTTGCATTTCTCCTAGAGCATGAGTTGTATCAGGAATGATTTGATTATCCAAACTATTATGATTGTCAAGATGAGCATTGTTATTGGATGCTACATTATTGGGCTGAGTTACACTGATATGCATGTTTTCATCTACTGTATTACAAGAATTATTAATTTCACTTCCAACATAATCATTACTGTGCTTTATGTTTGTATCAATATCACACTTTGTATCTACCCCATTGGTATTAATAGAAGAATTAACAACTTGTAAACTACTTCCTTCAGATATGTGAGCATTTTGGCAATTACCAAGATTCCTAGTTTCCTCTTCTTTTGTGAGCCCTTCATTTGAGTTCTGATTGATTTCAGTGAGATCATAATCAAAAACATCTTTCAAATAGTCAGTTTGTGAGTATTCAAATCCAGCACTTGAAACATCAAATGTTCCAGTCTGCAGTTCATGTCTGTATTCAAAACCCAAACTTGGTGTTAGGTCTCTGCCACTGACATTTAGTCTATTTTGGTCTGAGATTTGATCCTCAGTCTGAGCATTCTGATTTGTGTTTTCATCAAACACACCATCCACACTTTCAACTTCAGCAACAATATCACCATTTTCATTGTCTACAGTATCATCATTTAATTCTGGCATTTCGGTGATTACAGGCTCTCCACTACAGTCACCTTTATTTCTTCCTGACTTCTCACCAGTATCTACATTGGTCCCTGATGAACTGCTACTTGTCAACCCTGGGGACTCAGCTTTCATATCTCCACTCTCAACCTGTGTAACATTGTGGCTACTGAAGTAGTCAAGGATGCTGGGTGATTTGTCTTCCACAGCTGAACTCTGGGAGTCAGATGACTGGCTGGGGTCAAAGTTCATCACAGCACCCTGAAAAATAGCATTAACCCATAAGATACTGAGACAAAAGGCCCATGGGCCACTGTGCTCACCAGAGCTCAGGGGGGACTGCCCACTGGCAGCAGTATATTTTAATTAACCATGGAAGCCCTGTGCCCAAGGATGCTACAGATAAAATTTGGACCCATTCAGCCTAGTGGCTTCAGAGGTCTGATGTCACTTGAATGTTTTGTTGCAAGACAACAAGTGACAAATGACAATTTCCCATCTGTGGCAACCAATAGGCCTAAAAGAACATTATTAATGGAATGTTTCTACGAAAGTTTGACAAAATATCTTGAAAGGCATAAATGTCATTTTTCAATTTTCCCCATTATAAGTCAATGGAAACTATTAATTTGCCATAGCAAACAAACCAAAGAGCCAAATTTCATAAACCAGATGCCCTATGGCAGCCATGTATTTAAACATGATACGATTTTAATCTACCTATTATAAAGTCTCCCAAACAAACCCCATACCCAAATGAGCACTCATGTGGATGTATCTGAAATATTAGGTGTTTTATAAAGTAGAGAGGGCGGGACAAAATTGAACCCAGTGGAGCCCTGGTTGGTGTCACTAAATGCGTCTTACCAAAAGGAACAGAGACATATATGTTTTAGCTGTGGGGATATGTATGGCTCCTGAGATGTAAGGCCTTTTAAGCAGTGGAGGGTTTCGGGCATGGCGGATCCCAGAAAAGCCCAAGAATTTGTTGTCACTGAATGCTGAAAGGTTTCGGAGATATGAGGCCCATTTATGAAGTGGATAGGTGAGAAATGGCTCTTGCAGACCCCACAAGATGAAAGTGACTGAATGTGTCTAATAACAATGAACTATAATATATGTGATTATGGGGTGGAGACTTGAATGGTTTCTGAGATATATAGCTTATTATGAAGATGGGTCTTATCATAAGGAAAAGGAATATATATGGATAAGGGGTGGGGATCTTAACGGTTTCTGAGATATATGACTTTTAATAAAGTAAAAGGGCAGGGCATGGTCCTTGGCACCCCGGGTGACCCCATGCTGGTGTCACTGATTGCGTCTTATCATAAGGAACAAGAATATATATGGTTTAGGGGCAGGGCTCTGAACAGTGTCTCAGATATATGGTCTTTTGTGAAGTTCAGAGGTGGAGCATGGCCCGGACATGCCCTCAGTGTCCCAAAGATTGGTGTCACTGAATATGTCTTATCATAAGGAACAATAATATATATGGTTTAGGGGTGGGGATCTGTGAGGTTTCTGGAATATTTGGCCTTTTATGAAGTGGTGGGGGTTTAGCTTGGCCCCGGCACATCATGGGGGACCCCTTGGTTGGTGTCACTGAGTGCGTCTTATCGTAAGGAACAAGAGTACATATAAATTGTATAGGGGAGGGGATCTGACTGGTTTCTGAGAAAATGACATTTTACGAAGTGGAGGGGATGGGGCATGTCCCGGCATATCCAGGGGGACCCCTAGGTTGGTGTCACTTAATGCATCTTATCATAAGGAACAAGAATATATATGGTTTAGGGGTGGGTATCTGTAAGGTTTCTGGAATATTTTGTCTTAATGAAGTGGAGGGGGTTGGGCAGAGCCCCGGCACA
Organism: Lucinisca nassula; assembly: GCA_963580285.1. NCBI lineage: Eukaryota > Metazoa > Mollusca > Bivalvia > Lucinida > Lucinidae > Lucinisca > Lucinisca nassula. The sequence goes on along the minus strand of OY757013.1, from coordinate 120,256,504 downwards.
TCCTGGGTGTCCCCCAGGTGGGTGTCACTGAATGCAACTTATCATAAGGAATGAGAATATATATGGTTTAGGGGTGGGGATCTGTAAGGTTTCTGGGATATTGGGCCTTTTATGAAGTGGAGGGGGTTGGCATGGCCCTGACACATCCAGGGGGAGGGACCCCCAGGCTGGTGTCACTAAGTGCGTCTTATCATAAGGAACAAGAATATATATATGGTTTAGGGGTGGGGATCTGAATGGTTTCTGAGATAAATGGCATTTATGAAGTGGAGGGGGTGGGGCATGTCCCAGGAACATCTAAGGGGACCACTAGGTTGGTGTCACTTAATGCATCTTATCATAAGGAAACAAGAATATATATGGTTTAGGTGTGGGAATCTGTAAGGTTTCTGGAATATTTGGCCTTTCATGAAGTGGAGGGGGTTGGGCATGGCCCCGGCTAATCCTAGGTGTCCCCAAGGTTGGTGTCACTAAATGCAACTTGTCATAAGGAACGAGAATATATATGGTTTAGGGGTGAGGATCTGTAAGGTTTCTGGGATATTGTGCCTTCTATAAAATGGAGGGGGTGGGGCGCGGCCCCAGCACATCCCGGGGGGATCCCCAGGTTGGTGTCACTGAGTGTGTCTTATCATAAGGAACAAGAATATATATGGGTTAGGGTTGGGGATTTGAATAACTTCTGATATAAATGGCATTTTATGAAGTGGAGGGGGTGGGGCATGTCCTCGGCACATCTGGGTGGACCCCTAGGTTGGTGTCACTTAATGCATCTTATCATAAGGAACAAGAATATATATGGTTTAGGGGTGGAGATCTGTAAGGTTTCTGGAATATTTGGCCTTTTATGAAGTGGAGGGGGTTGGGCATGGCCCCGACACGTGCAGGGTGCCCCCCCCCCCCAGGTTGGTGTCACTGAATGCAACTTATCATAAGGAACGAGAATATATATGGGTTAGGGGCGAGATCTGTTAGGTTTCTGGGACATTGGGCCTTTTATGAAATGGAGGGGGCAGGGCATGGCCCGGGCACATCCAGGGGGACACCCAGGTTGGTGTCACTGAGTGCGTCTTATCATAGGGAACAAGAATATATATGGTTTTGGGGTGGGGATCTGAATGGTTTCTGAGATAAATGCCATTTTATTAAGTGGAGGGGGTGAGGCATGTCCTCGGAACATCTGGGGGGACCCCTAGGTTGGTGTCACTTAATGTATCTTATCATAAGGAACAAGAATATATATGGTTTAGGTGTGGGGATCTGTAAGGTTTCTGAGATATAAGGCATTTTATGAAGTGGAGGGGGCGGGGAATGGCCCCGGCACAACCTACGGGACCCCCAGGTTGACAAAAATACACATGGCTGAGAGAAGTTTACTCAAGCAACATTTCTATGAAAGTTTTGGCAAAATATCTGCAAAGGCTTGGTTGTTAGTGCCATTTTTCAATTTTCCCCATTATAAGTCTATGGAAAATCTGAGTTGCCATAGCAACCAAACTAAATTGCCGAATTTCATAAAAAACACAAAACCTGTAAAGGCAAATAAGGTAAATATTTCCATAAACTCTCAGCCTCACAGAGCATACGGTTTCTGAGGAGATGATTTTTTAATTATTTTTTTTTTCTATTCTTTTCATTTTAGTTTCCATGGCAACCAATACAAATGAGCAGTAGGCCTAAAATCATATGGCGGTTAGTAGATTGCCTAAGGAACATTTCTATGAAAGTTTTGTCAAAATATCTGCAATGACTTGGCAGTAAACGCATTTTTCAATTTTCCCCATTATAAGTCTATGGAAACTCTTAAGTTGCCATAGCAACCAAACTAATGAGCCAATTTTCATAAAAAACACAAACTTTCAATCCCCAGCCCATGGATGCTACGGATAAAATTTGGGCCCAATCGGCCCAGTGGCTTCAGAGGAGATGTCGTTTGAAAGTGTTAACGACGCAGACGACAACGGACAATGTCCATCCTATAAGCTCCCCCGGAGCTTTGGCTCTGGTGAGCTAAAAAACAAAATATGAAAATGTTGTTTGCGTATGTCGTCTGCTGAATTTTTTGCAAATGTTTTAAAAAATATTTTTGCTTACAGGCCTAGAGGAGCAGTCTTATTTGGGTCCAAGCTATTTGCAAAAATGAATTTTTCTTCTGTGGCGATTTATTTATGTTGTTGTTTGTTACTTACTGTGTGTATCACTTGTGTCTTTTAATTTTGGATGGCCATATGGCCATTTTGTGGGAAAGTAACTGTCCTTATGGCCTTCCTTTGTTTAGGTTTCCATTATGTTCTGGTGCTTAATGTTTGTATTTCTTTCCCTTTGGTGTCTTTTATGGGTGGAGTAAGTTAATTGTATCAATTCCTGATCTTTGTTTTACTTCTACTTTTAAAGTAACCAGCAGACGACAAAGCAGACGACAATTGTCGTGGTTCGGATTTTATGGGTTAACTCATTTTGTACTGAATACAATCTTCCACATAATATTAACCCTTATCTTGCTGTTTGCGACAACCCCTATCTTTGAAAACAGTGTAGATCCAGATCAGATGGCTTCTGACGAAGCCATCTGATCAGGATCTACACTGTTTGGCATTCAGTTTATGAATTTATAGCAATAAAATACATCAAGAAATTTGATTGGTTCAAAGTCAGAAATGGGTGCAGCTTATCTGAATATTCAGCAAGAGAAGGGTTAAAGCAGGAGTCTATTTTGAAACTGAGGGTTGTCAAGTGAAATATTTTTCAGAAATTTATTTAGAAAATGGTTGATCTTCCTGCAAACAGTGAAGGCCCTGATCAGATGCTGTGTATTGCAGCATCTGATCATCTGATCTGGACCTGCACTATTTCCCACTGACCTGTTTTGCAGTTTCCCATATAAAATGGGGTTGGGATTTCCCCAATATAATATGGGGTTAGAGTTTCCCCATATAAAATGGGGTTGGAGTTTCCCAATATAAAATGGGGTTGGTGTTACCACATATAGAATGGGTTTGGGGTTTGCCCATATAAACTGGGTTGGGGTTTCCCCATATAGAATGGGCTTGAGATTTCCCCATATAATATGGGTCTAGGGTTTTCCCTATAAAATGGGTTAACTGTGGTATTGAACCCTTCAACCATGCAGACTGCTGTTGATACCTATGTAAACAGTGCAGGTCCAGATAAAACTGCTCATAAGGAGTCTGCTTGTAAGAAGATGAGATAGCTCAAAATGAGTCATCTCGTTTGGATTTATACAAATTGCATAGTTGTATCCATTTACTCTACAGGGTTGAAATGTAAATTCACCTGTGGTTTTATCAGAAACAACAGCATCACAGGCACTGCATGATATTCTGCCGCTGCAAGACACCTAAATCCATTTCTCCAGGATTGCCAACATGGGGGGATCATATCAAAATTCCCTGGCTTTCCACTGATTTTTTTCTGTCTTTATTCTCATTTTCAATGATCAAAACACCCAAATCTGATGGCCTTCACAATGGCACTCCCTAGAATTCTTTAACCCTTTTTTGCACCAATCCTCCTAATATTACAGGAGCCCATTTCAAAAAATTTAGGGCTGTAACGTTGTGTTTTCTTCCAAATTAATTTGGGAACTGGCTGAATGCTTTGCTAAATCATTCTGTGGAGTCTGATCTGGACCCTGCACTGCTTGCCAAGGTACCCCTTTTAAGGGTTTCCCACATACAATGGGTTACTGGTTGAAAAGAAAAAAATGACAGACTTGAACATGAAGCTGCAAGCCTATATGACTATGCCTTTCAATTTATAGAAATTCAAAGATAAATGACTAATTCCCTTCCTTTCAGTAGCAAGTTAAGATTCTGGCATGAAATATAACCGCAAAATAAAATTGTTAGTCTTAAAAATAGAAAAATTCCCTGACGTTTCCCTGAGTTTTTGTTATAATTCCCTGACTTTAACAGCCAGTGCACGGCAAATTTTCCCAACTTTTACCTGATGGTGACAACCCTGTTTTTCAGATATTCATCTAATTTACATCTCCATGTGTCAAAGTCACCCCCGCCCATCGGGGCTTGGAGAAATAGATTGGGCTGCATGATGCTTTCACGCAGAGCTGAAACTGACCACTCATGAGTACTGGTAAACCGCTTAGGACTAAGCTATCCCAGGCAAAGTGGTGTGAGCCAGACTGTCCAATGCTTATAAGCTTTTTTGGTTTCATTGGGTGGTAGGGCTTGAGATGTCATTTCATTTCAATGTCGGGTAAAAGTCCCACAAAATTGGAAGCAACATCTCCAAAATGACCCAATTAGTGTTGATGGGGACGTTAAAACTCAACTCAAACAAATGTGTCAAGAGTGAGTGAGTGTTTGAGTTTTACATCTCACCAACAGCTAAGGTCATATGGAGATGGGACCTCGGTTTAAAGACTCATCCGAAAGTCTGGAGAAGCATGGGATCAATCCTGCGACACCTGGTTTACAAGTCAAGTAGCATAACCACTACACCACGGAGGCTTCTAACAAATGTATCAATGAGGTTTTTATCTAGGAACTAGCAGAAACTGAAAACTGCCCTTCATGAATCAGTAAAAGGCAGAAAATGACTATAGAAAAGATTTCATGATCAATCCCCAAAAAAGAATGTTGTGAACACGGCAGGTATCAAACCAGTCAGATGCCCATCCGACAGATCTACAGAAGAGGCAGACTGAGGCTGATCTGAGTTTCTACATCTTCTAGTGCATTATGATAACACACCCATATGCATTGTGAAATTTTCACATCTCCAAAATGGCTACTTTTCTTATGAAACTCTGTGATATGTTTTATAATTCTCACTGCAAACATAGGTTGTTGGTGCTTGTTAGAACTGCCTCATTGAGGAACTGCCTCATTGAGGAGGCAGTTTTAATGAGCACCCACAACCTATGTCTTGGAGCAGAAATAAGAAACAAAAATGTATACCCAGTAAAGCCCAATTTTCTCTATATAAAGTGGGGGTTAAGGGTGTGTTCAGTTCACAGATTTGTTCACGTGATGGAATTTTGCCACATCCCAACTCATATTTACATAATTATATTGAAATGTGATGAAACTTAGAGATTTTGTGGCATTCTGATAACCTACCCAGCCTCCCTCTCTAACAATGAAGTCAGCAGCCACATCAGCTACCAGCTGGGCAGAGAAATCAACGAGACTGCCAAACTGTTTCTGACCTTTCTCCAGAGCCTTCCAGACCATGTTTTGCCCAAAAACCATCAACAAGGCAACCTGCAAACAAACAGAATATGGATGTTTTACTTTGGCAACAACATTTATTTTGTAAAACTTTCAACAAAGCATGGGCGGTTGGGTCAGTGTGAATGTGCTGTGTAGCTTTCAGTATTGAGTCATTCTACTGCTTTGGCTTTAGTAGGCATTACGAAAAAATGCCTATACAAATACATTGTAAACTTTACCGCCAAAAAAAAAAACAAAAATTTTAAGATGAAAAATTGTCATATTTTTCTTATTTCTGCTCAAAATATAGATTATGGGTATTTGTTAGAACCGCCTCGAGGAGGCGTTTCTAATGAGTACCCAAAATCTATATTTAGAGCAGAAATAAGAAAAATAAGGTTTTTGAGTTAGGAGGCCTTCATGCGGACTTAACAAAATTAGTGTATACCGCGACAGAGGTAAGGGTGAGGATTATGGCCATGTAAAATCGATTTAAGCCCCCCAGTGGAATTCTTTCCACTGACCGTTCCAAGGCGGTTCTTCTGTGGCAGTTTATTTATGTTGTTGGTTGTTACTTACTGTGTGTATCACTTGTGTCTTTTTATTTTGGATGGCCATTTGGCCATTTTGTGGGAAAGTAACTGTCCTTATGGCCTTCCTTTGTTTAGGTTTCAATTATGATCTGGTCGCTTCATGTTTGTGTTTCTTTCCCTTTGGTGTCTTTGATGGGTGGAGTAAGTTAATTGTATCGATTCCTGATCTTTGTTTTAATTCTACTTTACTCATGTATACCCCAGTCTTACTATATTAAGGTGGGGTTCAAGGGGGGCCAAATTGTATGAACGTGTTTTCGTGATGGGCAAAGGCCTGTAGTGCTTGCAGCAGGTGTGGAATGAGGGGTTGTTTTTTCTATTGTTTTCTTTTTTCACTCTACAGATCTTATTATTCCTTTTAATAATTCCCCATCTCTTGGTAGCTACATGTAGATGTATTAAGATAGATGGTTGCTTTGGGACTTGGCTGTTGGCCCACTGGCTGCTGAAGGGGATCTAATTAATGTAAGTACTAATAAACCACTTAAAGGGTTTAAAATAGATGTGTAGGCAATGATCAGTAATCAGTAACAATTAACCCAGGTACCCCCTATATTTGCCTATGTAAAACCCGGGACATCACCTTTTTCTGGCCCCAGGGCTACAAGTTGAATAATTTTGGTAGAGGTCCACTACAAAAAAAGCTTCATACCAAATATCAAAGACCTGGGCCTTCTGGTTTCAGACGAAAAGATTTTTAAAGGTTTTCCATATATAAGCCTATGTAAAACCAGTGGGCCCGCCCCTGGGCCATTTTTGACCCTAGCGCTATAATTTGAACAATCTTGGTAGAGGTCCACTAGATGAAGCTTCATACAAAATATCAGAGAGCCTGGGCCTTCTGCTTTCAGACAAGAAGATTTTCAAAGGATTTCCCTATATAAAACCAGTTGGCCCCGGTGCGAGGGCATTTTTGGCCACAGGGCTTTAATTTGAACAATCTTGGTAGGAGTCCACCCGATGAAGCTTCATACCAAATATCAAAGACCTGGGCCTTCTGGTTTCAGACAAGAAGATTTTTAAAGGATTTCCCAATATAAGCCTATGTAAAACTGGTGTGCCCCAAGGCTGAGCCATTTTTGGCCCTAGGGCTATAATTTGAACAACCTTGGTAGAGGTCCACTAGATGAAGATTCATACCAAATATCAAAGACTTGGGTCTTCTGGTTTCAGTCAAGAAGATTTTAAAGGTTTTTTATTTTTCCCTTTTTGTTGTCATGGCAACCAGAGTTGTGCATGGAACAGAATTCTTTGAACAACATTGAAAGCGGACAACCCAAAGATCATTTCTGCCAAGTTTGGTTGAGTTCTGCTCAGTGGTTAAGGAGGAGATGCCCGTTTAAAGAAATTGAGGATGGACAGGTGGAGGGATGACGACGGACGGTGACTGATCACAATAACACACCCGGAGCCTTCAGCTCAGGTGAGCTAAAACCAGAACATGAAGAGTCATGGTTTTTGCGCATGACAGGCCTGCTTAACCTTGTGTATAATTATACCATCAATATGCCTCAAAGGGTATTGGAGATATGGAGATCACAAGGTAGTCATGCTATTATATTGGAAAGGGAGATAACTTGGACACCATGGCACCCAGTTGTGGTTCTTGTGTATTACACGCCTCCTCCACCTTGTGTACAACTGTGCCAAGTACTATCAACAAATCTCAAAGGGCATTAAAGTTATGGCCATTGCAATGTTTTGTCTATGGATGGATGGACATACTGACGATGGACACCAGGCTGATTGCTATATCCCCGGACCTATTTAGTTGGGAGATACAAATGGCCTGTCACAAGCTAATGAGTAAGATTCCCTGCATCGTTTATGGGTCAAATACTTCAAGCTTATTTGTGAACTTTCACCCATTTTACACTACAAATTCATTCTAACTCCTCTAGATGCAGTCTGATCAGGGTCCTCACCATTTGCCTGTATGCAAAAATATATTTTGAAACAATTTGCAAGAAGACGCAGCTGTCAACATAAAGTGACCTCATTTTCAAATGCAGTTTTTCTTGACATTTTGAGGGTTAAAATCTGTACAGAGCATGACATCTCAAGCATAATGTGAAACCAAAATCAGAAAAATGGAACAATATTCACACCAAGTTATTCATATTTCATTTGGAACTCAGCCCCAATATTCAAATCAAGTGTTTCATAATTTATTTGGAACTCGTTGCATTCATATCAAGACCTGAGTAATCTTTTTTTCCGTTTCCAATATTCACATTAAGTATATCATATTTTACATGTACATGTATTTGGAACTCTGTTCCAATATTCACACCAAGTTTTTAATATTTTATTTGGAACACAGTTCACATCAATTGTAATTCATTTCAAATTTGAGACTTGATTTCAAATAAAATATAAAACACTTGAGTTGAATATTGTTGTGTTTGTCTGCCAGCATGCTTGGGGTGTCATGCTCAGTACGAAAGAGCCAGTGCACGACAAAACCTACAATGAGACATGTTCGCTCAGTGAAGACTCGGATCAGCCTCTGCATCCGCGCAGTCTGATCAGAGCCTTCGCTGTGTGCTCTAAGGATAGCTAAGGGTCCAATGCTCCTTCATGCAGCAAGAGAAGTCTTTGGACAGATTACATTGATGCACAGGCTGATCTGATTCTTTGCTGGGCGCACATGTAAATTGAAGGAAATGGCTCATATAAGGATGTCACATTACCTGTCGCCATCCGGGTAGATTGTCATCTATCACAGCTTTTGCTATCTCCTTAAACTGTTTATAAGTCAGCTCCTTCAACTGATGTAGCATTATTTCATTGACAGCTGCTGTTATCTGGTTACCATACTGATCTCTGACCTCATCCCCTATCCTAGCCAGGATCCTAGCTGCTTCAGTCTGTGGGGTCAGCGGGGTAGGCACATTCGGATGTCTCCTGCCAGAAGCATTGGAACTGCTCCTTAGGGCTGAAAAAGGGAACTTTTTACCAAAAATACTATGCAAGCAATATAGCTAGAGTTCTGTGGGGTTTTTTTTGTTTGTTTTTTTTTTTAACATTACAATAACACATCCTTGTGACACAGTGTAGTCTTCAAAACCTCAAAAATGTTGTTTTTTTCTGATGAAAATTTGTGATAGTTTTTCTTATTTATACTACAAAGGTTGTGGATGACATTAGAACTGCCTATACCTACAACCTGTATCTTGTAGCAGAAATAAGAATAATAACAGTATACCCCTGTTAACCAAAATTTTCTATTTCTAATGTGGGGTTTACAGGGTTGTTCCTTACATGGACTTGTTAACATGATGCATGTACACTGAATCAGTGTACATGCAACGTGTTAACAAGTCCATGTAATGAACGACCCAATCAGTGATTAGTGTGAAGCTGTAGTTTGCTGATTAACCCATTGTATACTAGTGGACTCTTCTATTGCTATATGTTGGACATGTCCATTTGTCATATGAGGGGTGTCAGGCCTATTTTTTCATTTGTATTCTATTTTTGACTGTTCTGTTAGCAATTAGTGCAGGCCCTGATCAGATGCCACATTCTGCGGGGTCTGATCTCGGCCTGCACTGTTTGCCAAGGTATCCCTTTTGGGGTTTCCCACATGCAATCGGTTAATTCATTCACAGGATGTTTACTTGTTACTTTTAACCCTTGCCCTGCTGAACAAATTAATTTAGCCATATCCATTGCTGACTATCTACCAATCAAATTACTCAACCCTAATCCTGCTGAAAATGACAACCCCTACCTCATAAAAAATATTAACATATTTGTCATAATTAAATGAACAAAGTTTCAACAATACATTAACTAGTGACATTAGTTTTGAACCCCTAAACCCCAATGGCTTGAACAATGATGACTTGTTTACATTGCCTGATAAGAACATGTTCTTTGGCAGCCCTCGGTAGCTCAGTCGGATTCTTGTCAGACTAGTGATGAGGACGCTGGTTCGATACCTGCCGGGGTCGGCAACATTATTTTGATAAGGGCAGTTGTCATTCTGGCTGAAGAATGTGCACTGTAATGGATAACCACTTACGTATAAGCTCTCCCAGGAATCTCCCAGGAAAAGTGTGGATAGGTAAACCAACTGGCTCAAAGATGAACTTAATAGTGTTGACTGGGCCGTTTACTCCAATACAAACAAAGAACTTGTTCCCTTATCAGGAAAATATAAATTGTGTACTCAACCTCGACGAGGCATTTCTATTCGGTACACACAACATAACCACATTCTATAGAAGATCAGGAAATTGTCATTTATCATTCACACACACACATATTACCTCCTGAGTCCTGACCTGTTGCTATCAGTAACCCTCACAGTGACACAGACTCGAATTACCCCTGTCTCAAACAAATTTTAACGGCCCCGAGGGTGTTTGAGCCAATGAAGTTTGAATGTACTATATTCATTGTTCCCATAGAAACAGATAAGGTGGATATTTGGTGATGATTAAATGCTAATCTTTGTCATTTCTCCATAAAAACCTATGATGTGGATATTCATTAGAACTGCCTTGGCAAGGCGGTTCTGATGAATTTATTACATAGCAACAGGTAAGGTGCTTATTTTGTGATAATTGAAGGATAGTTTTCCTTATTTCTCCATAAAAACTTATGCTGAGGCGGTTCTAATGAATACCCACAACATAGGATTTTATGGGGAATTGACAAAAACTATCCTCCGATTACCACAAAAAACTTATCTGTTGTTATGGAATACAAACAACATAGGTTCATAAAGAGAGAAATAAGGAAAATGATCCCTCAACTAGAGCTGTCAGTGAAACTGAGAAGGGCCCCGGCAGCGCTATCAGAGGAGTAAAAATTTGTGGACGGACAGACAGACAGACGGACGGACAGAGTGATTACTATAGGGCACCCACACTTTCAGTGCGGGGCCCTAATTATCACCAAGTACCCAGTTTATGTGTTGCTATGACAGTTCCTGTAAGACTGTTTTCGCAGAATACAAATTTACTGAGTTTAAAAGTTTACCTTCTTCAAATTCACTCTCCAAATCTGTTAACTCGCTATTCAAATCAGTTTGCAGAGAGAGTAGTATGTCATCCAGCTGCACAACCTGACTCGGAATATCTAGCTTTAACTTTGACCTATCAGCACTTCTCCTGTCTGAACACACACCATTATCAACATCTTCACCAAATGAACCACTTACAGATGGCTGTGGTTGATGAGTATGCTGTAATGGATGAGCATGCAACCAAGAATGAGAATGCACATGTGATCTTCCTGTCAGTGAGTCTTTGGAATGTTGCTTAAAGAATGGAGATCCTTGTCTTGGCGATGGAGTTTTGGTGTTACTCGTATCATTATTTGACTCTGATATCACATCTGTGTTCTGACTATCATTTATAGAATTCACATCACTACTGGTCTGTTTTGTCTGTTCTTCCACTACAGGAGGCATGGGATGAAACAGCCCATCAATTTCATCCAGCTCTGCCTCAGTCTGGCTAACTAATGTTGCTAGTCGAGGAGAGGGCTTGCGGAGATCCAAGAAGCCACCTCTGAGACGGGCGCTTCTCATACTGAGAGTACTAGATGCATTAGATAAATCCTCAGCTTCATCATCTGCATCAGAAGCATAACTGAAGTCTCCAGAACTACTTACATCACTGTACCATCTAGACAAGCTGTGAGGAGCTTTTCTTGGACTTATAGAACCAGGGCTCTCACTTTTGAGAGATGGAATGCTCTGAGATTTGATGTCAGTAGGATACTGAAGACCTGTTTCAGGGGTATTAGCATTCTGTGGTGAACAGGGTGAGTTCTCTGGAATGCTTTCCTGATCTAGACTATGTAAGTACTTTTTGTAACGGTAACTAAGATTGTCTTCAGAGGCTGGTGATTCAACACTCTGCAAGGCACTGAGATGTTTCAACTTTGGAATTCTTTGCTGAGGTGGTATATCAAATGACCTGCTTTTTGTCAGTTGATGTTGTGTTTTGTTCTGACTACACAAGGGATGGAATGGTTTGTTGTAGCTATCACCCACTGAAAAATCCGACAAAGCACTTTCTGGTGATGATGATAGATGGTTATGGTATAAATTACGAGGTACCAGGCTCATGAAATTGAGTACAACATATTTTGTCTCAGTGAAGAAAGGGTCGGCAGTGGCAGTTTTCACTGGTGATTTTTGTGAAGATTTCTGATCAGCTATTGTTTCTCTCTTAACTTCTCCCTCAGTATCCTGTTCTTCATCTGCACTCTCCTCACTGTTTGCTTTTGCCTCTGCCATGTCTACTGCATAAAAAAGATAGAAATTCATATGCAACAACAATCACTTAAGATACCACACCCATGCGACATAATGCATTTTTTCACATCTCCAAAATGGTTATTTTTCTGATGAAAATCCATGATATTTTTCTTATTTATACTGCAAACATAGGTTGTGGGTGTTAGTCGAGGCAGTTCTAATGAGTACCCACAACCTACATGTATGTCTTGGAGCAGAAATATAATGTATACCCCCATAAACCCCAGTTTTCTCTATATAAAGTGGGGTTTAGTGGGGTCTTCATTACACAGACTTGTTCACAACATGACTGTAATATTTAATGCTCTGCATGCTTGAAATTTTCGCAGCTGACAACATTTTGAAATATTTTTCTTATTTTTCCCAGAAAACAGGACTTGACATCTCATGCAAATTGTACAGGACTTAACCCTTGTTCTGCTGAGCCCGGATATGCCTTATCTTTTGAAACAATGTAGATCCAGATCAGATGGCTTCTGAAGAAGCCATCTGATCAGGATCTTCATTGTTTGCCATCAAGTTTATGAATTTGTTGCAATAATTTGCATCAAGTAATCTGATTGGCTGATAATCAGTAGTGGGTGTGACATATTTAAATATTCAGCAGGACAAGGGTTAAAATCTATTTTCTGGGAAAAATAAGAAAAATATCAACAATTTGTCCTCTGCTGAATTCATCTAGAGAGTGGTAATGGTTAACCCCTTCTCTTGCTGAATATTCATTCAAGCCACACCCATTTCTGTCTATCAACCAATCAAATTACTTGATGTAATTTATTGCTACAAATTCATAAACTGAATGCGAAACAGTGTAGATTCTGATCAGATGGCTTCTTCAGAAGCCATCTGATCTGGATCTACACTGTCTGCAAAGATAGGGGTTGTCGTGAACAGCAAGATAAGGGTTAAGTCCAAAAAAATTCAAAGCACTGAGAGTACTGGTGGGTCGATAGTCTCTGAGTGTAGGTTGGGAAAATAGTCCTGAGCTGAGAATCGAACTGTTCATTTAACTTCAAGCAAGCACAGATGAGCTGATCAGACATCACGTTATGTGGCGTCTGATTATGTAGATTCTGTTTGCAAATGCCCAAGTGTTTAAAGTCCACCTGCCCCCGCCCATCGGGGCTTGAATAAATAGATCGGCTGCATGATGCTTTCACGCAGAGCTGAAAGTCCGTAACACTGGAAGTAACGTCTCCAAATGACCTATACAGTGTTGACGGGGACGTTAAACCTTAAATCAAACAAACTAGCACAGTCCAGAATTTTCTTCTTACGCTGCACTCTGACCTCTTAGGGTAGTACTTGGATTTTGTTCAACAGAGTGGGAAGGGTGCAAAAGCAGCCCCCTCCCATCTTTTGGAAATTATTTCAGATTCATACAGTTTTTCACCCTCTGCAAAATACCTGAAATTCGCATCCTCAACCTGCCCCTTTTCAGAGTCAGCGAACGGCCCTGAATCATGTTCAAAACTGTTGCTGCATACATATGGCGAAGAGTGCCGACCTGATCAGAAGCAATGTACTCTATATCCGATCTTGGTCTATGCTGTATGTCTAATAACGGTACCACCTATAAAGTCTGGCCTACTCTTTTTTGCACTTAAACATTTCAGGGTTCTAAAATTAAATTCTTAACAGGAGTGCGAAAAGTTTATTTTTACTCGACTTGGCATACATTTGTGTAACAGTTTTATAAAATAAATAGAATGTTCCGAAAGAGTCCACGTAGCAACCTGGCATTCTTATACTATTTTGTTTTACCCTCAAATGCCACTATTTAAGCAAACAGTGAAGTTCCTGTCCAACCTGCTGATCAGATGCCACATTCCGCGGCGTCTGATCTGGGTATTATCCAGCACACGATTCCTGTCAAGACTCTATAGATAGCTCTTGTTGCATCGATAAAATAGCACAACTTTTCAAGTTCTATTGATAGAACATAATATTGGTTTTCCCAAATCAGTGATGGTCACGTGGACAACTGCATGAATTCCGTTTGGCCATTTAGTAAATTAGGGTCGATCGTAAACCGATCGACCCGAAAACAGTGTGGTTTCTGGAAACCCTACTTTTCAGGGGTCTGCTCAAACTTTTGTAAGACATCTGAGAAGTTTTCATCTATTTTTAGGTTATTTGCAAAGATTTTACACTTTAATCGTATACATAAAAATAAGTAAAGAAAATAGATTGCCTACCAACAGACCCTAAAATGTTTTGAGACCTTATCAGAAACAAGACCTTTTTTTCCTAAGTATCTGCATACCACAACTCCTTGTTCTAAAATTTGAATATTGAGCATTGAATAAGTACAGTTTAATATGTTATGCGTTTAAAAACAGCTGGATGAGTGGCAAACAGTGCAGGCGCTGATGAGTCAACAATTCTGAGATATCTCGACTGGGTCTACACTGTTTGCTCAGGCCGGTCTGTTCAAAAACATTTCTAAGTAAATATGGTAGTGCATATAGATTTCTCCTTTTTTCTGGAATTCGGTTTTACGGAATCAAGACAGTTCCCCGACACGGTTTTTGGAGACAGTTCCCCCGACATATCTGAAGACAGTTCCCCGACACTACTGTTCAAAGTCAAATGACCTGTGACTGATCATGATGATTATCATAATTGATAGTTATTATGTGTTCATCAATATTTTGAAGACAATTCACCGACAGACATTTAGAAATACTAAATTATGGGTTCGTCGGCATTTTAGAAGACAGTTCCCCGACAGTCTTTTACATGTATAAAATAAAAGCTTATACTTGATGCCATTATCGATAAAGGCATCCTATTCATCTGAATTTGGTAGTATAGAACTAGACAAAGAACCAATCCCACTAAATGGCATAACATGCGTTGTCGGCAGACAGACGGCAATACATATTTTAGGCTTTAAAGCTGACCGAGCATTAAAGACCATCTACATTTAAATTGCATCTTGACGAATGCTGACTGATGAAGAAATTCCACATTACCTCTCCCCTGGCTTAGACTTCCAGACAGATCATCGTCAGAACATGTGTCGGCGTGCTGTCTTGAAATCAACGAGGACATTTCAGGCAACTCAAAAATATAGTTGCCACAGCAAGAAACGTCCAAATTATAACTAATATATCTTAAGACAATTCCCCGACAGAGAAATACATTGCCTCTCTAAATCACAGGTACACTTAATCTATTCACAATGATCATTTAGCCTTTATTATCCCCAATTATCCCTAATTGCCAATTAGGTCATTAAGACTATGAACAATAGTGTCAAAGAACTGGATTCAAAAGTGTCTGGGAACTAATTGCCAATTATAATTATCAGTCACAGGTCATTTAACTATGAGCAATAGTGTCGGGGAACTGTCTTCAAAAGTGTCGGGGAACTGTCTTCAAATGTGTTGGGGAACTGTCTCCAAAAACCGTGTCGGGGAACTGTCTTGTCGGGGAACTGTCTTGTTCCCGGTTTTACTACTCTCACAAGATTATTTCACCAATATCATTGATTTGGTTGTTTGAATTGATGTTTAACGTCCCTGTCAGCACTGTATAGGAGCTTTTTTCGTGACGTACTTCCGGTTCTAAAAATAGAACGGGAAAAGCCCTGGCCGTCATCTGTCGTATTGCTTCAAAGGCAGTGGGACAGATAAAGTGTCAATTACAGCGTAAAACAGTGGAATTCTTTTAAACTTTTGGGGAATTCTAATGTAAGATAATGGGAGAAACACGGATATGCTGCCAGATGTGAAAAAATTCGCATTACGAAAATGATATATTGTACATACGACCCAACAGGGTCCCCCCTCTCTCTCTCTCTTAGCGCACCAACAATACGCGAGTGCAGGCAAATGTAAATTACAGTTTGTCGTTAAATGACGCTACGTCAACCGACATGTAGCGTGTCAACAACGTCGTGTCTACATCAAACCAACTTCAAAGCGATGCATTGAATTTGACATTGCAACGTCGATGAAACGTCATAACGTTTCGTTGGCGATAATACGGCGTTGCTTAATAAAATGTCATTTGCCCAGTGCTCGGACCCATCAAGACTCAGTGGGATTGGAACATTAAATTCAAAACAAACGTAAAACACCCTTTCAGAGCATAAGAATGTTAAACACTCCTTCGCAAGTGCAAGATTTTACAGTAAAATCTGGTAGATTTGTAGATTGGTTCAACCTACCCAGCCCTTAGGTCTACATTAACCCATTTGGTACCGGAAACCCCAAAAGGGGTAAGTGACAAACAGTGCAGGCCCTGATCAGGGCCTACACGGTTTGCAAAAAGTTCGGCCATTTTCCAAATAAATTTTGAAGAAAACACAACCTGACACCCCTAAATTTTGAAAATGACTGATCAGGGCCTACACTGTTTGCAAAAAGTTCGGCCATTTTCCAAATAAATTTTGAAGAAAACACAACCTGACACCCCTAAATTTTGAAAATGACTCCTGCTATATATAAGGAGGAAGATTCCATTTGGTGTAAAAAGGGATATGGGCTTCTTGGATACAGTGATCAGTCAAACCATCTCAACGGCCACGTGCCATTGAAGTGAGTTGGAGTGGTTGTCGACAGCATGACGTCGAGCCAACGTTGACTCGACGCCCGTCTGTAAGTCCACTCATTGGTTGTTGTTTTTTTCCGACTATCAGTATGTTTATTTGTCTGCCGAACAGTCCGTCCTTTCGTCTGTTAGTCAGTCATTCGGTCTGTGTGTCGTGTGTCTGTCTACTGTCAGTTTGTCAGTCAAACACCTCTCTCTCTCTCTCTCTCATGCCAACTGTCATGTGACAATGAAGTAAGTTGGAGTGGGTGTCGACGGCATGACGTCGAACCAACATTGACTCAACGCCCCTCCGTCAGTCCACTCATTAGTTTATTTCGACTGTCAGTATGGACATTTAAATTGCACATGTAGACAGATAGATAGATAGATATATAGATAGATAGATAGATAGATAGGTAGATAGATAGATAGATAGATAGTGAAAGCAAAATATCATTCTTTCCTTCTCGAGGCATTATTTCAATGAAAACGGGTATATTTTCTCTCAAAATTTCTGAATATTGTTAGCATTTTAAGTTCCGCCAATACATTTGAATAGCGATGGCCGTTTCAATTGACGGCCAGTACTTTGCGCATGCGCAAGAATGACGTCATAAACGGAATTCCTAAAACCTCCTATAGGTCATTTTGGAGACGTTGCTTCGATTTTGTGGGATTTTTACCTGACACTGAGATGAAATGACATCTCAAGCCCTGTCGCCCATTGAAACGAAAAGGGTTTATAAACATGGATGGTCCGACTTGCACTGCTTTGCCTGGGCAGGCTTAGATCCTCTAAGCGGTTTACACTGGACAGTACTCATGAAAATATCAGAAAATTATCTGTGCCGCGGTTTAGATAACAGGATATTGCCCAAAATTGGAAGCAACATCTCCAAAATATCAGAAAATTATCTGTGTCGCGGTTTAGATAACAGGATATTGCCCAAAATTGGAAGCAACATCTCCAAAATGACCTTTTTACAGTGTTGACGGGGACGTTAAACCTCAAAACAAACAAACAAAATGCCTTTGGTATGGGATGGCCTGGGATCTAACAAACTAGAGGTAATTGCCAAATATGACCGACTCACTATATGAAGATAGATTGCAAAATCCCTATCCAGAAGCGGACACTCTACCACTGACTGACTGAGCTATCGGGGCCGGTCAAATACAGCAAAAATTAAAAAGGTGACCCGAGGTGACAAGGCCATGTTCACACAAAGCCAAGTTGATTTCGGAGCCAACTTGATTATTTTCATTCCTTGTGTATGAACGTCATTTGACGTGTCACCAGTAACATTTCTGATTCTGACTTGTCATGAGTTCACCAGGTACACAAAACATCAAGAATTACTCAGTAGACCAAAATACAAATTATGGCAATGGTTTAGAAAGTTAGGTAAACGACTTCAAACCTCAATTTGAGAATTAGATCAAGAACAAGTTAATCGCGAATTTTTTAGATAAACAATACCTAAAATCTTGACAGGGCGAGTTTACTTTCAGTTTGAAGTGACGTGAAGTATCACCGGATGTACTTACTACGTCACCAAATTTTGAGCATCACGAGAAGATCACTGCATCCGGTTAGAAAAGTAATCAATCCACATATCATTTGGGAGAAAAGGCTAATTTCTCTTTAGCAAAATGGCTTTAAGCGATCAAGATGTGCAGAAACAGGTATTGTTCAACTGTTATTTTATTGACGTCATAACATTATGAACCGAAAGACCAGACTGCGTAAATTCACCTAAAATAATTTTGACAGGACGATTCGCCCCCACATGATTTCGGCCTTTTTTTTCTCTCTCTTTTTCTATTACTGCTATCTATCCATCTATCTTCTGATACTGCGTCGGTCACATTTGACCATTACCGCAGGTGTATATTACATACACTCCAGGGTTTGCAGGATGAAAGCCTACACAGTAATCATGTAATTACGGTAGGGATCTTTAACCTGCACAGGGGATGGTTCTCCTTGCACAGGGGGCCTCCAGTTAACGTCCCGATCCGAAGGACGGTGCACTTTATGACATTCATCCCTGCAAATGATGCCAATGCAATGCAAATGACTGCTACTTGCTCACATCTGAGCATTTGGAGCAGGGTTTCCTGGGTTGTAACCAGTACTTTTTTTTAAGCAATGTGGATGAAGTGCGACCACCGTACCAATGCGATCCACAAACCGTTCTAAAGTTCCTGCATTATGTATCTGTCAGAATCAGAATTGTTACTGGTGACACGTCAAATGACATTCATACACCAGGACCTGTGATATGGGAAGTTAGTCCCTAGCTCTAACCAAAGAGGACCCCCACCTAGTCAGAGATGCCCACAACCTGGAGCAAGTACAGCGCAGAGCTGCCCGGTTTGTCCACCGAAATTACAGGGAACGTACACCGGGATGTGTGACATCTATGGTGCAGAGCCTTGGCTGGGAATCCCTCCAACACCGACGATACTTAAACAGACTAACTATGTTATTTAAGATACAGCATGGCATTGTTGACATCAGTCCAGACTTCGTCCAACCAAACGACCAACGCACAAGAGGATCGCAACGCCTCCGCCAGCTCCAGGCAACAAACGACACCTACAGGTACTCGTTCTATCCTCGAACCATCAGCGACTGGAACCGACTGCCAACAACAGTCACAGAACACCAGACTCTACAGGGATTCAGGGACAGCCTAGCCAACCTGCCTCCCTCACTCCTCACCTACTAGATCTCAACAGCATGTAAATAGTTTTAACGGAAAACTTGGGTGTTTTTATCTTGCTTCATCGAGCATCGCAATTTTATCAACAGGGTAAACAACAATCTGAAGAAGATTTCTACCCTTATATTGGAAGAAGAAGAAGAAAGAGGTCAACTTAGTTACACAGTCATCAGCACCATCAGCTGTCGAAATCATCAAATCGGGAAGGGCATTCCAATCTCTAATGGTTCGGAGGGGGGGGGGCAGCGATTTTCCTAGTGCTACTTTGGGGCCGGTAATCGACCCCTAATTTTCCCAATTTAGAGACAGACATTCCCAAATTTTATAACAAATTTCCGAATTTCTGATGTTGTGCCACACTTTGATTAAAATTTCATGAAAATTAAACCAAAATTGACAAAGCTACAGCTGATTTAAAGTCCCAACTAAAAATATTAGCGAGCTGTTTTTCCCAAACCCAGCGGCCCCTGGACCCTGATTCTGAAGGGTAGGAAAATCCCTGGGGGGGGTCGGACGACTTAGTGAAATCACCGAAAATCACCATTTTATTGATATAAAACCATGTTAAACATTTAAAATATATTGTAGGGGTCTAGTTGATAATGTTTGTAATTAATATTTATAGGAAAAAGTCCCCAAAATTCCACTAGGTGTGTCTTTTATTTTCAATATAACATAGATAACATAGATATTGAATGGAGCAACCAGCAGGTACCCCATGGGGTGTTGAAAAGGCAAACACAACAACAACTTTTGGATATAGTAAATGAACATTGCCTCTCTCAAGTTGTAAATATACCCACCCGGCAAGAAAAAACCCTAGATTTGCTATTTACAAATTCTCCATCCCCCGTTAGTCATGTCAAAGGGATGCCCCCGATCGGCAAGGCCGATCATTATATAGTTTATATCGAGTATGAAGCAAAGCGAATCCGACAGGTCCCGCGTAAAATATATTTATATAAGCGTGCGGATATGGATGGTCTGCGAGACCATATGGCGCGATTTAAGGATTCCTTCCTTTCCTCTGACCTCTCGCATGTCAGTAAATGACTTGTGGGTCAGTTTTAAGACCGAACTTACGACGGCCATGGAGAGATGTATACCAATAAAAATGACCAAAACAAAGCATAGTGTACCATGGATCGATAACACGATCAAACACCTAATCAGAAGGCGTGACAGAATGTACTTTCGTGCTCGTAAGTCTAGCAATCCCGACGTGAAGAACCATTACAAAATGTTCAGAGCACATGTACAAAAGGTAATTAGAGATGCATATTGGAAGCATGTCTCTAGCATCTTTACCTTTGATGATGAAAATATTGATCCCGAGGGCCCCCAGAAGAATGGAAAAGTTAAGAAATTTTGGTCATTTATAAAGTCCCTGAAAAAAAAGAATCATTTGGGATCACTTCACTTAGGGAAAATGGAATTTTGAAAACTGAATTGCGCGACAAGGCAAATATATGTAATAAGCAGTTTCAATCGGCGTTTACACGTGAAGCTGACGGTGAGCTACCATCAAAAGGTACAAGTCTGTTCCCCTCTATGGGGGACATAACAGTTGAACCCAAAGGGGTCGCAAAACTGTTGGACAAGCTCAACATACATAAGGCATCTGGGCCTGACGGTTTGTATGCCAGGGTGCTTAAGGAGTGTAGTGCTGAAATATCTCCCCTGCTGGCCTTTATTTTCAATGAAAGACTTGCTCGGGGCACTGTACCAGATGACTGGCGACAAGCAAATGTAACCCCGGTCTTTAAGAAAGGAGAAAAATATGATGCTGCGAATTACAGACCGGTGTCGCTCACAGCATCTGTTGCAAAACCCTGGAGCATATATTAGTTAGCAAGATTAACAAGCACCTAGCCTCTGAAAGCATTCTTGCTGACTGTCAACATGGTTTCCGAAGTCGAAGGTCTTGTGAAACTCAATTACGGTAGTTCAGTTCTACCATGACATAGTGAGCAATCTGGATGGGGCCATTAATCATGGCCACAAACAGACTGACCTGATTATCATGGATTTTGCCAAGGCCTTCGACAAGGTACCTCACAGGAGGCTATTGTACAAACTGGATCATTATGGGATTAGAGGATCCACACTTAAGTGGGTTAGCTCATGGCTCTCTGGACGCACACAACAAGTTGTACTTGATGGCCAAGCGTCGGATCCAGTCCCCGTTTTGTCCGGTGTCCCACAAGGTTCGGTACTTGGACCGGTCCTTTTCTTGATATTTATTAACAATCTTCCTGATTACATGTATATCAGGTCATCTGTTCATTTGTTTGCTGATGATTGTGTTTTGTATAGGAATATATATTATACTTCTTCTGACTGTCTTATCTTACAAGATGACCTGGATAGCCTAGCACGTTGGGAGGCCGATTGGCAAATGAAGTTCAATGTGGCCAAATGTCATTCAATGAGGGTGTCACGGCACCCTCCAGACAAGAAGATTAAATTCAACTACTCATTACATCAGCATACTTTGGAAGATGTCCAATCCGCAAAATATCTTGGTATCACCATTACTGATAATCTTGTTTGGGGTCAACATATTTCTGAGATTACCTCTAAGGCAACTACATGTAGGCATTTCCCGTCTTTTTGGCTACAAAACTTTTCATGTAAACAGTTATGGCATGAGAATGACTGCATGTTTTGTGACACTTGCATCTCTGCTAAGAGTGCAAACAATTCATTCACTGAAGGTTGTACATAATTCAACATTAATCTGTCACCAGGAGTCCACATGAACAGTATTAAAGTCATGAATATGCATTCTAATTTTGTGACCAGTCATAAATATGCGGTGCAACAGAGCGAAGAATCAAGCTCCAGTAAATTAAATGGGTACATGATCCAGTTGTGTACAGTCTGTACAATGGCCAAAAGGGACATTCCAACTGATGTGTTTGCAGATTTGATGCAAAATTTTTGCAGAATTTTAATGGCGTAAAATGTGAGTTCTATAAAAGACCACAGATTGTCATGGAAATGGAACAGTGTATTGAACAAGTACATGTACTCTCAGAAACTCCCGCTAAACAAATTAAAAACAGTGACTTCATTGGAGTCACATTGGATGAGACCTGTGACATAAATGTCCATAAAAAACTGGCAGTGTATGTAAGGTATCTGGTCCAAGGTAGAGTTTCAGTTACATTTGTAGGCAACAGACAGATACATGTAACTTACTGTACAGCAGCTGGGATTGAAACCGCATTGATAAATTTCCTTACCCGTAAGGTTACCCTGATAGAAATATTTCAAAAGTTTTGGGCTTAGGTACTGACGGTAACTTTGTCATGACAGGGCGCCTGAATGGGCTGGGAGCCAAATTGAAGTGAAAAGACCCAAAGCTCATGCATGTGCAATTGCATGGCACATAGACTGAATCTAGCTGCATCACAAGCTGGCAGAGACATAGAGGACTGTAAGAAGTTTCATGAAATGACACACACTGTACAGATTTTATTTTGATTCATCTGTGTGCTATGACAGGCTAAGAGAGCTGCAAGAGATTTTGACCCTTATCTTACTGAATATTCATTTAAGCCACACCCATTTCTGTCTTATCAACCAATCAAATTTGAAATTACTTGGTTTATTTTATTGCTACAAATTCATAAACTAAATGCCAAACAGTGTAGATCCTGATCAGATGGCTTCTTCAGAAGCCATCTGACCTGGAGCTACTCTGTTTACAAAGATAGGGGTTGTCATGAACAGCAGGATAAGGGTTAATGGGAAAATCTAGTCAAATTAGTAGAGGTCACCTCTGTCATTGGAACATGGTTGTCTGTTTATGCAGCTGTAAAAATATTTTCTAACTATGAACCTGTGTACAATTCGCTTGAAAGTGAAAGCTAAAAGTCTCTTAAAGTTTATTTCAAGTGTGGAGTTTCTGCTATTCACTGCCTTGCTTATTCCATTTTGTACCGGAGAAGCCCCTGTGGCGCAGTGGTTATGCTACTCGCCTTGTAAACCAGGGATCGCAGGATCGATCCCGGGCTTCTCCAGACTTTCGGATGAGTCTTTAAACCGAGGTCCCGTCTCCGTATGACCTTAGCTGTTGGTGGGACGTAAAACTAAAAGTCACTCACTCACTCCATTTTGTACCGGAAACCCCAAAACGGGTACCCGGGCAAACAGTGCAGGCCCAGATCAGACGCAGCAGAATGCGGCATCTGATCAGGGCCTCCACTGTTTGCTTAAAGTTCAGCCATTTTCCAAATCAATTTTAAAGAAAATACAACCTGACACCCCTAAATTTTAAAATGGACTCCTGCTATATATAAGGAGGAAGATTCCGTTTGGTAAAAAAAATGGTTATTGATTTTTTGACAGTAATTTGCATATTGATCCTAATCTTCCAAAAGGATTTAGTAAATGTCTTGCATATAAGTCAGAATGTGTCAGCCGCAAAAGAGACTCTGATCACAATGAAAACATGCTCAGAAACTGTTAATCATGAATTCATGTGCTCAATGCAATGAACTTGGTAATGTTTGAGGGTATGGCCCATCCAGCTGCTGAAATGAAATCTGGGGTCAAAGATGCCCCAAAATTGAGGCTAGCAAAACATTCTGCAGACAGTGAAAATCGCCAGTGCCAAATTTCTTTATTGTTACCTTGACAGCAGTGTGAAGATTAAAATTGGGTCAAAAATATATGTGAAATCACTTTTTTGACAATTTTGAGATGTCCCCTCATTACCATGGCAACAATGATTTAGCTAATAAAAAGGTTCCATTTGGGAGGCTACTGCCCAGTGAACGTTCATGCCAAGTTTGATGTAAAACTGACCATTCATTATGAAATAATAGCTATATGAAGTTGCTGTTCTAGGCAACACTGTGAAAATCAGCAAAATTCACAAAGTCCCCATGTGGGAATGGGTTAATTGTGTACTGCCTTTATTACTATTAAAGGAAAGTAGACTATATGTAAACGGTAACACTCAACACAGGGATGAGAAGATTTGAATACAGAAGAGAAATCATATTCTTATCCTAAAATCCCATAAAAGCTGTCATAAACAGCTAAAACATCTTCTTTGTTTAAACGGACAGTAAGCTCATAATGGTTCCCTGCAGTGCTGAAACCAACCACACACAAGTACATGTGCTGGTAAAACTGCTTAGAGGATCTAATCCTGCCCAGGCAAAGTGGTCCGAATCAGACCGTCCATGCATATAAATGCAACTGGTTTCATTGGGCAACAGGGCTTGAGATGTCATTTCATCTCAATGTCTGGTAAACATGGTAAAAGTCCCACAGAATTGGAAGCAAAGTCTCTAAAATGACCTATACAGTGTTGACAGGTGTTAAACCTCAAATAAAACAAACAAAGCTCAATAAGGTTTTGATGCCAAGTGTACAGAAGGTAGGTGGTAAGTTATACATTTAACCCACAATTAAGAGTTGGGGGTTTCTACAAGTATGGTAGATGACCAATAACTTCGAACAGTAAAAAAATAAATACTTATCCAGGTGTTTGAATTATTATAAATTATCAGATCAAGAGTATATTAGTGTTTATTATAGCCCCGCTTTGAAAAAGTGGGGGCTATATTGGATTTGGCTTGTCCGGAATTCCGTCTGTCTGTCTGTAATATTTGATAGTGGGTACCTTGTTACCCCAACTCCTCTTACAGTTCTAGGTCAATCCTTTTGAAACTTTACAGGTGTTTTCATATAGGTCTGAAGATGTGCATATTCTTTTTTCATTATCCTTAAATAATTTTTTTCGCTTATTTCACCTTTTTTAACTTAGACAATTTTTGAGATCTACTAATGTTAAAATGTTTAGGGAGTAGCTACCTTTTGACCACAACTCCTCTTACAGTTCTTGGTCAATCCTTTTGAAACTTTACAGGTGTTTTCATATAGGTCTGAAGATGTGCATGTGCTTTTTTCATTATCCAAAACTTATTTTTAACTTAGACTGTTTTTCAGATCTAATAACGCGAAAAGTCTATAAGGCGTAGGTACCTTGTTAGGGATTTAACCCTCTCACAAGTCTTTACCTTTAATTCATGAGTCTTTCTCCTCTGACAGGGCTATAGCGGGGCTATAGTCAGATCCTCTGACAGTTCTAGTTTTAAATGCTAACATGTTAAGTATGTGCAGATCATTGAGCAACCATTGAAGACGCATTTGAGCAAACACATCTGTGTATTCTGATGGGAGTCTTCACTGATCGCATGGGCCTGATGCAGATGCAGGGACTTTGCAACAGAAATAAACAAAACTCCTGTTGCTCATAATGGTTGGTCTTAGTATTTGCAGTTTTTACTACACGTGGACTCAGTTCAGCCTGCACATCTGGCAGTCTGATCAGTATTCACTGATGGTATGTGCTTTCCATTGCCACATGGCTATCCACAGTGAGATAAGCGAAAATCCTTGCCTTACAGAGGGCATGTAATCCAAGTCTATGACACTTGCACATGCTTTATGAGAAGTTTTTTCATGTGCTAGATCATATACATGTACAACCAGGGAACAAGATACAACACCGTCTTGTAATGATAAACGCTGGATACATGTTTCACAAAAACGGTCAGAAACAATTGTTCTGGAGGCATTTTCCGGCATTTGTGTGTGTGTGTGTGTGTGTTCGAAGTATTAAAAATTCTGATTCCTGGAAAAATTTGGTGTTCAAAAGAGATTGTTTTTAGCCACAAAATAATTTTGGGTATTCAAACTGCTAGGGTGTTCGAACTAATTGGTCACTTACAGTACCAATTGTTTTGACCTCCAGCAAGCACAGTAAGACATTTTATCCACATTGCTTAATACTGATTAGTGATTACCACTAAAGAAGACCCACCTGGGATGTCTGATAAGCACGGGCCTCCGTGGCCTAGTGGATAAGAGCACTGACTCTTAATCATTAGGTCTCTCACCGCTGTGGTTCGAGCCTCGCTCGGGTCACATGTGAGACGCCAAGTTCTGCAACGGAAGGTCAGGTGGTTTTTCTCTAGGTACTCTGGTTTTTGCCCACCTCTAATTAACGATTGGCTCGATACGAGTGAAATAATCTTGAAAGGGCCGTAAAACCAAAAAAAAAAAAAAGTCTGATGTTGTCACTAGGATTTTGAAAATTGGAGTAAGAATGCTGTCCTCCAGAAAAAGTTGGAGTTTAGCAATACTTTTCTATTGAGACTTTCCAAAAAGTTGGAGTCAGAAATGAAAAAGTTGGGAGTGATTAATTACTCCAAATTTGGAGTTAACAAGAACTATGCCTTATGGAATAAGTTGTAGTTACATTTATAAAAAAGAAAGAGAAAAATTAATGAGAATGGTTACCGTTTCTTGGATGAACCAGTTTGTAGTCTAATTTTTATTATTTTCAGATCAAGCACATGATGGCATTTATTGAACAGGAAGCCAATGAGAAAGCTGAAGAGATAGATGCGAAGGTATCTTACCTGTACCCATTTTCCAAGTACATGTATTAAATAGAGGATCTTACATGAGTGCTCATGTATTATTGAATTTATTAAACAAGTTGAGGAAAAGGGATAAAATGCGAGGCTTTGCCGAGCATTTTATCCCTTTTCCTTAACGAGTTTAATAAATTCAATAATACATGAGCATGAATGCAAGATTCTATAATAGTAATGAGAAAAAGATTTTATCAAATGCGACAATCAAAGTGTCGATACGCCCAGGTTGGTCCATTGCGGACGTATAGGCAATGGAAAAAATGTGCTGCATAACAAAAAGCGATTGAAATTGCGGCTTACACTGTCTGATAATTTTCGGCGTGTCCCGGATTTTATCAGTAAACATACTCATAATCAAAAACTGTTTAACTTCGAATCTGATCCATTCATGGATGACAACATTTGTTTAAATTACGCTAATACACTTCAACCTTTAGACACTCCTGTATTGAATACCGACCCGCTGACCTTTAATCAGCCTCATATTTAATATGACAACTGTCAGCATGATTTGGAAACAGATTATTTATGTGTGATTGCATAACAGTATTTATTATCAAAGGGAAAGCCGCCCTCATTAATAACTTGATCAGATGACAATGCTCCATGGATGACTCATTTCTAAAATGCTCCACTTGTTTCTAACAAGTACATGTATGCACAGCATGTTTCAATGAAGAAATAAGAAAAATCATCCTCACTAGAGCTATGTGTATAGACCCTGAATATGTCCATAAGATATCTACTTCTTGCACACCAGATAAGGAAATCCATAGTTTTAGCTTGGGATAGAAATTCTGTTCTAACCCTGGTGTTCTTACCCAAAATCGAATTTTCTTGCGTGTTTGAAAAATGCACTGGTTGAATACGACCTCATATGTGCCGTCGTTAAGGTTGATGTCACAGCATGTTACGTGACGTCACTAAACATTCTTGTAGTGTCATCACAATATGGCGGATGTTGGTAACCGAAGTGACTGCATTATTAAAAATCTGCGCTGAAAATGGAAGATATGCAAGAAAAAAAATCTTATATGGGTGTGAGGGGTTGATAGAAAAATCCGTCCCTCGGGATCACTGTCCGGCATCACTCCGCAAGACTCGGACAGTGACCCTCGGGACGGATTTTTCCATCCACCCCTCACACCCATATAAGATTCTTATATTATTTAAGGCTGAAGAAGAGTTCAACATAGAGAAAGGTCGTTTAGTGCAGCAACAGAGGGTGAAGATAATGGAGTACTATGAACGGAAGGAGAAACAGGTTGAACTGCAGAAGAAAATGTAAGTCTGCACAAAATATCTTTGGAACACATGATTGTCTGCATTTGAAAAAGGAAATGGACTGATATGGGTTGGGGGAAATGTTTGTGGAATTAAGAGGCATGTCAATAAAATACCAGCTTTTTTGACGGCAGCACAAAGTAGATCAAAATATTTAACCCTTAAGATACCCAGAAAAACTAGATCTGAAAATGTTGTCCGCTTATGCCATCTGCTCAATCTTCTTACAAACTTTTTAAAATATTTTTGCTTACAGGCAAACAATGTGGACCCAGATCAGACTGCTTATGATCTGGGCCCACATTGTTTGCAACAATGGCTTTTAAAAGTTACCAGCAGACAATGGAGCAGACAACAATTGTTGTGATTGGCATTTTATGGGTTAATGAACACACACAGAGATACATGTAAATGGTCCAATGCATTTTTTAGTCTCTTATTTGTGCATTTTTAGCTCACAAGGTGCTCAAGGTGAGCTATTGTGCTCGCACTGTGTCTGGGGTCCATCTGTCTGTCGTCAACAATTTCCTCAAATGACATATTTTCCTTAACCACTGAGCCAATTTCAAAATAATTTTTCGCACAAGTGTTTGTCTTATGCCACTAACATTGCTAGAATGGTTATGCACTATCTAACAAGATGGTTGCCAGAGCTAGAAATAAAGAAAAAACCTTTAAATAAAGGACATATCATAGGCAAATGGTCTGATTTCAAAATAATTTTACAGAAATGTTCCTCATATGACCCTTTACCAAAATTGCTGAAGTCATTCCACTCAGCTGAACAAATTGGCCTTCATACCTAAAAATAGAAAAAAATAAAATAAATAAACGACAACTTCTGCTAGATAAGCCAATGGCCCTGTTTCAAAATAACTTTCAGGAATGTTCCTTTGATTACCCTTTAACAAATTTAAATTTCTAAAATCTTTCAACACTGCTAAACAAAGTGGCCACCAGAGCTGAAAATAGATTGACCTTTTAACAACAACTCCTCCTTGGCCAGTAGTCCAGTTTCAAACTATTTTCACAGAAATGTTCGTCCCATGAACATTTAACAAAATTGCTCATGTGACTCCAAGTTCTTAAACAAAATAATTACCAAAGAATTTAGAAAGAAAAAAGCCTTTAAACAACATTCCCTTTTTAACATTGCAAAACAATCGATAACAAGCCTCGTGATGCCGGACAGTGACCCTCGGGACGGATTTTTCCATCCACCCCTCACACCCATATAAGATTCTTATAAGATTAGCCTGGCCTTGTGGAAACATAGGTTTTCTTGTTCACCTGGTACACCTTTATACTGCTGTTCATAATGCCGACCTCTGGTGATGGTTCGATACCTGCCGGGGTCAGCAACATATATTCGTGGGGCTGGATCATGAAATCTTTTCTGCAATCATTCTATCCCTTCGGCTGATTTAAGAAGGGCAGTTGTCAGTTTCTGGTGAAAGAATATGCACTGTTCTGGCTAACCTGCCCAGGAAAAGTGTCAATAGGTAAACTGAACGGCACAAAAAAGACTTAAAATAGTGATGACTGAGCCTCTAAACTCCAATACAAACAAAGCTTTTCACAACTTCATTAAACATGTTTTTTGGATATAATCATAGTTCCAGATAAGGCACTTTTTTCATCTGAAAAGTACTGATATTTTTTCTAATTTCTGCATGAAAACATGTTGTGGGTATTCCTTAGAAGCGCCTCGTTGAGGCACTTCTAATGAATCCGCTAAACATATGTTTTCATACAGAAATAAGAAATTAAGTTGTGAATACCCCCTCTGCTCTGTGACTATGTTTAACACTGTTTAACAATCGATCCCAATAATGTGTAGTCATTTTTCTATTTCATCTTCACATTTTGGTTTGAAAAATGATGGTTTTTTAACTAACATTTCTGCTTTGGTCCTCAGCAATAGTACATTGTGTACTAAAGAGGTTGTGGTGTCCTTTTGTAATGTCAGTTAATTGTTATTGTTGTATGTGTGTTTCAGCCAGAATTCCAGTTTACTAAACCAGGCTAGACTGAGAGTGCTGAAAGCTAGAGAGGACCATTTGAAGGTTTGTATCAGATGAAGAGTATCATTAAGATAAAAAGCTGGCTTAAGGGGAGCTGGAGGCGAGTTTAAGTCCTAGTGGTTGTTTTCTCATTAACAAATTGATTAATTTTAGTCAAATTTGGTACAATATGTCAGTACAACATACCACAGATGTGATTATATTTTTGTGACCTTGACCTTTTTTAAGGTCACAGGCCCCCAAAAATGGTCAAGTTTGGGCCAAAAATGGCTTGTCTGCACTCTGTCTCATTAACAAACTGATTAATTTTAGTCAAACATGATACAGTATATATATTATTACAACATGCCACAGATTTGATTAGATTTTGGTGATCTGACCTTTTTAATGACTTTTTTTTTTGTGTGTGTTTTTTTTAAGGTCACAGGCTCTCGAAAACTGTCAGTTTTTGGACAAAAATGGTTTGTTTGCAGCTTACATTTTGGTGGCCTTAACCTAGTTATTAAAGTCAAATGGATGTTTTATTTATGGTCGGGGGACATCGTTTTCATCTGAAAACATTTCTAGTTTTTCTTATCTATACTGCAAACATAGGTTGTGGGTGCTCGTTAGAGGCGGTTCTAACGAGTATCCACAGCCTATGTCTTGGAGCAGAAATAAGGGAATAATCTTTAACCCCCCCCCCCCCCCTCGCCGCCACACACACACCCCATTAACCCCACTTTTCTATATATAAAGGTTAAGCGGGGTGTTCATTTCTCGGACTTGATCATGGGATGCCCGAGGAGGAAGGGTGCATCAGGCATCCATGGATGGTAAGCATTACTTGGTAAACAAGCTTCGCCCACAATGCTTATCAGCCATAATGAAGTAGATGCAAGGAGAAGCATACGTCCTGATTTTGAGAATCACTTATGGCTTGCTATTGGCAAAAACATCAGAAATGATTCTGGAAACTGCCACATTGCAGGGCATGACAAGATCATGATGTTTCCCATTGAACTTTTTAAGTGTTACTACCAGTTTGTTTTTTTCTACCCCTGGCTCAGCAGCCTTGTAGGGGGCACTTTCCCATGCTCCATGAAGACCTGATGATTTGAACAGGCTCTGGCATAACAGATTAGCTGTGAAATGTAAAGGCTGCCATATTAGCTGTGAAATGTAAAGGCTGCCATATGCTGGTGCCGAAGGGATATAATTACTGCTCAGGAATGGAAAGATAATGGGAAAATTGAAATCATCTTGTTTGTCGTATAGCCTAGTAGCAAGCTTTCCATTGTTAATGTAGAGATAACAGGAAAAATGCAATGAAAATGTGGTTAGATAAGTAGCTCAGGCATTAAGTTGATAAGACCATTATCAACTTAATAGGGCCATTGAAGACAATACTTAATTTCTCATACAACAAAAACAAAGATCTGACCTCTCATGAACTTAAATGGTGCTGGGAAATAAACCTCCTTTGATTAAGACAGGTTATGTCTAAATGGTCTAAAAATGACTTTCCCTTATATACATGAACCTTGTAAATTTCAGGACTTAATAGAAGATGCAAGAAAGCAACTTGGAAGAATTACAACAGATAGAAACAAATACAAGAAACTACTGGAAGGTCTGATAGCTCAAGTAAGTGAAACAATCTAGATTCTAGATCTTTATACTTTTTGAAATGTCCATATTTTGATCACTATTGCATTGATACGCTGTCTGTACATTAACCCATTGTATACTAGTGGTCTCGTCCATTGCTATATGTTGGATAAGTCCATTTGTCATATAAAGGATGTCAGACCTATTTTTATGTTTTTATACTATTTTTGATAGAAGATTCTATTAGCAAATAGTGCAGGCCCAGATCAGACGCCGAGTTCTGCGGCATCTGATCTGGGCCTGCACTGTTTGCCAAGGTACCCTTTTACGGGTTTCCAGCATACAATGGGTTAAGAAATAGATCAGCTCTAACAGTGATTTGTTGAGTAATAGATCACTGTTAGGAGGTCACTTGTAAAGTAGATCAAATCATGAGTGTTTAGCGTGAGTGATTTGTCTACTTTCAACTGACCGACAAATCACACACAAGAGCTGATTTATTTCAATTCTAACACTGAAAATTGACAATAATTCTGTTGTTTCCTTCTAATTCTCCCAGCCTTCTTAGAAGAAATCCCACCAATATTATTCACTGTATCACACTCATGTTTGTGGGTAATGTTTTTAATGCAAGAAAATAATGTTGCACTGCATAACATCAAGGAATCTGTTAGTGATGTCATAAAATGGTGGCTTTTAATGATGTCACTCGTCACTTTCGACAAGTGATTTGTTGCATAATAAATAGCAGTTCCTTTCACTTGCCTAGGCGTGCTGTGTTAGAATGGTTATTCCACTTCATAGCAGTAGAGGTAAACTGTAGCTCCAGATAAGGAGTATGAGTATAATAATGGGATAATTATGTCTCCCCCGAAAAAATTTTTTTCGGAGAGACATATTGTTTTTCCCCCGGGCGTCTGTCTGTCCGTCTCTCCGTCTGTCTGTCACACATTCGTGTCCGCTCTATAACTTGAAAACCGTTGGAGCTATCGTCACGAAACTTAGTATGAATATAAATCAGCATTAGACGACGTGCAGTGCGCAAGAACTATAACTCTCGCATTTATACTTTTTGAATTATCTCCCTTGGAAGTTTGTTGGTATGTATATATGTATGGGCAAATCGTGTCCGGTCAATAACTTCCTTATTTTCAGATGGATTTTAAAATTACTTGGCAGAAATATTAACAACCATAAGACGATGTGTGGTGCGCATGAATCAGGTCGGTACCTCAAAGGTCAAGGTCATACTTAGAGGTCAAAGGTCAAAAAAGGGGCCTTTTTTTTCGTATTTGGTCAATAACTTTCTTATTTTGAGATGAATTTTAAAATTACTTGGCAGAAATATTAACCACCATGAGACGATGTGTGGTGTGCATCAGGCAGGTCAGTACCTCGAAGGTCAAGGTCATACTTAGAGGTCAAAGATAAAAAAATGGGACTTTTTTTCGTGTTTTGTCAATAACTTTTTTATTTTGAAATGGATTTTAAAATTACTTGGCAGAAATATTAACAACCATGAGACGATGTGTGGTGTGCATCAGGCAGGTCAGTACCTCGAAGGTCAAGGTCATACTTAGAGGTCAAAGGTAAAAAAAGGGGCCTTTTTTTCGTGTTTTGTCAATAACTTTCTTATTTTGAGATGGATTGTGAAATCACTTGGCAGAAATGTTAACCAATATAAGACGATGTGTTACGTTCATGACCCAGGTTGGTACCTCAAAGGTCAAGGTCATACTTAGAGGTCAAAGGTAAAAAAGGGGCCTTTTTTCCAGTTTTGTCAATAACTTGCTTATTTTTAAATAGAATTTGAAGTTACTTGGCAAACATGTTAACTATCATGAGACGATGTGTTGCATGCATGATTCAGTTTGATACCTCAAGTGTCAAGGTCATACTTTGTTTGTTTGTTTGATTTGAAGTTTAACGTCCCCGTCAACACTGTAAAGGTCATTTTAGAGACGTTGCTTCCAATTTTGTGGGACTTTTACCCGACATTGAGATGAAATGACATCTCAAGCCTTGTCGCCCAATGAAACCAATAGGGTTTATTAGCATGGACGGTCCGCCTCGCACCACGGTTCCTGGACAGGCTTAGATCCTCTAAGCGGTTTACCAGTACTAGTGTGCGGGCCGGATTCAGCTCTGCGTGGAAGCATCATGCAGCCCATATATTTCTTCAAGCCCCTATGGGCGGGGGCTACTCAAGGTCATACATAGAGGTCAAAAGTAAAAAAAGGGGCCTTTTTTCGTGTTTGGTCAATAACTTTCTTATTTTTAGATGGATTTTGAAATTACTTGGCAGAAATGAGATGATGTGTTGCACGCATGACCCAGTTTGGTACCTGAAAGGTCAAGGTCATACATAGAGGTTAAAGGTCAAAAAAGGGGCCTGTTTTTGTGTTCTGTCAATAACTTTCTTATTTTTAGATGGATTTTGAAATTACTTGGCAGAAATGTTAACCATCATAAGACGATGTGTTGCGTGCATGACCCAAGTTGGTACCTCAAATGTCAAGGTCGTACTAAGAGGTCAAAGAACAAAAAGGGGCCTTTTTATGCCTCCAACTTTGAAAAAGTTGGAGGGGCATATTGGTACTGGTTCGTTTGTCCGTTCGTCTGTCTGTTAAGCTTTTGATGCATAGCATAACTAAAGAACCGTGTATGCTAGGGTTTTGAAATTTCATATATGGATTCCTCATGGAAAATTAGCTGACGCGTATTTTTTTCTCATCCGGATTATGCCCCCCCTTCAAGAGTTATTGCCCTTTGAAATTTTTTTAATAAAATCTTGTCAGCAAGATATCTCAAAAACTATTGGAGCTAGAGCCTTGAAAGTTGGTGAATATATTGGTGGTGATGAGTAGATGAACTGATTAACTTTTGACAAAATTCCGAAAAATACTTTGTGTGTTACGGCCCTTTGTCATTTTGGTAATTTGTGCCCATTGTAATGTATGCTAAAAGTGTAGCATAACTTTAGAACCATGTATGCTAGGGTTTTGAAATTTCATATATGGATTCCTCATGGAAAATTAGCTGAGGCGTATTTTTTTTCTCGTCCGGATTATGCCCCTTTCAAGAGTTATTGCCCTTTGAAATTTTTTTAATAAAATCTTGTCAGCAAAATATCTCAGACACTATTGGATCTAGAGCCTTGAAAGTTGTTGAGTATATTGGTGGTGATGAGTATATGAACTGATTAACTTTTTACAAAATTTTGGTAATTTGTGCCCATTGTAATGTATGCTAAAAGTGATGCATAGCATAACTTTAGAACCGTGTATGCTAGGGTTTTGAAATTTCATACATGGATTCCTCATGGAAAATTAGCTGACGCGTATTTTTTTTCTCATCTGGATTATGCCCCTTTCAAGAGTTATTGCTCTTTGAAATTTTTTGAACATTTTTAAAGTTACTTTGCAGAAATGTTTATCTTCATTAGATGATGTATTGCACACAAGACCCGGCTCAATACCTCCAATGTCAAGGTTATACTTAGAGGTCAAAAACGGGGGAGACATCTGTGTTTTTGTAGAAAAACAAATTCTAGTTTTTATATATCTTTTAACCCCTAAACTAAGCCCCTGCCCATTGGGGCTTGAAGAAATAGATTGGGCTGCATGATGCTTCCACGCAGAGCTGAAACCCACCGCACACGAGTACGTGTAAACCGCTTAGAGGATCTAAGCCTGCCCAGGCAAAGCGCTGCGAGTCGGACTGTCCATGCTTATAAACCCTATTGGTTTCATTGGGTGGCAGGGCTTGAGATGTCATTTCATCTCAGTGTCTGGTAAAAGTCCCACAAAATTGGAAGCAACGTCTCCAAAATGACCTATACAGTGGTGACAGGGACGTTAAATCTCTAATCAAACAAATAAATTAACCCCTAAAATGCAAATTATGATATTTGGAGGCATTATTTTCAAATATTTTTTCTTATTGTTCATAGAAGATGAGGCTTGAAATTACATGTGAATCATCTGCTGGGCAGATGATTCACATGTGATGTCTAGTCTTAATTTTGCTGAAAATCAATTGAACTAAAAAAAGAACGGAAAATTGTCTGCTGAAAAAAAATCAGGGTCCTGTAAGGGTACCCAACACAAAATTGTTATCCCCCGCCGAAGGCGGAGGGATATAGTTTTGGCGTTGTCCGTCCGTCCGTCCGTCCATCCGTCCTTCCGTCCGTCCGTCACACTTTTTTGTCCGGAACCGTTTCTCAGCAACTATTGCATGGAATTAAATGAAACTTGAAATAAATATGTATTATTATACTGTGGTGATGCACGCGCAATTTTTTTTCGGATTGACTTTTTACATCCAGAGTTATGGCCCCTTGAATGATTGAAATTCTGGATTTTTCGTCGTCTCACTTTGTCCGGAACCGTTTCTCAGCAACTATTGCATGGAATTAAATGAAAATTGAAATAAATATGTATTATTATGCTGCGGTGATGCACGCGCAATTTTTTTCTGGATTGACTTTTTACATCCAGAGTTATGGCCCCTTAAATGATCGAAATTCTGGATTTTTCGTCGTCTCACTTTGTCCGGAACCGTTTCTCAGCAACTATTGCATGGAATTAAATGAAACTTGAAATAAATATGTATTATTATGCTGTGGTGATGCACGCGCTTTTTTTTCCGGATTTACTTTTTACATCCAGAGTTATGGCCCCTTAAATGATTGTAATCCTGGATTTTTCGTCGTCTCACTTTTTTGTCGGGAACTGTTTCTCAGCAACTATTGCATGGAATTATATGAAACTTGAAATAAATATGTATTATTATGCTGTGGGGATGCACGCACAAATTTTTTTCGGATTGACTTTTTACACCCAGAGTTATGGCCCCTTAAATGATTAAAATTCTGGATTTTTCATCGTCTCACTTTGTCTGGAACCGCTTCTCAGCAACTATTGCATGGAATAAAATGAAATTGAAATAAATATGTATTATTATGCTGCCGTGATGCACGCGCAATTTTTTTTTCGGATTTACCTGGATTGACTTTTTTATCCAGAGTTATTTCCCCTTAAATGATTGAAATTGAGGAATTTTGTCTATTCGGTGATTATATCGGGTTTTTTTAATATTTGCGAATTTTATTTTGGTATCCTTGAAACCACATAACAGGTAAATAAACCTCAACTTTGACAGACAAGTTAATCTCTACTGATAATTAGGTCAGTAGGTCAGGATACAGCCTCTCATCCAGGGAGTAAATGTTCAGCGGGGCCCTTCCTCATTGTCTCTAGTTTGCTTCTTAGAACCATCCTCAATTTTGGCTAGATATATTTTCTTGCCATTCTACACGAAGAACCCATTCGGCGGGGGATATCAATTCAACGAATTTGCTTGTTATATTTGTGGTGATGTGAGAATGTTTGTTTTTGTTTCAGGGCCTCTATCAGCTTTTAGAACCCAGTGTAACTATCAGGTGCAAAGAGAGAGATCTAGACTTAGTCAGGGTTTGTATCTTGTTATGCGAATTTAGTGGCCTCATGCAAAAGTGTAATTTAAAATCTTGTCCCCGACTAACGGGGCATGAAGAAATAGATTGGGCTGCATGGTGCTTCCACAGCTCTGCACGCAGACCTGAAACTGACCACACATGAGTACTGTCCAAGCTTGCCTAGGCAAATTGGTGCGAGTCAGACTTCCCCTGCATATAAACTCCATTGGTTTGCATGGGCGATAGGGCTTGAGATGTCATTTTTTCTCGGTGTAGAGCGATGGTCCCACAAAGTTGGAAGCAACCTAAATAGTGTTGACTGCGACGTTAAATCTCAACACAAACAAACACTCAAACGTCAGTGGCTCAAAATCCTTTGTGACTTTTGAAATTGTGGACAGATAGGCCTGAACAAGAGTGTAGTCCCAGATGAGACGTCTCAACAGGGTCTATATGTACAGTTTGCCCTTCATCGAGCTATTTTAGACACAACATTGGGTAGTAAATTGTACTAACCAATTAATTCATTACAAGCATGTAATAAATGAAGAGGGCCACATGGAAGATTAGTACTAGTTTACTAAATGTGTTACCCTCTATAAATAAGTTGGATTATTATTATTATTATTATTATTATTTTTATTATTTCATGTATTGATAATTTTTGTGGATTTTATTGATTAAATAATTTTTGGATTAATCTTGCCAGCCTAAAGGGAGTTGTTCAAAACTTAGGAAACATTACTGAACTCATCTTTAAAACTTTGATTATTTAATATGCTAAAATTTTTGCTGAAAAATATACTGCAAAAGCTACTCATATTTTTTTTCAGCACAAATACCACTGTATTAGATATTACACTTTTTATAATAGTAAACATTTGGACCACTAATAAACCCATTAACCCATTGTATGCGGGAAACCCCTAAAGGGGTATCTTGACAGACAGTGCAGGCCCAAATCAGACTCGGCAGAATGCGGTGTCTGATCAGGGCCTGCACTGTTTGCTAGCAGAAATTTCCATCAAAAATAGAATGAAACGAAACAAATAGGCCTGACACCCCTTATATGACAAATAGACTTGTCCAACATAAAGCAATGGAAGAGTCGACTGGCATACAATGGGTTAAGCTAATGAGGCTTTGAACAACTGGGGCCAGGCTGATAAGTGTGCAGCTTACTCTTTGTCAAATGTTGCAATATGCTGTCAAATGAGGCAAATTACTTGGCCTCTGTGTCACTAAATTAGGTATAAATTTGCCTTAATTGCAACCACTGGGTCGGTATCTCTGCTGGTGGATGATTCGTTTGTCCCCGAGGGTATCATCAGCTCAGTATCAGTTCCTGAGTGCTGAGGTTGATACTGCAGTGTTGACATCAGTACTCAGGTACTGATTTAAATAACTATATTATATCTTTAATTTTTGCAGTATAAAATTCTAATTTTTCTAAAACTAAGACTGACTTGTCAAGTGAGATGTATCTTAGCGGATTTGGTTGCCACTTTTTGTTATATTTTAAATTTTGCAAGTCTCGCTACTTCGGACATCTCCTTCCTGATGCCCGGGACTTCCGTGGAGCGTGGGCCGTGTTTGCTGATGTTGGCTTGGTGGGGGAAGCCTATAAGTCCGCGGGTGGACGTCTCTTGCCTGATGCCTCCAGCTGACCTGTCTCACGAGCTACGTCGGTCGGTGTGTGCTCGGAGGGGGATGTGCTGTGTTTGCTGGGTCTTGTCCATCATCCGTTTCGGTTTCAGAACTTTGGGGTTGAGACACACTGATGAAGATTAAATATCAGAAAGGCCTCTGTGTCACTAAATTAGGTATAGTTACGCCTTAATTGTCAACCTTCTTCATTCCGACATTCGCTATAACGACAAAACTTGTTACATGTATAACGACAATTTCAATGGAACAAGTCCTTAAATCAAGATGAGATGATTTTTAGAGATATTCAGTAATATTTGACTTATTTAATACTCCAAGGAACAAATGTCCACAGCATTTGTTTCTTGAAGTAGTTAAGGGAAAAAGCTCTTTATTACCTATTATACTACTCCTTATAAGGATTCGCTATAGCGGCAAATTATTAGGGAATAAAAACTCTTGTTTTAACGAGGGTCCTCTGTATGAAATTTGTTACACAGGATTGACTTCTGTCTGTTTCAGGATTCCTGGCCTGCAGCAGTTGAAATGTACAGGACTGCTACGGGAGGAAAGAAGGATGTAAAGATAACGGTAGACACAGAGAATTTCCTGCCAGCTGATGTGTAAGTACATGTAGTGAGTTCTGAATCAGTAGCCTTATTTGACTGGAAAGCTTCATGAAATTTCTGAGATATTTTGCATAGGTGTGAGACAGCTCTTTGGAACAGCAGATCACATGATCCAACCAAATCTGAATTTTTTGGGGGTTGATGTTTTGTCAGTCAACACAAAGTTACAAAGCATTTTAGATTATCACTACAAAAGTAGAAGTAAAACGAAGATCAGGAATCGATACAATTAACTTACTCCACCCATCAAAGACACCAAAGGGAAAGAAACACAAACATTAAGCGACCAGACCATAATGGAAACCTAAACAAAGGAAGGCCATAAGGACAGTCACTTTCCCACAAAATGGCCATATGGCCATCCAAAATAAAAAGACACAAGTGATACATACAGTAAGTAACAAACAACACCATAAATAAACCGCCACAGAAGAACCGCCTTGGAACGGTCAGTGGAATGATTTCCACTGGGGGGCTTAAATCGATTTTACGTGGCCACAATCCTCGCCCTTACTTCCGTCGGGATTTAGACAAATAATTTGTTCAGTCCGCATGAAGGCCTCCTAACTCATCAGTGCAACATCTCCGTGAACACAAAAAATCAAAGAACCACAGAGGTGAGACAACGGTGAGGACTCGACAGCAAGAAACCACTGAAATGCTGGAGCAAAAGAAAACCAACAGTTAGACTCTGATGAGCCGAACCAGAGACAGAGCATCAGGCACCAACCAACATTACCTTGAATCAGATCTCTCTAATTCTCAATAAGCCTTTACGTTGGAGCCGTCATAGAATCTGAGGCCTGGCCCACCTGCGTGCAATTAAAGAGGGAAGCAAAGTTGCCAACCGTGATTGGGTTAACTACCATGCATGCAGTCTGTCGTATAACATCCATGTTGTACCCAATCTTTTTATATCAAAGAATGCTTTTACGAAATTGGGTGCTGAAGTCATTGCGGTTATATATTTTTCTGAATTTATATACTAAGTCACCATAAAATTCGGGTTCCGATAGACCTTGTTGCAGAAGAGATTTAAGTCCAATATTGAATTTTGAAATTAAATCAGAATGGCGTCTATAAAATTTTGAAAAGGTTATGCGTAGTTTATGGTACCTTTAACCCGAATTAAGGAGTTTAGCCGTTAATAATTTATTACGAAAGTCCATGTGACTATCACTAATTAAGTCACCTAAATGAAATGGGGAGACTTTCTGGTTTTGCTGCATTTCTTCTTCTTTTAAGCTCACCTGAGCAAAGCTCAAGGTGAGCTTTTGTGATCACCTTTAGTCCGTTGTGTGTGCGTCGTTCGACGTGTGTCGTGCAACGTGCATCGTCAACATTTACCTTGTTAAGACGCTAGAGACCACAATTTTGCTTCAGTCTTCATGAAACTTTACCAGAATGTTTGTCTTAATGATATCTGGGTCACGTTCGATTACGGATTATGTCAGGGCAAAATGTAGGTCAGTAGGTCAAATAATAGAAAAACCTTGTTAAGACTCTAGAGGCCACAGTTTTGGTCCAATCATCCTGCAACTTGCTCAGAATGATCATCCTCAAATTTGCTCAGAATAATCGTCCAGACAATACCTCTGTCAAGTTCGAATACAGGTCATTTCGGGTCAAAAAGTTGGTTAGTAGGTCAAATCATATAAAAACCTTGTAAAGACTCTAGAGGCCACAGTTTTGGTCCAGTCATCCTGAAACTTGCTCAGAATGATCATCCTGACAATATCTCGGTCAAGTTCGAATATGGGTCATGTTGGGTCAAAAAGTAGGTCAGCAGGTCAAATCATAGAAAAATCTTGTTAATGCTCTAGAGGCTACAGTTTTGGTCTAATCATCCTCAAATTTGCTCAGACTGATCATCCTTACAATATCTTGGTACAGTTCGAATACGGTTCATATGGGATCAAAAAGTAGGTCAGTAGGTCAAATCATAGAAAAACATTGTTAAGACTCTAGAGGCCACAGTTTTGGTCCAATCATCCTCAAACTTGCTCAGAATGATTG
Organism: Lucinisca nassula; assembly: GCA_963580285.1. Lineage (NCBI taxonomy): Eukaryota > Metazoa > Mollusca > Bivalvia > Lucinida > Lucinidae > Lucinisca > Lucinisca nassula. The sequence continues at coordinate 120,215,054 of OY757013.1, read as the reverse complement.
TCCTGTCAGTATCTTGGTCGTGTACGAATATCGGTCATGTCGGGTCAAAAAGTAGGTCAGTAGGTCAAATCATAGAAAAACCTTGTTAAGACTCTAGAGGCCACAGTTTTGGTCCAATCATCCTGAAACTTGCTCGGAATGATCATCCTGACAATATCTTGGTGAAGTTCGAATATGGGTCATGTGGGATCAAAAAGTAGGTCAGTTGTTCAAACCATTGATAAACTTTGTTAACACTCTAAAGGCTATAGTTTTGGTCCAATCATCCTCAAAATTGCTAAGAATGATCATCCTGACAATATCTCTGTCAATGTCAAATATGGGTCATGTGGGATCTTCAAATATGGGTCATATGGGATCAAAAAAGATCAGTATGTCAAATCATAGAAAAAATTTGTTAACACTCTATAGAGGCCACAGTTTTGGTCCAATCATCATCAAAAGTTGCTCAGAATGATCATCTCTACAATATCTCTGTCAGTGTCAAATATGGGTCATGTTTGGATCTTCAAATATGGGTCATATGGGATCAAAAAGTAGACCAGTATGTCAAATCATAGAAAAAATTTGTTAACACTCTATAGAGGCCACAGTTTTGGTCCAATCATCATCAAAAGTTGCTCAGAATGATCATCTCTACAATATCTAGGTCAAGTTCGAATATGGATCATGTGGGTTTAAAAAGTAGGTCAGTAGGTCAAATCATAGAAAATCCTTGTTAACACTCTAGAGGCCACAGTTTTGGTCAAATTATCATCAAACTTGCTCAGAATAATCAGCTCTACAATATCTAGGTCAAGTTCGAATATGGGTCATGTGGGTTCAAAAAGTAGGTCAGTAGGTCAAATCATAGAAAAACCTTGTTTACACTCTAGAGACCTCAATTTTTAGTTCACCTGAGCAAAGCTCAAGGTGAGCTTTTGTGATCACCTTTTGTCCGTCGTAAGTGCATTGTGCATCATTCATCATGTGACGTTGTCGTTCATCCTCAAGAGACAACAATTTTGCTTCAATCTTCATGAAACTTTACCAGCATGTTTGTTTTGATGATATCTGGGTCAAGATCGAATATGGGTCATATCAGGTAAAAACTAGGTCACTAGGTCAAATTCCTTGAAATCCTTGTTCACCCTCTAGAGACAATAGTTTTGCTTCAGACTTCATGAAACTTTACCAGAATGTTTGACTTGATGATATCTGAGTCAGACTTGAATATGGGTCATGTTAGGTCAAAAACTAGGTCACTAGGTCAAATTCCTTGAAAACCTTGTTCACCCTCTAGAGACTTCAATTTCACTTCAATCTTCATGGAACTTAACAGAATGTTTGTCTTGATGATATCTAGGTCAAGTTCGAATATTGATCATGTCCGGTCAGAAACTAGGTCACTAGGTCTCAAATTCCTTGAAAACCTCGTACAGCCTCTGGCCACAATTTTTGCTTCAGTCTTCAATCTCCATGAAGATTGTTCAGATAGTAGCGTCAAAAAATCGTAGCATCTACCTTGTCAAACTTAAATATTAAGTATGTAAATCTCTTACCTCAGGTGAGCGATTATGGACCATCATGGTCCTCTTGTTGTTATTATTCTACTTTTTAGCTCACCAGAGCCAAAGGCTCTGGGGGGGGGGGGGGGGGGGTAGGGGGGGATGGGAGCTGTTAGGATAGGCAGAGTTGTCCATTGTAGTGGAGCCATGCCCCACCCTCCAGAAACTTTTCAGATCCCCACCCCAGGTCCGCTGGGCCCATTCCTTGGCTCGGCCACTTCATAAAAGGCCTAATTCTGGCCTTGGTAGCTCAGTCGGATGCTTGTCTGACTGGTGATCAGGAGGACACGGGTTTGACACCTGCTGGGGTCGGCAACATTCTTTCATGGAGATTGATCATGAAATCTTTTCTACGGTCATACTCTTCCTTCCGCTGATTTGAGAAGGACAGTTGTCAGTTTCTGGTGAAAGAATGTCCACTGTACTGGTTAACCGCTTCTGTATAGGCCTGCCCAGGAATAGTGTGGATAGGTAAACTGACTGGCTCAAAAATGACCTAAATAGTGTTGACTGGGTCGTTAAATTCTGATACTGTACAAACAAAAGGCCTAATATCTTAGAAACCATTCAGATCCCCACCCCATTACCATATATATTTTTGTTCCTTATGATAAGACACATTCAGTGACACCAACCTGGCAGTCCCCTCAGGTGTGCCAGGGCCATACCCCACCTTTCTGTTACATAAAAGGCCATATATCTCAGAAATTGACAAAGCAGTTAGCTTTGAACAACTGGTCCCTGATCAGGACCCTCAGTGTTTGTCATTCAGTTTGAGAATTGAATGAATACATAGTGCCAAGTTATGTGATTGGTTGATTGTCAGAAATGGGAGTAGCAAAATTAATTTATTCAGCTTGACAAGGGTTAAGATTGTGTGACTGTGCATTTATGATTAGCTTCTTGATTTCTGCTTTATAGATCTGGTGGTGTAGAGTTGGTAGCCCAGGGTAACAAGTTCCTTGTTGAGAATACATTGGAGAGTCGTTTGGATCTTATAAGTCGACAGGTAAGTACATGAACTGTACCACAATCTCTAAATAACACTTCTGTAAGGGTCCAGAAGCCTCAGTGGTGTAGTGGTTACACTACTCCCCTTGAAAACCAGGGGTCCCAGGATCGATCCCTGGCTTCGCCAGACTTGTGGATGAGTCTTTAAACCGAGGTCCCATCTCTGTATGACCTTAGCTGTTGGTAAGACATAAAACTCAAACAAACACTCACTCACTCTGTTAGGGTCCAAAACATAAACAGCTCTGTTATATCCAAAAAAGAATGTATAGATTATAGACCAAAAACAAAAACTAAAACATATACAGTCATTTTTTGCTTGCCTGTACGTAAGTACAGAAGAGCTATTATTATTACCGAGATGTAGGGGTCTGTGTCATAAGACTTGTATGTGAATGTGAAACAGTAGTTAGACAAGATGCATAACAGGCAAACAATGCTGCCTTGCAACAGCTCTTGTTCCATAACTATAATCTATATAAATTATTAAACAGTATTATATCCAAAAGCATGCTATAATAAACAAAGTTATAAAGAGGTTGTGGTGTATCCAGTGGTTTGCAGATTAATTGATCTATGTTAAAAATGAATGCAATAAATAAATTTTATCATATGACGTCGCGTCTGTGAGTGTAATAACCCAATGTAATATTTTCGATAATCCACTAGTGGATTAAATATGCAAATTAGCTAGATACGTCCTGTATTATTACATGTACGATGTCCTTAACGAGGTTGCGTTTACTAATGGCAGAATATTGATATTTTTGTAAACAATCATGAATAAAATGCGTTTTAAATGTCATATGATAAATAGAATCTTGCATTTGTGCTCATGTATTATTGAATTTATTAAACTCGTTGAGGAAAAGGGATAAAATGCTCGGCAAAGCCTCACATTTTATCCCTTTTCCTCAACTCATTTAATAAATTCAATAAAACATGAACACTCATGTAAGATCCTCTATAAGTGTTATTACTAAGTCTTGTATTTACATTGTTTTCCATCTATATTGTGTCAAAAATTCTGGTTTGAGGACTAAAACTGAAAATAATGGCATGCAGTTTTTTCTAGCAACAGCAGAAGAGTGTCCCTTGAGTCAGTGTATGCATTGAGATGAACATCATTGCGTCCCTACAGTTAACTTTACTGCACTGAGAATGTAAATGTAGATGAGTTCTTGCTTTAAGTATGGTAAAGTAAACTGACTGGCTTCGCCTGGTTTAAATAATAATGACTGGGTTGTTAACCTTTGACTCATACCAAACAAAAATCTATAGAGTATGATTCATTTTTCTACATAATCTGTACATTTTGGGTGTGTAATATAAAAAATTATGTGTACTGTGTGGTTTGTTGATTATAAAAGTTACTAGAGAAGTATTTACTCACAGCAGATGCGTACATAGCTAATCATGATTGTCCACAATAATTTAAAACTTTTGTCTATGTACCATAAAAATCCTAAAAATTGGGGCACCTTGAGGACTTGTTGTAATTGTTCTAAAATTTAAACAAATCTGTTTCACGGTCCAGCAAGGAGTCCAAAAAGTGCCAAACAGAATGGCAACCAGTGTAGACCATGATCAGACTGCTCCTTCAGGAGCAGTCTGATCTGGGTCTGCACTGTTTGCTTAGAGCTGTCTGTTCCAATACTTAGGATCATTATGGTACTATTTTTTTTTTTTCAGATGGTCCCAGAAGTCCGAACATCATTATTTGGCAGAAATCCAAACAGAAAATTCACAGATTAATGAAAGTTTACAATTTAGAGAAAAGTTACAGTCGCCATCAGTAAAATCATGTGTAAAAGTGACATTGCCATATAATTAACAAACCTATAGATACAGTTATATATAAAGATGGAACACACACTTGGAACCAAATGCACCTGAGGGTACCCATATTGTGTTGACAAATAGTTTTGAATCTGATCAGTTGAAATATACAGTTTGATCAGGAGTTTCTTTCGTTGTCATAGCATTTAGCTCCCTTTTGTGTGTTTCAGACAAAAAAGTAGAGTTTTAAGCTATGATCCCTTCTGCTGATTCAAAAAGGGCAGTTGTCAGTTTCTGGCGAAAGAATGTGCACTGTCCTGGTTTATCGCTTACATATTAGCATGCCCAGGAAAAGTGTGGATAGATAAAATGACTGTCTCAGTATGACCTAAATAGTGTTGACTGGGCCGTTAAACTCCCAAACAAACAAAATTAAAGCTATGAAAGATTGGTCCAAAGTCATATTAGGATGTTTGGGTGAGGCAAAGATGGTACATATCGGACTGTCTTACAGTTGGGTAAGGCCTGCTATACATACAGCAGGTAGAGGTAGAACATTTTCAATTTCTACTTGGCCTTACTCTCCTGTCCCTCTATTTTATCTGTTCTGTAATCTCTTCTGATTCTTTTCTGTGCCAGGTGATGCAAAATGAAACTTGATGGTCGACATGACATTAGACCATAAAATAATTTACAGCTGTTCTTCAATGGTCCAAACAACCTTTGTGTCCATGACATCATGTGAACAAGTCCATGAAATGAATACCCCTCTAAACCCAACTTTATATGGAGAAAATTATGGTTTACAAGGGTATATATTATTTTGCTTATTTCTGCTCCAAGACATAGGTTGTGGGTACTCGTTAGAACTGCCTCAATGAGGTGGGTCTAAACAAGCAGCCACAACCTGTGTTATGAGTTTAAATAAGAAAAAATATGACAAATCTTCATTGTAAAAGTAGCCATTTCGGGGATATGAAAGAATGCACTATGTTAGTGTGTTATCTTATTGAAAAATTGTTCTAGACAGTTAGTTTGCACAATTGATGATTGCACTGTGGAGCGCTGTGGTGCAGTGGTAAAGCGTCGGATTTGAGATAGAGAGGTAGCCGCTTCGATCCCCTCAAGCGCCAAGTGTTGTTGCCTTGAGCAAGAGACTTCATCCACATTGCTAAGTATTGGTTCCAACCCAGGAAAAGAAGGCCACATGAAAGATTAGTACTAGTACTAAATGTGTTACTCTCTATAAATGAGGTTGATTATTATCCCCACGTTTTTAAAAAAAAAGTGGGGATATTGCAATTGCCTCCGTCCGTCTGTCCGTCTGTCTGTCCGGCTATCTCCTCCTAAACCGTTAGCCGGAATTCAACCAAATTTGGTATGCGAGCTGCTTACATGAATGGCTTGCGCAAGAGCACATTTTTTTTTTGTCCCCGCCCCCAGGGGCCCTGGGGAGGGGTCAAAAGGTCAAATATCAATAAAATTCAATTACAAAGTCAATTTTGAAGATTTTGATGCCAAACTTTGCACATGTACTTAGTTATGAAAAAAGTAAAACATATTGAACGGGATTTTGGCTGTGACCCCTAGGTCACGCCCTGGGGGTCGGACTTGGGGGGGTTGGGGGTCAAAATTAAAGTTTTTCAGAACATAGTCATGTTGCATATCTATGCGAAGGGGATAATGGGTAGAATAAACTACAAGTAAAAGTTTGACCCTGGGGTCAGATTGGGGCCCTGGGAGAGGGGTCAAAGGGTCAAAATTTAAGTTTTTTGGAACATAGTCATGTGGCATATGAAATTGAAGGGCATGATTAGTAGAATATAATACAGGTAATATTTTGACCATGGAGTCAAATTAGGGCCCAGGGTGAGGGGTTTTCGGTACTTGGCCCCTCTGTAGAAAACGTGGGGATTTGCGATGGCGCGCCATCGACAGTATTCTAGTTATTATTATTATCACAGTGCCAGATCAGAAAGCATATTGGGGACGATATACCATATTTACCATATGTATTCGGACAGACAGGCTTGAGCAAACAGTGTAGACCCAGATGAAATGCTGCAGAATGCAGCATCTCATCAGGTCTACACTGTTAACCACACTTGTCTTAAGACACAACATCGGGTAGTTAGTAGTATTGTTCAAATTTTAGAAAAAGTGTTGTAAGGAGTTAAGGTGTCCGAATATTTAGGGTAATTATGGAAGTGCTTTCTTGCTAATCTTCAAGAAAATAGAGGTATGTTCTGTGTACACTTTAAATTGCCTCAATGAGGCAATTCTAAAGAGTACACACATTATACATTTTCAAGGTTAAATAAAAAAGTAAACCCTAAATACACCCCTAAATATCTTGTTTTTTTCAGGGAAACTTAACCCTTATCCTGCTGTATAAATTAATTTAACCACACACATTTACATTTCCACCAACAAATTACTTGATGTAATTTTGTTCATTCAAATTTGCAAACTGAATGACAAACAGTGTAGAGCAGGATCAGGGTAAATGGCTCCAACACCAAAGGAATCGCAGTTAATTCTCGTCCCTGCCTGTCGGGGCTTGGAGAAATTGATTGGGCTGTGCTGAAACTGACCACACATGAGTACTGGTAAACCCCTTAGAAGAACCAAGCCTGCCTACAGTGCCCACTCATCGGGGCTTGAAGAAATAGATGGGCTGCACGATGCTTCCACACAGAGCTGAAACCGACCCGCAAGGGAGTACTGGTAAACCACTAAGAGGACCTAAGCCTGCCCAGGTAAAGCGGTACGAGTTGGCCCATCCATGCTTATAAACCCTATTGGTTTCATTGGGTGACAGGGCTTGAGATGTCAATTCATCTCAGTGTCGGGTAAAAGTCTCCAAAATGACCTTAACAGTGTTGACAGGGACGTTAAACCTCAAATCAAACAAAACAAACAAGCCTCCCTGTCCAGGCAAAGTGGTGTGATTCAGACTATTCTGTGCAAATACGCCTTTCGGTTCCATTGGATGGCAGGGCTTGAGATGTGATTTCATCTCAGTGTTGGGTAAAAGTCCCACAAAATTGGAAGCAACACCTCCAAAATGACCTGAATAGTGTTGATTGGGCTGTAAATCCCATCAAATTAAACAAACAATCTTAAATATCACGGTCCCAAAGGTGTCCGAGCTATTGAAGTGCATGTGAATTATTTAGCGCATTTGTAGCCTTTTGTTATATTGAGTATTTCCTGTATACTGGTATACAGATTTGTACATTAGGTTTGTATATAATAAAAATCTTTATCCAAGACATTTCGTTATTAAATTTTTTGATAGAAAGTTTGTTTACTGACTTGTGTCTGGAATGGTATTTCTTTGCCACCAAATAAGAAAATCGTTAGTTTTAGCCTGGGATAGAAATTCTGTTCTTACCCAGGTGTTCTTACCCGGGGACATGGTAATAAAATCGAAAATATTCTTAAGTGTTTGATAAAATCGAAAATATTCTTAAGTGTTTGATATACACTGGTTGAATACGACATTCAGAAGCACTGTAGTTAAGGGTGACGTCACAGCACCTTATAATATATCACTTATTATCATACATTTAGTATAACATACTTAGTTTTTGAATATGCGATACGAACGTGACACCAATGCACGTATCACGCTTGCACGTGCTGCCATATCGCATGGGCTTTATCATACCCCAAAATTCCATATCACAACCCTTTATCGCACTCTTAAGCCTTTATTATACCTCTGACGTCACCCTATTCGGAACACGCGGCGTTCTTCCTTTTGCGGCATTTCGCATTTGCTGTTCAGGACGCCATTTGCAATTTGCTATATTTTCGTCTGTTCGAACTATTTGGCAAAAAAAAACATGGCACGGCGCAGCGAATACGAGAGGAAAATGGGAGAAAGAACGATGCAGGGGATTGCTGACCGGAGCGTGATAGCTCAGTGGTTAATGCACTTGCCTCTGATGCTAGAGGTCTCGGGTTCGATCCCCGGCAGCGGCCATAAAATTTCGGTGTCCGAACAGCTCCATTGGCATCATTTGCAGGGATGAATGTCATAAAGTGCACCGTCCTTCGGATCGGGACGTTAACTGGAGGCCCCCTGTGCAGGGAGAACCATCCCCTGTGCAGGTTAAAGATCCCTACCGTAATTACATGATTACTGTGTAGGCTTTCATCCTGCAAAACCTGGAGTGTATGTAATATACACCTGCGGTAATGGTCAAATGCCACCGACGCAGTATCAGTAGATAGATTAGATAGATAGATAGACAGACAGACTTTTGGATCTGGATAATATTATTGAGCAAAGAAATTCTAGTGATTCGGTAAACAATGAAAACGAAATTAATACAATTTATTTTGAACAATTTTTTTTAAAAGTGAAATGTATGATAAATAGATTATGATATGGCATTTTTCATATCATACCCCATATCAGCCCTCGACCCATATCAGCACTCGGGCCTTCGGCCCTTGGGCTGATATGGGAGTCTCGGGCTGATATGGGGTATGATATGAAAAATGCCATATGATAATCTCTATATATCACACCATTGTCATTACAATATGGCCCAGGACAGAAAAAATCATTTAATTGAAAGTGGTTTTCCTTAGGGATGAATTTCTTCTAATAAGACCACCTAAAAAGTTTCAATTATCCGTTCTTTGTGTTTACTACAACCTTTGTCCTCAGGTAAGAGACCACCTTTGTAACTATTCAAAAGTGGTCCTCTGCTAGAAAACTGCAAAGGCATGGGCAAAAGAATTGAACAGTTTTCTTACAATTTTGTGGAATTTTTAAAGTATTTTAGAGTGATGCTAGTCATTACATAATATGTTGCCTGCCATGTGTGTGTGCATGCCCACATATGCATGTGTGTGTGTGTTAATTGCATGGCAGGAAAATTTGTGCGCCAGGGAAAACCCTGCAGGAGTATGTTGAAGAAAAGCCATTTAAGTGAAATAATGTTCATTGTTGATTTGACCAAGTTTTTGAAGGCATAGATTAAAATGTGAAATAGATTAGTGAGAAGTATTATTCTTGCACACCAGACAAGGAAATCCGTGATTTTACCCAGGGATAGAAATTTATGTTCTAACCCTGGTGTTCGGACCCAAAATCGAACATAATCGCGTGTTTGATAAATGCACTGCCACTGGTTATGACCTCGTATGCGCAGTCGTTAAGGTTGACGTCACAGCACGTTACGTGACATCACTAAACATTCCTGCAGTGTCAACACAATATGGCGGACGTTGGTAACCAAATTGACTGCAGCATTAAAAATTCCCGCTAAGAAATGGAAGGTATGCAAGAAAAAGGATCCAATATGGGTGTGAGGGGTGGATAGAAAAACCCGTCCCTCGGGATCACTGTCCGGCATCACTCAGCAAGCCTCGTGATGCCGGACAGTGTCCCTCGGGACGGATTTTTCCATCCACCCCTCACACCCATATAAGATTCTTATAATCTTCTCCATCCAATTCAGCCATTTTGTATGGCTACTAAAATGAGGGAGCAAATCGTTTTAGGAGTAGTGCTTGACACGAAGGAAAATATCTCTTCTGCTTCAGTGCATTCAAGACCATTCTTTTCTTTGTGAAGAGCAACTTTCAGTTACTCGCAAAATAATGTACACTGCCAGGTAAATGACTTGGAAATATTAAGCCTGCCCAGGAAAACTGGTTAAGTTAACTAACCTATGGCTTTTATAGTGTTGCCTGGGCGGCTATATTCCAAAAGAACTAAAACATTTGTGTCCAGATAGTTTAACCCTTCTCTTGCTGAATATTCAGTTTTGCCACACTCATTTCTGACTTTGAACCAATCAGCTTACTTCATGTAATTTATTCCTACAAATTCATAAACTGAATGTCAAACAGTGTAGATCCTGATTAGATGGCTTCTTCAGAAGCCATCTGATCTGGATCTACGCTGTTTCCAAAGATAGGGGTTCTTGTGAACAGCATGATCAGAGTTAATATTTAGTATAATTGAGCTGAGGTAAGGCAAAACAGCAAGGCTTGTGTGATCAACTTAAACTTAGATCAGCCTGCAGAATCCACAATTTCTGACAATGAACACTGATGAGACTGCACAGATGCACATGCTGGTCTGAATCTTAACTGGTCACACTCATCTATTTATTTGTTTTCTGTGTTTGATATTTTCTGTTGACTAGTATGACACTACATACATTGTATATGGTGTATGAAAATCTATTGATAGTATGCCTATTTTTGCTGTCATATTTGGGCCCCGTCAAGCGATTTTGGTACTTAATGCCTATGCGAACAGCGAAGGTTCAGGCGAGCCTGCGCATCCGCGCAGTCTCGCCAGAACCTTCGCTGCTCGCCCATACAAGCAGTGAATCAAGAGGAACCTTCAGACAGAAATCCATATCCCTGGCCCCCTTGAATTGCTGGGCATGCGCAGTTGAAATTTGTCATGACGGAATGCTCGAAGACACAAATTCGCTTGGCGGGGCTCTTTATTACAGGAATTCTTTTTAGAAGACTTTTAGAAGCCTCCCTGTTGTAGTGGTTAAGTACTTACCTTATAAACCAGGGGATGTAGGTTTAATTCAGGGCTTCTCCAGACTTTCAGATTGGTCTTCAAACCAGTCCCGTCTTCATATGGCATTTTCTAGTAGGACGTAAAACTGAAACATCAAGAAGCCTTGTGACCACTGAAGACACAGATAAGACCGCATATGCTTTGTCTGATCAGTTGTCATTGCTCACCTTTGCATAGCACTGGATAAGACTAGGTATCCACATTATTTTTCTTATTTCTGCATTCTAACATTTTGTGGGTACTCATTAGAAGTGCCTCAGTGAAGCACTTCTGAGTACCCACAAAGTTGTCATGCAGAAATAAGAAAAATAGCAGTTCTCTTCGGATGAAAAAAAACCCCACCTTATCAGGAGCTCGGCCTGTGCATTCATATTTTATATGCCAAGACATTCCAGTTGCATTTTTTATACTATGTAGAAATTGTACATGTGAGGAGTGTTGCAAAACAAGTGTGGCCAGTGACGGAATAGATCAGCCACCAGACACGTCCATCCTGATCATTACTATGGTGTTTCTATGACACTTTATGCTTGTCATATAGTTACTGACGATTGACTGGTTGTGTTGGGTTTTAATGACAGGTCAGCCCTTGTGGGTCATTTTGTTTCGTCTCCAAGAGAGAGAGAAAAAAGGAAGAAGATAGATGATATGAAAGAGAGGGCCAGGGGAGGAGGAATATGAACGAAGGCCAGAACAAACGGAAGAAATACAAACATTCCCCCCTCTACCCTTACATGCTGCAAAGAAAGCAGGCCTCACCAAATTGTGAGCCAATGTCAGTTGCATGCCCAAGTGACATAAGAATCATGGCACCTTCGCTTCACCCAAACACCCCAATAGTGACTGACAAATATTGATCTTTATCATAATGACGTCTGAGAGTGTAATACTGCATGTAATAAACTTTCTAATCCACTAGTGGATTAAATATGCATATTAGTTAAATATGCCCGTAACGTTACATGTACAACGTCCTTAACAACGTCAATACTACTAACGATGCAATAATGTCATTTTTGTTTCAAAGTCGTGAATAAAATGCGTTTAAAATGTCATATGATAAATAGAATCTTGCATTTTATCCCCTTTCCTCAACTTGTTTAATTCAATAATACATGAGCACCCATGTAAGATCCTCTATGTCTGCTACATTGCACTGGCTGATTTAAGTCTTCGCTGATACCACATAAGAAAAGACAAGTTATTCTGCAACACTTCTCACCTGGTAGTTTTCATATTGTTAGTTAAGGTGAATGAATACACATTTCGTATTAGTTTCAGGGGAAACAGCTTTTATGATTTCCTGGTTTGTTTACTTGTAAAACTGACATCCTCAACAATTTGGTCTCCTCATATAGGAAAGAATTTGCTCCAATTTTCTTCCTTGGAGGCATATTCTTTCGTTTACGAGTAGACCCCCATTGGTATGGTAGACAAATATCTTTTAAAGAGTCTTGCTTCCCCTGAAGGTGTATGCATTTAGAGGAGTAATAATATAATAAAACTGATATTAAGCTGATATATTGTTCTTGTTATATTTTGCTTTAAAAGCATTCCTTTTAAGTGTACAAGTCAATTACACTGTTAAGTCCAGTCCAGTTTGAAGTAAGACAGATTCATTTAAAACATATTTCAAATGGGTCAGTTTTTCTTTTTTTTGTTTTCAACATCCATTGTCTTTCAGTAGGGGACCGCCTTAGGGACTGTTCAAAAGTGGTCTTAAAGCCCACTTTTGATCAGTCCAAAAGATGGTCTTTAGATAGACATTTTATTGTATATGTCACTGCTTACTTCCATAGACAAGGGTTTGCATCCTAAATCATCAACATCATCATCATCGTTGGATTTTATTAATGTGCAGGTACAGGGGCAACATCCGCATAAGTGGGCCCCCTTCCAGGTAGCTGGCTTGTTGCATGCATGGCAGGTCTCACACCAGATCATGAGTGTCGATAGCCGAGAGCTTCCACCTTCTGCGATCTCTCTCTGACAGCTGCTTCCAATTCATCTTGTGCCTCCCAGGCTCACGTTTTCCATCCACCTGTATGTCAGAGGCTATCTTGACTGCACCTTTGGAAAGCTCCACGTGTCCATACCAGCGCAGCCTTGTATCCTTCGAGGTGAGGTCCAGATCCTTGCTGCCAAGCCGGGCAAGTAGCTCACTGGACCTGATGGTGGCAGTGTCTTGCGGCTTGATATTGCAAATCTGTCTGATCATTGTCGCTGGCATGAAGCATTGCGCTCCACACACAAGAGCTGTACACATGGCTACATGTCTTGAACGAGAGGTGGCGGGAAGAGAGAACTGGTAGCAGCTCCATGAACTTCTTCCAGGCTGTATTCACACTTGATGTGGTTGAAAGATCACAGCCACCTGCTGCAGGGAGCACGTCTCCTAAGTAGAAAAAGGAGGCTACCACCTCTAGCTTTTCAGTTCTGACATAGACTTCCCTTTGTGGTCTGCCGTCTGAGGGACGTGCAGTTCCCTGGCACCGTGTACACCTGTAATCAGGGTGCTCTTTTAAGCGCTTGAGCCCTCTGCATTTCCACTGCATCCAGAGCTTGGAACCATTTCAAAAAATACTATTGCTGCCCATTCCAGTGCAACATACAGCGCATGCGAACTCGCCCGAACTCTGCAGGAGAACCAGGCCAGTACAACAAAATCATGATTTTCGTCTTTACTGCATTTACTAAGCCCTTTCTCCTCCATAGCTTCTTTCTAAGTTAAGAGCCTCCTGATACATTCCTCAAGTGATTCAGCTATGATAACAAGGTCATTGGCATAGGGATCCTCCCAGGGGTCTCCAGAAAGGAACACAAATGACAAGTGAACTTCAAGCACAATGATGAAAAGCAAAGGTCTGAGTACTGGGCCTTGATGAACACCAGCATTCACTTCGAACGTTTCACTTTAACTGTCACCAACATGAACATTGCTCCATGCATTAACATACATCCCTAGGACCAGTCGCACAATCCACCCATCCACTCCAAGTTTTCTCAGTGGCCACCAGCTGACCTTCCGAGGCTCTCTATCAAACGCTTTCTCCAGGTCAACGAAAGCCATGTAGAGTCTCTTGTTGGAAGCCAGATTCTTCTTTTGCAGCTGCCTGACAACAAAGATTGCATCTATTGTGTCTCTACCTGGGACGAAGCCAAACTCGGAATCGTCGATTGACACCAGCTGTCTGATAAGGCCATCCACAATCCTCTTTAGGACTTTCAGAACCTACTATGTCAGCTTGAGGCCACGGTTGTTGTCACTGTCTTATGGTGCCTTGCCCTTGTAGAGACAATGAAACTGCTGGCCCCTGCCCATCGAGATCAGGCTACATGATGCTATCACGCAGTGCTGAAACCAACCGCACATGAATTCTGGTAAACGGCTTAGAAGGTCTAAGCCTGCCCAGGCAAAGTGATGCGAGTCAGACTGAGCATATAAACCCTATGGGTTATATTGGTCGGCAGAGATTGACATGTCATAGTGTCGGGTAGAAGTCCCACAAAATTGGAAGCAGCGTCTCCAAAATGACCTAAATAGTGTTGACCGGGACTTAAACCTCAATTCAAACAAACAAACAGTGAAACTCTGCTCCCTTGCCATCACGGATGATTGCAGCTGCGAGGTCACAAATTAGCGAGGTGCACGCATCGCCCGCTGCTCTTATCATCTCCACCACTATGCATGACGGGCCCGGTGCTTTGCCGGTCTTCATCTGAGAGATAAACTTCTTTTCTGGACAACTCTTAATAAGTTTAAGTGCAGTTTTAGCTCACATGTCACCATAGTGACAAGATGACATTTTGTGATCAAATTTTGCCTGTCGACCTCCATGCTCAAGTGCGTGCATGCATCGGTCTGTGAACAATTTCTTCAATAGACATCTAAACCACTGACTGGAGTTTGACCCAACTTCACAGGAATTATCATTCATTGGTCCTCTTTCAAAATTGTTCAAGCGGTTTTGATCCATTGCACATCTAGGTCACAGGAGCCAAAAATAGATTATTTAACTGAAAACTTTGATATTTGGTAAACGCCTTTAATATCTAGTGGACCTCTGCCAAGATTGTTCAAGTTAAAGCCATGGGGCCAAACACGGCCCTGTCCCTAGACCCACATGTTTTACATAGACTTAATATGGGGAAACCTTTTATAATCTTCCTTTCTAAAACTGGAAGGCCCAGGCCTTTGATATCTGGTATATAGCTTCGTCTTGTGGACCTCTACCAAAGTTGTTCAAAATGTAACCCTGGGGTAAAAATGGCCTGCACAGAGACCCACTTGTTTTGCAAAATCAAATATAGGAAAAAAAAATCATCTTCTCTGAAACAAGAAGGCCCAGGCCTTTGATTTTTAGCTCACCTGAGCATGAAGTGCTCAAGGAGAGCTACTGTGATCATGAACTCTGTGTCCTTCGTATGTCTGTGGTTCTTCTTCAACATTTATGTTGTCCACCCTCTAAAGGCCATAGTTTGCTTAAATCTTTATGAAGAATGTTGTTTTTAATGATATCCCGGCCAAGTTTGAATATGGGTATGTTGGGTAAAAAAATAGGTCACTAGGTCAATAGCTTTAAACCACGTGTTCCTTCTCTAGAAGTCACAGTTTAGCTACAAGCTTTATGAAACAATACCAGCGTGTTTGTCATAAGGATATCTTGGTCATGTTCAAATATGGGCCATATCGGATAAAAGAATGTCGGTCACTAGGTCAAATTGCTTTAAAACCTTAATTTACCTCCAGGGGCCACAGGTTTGCTACAAATTTCATGACCTATACCAGAATATTTGTTTTGGTGATATCTGGATCTAATTCGAAAAGGGTTATGTCGGATAAAAACTAGGCCAAGCTCTTTGGCACAATTGCTTTAAAGCCTTGTTTACCCAATAGAGGCCACAGTTGCGTTCAAACTTCGTGAAATTGTTCCAGAATATTTGTCTTCATGATATCTTGGTCAAGTTCGAATATGGTCATGTCGGATCAAAACCTAGATTACTTAGTCAAATTGCTTTAAAATAGAAGGAATCGATACAATTGACCCACAGCTCCCATCAACGACACCAAAGGGAAAGAAGCACAAACATGAAACAACTATGCCCTAATGGAAACTTCAATAGCGGAAAGCCAAAAGAACAGTCACTTTCCCACAAAACGTCCAATTGGCTATCCAAAACAAAATAATATGAGCGATACACACCGCAGCCCCCGCCCATAGGGGCTTGAAGAAATATATGGGCTGCATGATGCTTCGACGCAGAGCTGAATCCGGCCTGCACACTAGTACTGGTAAACCCCTTAAGGGATCTAAGTAGAAGTAAAACAAAGATCAGGAATTGATACAATTAACTTACTCCACCCATAAAAGACACCAAAGGGAAAGAAATACAAACATTAAGCGACCAGACCACAATGGAAACCTAAACAAAGGCCATAAGGACAGTTACTTTCCCACAAAATGGCCATATGGCCATCCAAAATTAAAAGACACAAGTGATAGCCTGTCCAGGAACCGCGGTGTTAGGCGGACCGTCCATGCTAATAAACCCAATTGGCTTCATTGGGCGACAGGGCTTGAGATCTCATTTCATCTCAATGTCGGGTAAAAGTCCCACAAAATTGGAAGCAACGTCTCCAAAATGACCTTTACCGTGTTGACGGGGACGTTAAACCTCAAATCAAACAAAACAAACAAATGAGCGATACACACACTCAAAGACAAACCATTACAAAAATAAACCGCGACAGCCTTGAAACGGTCAGTGAAACAAATTCCACTGGGGGTGGGGAGGCGGTCTAAATCGATTTTACATGGCCACAATCCTCGCCCTTACTTCCGTCGCGTTTAGACAAATAATTTGTTCAGTCCGCATGGAGGCCTCCTAACTCATCAATGCAACATCTCTGTGGACACAAAAATCAAACAACCACATAGATGAAACAACGGTGAGGACTCGACAGCAAGAAACCATTGAAATGCTGGAGCAAAAGAAGACCAACAGTTAGAATCCGATGGGCCCAACCAGAGACAGAGCATCAAGCGCCAACCAACATTACATAAAATTAAAAACTCTAATTCTCAGTAAGCCTTTACGCTGGAACCGTCATAGAATCTGAGGCCTGACCCACCGGCGTGCAATTAAAGAGGGAAGCAAAATTGTTATGTTTACTACCACGCATTCTGTCTGTCGTATAACATTTATGTTGTATCCTATCTTTTTATATCGAAGAATGATTTTACGAAATTGGGTGCTTAACTCATTGCATTTGTATATTTTTTCTGAATTTATATTCTAAGTCACCATAAAATTCGGGTTCCGATAGACCTTGTTGCAGAAGAGATTTAAGTCCAACAATGAATTTTGAAATTAAATCGGAATGACGTCTATAAAATTTTGAAAAGGCTTTGCGTAGTTAATGATACCAATAACCCTGATTAAAAAGTTTAGCAGTTAACAATTTATTATGAGTGTTGAAGTCAGTTACATGACTAGACACTCTGGCAAATCGAATTAATTGCGAAATATTAACGCCATAGGATTGTATGGATATTGGTAATATTGGATCAAAGACTATGTCTCTAGGTCAAATTGCTTTTTAGCCTTGTTCATCAGCTAGGGGCCACAGTTTTGCTGCTCTCTTCATGAAATGTTCCCAGAATACTTATCTGAATGCCAAGTTCGATTATAACTCACGTGCGCGATTCAGGTCCATCATGGACCTCTTGATTTAAGGGTAGACCTTTTCTAACTGTCGGTTTTCAGTGGTTTCTTGCTGTCGAGAAATTAATTCGAAACATGGGTGACGACAGTAAAGAAAACGGACCACATGTAACCCGAGTCAGCAGCTCTTTCCCAAACAGGTGGTGACTCAGAATATCCAAATCCAACTAAAAAGGAGTAATATACATAGGGGAAAGAATCTGAATCAACGTTAAACTGGAAGGACAAATGAAACAAAAATGAACAACCAAAAAGGTTGGAAGAATCAGAATCATCAACGTAGTATGTGTTGAAAGACGTTAAAAGAACGATTTTCCGGATAAGACGACATTACAGTACGCAGATGTGTCTAATTTTGTGAAACATTTAGCCCCTTTCAACTGCGGTAACACATCATCAAGTGCTTTACAGGGTAGTGTAGCCTCTGAACAATTTTGTTAAGGTCAAGCGGGTCAATGCAAATCCTTAATTTCCCTGATTTTTTCTCGACATTGACCATGTAATTCGGTTAATGGACCTTCTGAATAGCACCCATACGGTCAAGCTCGAATTTACATCTTTCCCGAAGCGCTACCGTAATATTACATGGCGGGTGCACGACGGGAATTGCGTCTGGTTTGAAATATATTGAACACTCACCAGAGATCGCACCTAAACCCTTAAAGACTTGTGGGTATTCTACCAAGACTGAATAGAAGTGAGGCAATGATCAGGAATCGACGCAATTAACACACAGCTCCCATCAGAGACACCAAAGGGAACGAAACACAAACATGAAACAACAGACCCTAATGGAAACATCAATAGCGGAAAGCCAAAAGGACAGTTACCGGGCCGTCAACACTGTAAAGGTCATTTTGGAGACGTTGCTTCCAACTCTGTGAGACTTTTACCGGACATTGAGATGAAATGGCATCTCAAGCCCTGTCGCCCAATGAAACCAACATGGTTTATAAGCATGGGCGGTCCGACTCGCACCGTTTTGCCTGGGAAGGCTTAGATGATCTAAGCGGTTTACCAGTACTCGTGTGCGGGTCGGATTCAGCTCTGCGTGTAAACATCATGCAGCCCATATATTTCTTCAAGCCCCGATGTGCGGGGGCCAATAGTGTGTTTTGTAATAACATACATGCATATTAAATTAATACCTTTTAAGTACAGAGGGTGATTAAATATTGCGCTAAAGTCTTAGAAAGATCAGGGAAAAATCGGTTTTGGTCCATAAAAAGTTCTAATGAAGTTCTAAATAAATACGATTTCAGGCTTCAGCTCTGTCTCTGGTTGGGCCCATCGGAGTCTAACTATTGGTCTTCTTTTGCTCCTGCATTTCATTGGTTTCTTGCTTTCGTGTCCTCGCCGCTATTTCATCTCTGTGGTTGTTTGATTTTTTGTATTTACGGAGATGTAACACTGATGAGTTAGGAGCCTTCATGCGGACTAAACAAATTTTTGTCTAAATCGCGACGGAAATAAGGGCGAGGGTTGTGGTCATGTAAAATCGATTTAAGTCCCCCAGTGGAATTCGTTTCACTGACTGTTCCAAGGCGGTTCTTCTGTCATGGTTTATTTTTGTTATGGTTTGTCTTTGGGTGTGTGTATCGCTTATATTATTTTGTTTTGGATAGCCAATTGGCCATTTTGTTGGAAAGTAACAGTCCTTTTGGCTTTTGGTGTTTCCATTAGGTCCTAGTTGTTTCATTTCTGTTCTTCTTTCCCTTTGGTGTCTCTGATGGTAGCTGTGAGTTAATTGTATCGATTTTTGATCATTGCCTTCACTTCTATTCAAGTCTGCCTGATTTTTTTCACCCTTTACACTACACTTCCTCATAATCTTATAAAAGAAAAACTTCATGATTTAAATGAATGGACATTTCATACAGAAGATTCCCTCTATCTTGCCTGTAATATAAGATTTTTGTGTGTGTGTGTGTGTTTATTTTTCACTTCTGACGAGCATAAAAATTATACTTAATGGTCATGTCAGAAAGTGTGTGACGCTCTCACCTTTCTACTTGACAATATTTACATAAGATTTGGTACAAAGTTATTCAGACAAATTGCGGATATTCCGATGGGTACATACTGCGCACCCCTTGTGGCTGATGTGTTCTTGTATTGTTATGAAAGAGACTTCGTGATGACCCTTTCCGTTGAAAATCAAACGGAAGTCATTGAAGCCTTTAGCTCGACTTCTAGATATTTGGATGATTTATTAAATATTGACAATACCTATTTCGATGGTTTGGTCGGTCAAATTTATCCCCCCCACCCCCCGCTAGAAACTAAATAAAGCAAAGTTTTCTGATACCGATGCTCCGTTTTGTCGATCTACATCTTTATGTTGTAGATGGGTTTGTTTCCTGCAAAATTTATGAAAAACGCGATTATTTTGAATTTGAGATTGTAAAATTTCCTTTCTTGGATGATTGATGATGTTCCTTGTGCGGCGTCCTATGGCGTTTATATTTCACATTAATTTGACTGCCAGAATGTCTAGTCATGCAAATGACTTCAACACTCGTACAATTGTTAACAGCTAAGCTTCGGTATCATTAACTACGCAAAGCCTTTTCTAAATTTTATAGACGTCATTCCGATTTAATTTCAAAATTTAATGTTGGACTTAAATCTCATCTGCAACAAGGTCTATCGGAACCCGATTTTTATGGTGACATAGTATATAAAAGCAGAATATATTCTTGCAATGACTTCGGCACCCAATCTTGTTAAATCATTATTGGGTATAAAAGACTGGGTACAACATAATATAATGTTATACGACAGACTGCATGCATGGTAGTTAACCCAATCACGGTTAACAACTTTGCATCTCTCTTTAATTCCACGCTGGTGGGTCAAGCCTCAGTTTCTTTGACGGTTCCAGTGTAAAAGCTTGCCGAAAATTAAAATTTAATTTTATGTAATGTTGGTTGGTGCCTGATGCTCTGTCTCTGGGTTGGCCTATCGGAGTCAAACTGTTGGTTTTCTTTTGCTCCAGCATTCCAGTGGTTTCTTGCTGTCGAGTCCTCATCGTTATTTCATCTCTGTGGCCGTTTGATTTTTGTGCTCTCGGAGATGCTGCACTGATGAGTTAGGAGGACTTCATCCGGGCCGAACAAATTATTTGTAAAGCGCGACTGAAGTAAGGACGAGGATTTCGTGGCCGCGTAAAATCGGTTTAAGCCCCCCCCCCCCCCTCCCACACACACACACATTCAACACACACACCTCCAGTGAAATTCTTTTCACTAACCGTTCCAAAATAGAAGTGGAGGCAATGATCAGGAATCGATACAATTAACCAACAGCTCCCATCAGAGATACCAAAGGGAAAGAAACACAGACACGAAACAACAGACCCTAATGGAAACATCAACAGCGGAAAGCCAAAAGAACAGCCACCCTCCCATAAAACGGCCAACAGGTTCCCAAAATAAAATAATATAAGCGACACAAACATCAAAAGACAAACCATAACAAAAATCAACCGCGACAGAACCGCCTTGGAACGGTCAGCGGAAACCAAGGTGGTTCTTCTGCTGCGGTTTATTTTTGTTATGGTTTGTCTTTGAGTGTGTTATTGCTTATATCTGTTGGTTTTGGTTAGCCAATTGGCCATTTTGTGGGAAAGTAACAGTCCTTTTTTATTTCCGCTGTTGACGTTTCTATCCGCGTCTAGTTATTTCATTTTGTGTTTCATTCCCTTTGGTGAGACAGTGGAAGGTGTGGATTAATTGTGTCGATTCCGGATCATTGCCTTCACTTCTATATTGCCATTGTAACCTGACAGCCTACTGCTAGAAGGTCTGAATGCAGTTCTAACACCAAGTTGTTGGAATGCATATAAAGGTAATAAGTTTACCTGACTTCCGGAATCAACTTTAAAAGTGAGTTTTTCTTTAGCAAGGCCAACCTCCATTCCAGCAAAAAGTTAACCATTTTTACTCCACGTCTCTAAGTGAGAGGGTATTATTGATAGCTCGTCCTTTTTCACCAATGCAAAGGAGCAAATAAGTGACCTACACCTCCTCAGTTTTCTCTGGGCGCACCTGCGAAGGTCAATTCTGCATGTTACCTGAATTTATTGAATGTCTGAAGCAGCTTGACACAGTTCCAGTGCATAAAGGTACACCTGACAACTCCGTTTTTCTAATACAGTACGAAAACACGCCTATACAAATATTGTGACCTTTATCGCCGAAAAAATGAAAATTTTAAGATGAAAAATTGTGATATTTTTTTATTTGAGAGCAGAAATAAGAAAAATAAGGTTTACCCCTGTAAACCCCCGTTTTACTATATAAAGGTGGGGTTCAAGGAGGTCAAAATCATATAGCGTGTTTTCGTGATGGTGACAAATAAATTAATCCTGAGAATTTCGTAGCAAATCTGTAGAAAGTTCTCCTCTTATTGATTATGTAATTAACAACTGTTTATAACTTCTGCAATTCTGACCCCATGATATTATTTCGCTGTGTATCAAGGAACGACAACGATACGACGTCAGTTGTTTTCGACTTTAACTACTTTATTTGTGTACTAGCAAGTTATCAATATGGAAGCTGGAATCTGAATACCGCAAGCTGCAGAATATTTCAGTATAGAGGATCTTACATACGTGTTCATGTATTACTGAATTTATTAAACGAGTTGAGGAAAAAGGATAAAATGCGAGGCTTTGCCGAAATTTATTCCTTTTCTTCAACGTGTTTAATAAATTCAATAATACATGAGCACGAATGCAAGATTCTATTTATCATATGACATTTAAAACACATTTTATTCACAATTGTTTAACAAAAATGTCAATATTCCGCCACTAGTAAACGCGACGTCGTTAAGGACGCCGTACATGTAACGTTACGGGGCGTATCTAACTAATTTGCATATTAAATCCACTAGCGGATTATCGAATTTATTACATAGCGTTATTACAATCTCATACGCGATGTTTTTTTGTTTTTGTTTTTTTTTGGTTTCAAGATTATTTCACTCATATCGAGCCGATCGTCAATCAGAGGTGGGCGAAAACCGGAGTACCCGGAGAAAAAACACCTCACCTTCCGTTGCAGAACTTGGCATCTCACATATAACCCGAGCGAGGCATGAATCAGACGTGATGTCATATGATAAATATAAAAAGAGCGCTATCTTGTAAAGATTAACTACAGAAACTATAACATGGTGCTTGTTTTAAAGTATGAAGCAAAAAGAATCAGCGAAGCGGGACAGAAAGTACACAGCGCAAAGCCAGATCTATGGCATCACCAAACGAGCTGTCTTCCCTAGCTTTGTTTATCTGCAACAGACAGTTCAGGGCTAGAATTGGTCTCATCAGCCATCTTAGAACACTCAAAAATTGGTATTTCAAATTCTCGCATTGATTAAGTTTGGTCATTGTCAGTAAAAAAATTGAGGCTTCTTACACCTTAGAGGGAACGGTCCTCGAGAATGTGGAATTCAAGAATTTCATAAGAAGTTTGTTTTGGCCCCTGCAGACAAGGCCGCTAACAACGTCGTCGTTGTGTGACGGCTCCACTATGTTAACACGCTTAAGCAGGTGCTCGGTGGTACTAAGGCCTATGAACTTCAGCCTTTAGCTGAAGATAGAGTTATAGTAGACAAACATATTTGTCATTCAGCCACCAAGTTTGCTGTGTGTGTTACCGAAGGCCAAGACAAGCTTCCTACGCTATACTGGTTACCAAACTTCATAAAAGACCTTACAAAGCACGGTTTATTGCAAATTCTAGCTCTTGCACTACCACTGAACTTTCTAAATTATTAACTTCCTGTCTTACTGCCATTAAAACGCATGTGATTAAATATTGTGATAAAGTCTTTGAAAGATCAGGAAGAAATCTGTTTTGGTCTATAAAAAATTTGAATGAGGTTTTAAATAAATTGAAATCCAAACATTTTCGTGCTTCAAGTCTGTCTACTTACGATTTTTCCACTCTTTACACTACACTTCCTCATAATCTTATAAAAGAAAAGCTTAATGATTTAATTGAATGGGCTTTTCACAGAGAAGATTCTCTCTATCTTGCATGTAATGTCAGAAATGCATTTTTCACTTCTAAAGAGCATAAGAATTTTACACTTTGGTCATGTCAGAAAGTGTGTGATGCCCTCACCTTTCTACTTGACAATATTTATATTTGATTCGGTACTAAGTTATTTAGACAAATTGTGGGCATTCCGATGGGTACGAATTGCGCACCTCTTGTGGCTGATCTGTTCTTGTATTGTTATGAAAGAGACTTCATGTTGTCGCTTTCCATTGATAACCAATCTGAAATTATTGAAGCTTTTAGCTCCACTTCTAGATATTTAGATGATTTATTAAATATTGATAATACCTATTTCGATGTTTTGATCAGTCAGATTTACCCCCCAGAACTTCAGTTAAATAAAACAAATTCTTCTGATACAGATGCCCCGTTTTTGGATTTACATCTATCTACTGTAGATGGGTTTGTTTCGTGCAAAATTTATGATAAACGCGATGACTTTGATTTTGAGATTGTAAATTTTCCTTTTTTGGATGGTGATGTTCCTCGTGCGCCATCCTATGGCGTTTATATTTCGCAATTAATTCGATTTGCTAGAGTGTGTAGTCATGTAACTGACTTCAACACTCGTAATAAATTATTAACGGCTAAACTTCTTAATCAGGGTTATCGCTACCATAAACTACGCAAAGCCTTTTCAAAATTTTATAGACGCCATTCTGATTTAATTTCAAAATTCAATATTGGACTTAAATCTCTTCTGCAACAAGGTCTATCGGAACCCGAATTTTATGGTGACTTAGTATATAAATTCAGAAAAATATATAACCGCAATGACTTCAGCACCCAATTTCGTAAAATCAGTCTTCGATATAAAAAGATTGGGTACAACATGGATGTTATACGATAGACTGCATGCATGGTAGTTAACCCAATCACGGTTGGCAACTTTGCTTCCCTCTTTAATTGAACGCCGGTGGTTCAGGCCTCGGATTCTATGACGGTTCCAACGTAAAGGCTTATTGAGAATTAGAGAGATCTAATTCAAGGTAATGTTGGTTGGTGCCTGATGCTCTGTCTCTGGTCGGGCCCATCGGAGTCTAACTGTTGGTTTTCTTTTGCTCCAGCATTTCAGTGGTTTCTTGCTGTCGAGTCTTCACCGTTGTCTTACCTCTGTGGGTCTTTGATTATTTGTGTTCACGGAGAAGTTGCACTGATGAGTTAGGAGGCTTTCATGCGGACTGAACAAATTATTTGTCTAAATCGCGACGGAAGTAAGGGCGAGGATTGTGGCCACGTAAAATCGATTTTAAGCCCCCCAGTGGAAATCTTTCCACTGACCGTTCCAAGGCGGTTCTTCTGTGGCGATTTATTTATGTTGTTGTTTGTAACTTAATGTGTGTATCACTTGTGTCTTTTTATTTTGGATTGCCATATGGCCATTTTGTGGGAAAGTAACTGTCCTTATGGCCTTCCTCTGTTCAGGTTTCCATTATGGTCTGGTCGCTTAATGTTTGTGTTTCTTTCCCTTTAGTGTCTTTGGTGGGTGGAGTAAGTTAATTGTATCGATTCCTGATCTTTGTTTTATTTCTACTTTCCATTAAATACCCTGGTGTGACAATCACACACAACTTGAGATGGAATACTCATATTAGCAACCTGTGTACTAAGGCATATAGAACACTTGGTTTCCTGACGCGAAATCTTCAGCAGTGCCCACAAGATGTAAAAGAGGCAGCATATAAAGGTCTTGTTCGCCCAATCTTGGAATATGGTAGTTGTATCTGGGACCCCATTGAAGTGGTCCTTAATGAAGAAATTGAAAAAGTTCTGAATAGAGCTGCTAGATTTGTAACAGGCAATTACTGCTTTGAAACTGGGAGCATGACTGGAATACTTGGAAAATTAAAATGGGAGTCTCTAAAGAAAAGAAGGAAAGACAGTGGTCTAACCTTTTAATCAAAGGTCTAAAGGGTGCTGCCAGCAGCCCACAGATGACCTTGTCCTCCAGCTAGGCACTGTAGAAATCACCATTCATTGGTATTTCAGGCCCTTACTGCAAGAACGGACATTTATAAAGAATCGTTCTTCCCCTGAACCATTAGAGATTGGAATGCCCTTCCTAATTCGATTATTTCGACAGCTGAAGGTGCTGATGACTGTGTAACCTCCTTGGTGAGAGCTAGGGACTCACTTTCCATATCACAGATCCTGGTGTATGAATGTCATTTGACGTGTCACCAGTAACAATTCTGATTCTGACGAACTATTAAACCCGTGAGTCGTTTCGCCCGTGTTTCGTTTCGCCCATGGCCCGAGATTGTTTCGCTTGGGTCTTTTCGCCCATATTTATCCAGGTAAGGCATGTTTTGGTGTATAAAGGGGTCGAGGGGGGTATGGACAGTCCATGTGCGTTTGGTTATAGCTCTGTCCTGTTTATTCAGTATCTATTGTTTATATCCTTTATATTGTAGTATCCTCGTTTGGTGCAGCTGGACGACCTACTGACGACTTCATCATCATCTTCTGTAATCGCATTCCTCAAAAAGATTATCCTCATGATGTGGTTAAAAACTGAACATGCGCAGAATCAGAATCAGAATCAGAATTGTTACTGGTGACACGTCAAATAACATTCATACACCAGGACATGTGATGTGGGAAGTTAGTCCCTAGCTCTAACCAAAGAGGTAAATTTAGCTACACAATCATCAGCACCTTCAGCTGTCGAAATAATCGAATCGGGAAGGGCATTCCAATCTCTAATGGTTCTGGGGAAGAACGACTCTTTATAAATGTCAGTTCTTGCGCTAAGGGTCTGAAACGCCAACGAATGGTGATTTCTACAGTGTCTAGCTGGGGGAACAAGGTCATCTGTTGGAATGCTGGCAGCACCCTTTAGACCTTTGTATAAAAGGATTAGCCTACTGTCTTTTCTCCTTTTCTTGAGAGACTCCCATTTTAATTTTCCAAGTATTCCAGTCATGCTCCCAGTTTCAAAGCAGTAATTGCCTGTTACAAATCTAGCAGCTCTATTCTGAACTTTCTCAATTTCATCGTTAAGGACCACTCCACTGGGGTCCC
Source organism: Lucinisca nassula (assembly GCA_963580285.1). Taxonomy (NCBI): domain Eukaryota; kingdom Metazoa; phylum Mollusca; class Bivalvia; order Lucinida; family Lucinidae; genus Lucinisca; species Lucinisca nassula. The sequence goes on along the minus strand of OY757013.1, from coordinate 120,188,325 downwards.
AGATACAACTACAATATTCCAAGATTGGGCGAACAAGACCTCTATATGCTGCCTCTTTTACATCCTGAGGGCACTGATGAAGATTTCGCCTCAGGAAACCAAGCGTTCTATTTGCCTTAGTACACATGTTGCTAATATGAGTATTCCATCTCAAGTTGTGTGAGATTGTCACTCCAAGGTATTTAATGGAGTCCACATTCTCGAGGACCGTTCCCTCTAAGGTGTAAGAAGCCTCAACTTTATTAGATCTCTTCCCAGTTATCTGCATAATATTGCATTTAACTGGCTGAAATCTCATGCCCCATTTACGTGCCCAACATCCTAATCTATCTATGTCAGCCTGAAGTTTCAATGAGTCATCTGAATCTCTAATTTCCCGGTAACAAACACAGTCATCTGCGAACAGTCTTATTTCTGAGTCAATGTCAGTGGAAATATCATTGATGTACAGGGAGAACAAAAGTGGACCAAGAACGGTCCCTTGCGGGACTCCAGACAAAACTGGAGCCCACTCCGAAGATTCACCAATAACAACAACCCGCTGTTTTCTGTAGCAAAGAAAGGAATCTATCCATTTGAGGGTCTTTCCCCCAATTCCATAACCAAATAACTTAGATTTAAGTAGTTCATGAGGAGGGGTGTCAAAAGCCTTCTCGAAGTCCAGAATAAATGTGTCCACCTGCCCCCCTTTGTCCAAGATTTTTGCCCAGTCATTAATAACTGTGCTTAGCTGAGTTTCACAACTGTGCCTTTTCCTAAATGCATGTTGTCTGTCTGACAAAAGTTTATGTTCGTCCAAGTGGGCCATGATGTTCGAGCAGACTATATGTTCCAGTAATTTACACAGAACACAAGTCAGAGACACAGGGCGATAATTACGGGCAAGAGCCCTATCTCCTTTTTTAAAGAGTGGACAGATGTTTGCTAAGAGCCATTTTTTGGGGATTTCACCCGTATCAAGAGACTGTTGAAACAAGTGTGCAAAAACTGGACCCAACTCATTTGCTAGTTCCTTCAGGACTCTAGGATGAAGCTCATCAGGTCCTAAGGTCTTACTGGGGTTTAAGCCTTGAAGTAATTTGATCACTCCTGCAGCTGTCACAACAATATTATTCATGAATGGGGCCTATCTTCCAGTCAATGGAACCTCCGTGAACTCAGTTTTATTAAACGCATCATTGAATTGACCAACTAGTTCCTCTGCCCTTTCAGAGTCTGATTCAGCAACCCCGTCCCCTCCCCTTTTATTAAGGGGCGGGATACCTTGCCTGTCTTTCTTCTGGCTATTAATATATCTGTAGAAGTCTCTGGGATTTGCCTTTACATCACCTACCAAGTTATTCACATACAAATCATGCTAATTTTTTATATCATACTTGATTTCACGTCTCAAGTTTTCAAATTTTGTCCGGAGTTTACCACTTCCCGTCTTTTTTTCCTTTGCATGAATCTCATTCCTTCTGCGAATTTTCCTTCTTGTCTCTGGAGTGATCCAGGGAATAGAAGATACAGTCCTATTAGTTTTTGAGGGGATATGGTTGGGTGGATTTGTACATCCAAATAAAGTCTTTGTACAGGTTAAAAACTGTTACAAAAACAGGCGTCAGAGTTAAGCGGTGTAGATGCCGGCAACCGAAGACTTGATGGCATCAAGCGAGGTCTTGCAGACGGCATCCTGTAACAGGTGGTTTCAGAGAACAAGTGTGGCAGGATAGAAACTAGGCAGTCTTGGAGCAACTGAGTTGAGTATACTGATGGTCGTGGGGCCTCGTTGATCTTGAATGGCGGAGAGGAGGACTTGGAGTGACATCGACATTACTGTGTATGATTTTGTAGAGCATGGTCACTCGCGCTGTATCACGCCGGTGTTGGAGAGTGTCCCATTGAAGGTCGTGTAGCATGGTGGTGACGGAACTGGAGCGGCGATAGTTATTTTTCGCAAATCTTGCTGCACGCCGTTGCACCATCTCTACCTGTTGTATGTGGGTGTCAGTATGCGGTGACCAGACTGAAGATGCATACTCGACGGTAGGCCGGACGTATGTCTTATAGGCAGTCTCCTTTGCTCATGGTGGGCACTCTGAGATGTTTCTGCGTAGGAAACCCATGGTAGAATTGGCATTTTTTGTGATGTTGTCAATATGGGGCTTCCAGCTTAGAGATGGTGTTATTGTCACTCCAAGGTCGTTGATATAGGTAAAGAAGAGAAGTGGACCAAGGACGCTACCCTGCGGAACACCAGAAGAAACAGGAGAAACGTTAGAACTAGCTCCGTCGAGGACAACTTGTTGCGTGCGGTGCAGGAGGAAGTCAGCTATCCATGCATGGGTGGAGCCTCTGATACCATAGTAGTTAAGTTTTTGAAGAAGGCGAGAGTGGCTGACTTTGTCGAAGGCCTTACTAAAGTCTAGGAGAATAGTGTCAATCTGTTTGTTGTTGTCGAGGCCCTTTGCTAGGTCGTCTACAGTTTGAAGAAGCTGGGTATCACATGAGTGTTTCGTTCTAAAGCCACGTTGAAAGTCCGTGAGAATCTGGTGTTTGTCGTAGTGGGTCATGATGCTGCTGAACATGATGTTCTTTAGTACTTTACAGGTAACCGAGGTTAAAGATATCGGCCGATGGTTCTGATGGGGTAGATCTGTTTCCCTTCCTGAGTAACTGAGTTTCCACCTTTTTTGAGAAAGAGATGCGAGCTCACATTACGTTTAAACACTTATACAATGTAATATATCTATCTATTTTCAGATACTTAGACGGTGGGTGGGTGGGTGGCTAAATTTAGACTAAACCTATCTATCTATCTATCTATCTATCTATCTATCTGTCTATCTGTCTATCTATCTATCTATCTATCTATCTATCTATCTATCTATCTATCACCAAACCCACGACTCCCCACTTTTATAAACATGCCCAAACATACCTTACCTCTATCCACAGGGACATAATAAAGATATGGGCGAAACGACCCACCAAACTGGGGCGAAGCGACGTCACGGGCGAATCGACCCAAGGCGAAGCGACCCATGTTGTTGTTGTTGCCAATCCTGGCACCCCTCCAGGTCGCTGGCGTACCGTTGTCAGAATCAGAATATAAGAAATGTTTTTTTGTGTGTTTATTTTCACTTCTGACGAGCATAAAAATTATAATTAATGGTTATGTCAGAAAGTTTGTGAAGCTCTCACCTTTCTACTATACAATATTTACATAAGATTTGGTACATAGTTATTCAGACAAATTGCGGGTATTCCGATGGGTACATACTGCACACCTCTTGTGGCTGATGTGTTCTTGTATTGTTATGAAAGAGACTTCGTGATGACCCTTTCCGTTGACTTCTAGATATTTGGATTTTTATTAAATATTGACAATACCTATTTCGATGGTTTGGTCGGTCAAATTTATCCCCTCCCCCGCTAGAAATTAAATAAAGCAAAGTTTTCTGATACCGAGGCTCCGTTTTGTCGATTTACATCTATATGTTGTAGATGGGTTTGTTTCCTGCAAAATTTATGAAAAACGCGATTATTTTGAATTTGAGATTGTAAAATTTCCTTGCTTGGACGATGATGTTCCTCGTGCGGCGTCCTATGGCGTTTATATTTCACAAAAATATGGGCGAAACGACCCGCCAAACTGGGGCGAAGCGACGCCACGGGCGAATCGACCCAAGGCGAAGCGACCCATGTTGTTGTTGTTGCCAATCTTGGCACCCCTCCAGGTCGCTGGCGTACCGTTGTCAGAATTAGAATCAGAATCAGAATTGTTACGGGTGACGCGTCAAATGACATTCACACATCAGGACCTGTGATATGGGAAGTCCCTAGCTCTAACCAAAGAGGTAAACTTAGCTACACAATCTTCAGCACCTGCAACCGTCGAAATAATCGAATCGGCATTCCAATCTCTAATGGTTTGGGGGAAGAACGATTCTTTATAAATGTCCGTTCTTGCAGTAAGTGTCTGAAACGTCATTGAATGGTGCTTTCTACAGTGTCATGCTCCCAGTTTCAAAGCAATAATTTCCAGTTACAAATCTAGCAGCTCTATTCTGAACTTTTTCACTTTCTTCATTAAGGACCACCCCGCTTGGGTCCCAGATGCAACTACCATATTCCAAGATTGGGCGAACAAGTTCCCTATATGCTGTCTCTTTCACATCCTGAGGACACTGATGAAGATTTCGCCTCAGGAAACCAAGTGTTCTATTCGCCTTTGTACACATATTGCTAATGTGTGTATTCCATCTCAAATCGTGAGTGATTGTCACACCAAGGTATTTAATGGAATTCACATTGTCGAGGACCGTTCCCTCTAAGGTGTAAGAAGCCTTAATTTTATTTATTCTTTTCCTAGTTATCTACATAATATTACATTTAATGGGTTGAAATCTCATGCCCCATTTTTGTGCCGAATATCCTAATCTATCTATATCCGTCTGAAGTTTCATTGAGTCCTCAGTATCTCTGATTACTCGATAGCAAACAGCCGTCTGCGAACAGTCTTATTTCCGAGTCATTGGCAGTGGAAATATCATTGATGTACAGGGAATCTAGCAGCGGACCAAGAACAATCCCCTGGGAGACCCCAGATTAAACTGACGCCCATACTGAAGATTCACCATTAACAACAACACGCTGTTTTCTGTAGCAAAGGAAGGAATCTATCCATTTGAGGGTCTTCGCTCCAATTCCATAACCAAATACTTTGGATTTAAGTAGTTCTATATATCTATCTTCTGATACTGCGTCGGTCACATTTGACCATTACCGCAGGTGTATATTACATACACTCCGGGTTTTGCAGGATGAAAGCCTACACAGTAATCATGTAATTATGGTAGTGATCTTTAACCTGTACATGGGATGGTTCTCAATGCACAGGGGGGCCTCCAGTTAACGTCCCGATCCGAAGGACGGTGCACTTTATGACATTCATCCCTGCAAATGATGCCAATGGAGCGTGTTCGGACACCGAAATTTTATCGCCGCTGCCGGGGATCGAACCCGGGACCTCTAGTATCAGAGGCAAGTGCACTAACCACTGAGCTATGACGCTCCTAGCTATCACGCTCCTAGTTCATGAGGAGGGGTGTCAAAAGCCTTCTCGAAGTCCAGAATAAATGTGTCAACCTGTCCCCCTTTGTCCAGGATTTTTGCCCAATCATTAATAGCCATGCACAATTGAGTTTCGCAACTATGCCTTTTCCTAAATGCATGTTGTCTGTCTGACAAAAGTTTAGGTTCATCCAAGTGGGCCATGATGTCCTCAGTATCTTAGCATGAATCTTATTTCTCCTCCGAATTTTCCTTCTTATTTCTGGTATGATCCAAGGAATTGAAGATACAGACCTGCTAGTTTTGGAGGGGATATGATTTTCGGATGAAGCTTGAATGAAAGACTTTATCAAATCAAAGTTCTTCTGGACAGACAGAGCGTCTGAATGACCATTAAAGTATTTCTCTCTTGCAAATTTCAGGGCATCCTTCCTCATAGTTTCATAGTCACCCTTTTGATATAAGTACACCTTTCTACGAGGTTCCTTTATAGGTGGTATGAAGATTTTCAAAAATCCAGAGACAATATCGTGACACTTAGTTTGTCCGGGGATTGAATATCCCCAAACTGTCCTGGCAAAGTTGTAAGAATCAAATCCAAAGTGTTTCTATCTCGAGTAGGGAAGTCAACAACCTGTTCCAAGCCATGATCATTCATGATGTCAACCAACACCTGTCCTTCTGACGGACTCAGCATCGTGCCTTGTTTGCTGAGCCTATCTGGCCAAACGATCTCTCTGAAGTTGAAGTCACAAGGATAAAAAGGATAGTAGGATAGTCCAACACTCTATTTACAAGATAAGAACGTTTTGCAAAAATTCGTGTAAGAAACACCATAACAGTCTCATATGTAATACAGTTCTAAAATAAAAGTGAAGGCAATGATCAGGAATCGATACAATTAACCCACAGCCCCCAGCAGTGACACCAAAGGGAAAGAAACACAAACATGCAACATCTAGACCTTTATGGAAGCATCAATAGCGGAAGGCCAAAAGGACAGTTACTTTCTCACAAAATGGCCAACTGGCCATCCAAAACAAAATAATATAAGCGAAACACACACTCAAAGACAAATCACAAAAAAAATTAAACCGGGACAGAAGAACCGCCTTGAAACGGTCAGTGAATCGAATTCCACTTGGCGTGGGGCGGGGGAGGTGTTGGTGTGTGTGTACGTGTGTGTGTGTGTGTGGGGGGGGGGCTTAAATCGATTTTACGCAGCTGTAATTGTCGCCCTTACCTCCGTCCGATTTAGAAACAATTTGTTCAGTCTGCATGAATGCCTCCTAACTCTTTGGCCCCCGCCTATATGGGCTTGAAGAAATATATGGGCTGCATGATGCTTCCACGCAGAGCTGTATCCGGCCCGCACACTAGTACTGGTAAACAGCTTAGAGGATCTAAGCCTGTCCAGGAACCGCGTTGCGAGGCGGACCGTCCGTGCTAATAAACCCTATTGGTTTCATTGGGCGACAGGGCTTGAGATGTCATTTCATCTTAATGTCGGGTAAAAGTCCCAAAAAATTGGAAGCAACGTCTCTAAAATGACCTTTACAGTGTTGACGGGGACGTTAAACCTCAAATCAAACATAAGCAAACAAAGCCTCCTAACTCGCTCAACTAAAAGTCACTTTTGGAGCCCTGGGTTATCCGCTATGTTGCGGCATGGGAAACGCTCAGGACGCTCTCTGAGAAAGAGTGTCAGTCTTTTATATCGTTCACAATGCAAGGCGTGACAAAGTCGTCTGCTATGGAATTCTAGTCTCTCCAGTTTATACATGACGAAATGACCCACGGACGAAACGACTCTCGGGCGAAACGACCCGAGACCGTCCGGATACCGGTCAATTGACTTTCTATACCGCTGATTATCCATTCGACTTGAACCCGGCATCTACTTTCGGTTTACTAACACATGGCAGGCTGTCAAAGATATGCTCAAAACATTCCCCTACTCTGTACATGCTGAGAGAATTCCCATCTAGAGCTCGCTGCGTCAATCGGGATAAGATTCGACCAGGCAACCATGGCCAATATACCTCAGTTGCATGTTAAAATTGTACCATGGATGAGCAGGTTTCTTATCAAATTTTTTCTTTCTTTATTTTCACTATTTCACGCTCATCATTTCAGAATTGTTACTGGTGATGCGTCAAATGACACTCGTACACCAGGACCTTGCAATTAGCAACATCACCACTGTGTTCTGTGCTAGCAGGCTAATTGAGCTAGGGACTAACTTCACTTTTCACAGGTCCTGGTGAATGAATGTCATTTGATGAGTCACCAGTAATGATTCAGAGGCTGCTGCCCTGGCATCACGAAAACATGTCTGTGTAATTTTACCCCCCCCCCCCCCCCCCCCTTAACCCCTATCTTTCTATATACTGATACTGTGTTGGTCACATTTGACCATTTCCGCAGGTGTACATCATTACATACACTTTTATATAGTAAAACTGGGGTTTACAAGGGTGTGTATGCATTATTTTTCTTATTTCTGCTCAAAAACAGATTGTGGGTACTCATAAAAACCGCCTCACCGAGGCGGTTTTAACGAGTACCCACAATCTATGCTTAGAGCAGAAATATGAAAAACATTGTTTTTTTATCAGAAAATTTTCATTTTTTTGGTTGTTCACTTTTCCAATATATTTGAATAGGTGTGTTTACGTAATGGAATTTTTTGGACTGCCCCAGAAAAATGGCATCAAACCAGGAGACCCATATATATTGCAGAGCGAATTTACAAATTTTACAATCTGTCCGCAACTTCATCAGTACATAGGAATGGCTGGCAGAGAATCAGAATTGTTACTGGTGACACGTCAAATGACATTCTTACACCAGGAAACTCTTCAGTCAACCATTAACAGATATCTAAAGTGCCATCTAGTGCCAAATAATGGAGGTACTGGCCTCGATCTTTGTCATTAGCAGCTTACCATTTTTCGGTTATAGTGACTCCATTATCCGAATTTTCTCTGAAAAAATAACATTGAACCAATTCTAGCCCTGATTATGTTCCAGGCCCACACCTCTGATCCCATCGTAGACATTTCTCTCGGTCTTTGCATACATTTGTTAATTGAATGCCTAAGATTGAATATGCTTTATTTTAGTTTAACAACATCCTGCACACTAACAAAAAGCAACTAAGTCTTACACTGTAAAAATGAAAACTAAGCGTGTTCCAGTAATATCTACTGTGTTTCAGTGTGTTCCAGTATTTCTATGTAGCCCTCGAAAACATAGGTTGTGAGTGCTCATTAGAACCTCCTTATTAAGGCAGTTCTAAGCAGAAATGAGAAAACTAGCTCAAATATTCACCAGAAAAAGGTCTTTATAGAGACACAAAAGAGGTATCATCCCACAATGATGTGTATCCAAACAGGCTAGCTGTCTTTAAGTTAACCCTTATTCTGCTGAATAATTTAATTAGCCACACCCGATTCCTGACTATAAGCCAATCAGATTATATGATTTAATGTTTTAGTTCAATTTCACAAACTGAATGACAAACAGTGTAGATCCTGATCAGATGGCTTCCTCAGCTGCAACTTATATGTTTGAAGCATTGGCATGTTTGTTTGTTTGTTTGATTTGAGGTTTAACATCCCCGTCAACACTGTATAGGTCATTTTGGAGATGTTGCTTCCAATTTGGTGGCACTTTTACCGGACACTGCAATGAAATGACATCTCAGTCCCTACCACCCAAACAAACCAAAAGGGTTAATATGTAGGGATGGTGCGACTCGCACCACTTTGCCTGGGCAGACTTGGACCCTAAGCGAGCGGTTTATCAGTACTCGTGTGCGGCCGGTTTCAGCTCTGCGTGCAAGCATCATGCAGCCCGATCTGTTTCTTCAAGCACCAATGGGAAATGTCATTTTAGGTCCTCCAAAGATTTTTCTTTCTCACATAGGCATGTTTTCGTAATGGAACTCCAAACTAAACAGATAAAATAGCAGTTCAGTACCAATTCTTTTATAATGCTATTACTATTGGGAGTCAAACAAAATATTTTGCTTTTAGGTATGAAGTACGTCGAGTATATGAGGAGCTTTACAGTGATGATATTCTGCAACAGAAACATGCTTTGGGAAGGATTGATGTTTGGAAGTGCAGGTAAGTCTAATACTGTATTTGAGTGCATTTGTTAGGCGTCAATGCAGACCACTTTGTATGACAGTAAAAGGAGGGAGATGCATTGCGAAAATCTAGCTCATCACTGGATGTTTTTCAACACTCCTTGGTTGTAAACAAGCATTTGATAGGAATAGTGAGACAATTAGCACATCATGTTAATAAGTCTCTGTAATGCACACCCCTCTAAACCCCATTTTAGAGAGAAAAGTGGGGTTTCCAGGCTATACATTATTTTGCATATTTTTTAGCTCCAAAACATAGATTGTTGGTACTTGTTAGAACCGCCTCATTGAGGCGGTTCTAACGAGCACCAACAATCTATATTTAGACTGAACATAAGAAAAATATTGAACATTTTCACCTGAAAAATGGTAGTTCTTGAGATAGGGAAGACACCATTGTTCTGCACCGAATGGTTATTGTAATGGATGATAATTGAATTAAGTTAATTTTACATGAGCCCCCTCACAAGAAAACCAGTCCCATGTGTTTGCAAAATTACCCTGCACGGCTACACAGACTAACAAAGAGTATTGAAATACCTGGGCAACAAATACTAAGAAAGTGGTCAGACTGCACACATGTGCCAGATGGTCTGCGCCAGTATTTTATTTTGCAAATTGCAGGTTTTCTCATGTTGTGACTCGTATAGTTCAGTCTCTATAATCCCTTATCCCACTGAATAATTAATTTAGCCACACCCATTTCTGATTATGAACCAATCAGGTTACTTTATGTAATTCATTCATACAAATCCATGAAATGAGCGTCAAACAGTGTAGATACTGATCAGATGGCTTCTTCAAACAGTATAGATCCTAATCAGATGGGGGAAGCCATCTGATCTGGATCTACACTGTTTCTAAAAGAAAGTGGCGTTGTGTTCAGTGGGATAAGGGTTAAGCAAGCACCTTTAAAGTACTTTATCATATGACGTCGCGTCTGAGAGTGTAATAACGCCATGTAATATTTTCAATAATCCACTACTGGATTAAATATGCAAATCAGCTAGATATGTCCCGTAACGTTACATGTACGAGGTCCTTAACGACGTAGCGTTTACTAATGGCGGACTATTGATATTTTTGTACACAATCGTGAATTAAATGCGTTTTAAATGTCATATGATAAATAGAATCTTGCATTCGTGCTCATGTATTATTGAATTTATTAAACTCGTTGAGGAAAAGAGATAAAATGCTTGGCAAAGCCTCACATTTTATCCCTTTTCCTCATCTCGTTTAATAAATTCAATAATACATGAACGCTCATGTAAGATCCTCTATATAATCAAAATATCTTGTTCAATCCTTGTCATGCTGAATAAAAAATTTGCCACATCTATTTCTGACTCTCACTCTCAGCCAAACAAATTGCTTGGTATAGTATATTCATTCAAATTTGCAAACTGTATGGCATACAGGGTAGATCCTGATCAGATGGCTTCTGAAGAAGCCATCTGTTCTGGATCTACACTGTTGTCAAAGGGAAGAGCTACAGACAAGTTTGAATGTGAACTAAATACAGACTTGCTGAAACAGGTTGCTTGCCTTAACCCTTATCATGCTGTTCACGACAGCCCCTATCTTTGCAAACAGTGTAGATCCAGATCAGATGACTTCTGAAGAAGCCATCTGATCAGGATCTACACTGTTTTGCATTCAGTTTATGAATTAGTAGCAATAAATAACATCAAGTAATTTGCTTGGTTGATAGACAGAAATGGGTGTGGCTTAGATGAATATTCAGCAAGATAAAGGTTAATAGCGGGTGCCACAATGACAGGTTTAACTGTACACCTTAACTTTCTGAAGAAATTGGAAGTGGCTTTACTGGTACATGTTTCTTGCCAATGGAATTACCATTGTTTAAAAGAATGATTGCTTCTCCAGTTGAGAGTAAAGTATTTTCAAGAACATGCAGAAGAAGAGAATTTGCTCCCTCTGGGAGCATATTCCTTCATTAAACAGTAAGTCGATCCGTACGAGAAAGACACTAGATTTAAGAAAACCTCTTGGAAGTGGCTCAGGTGGATGCACATCTCACAAGTGATAATTACATTGTGGGTTGGATCCCCTACTGAGTTGGCAACATTCAATTGTGGCAATTAATCACAAAATCTTCTTTGCTGTCCTTCTTATCCTTCTGCTGATTCAAGAAAGGCAGTTTTTAGGTTCTGGAGATAGAATGTGCACTGTAATGGTTAATCGCTTATCATATGGGCCCCGTCAAGCGATTTTGGTACATATCGCCTATGCGAGCAGTGAATCAAGAGGAACCTTCAGACAGAAAGCCATATCCCTGGCCCCTCTGAATGGCTGAGCATGCACAGTTAAAATTTGTCTTGACGGAATGCTCGAAGACACAAATTCGCTTGGCGGGGCTCAATTATAAGCTTGCATAGGTGAGGAAAACTGACATGCTTTACATGACTTAAATAGTTAAATAACAATGACTGGGCTGTTAAACTCCAATTCATTATTACACCACAACTCTGTTATAACTCTGTTCATTCTAACATGGTTTCAGATATAAAATGGTTTAAAGATGGATCCCAAAATAGAAAAATGACCATATATAATCTATACATTTTTGTTTGGGCATGACGTGGTTGTTTAACTAATACGGTTTCCCATTAATAGTGTTATAAAGAGGTTGTGGTGTACTTAACCCTTTTTGTACCAAATGGAACCTTCCTTATTGTATAAACCAAGAGTCCATTTCAAAATTTAGGGGGTGTCAGGTTAAATTTTCTTCAAAATTTATTTGGGAAATGGGGTTTCCGGTACAAAATAGGTTATAGGTGTATTCATGGATACACCTTCAGGGTAGGCAACTTCTTCAAGAATATTTTTGTCTCTCATATCAATATGTGTATATTAAAAAAGGCAAGAATTTGCTCCTTAGGAGTTGACCCCTTTCTCAGAAGGGTTCGGTTTATAGGAAAGCAAAGTGGAAGTTTCGGACTCAGTTGCCTCACTGATAAAATTATGAAGAAAAATGTTTCATGTTATCCATTCCCATAGCAACAGATAAGCTTGGTGTAAGATAAATTATCAGTTACCCCCTATATTGATTGCATTGTAACATCTTGACCTGATAAAGGTATGCTATCTCAGGACAAGTGAGCTTTATCAGGTCAACGTGACATTGCACTTCTATGAACTGGACTGCTGGAAAAAATGCAAAAATTGTGAGTGTACAACGGGATTAACTGATAAATAGAATACCAGATTCGTGTCATTTGATATCAAGTTTATCAGGCTCGGCTTTGAAAACGCATGTAGAATCGCTCGGCAAGCCTCGCGATTCTACAAGCGTTCTCGAAGCCTTGCCTGATAAACTTGATATCAAAAGACACAAACCTGGTAATCTCTATCTATCCTCCATTTATCACAAAATACCAACATTATCTGTTGCTGTGCATTCCTCTTATGTGGGTTGTATTTGTTTCTTATGTGCACAACTTCTTTATAACACTATTGTTGGTGTCCAAAGCCAAAACCAAGTTAATTAAACAACCGTGTTACATCCAAAGAAAAATGTGTACATTACACAGAAAAAATGACCATTGTTTGGTCACAACAAAATTTTTTTTGGTTATATAGAAAAATGACCATATATGGTCATTTTTCTATATTGTATAGACTACATGTATATAGAAAAATTACCATATAGAAAAATGACCATATATGGTCATTTTTCTATATTGTATAGACCACATGCATATAGAAAAATGACCAGACCATATATGGTCATTTTTCTATAGAAAAATGACCATATATGGTCATTTTTCTATATACATGTAGTCTATACATTTTTAGGGAACCATCTGAAGAGAAAGTAGGGTTTGTAAAGGAGAACATTGCTCCAAAACACAGAGTATGGGTAGCCAAAGGTGTTGTGTATCTTGTGTCACTAGAGTGTCCAACTGATATTGGCTTACACTTGGGCAAGGCCCGCAGTCCTCCCAGCAGGTACAGGTAGAAGGGGAAAGTTGATACAATATTTACACTTCCATTTACATGCATTTTCTTCTTTCTCCCATGTCCCCCTTTTCATGCCCTCTACTATCTCTATTCTCACTTTCGCTGGGAGACGACACAAAATGACCCACAAGGGACGACCTGTCATTAAACACAAACATATATAATCAATCAGTTACATAGAGTGTTGAAAATCCTGTTGTTAACTGTAAGTTAATTTTTTCTACAAACTTTGCTTTTGTCAGTTTAATGTATAATAACATATATATTATTTCTCAGACATCTTCACAAGCTACCACTAGCATTCGAGAGTACTGCAGCTTTAATACAGGCCAAGCTAGAACACCAGAGGGCAGGATCAGCAGTTAGTGATGACAGGCATTTACGCACTTTATACAGCATGGCAATTCTCAGGTAACTTCCCTGAACCCATTTAGTACCAGAAACCCCAAAATGGGTACCCTGGCAAACAGTGCAGGCCCCAATCAGACGCCGCAGAACGCGGCGTCTGATCAGGGCCTCCACTGTTTGCTAAAAGTTAAGCCAGTTTCCAAATAGATTTTGAAGAAAACACAAACTGACACCCCTAAATTTTGAAGTGGACTCCTGCTATATATAAAGAGGAAGATTCCATTTGGTACAAAAAGGGTTAAACTCCAAACAAACAGAGTGGCTACAAGTAAAAAAGTCTGCATTACGATAACACATCTGTGTAACACGGTGGATTCTTTATAACCTCCAAAATGGTAAATTTTCTGATTAAAATTTGCGATAATTGTCTGATTCATACTTCAAACATAGGTCATGGGTGCTTGTTAGAACCGCCTCATTGAGGCGGTTCTAACAAGTACCCACAACCCATATATCTTGGAACAGAAATAAGAAAAATAATGTATGCCCCATAAACCTCAGTTTTCTCTATTTAAAGTGGGGTTTAGTGGGTGTTCATTTCATGGACTTGTTCATATGAGGGGAAGACAAAACTCAACGAGTCCATGGGCAGCAAAATAGGGCACAGTAAAGGTCAGGACCAGTTGTTCAAAGCATCTTTAGCTCAACAAGTTCGCTAGTGGTCAAAATGTCATCTGTTCTAGAAGCAAGATACTGAATATTTTGACAATTTTTGCTGAAAAAATATGAGTAGCTTTTGCATTTGCAAAAGCTACTCACATTTTATCAGCAAAATACTTACATATTAGCACCATTATATGATCAAAGTTTTAACAATATGTTAACTCACGACATTGTTTCTTTTGAACAACTACACCCAGGGCTGGATTGTTCTTTCTTGCATACCAGACAAGGAAATCCGTGATTTTATCCTGGGATAGAAATTTATGTTCTGACCCTGGTGTTCCGACCCCAAATCGAATATAATCGCGTGTTTGATAAATGCACTGGTTGATTACAACCTCATGCGCCGCATCGTCATGTGTGACGTCACTAAACATTCCTGTCGTGTCTTCACAAAATGGCAGATGTCGGTAAGTGACAGCAGCATTAAAAATTCGCAATAGAAATGGAAGGTATGCAAGAAAAAGAATCCAATATGGGTGTGAGGGGTGGATAGAAAAATCTGTCCCTCGGGATCACTGTCCGGCATCACTCGGCAAGCCTCGTGATGCCGGAAAGTGTCTCTCGGGACGGATTTTTCAATCCACCCCTCACACCCATATAAGATTCTTATATTCTTGAAAGTCACTCACCCTTACTACATAATTTATTTTGTCACACCTGTTTATAGCATGATGCTGTATAGGAGTAATGTTTTCAGTCCATTTGTTCATCCATTTGTCTGTTTATCAATCTGCCAACATTTGTGTAAACCTTTGCGTCGACCCAAATGTTCAAGTCTGTGCAGGTCCAATGTAGCCTTTGTCGGAATTCTTGCCATTTTAGATGCAAAACAGGTGGTTGGGTGATGCAAAGGTGATGTGTATCTTGCGTCACTGGGCGTCCAGCTGATACTGGCTTACAGTTTGGCAAGGCCTGCTGTCCTTGCAGCAGGTACGGGGGAATTTTGTTATTTCTTTTGTTTCTACACTTCCGTTCATTTTCCTCTTTCTCCATTGTCCCTCACTTTCATCTCCTCTACTATCTCTTTTCTTTCTTTCTCTGGGAGATGACAAAAAATGACCCACAAGGCTTGATGTGTCGTTAATCCCCAAACAAACATTTTAGATGCAAAAAAAAAATAAAAAGAACAACTGCTCTTAAATGCACTTGCCAGTTCAAGCAGGCAAGTGGAATTTGACAGCTGTGAGGATCCAATGTTCTGACCTCATATTTTTCAGGCATTTGCAGGATTTCAGGCTTTCAGAGCTTGAATTTTTTCTTGATTTCAGGCTTTTAGATTTTGATTCCATTTTAAATCCATTTAAAATGACTATTGAAATTTAATTTATTTAGCCACATCCATTTCTGACAATCAACCAATCAAATTACTTGATATACCTAATATATTCATTCAGTTTACAAACTGAATAACAAACAGTGTAGATCCTGATCAGATGGCTTCTGAAGAAGCCATCTGATCTGGATTTACATTGTTTGCAAAGGTAAAGGTTGTCGTGTTTGGCAGGATAAGGCTGCAAAATCGGGCCTTTCAGGCATGGAAAAGCTTGGACAGTATGAGGCCTGAATTATGTTAGGCACACCTGTTTGAAAACAACTTTAGGCTGACAGCAAGGCACAGGTGTTCTGTTTTAGACTGATATTGCTCTTGTTCAATAAGCATTTGATTTGTATTTAGGCTAAAATTTGAACCAGCGCATGACAAAACCTACAATAAGACATATGCACCCAGCGAAGAATCAGATCAGCATGCACATGCATATAGTCTAACCAGAGACTTCTCATGCTGCATGAAGGAGCAATGGGCCCTTAGTTATCCTTAGAGCGCACAACGAATACTCTGATCAGACTGCGTGGATGTGTGCAGGCTGATCTGAGTCTTTGCTGGGCACACATGTCTTATTGTAGGTTTTGTCGTGTGCTGGCTCATTTATTGTTGCAGTTTTTAACCATTGGTTTATTTTCCAGGTTTGTGAATCATGTGACAGAAAAGGGGCAGGGGAAAGCTACTGCTCAACCTGTACATCTGCTGGCAGCACAGGTACTTATCAGTACAAATGAATCTTTTTACAGCCAATTTTGGTGAAACTGTAATGATGCTAAGAATTGGGACAGATAGGCCTAAGCAAACAGTGCAGTGTGATCAGGGTCTACACTGTTTGCCATTCTGATCAGGTTCTACACTGTTTGCCATTCCGTCTGCACCTTTTGGGCTCCTTGCTGGATCGTGAAACAAATTTGTTAAAATGTTTGGAGATTTTCAGCAAATTCTCAAAGTGTCCAAACTTTTTGGATTTTTACATTAAAAAGATATGAGAGGGTGAGTCAATTAAAATCCAGCCTTACTTATTTCTGGGTGAGATCAATCTCTTCTTTTTCAATGTAATTGCCCTCTAGAATGTTACACTTGGACAAACGCTGTTCCAGTGCCATCAGCCCATAACTGACGAAGCTAGCGTCCTTGTCTCTGACCCTCTACGCAGTTGCCACAACAACTTCTTTTTTAGTTTATACTAATTTATTTTAGTTTGATTGCGATGGAAGCTCCTAGCTAATTTAATCACTCTCGAACACTCATTCCGGATGTTTTCACACGCGTGGAAGAGAGGCAGTGACTATTACACCACTGCTACCCATTTACACCTGGGTGGAGTGGAACTTCTTTTTTGGAGAATGACCTCCACTGATATCCTTTTTATGTTCCCAGTAGCGATAGTGGGGACATATTGTTTTTGCCCTGTCTTTTGGTTTGTTTGTTGGTTGGACAACTTTAACATTGGTCATAACTTTTATACTGTTTGAGATAGAGCTTTCATATTTGGCATGTAGGTTCCTTTTGACAATGGCTTCCCACTCATACAAAAAATTTATTTACCTGCGACCTAGACCCTGACTTGTCAAATTTGGGGATAGGAAATAGCTACTAGGAGCTAAGTACAGAGAATAGGTGGGGTGTCGTATAAGCTAGTACCCATTCTGCTCAACAGCTTCCAATGCAATTTTTCAAGTGTGGACTCTTGCATTGTCCTGCTGGAGCAGAATCCCTTTGGAGTGTTTATGTTGACATTTTTCATGGATCACAGTTCTCAGTTGGTCGATTTGCATAATACACACCTGTTATTGTACTTTTCTTTACTAGAAAGTCCCAACATAATAACGCCTTTTGCATCCCAAAATACAGTTGCATCACCTTGCCAGCAGAGGGTTGCGTTTTGAACTTCTTTGGTCTCAGAGACCCAGCCCTACCCTGGCGAATTTGAGTTTTATTCTGTGGCTGATAATAATGGACCCAGGTCTCATCTTCAGTCACCAGACATGAAAGGAAATCATCTTCCTTTGACCTAAACTGATTCTACTGATGCTCTGGTTGCCATTTACTCGTCGCTGAGGAATTTTGGGATCCAATGGGCTGTTAGCTTGCTCAAACCGAAGCGATCATGTAAAGTTGTTGAAACGCTAATGCATTCACTATTTCTTCCACTTTAATTCACCTATCAGAGTACACCAGATCCAATACTTTGTTATACATTTCTTCGTCAGTGGCATCTGATTGGCATCCAGACTTGGTTTCGTCTTCTAAAGACGTTTGGATCCCCCAACTCAGAATTTAACTTATGCATATGATGGTGCAGAAGACCCATAAACATTGGTAAACTCACAATGTATTTCCTGACCTGTTTTCTCTTTCAAATACAAGTACGGAATTGCAGCATGATACTCAACTTCTGACGAAAAGCTTGCTTTTGCATCGCTAGCCATGTTTGATGTTCAATATCTTATGAGTGAATGAAAGATAAGGGTGCAATTTTGCACTCATGCCTAAAACATGTATTGAAACAAGGCATGAAAATCTTGGTTGTTTCGGTCAATTGGAATCTGTACATTGTTGTATGTGATTGGTCATTTTTCTATATAATCTGTTCATTTTTCGGAATCCATGTTTAAACTGTGTTATATCCAAAACCATGTTATAATAAACAGTGTATTTCTACTAGATATGACATGGTTTTGGATAAACATTATCTTCCAAACATAAGTCCTGGTAAACTGCTTAGAAGGTCTAAGCTTGCCGAGAACCTGTGCTGGGAGTCTAACCGACCCTGCATATAAACCCCAATAGTTTCTTTGGGCAGTAGGACTTGCTATGTCATTTCATCTCAGTGTTGAGTAGAAGACCCACAAAATTGGAACCAGTTCTTGAGTCCATAGGGAATTTCTCCAAATATGATATAGGGAAAATGTAGGGAGATTTTCTTTTATCTTGCAAATGTATGCTGTGTATACTCGATGAGGCGATTCTAAAGAGTACACACAATATACAGATATAATATAGAACACCGAAAAGACATTTCACAATTATCTCCTTTATACCTCCAGGTAACCATCTGTGGCTCGAACTACTGCTGTCATGGTCCCAAAGGCTTTCAAGCCACTGAAGTTCGACTGTAGCATTATTATTGTTTCCCGTCACCAAAATATTTTTTTCCTATACACAAGTACATGTTATCTATTACAGATGTAGCACAGTCTTATTTTAGTACGCTATTCAGACTTTCGGATGAGTCTTTAAACTGAGGTCCCGTCTCCGTATGACCTTAGCTTTTGGTGGGACCTAAAACTCAAACACTTACTCTTAGTACACTATTTTGCATGATTGTTTGTTTGTGTTGAACTTTTACTTCTCTGTCAACTGTTAACACTATTTTGGACATTTTAGAGATTTTGCTTCTGATTTTGTGGGACTTTTACCTGACATGGAGTTGAAATAACATCTCAAGCCCTACCGCCCAAAGAAACTGCTAAGATTTAAGGGATAGTCCTACTTGCACCACTTTTCCTGGACAGACTTAGACCTTCTAAGCTGTTTACCAGCACTCAAATGTTTGGTCGGTTTTAGCTCTGTGCAAAAGCACTATGCAGCCCAATCTATTTCTCCAAACCCTGTTGAGGTTGGGAGGCGAGTATTTTGTATGACTTCCCACACATTACAAAAATACATTGTAGACTTTACCACAGAAAAAAATGAAAATTTTAAATTGAAAAATTGTGATAGTTTCTTATTTCTGCTCTAAAGTATAGATTATGGGTACTCATTAGAACAGCTTGCTCTAAAATATAAATTGAGGGTACTTGTTAGAACCACCTGTACGAGTACCCTCAATCAACATTTCAGAGCAGACATAAGAAAAATAAGGTTTGCACCTGTAAAACAACAGTTTTCTACATAAATGTGGGATGCAAGGGGGTCATAATTATATACCGGTAGGCATGTTTTCATGATGAATAGTGTTATTAAGGGCATATGCTACGAAATACTTCCTACATTGAAATCTGTTTAAAAGTCTGTATATGTTCAGTATCATATACTGGCTCACCTCATTTGAAATAAAAAAACATATGTCACCGTGCTGAATCTTAAGTAATCTGAACAAGAAGGAGGTCACCCCAAACTGTTTTCCAAGAAATCTCAGAAAACAACCATGTTAGTAAATACCATGTCAAAAATGACTTTTGCCTGGCTTTTAAACATTTATTTCAGTAGGAATGATATAGTAAAAGATACTGCTGCCTATCTTTAGACTATTTTTCAAGCTCAGAAATTTTTTTTGCAAAACCAATTTTGTCATCAACCAAGATATCTTTAAAAATAATTCATTGTTTGCAATATTTTGTACCATACAGAAAAATGCTACATTGAAATTTTCATAAAACAAGGTTTTTGTCGCACCTGCTTTAGCAGGAAGACATAGGCGTGCAAGTTTCCGTCCGTCCGTCCGTCCGTCCGTTCGTTCGTCCATCCGTCCGTCCGTCAACATTTTACACTGGATGTCTTGTCATCGCAACTCCTCCTACACTTTTAGACCGATCATTTGGAAACTTTGCATATGCTTTCGCCATGGTATGAGGATGCGCATGTGGTTTGGACTTAATCTTCGAATCAATTTTTGTCACTTTTTCCATATTGTGAACTTAGTCATTTTTAGGTATGCGATACGTACCTCTTGTCATCGCAACTCCTCTTGCAGTTTTATACCGATCATTTTGAAACTTTGCATGTGCTTTCACCATGGTATGAGGATGTGCATGTGGTTTCGACATAATTTTCAGAGTATTTTTTTCCGCTTTTTGCACATTATGAACTTAGCCATTTTTAAGCTTCATTTGATATACGATAGGTACCTCTTGTCATCGCAACTCCTCCTACAGTTTCATACCGATTATTTTGAAACTTTGTGTGTGATTTTGCCATGCTATGAGGATGCGCATGTGGTTTGGACTTTATCTTCGGATAAATTTTTGTCACTTTTTCCACATTGTGAACTTAGTCATTTTTAACCTTCGATTGATATATGATAGGTACCTCTTGTCATCGCAACTCCTCTTGCAGTTTTATATCGATCATTTTGAAACTTTGCGTGTGCTTTTGCTATGGTATGAGGATGCGCATGTGGTTTGGACTTTATCGTCGGATCATTTTTTTTCACTTTTTCCACATTGTGAACTTAGTCATTTTTAACCTTCAAATAGATATATGATAGGTACCTCTTGTTATCGCAACTCCTCTTGCAGTTTTATACCGATCATTTTGAAACTTTGCGTGTGCTTTCGCCATGGTATGAGGTTGTGCATGTGATTTCGACATAATTCTCAGAATATTTTTTTTTCACTTTTGCACATTGTGAACTTAGCCAATTTTAAGCTTTAGTTGATATACAATAGGTACCTCTTGTCATCGCAACTTCTCTTACAGTTTTATATTGATCATTTTAAAACTTTGTGTGTGTTTTTACCTATGGTATGAGGATGTGCATGTGGTTTTGACTTTATCTTGGGATCAATTTTTATCACTTTTTCCACATTGTGAACTTAGTCAGTTTTTTACCTCACATATATAGGCTATGGATTCTTCTCAAAGCCCTATATTCATTTCTTCTGCCTTAAATAAACTTTTATTTTTTTGTGTGGGGCAGGTGGGGAGCAGGTGCGACATCAACTTCACCGAAGTTGAATTTCTGGTTTCTCTAGGGGATGATTTCAGAGAATAGAAAATCAAAAGAAAACTAGGGGTCACCGTGTTAATTTCTGTTTTATTAAACAAACCGTTTCCCTACCCCCAGATGAAATACATGGTAAAAAAATATATATAAATTCTATGAAAAGATGGCGAATCATTGACAGATGACTTAGATTTTACTTATAAATAGTAGCTGGCCATAATATGCATTGCAACATATCGTTTAAGTAAGTCCGTAACCATTTAGGTTGATCTGATCTTGAGTAATTGCGAAAAAAATAAAAGGGGGTCTTTCAAGGTATAGGAAATTTGCATTGGTTTCTGCCCACGCTTGGATTTTGATGAAATTATGCACAATAATTGCCTTGGGTATAACCATTATAATTACGATGCATTTACTTTTAAATTGTATTTCCGTAGTAAATTTATTACATATTTTATGAAGTCACTATCACAACAGAGAGTACTCTCATATAAACTTGTCTACAGTATTTAGAGTTTCATATATCTAATGCTGCTATGTTTTATGAATCAAAGCCATAATTGGTGAGTAAGTTGATACTATAAATTACCTCATATGTCTAGTAATAGTGGCTTGGCATTCAGTTTTCTATGATGGTGTCCCCATATTTCAGCTCCTATTTTTGTATTCATTAAAAGTTTATATACATTTTTTACCATGTTCCAATTTTTGTCAAGACACCATTTTAGCATAAAAACTACCCACATATCTTAGGAACATGTTGATGAATTTTGATGGAAATTGAGGACCGGTAACATTGTGTTTTATCAGACTGAATACTGATAGTCCTGATTCAGCAAAATGTGAAATTATATGATTACCATGTTTTGGTCATGCTGTTTAATAATACTTTACTATTGCTTTCAGTTTTGGATGGCTATAGTATAGTATGGTTTGTGTAAGTAGTTCATACCATAATTATAAGTATTATTTCAAAACATCCATTTCGGAAAAGTTGCCCCCTATGGAACAAACTATTTTGTCTACAGAACTATACCGCAAAGGTTTTGATGACAAACGTCATCAAATGCACCCATGTAATCATGTGTACTGTTTTCTTTCTGTCTTTCTTGTCTAATTTGGTAATGGTGCTAAGGTGATGTTTAGATTTAACATTCAAATCAACAACATACCAGTCACTTTAGATGTTGCTTCAGATTTTGCGAGATTTGTTATCCGACTCGAGATAAATGACTCTCAAGTCAAACTGTTGTTTGTTTATTTAACCCTAACTGTCCATTGAAAAAGAAAGATTTACTCTAGGGAAAACCAATAACATTTGAGATTACATTTCCTGGACATTAAGTTTTCAGAATTTGAATCTGCATAGGCACTAGCCAATCTATCTTTTTTGTATAGCCCCTATGAACGAAATCAAACGGCTTCCTGAAGCT
The DNA here is from genome assembly GCA_963580285.1 of Lucinisca nassula. Classification (NCBI taxonomy): domain Eukaryota; kingdom Metazoa; phylum Mollusca; class Bivalvia; order Lucinida; family Lucinidae; genus Lucinisca; species Lucinisca nassula. Next base: position 120,165,622 of record OY757013.1, on the reverse strand, counting down.
GTATTCCAAAGCCATTTGAATTTGCTTTTAGAATTCATTAGAGATACATTACACAGAAATGTACTGGTAATTATTAATGAACCAAAAGCAAGCAAGAACAGTGCTTAAAAAACAAAACCAAAATAAAAAACAAAAAAAAAAAACAATGACCTTGCATTCAGCAGAAACATTCAATTACAATACCAATGCAGAAAAGAGACATATTTATGCATGTGTACTATAAGGAAGGAAACTGTTTCTCTCCCTGTCTAATAGCAAAATTTCTCTAGGTCATGGAACAGCTTTGTTTACACCAAATAGTCTGTGCCTCATCCATCAATGATATCTTTTGCAACAGAAACTCAATATCAGTGACATTTCGATTTTTGGAAATACTAACCAATAATAACTGTAACTTTTTTGTTAGGATAATAATCCAGCGTTCATAAAGACAGAGTATATCTAAGGCTTAATCTGGCCATGGATTTACCAACAGAACTTTTTTTACTAGTAACAACAAACCACAGACCATTGCGTCCTTGCATACCAGCTTGGTATGGAAATGAAAATAATGGATCTCCTTGCCTTACACCTATTTGAGTAGCATGACTTATGCAAAGTCATTAAATAAAGTTGCACATGTTCACAATAATTTTGCTGCTAATAAAAACAATATATGTTGTTAAGCCTAATTTGTTGATTAGAATACCTTTTGATTTAGTGTTTTACTATCTACTATTTTGGATAGATCATAATGTATAAATGAAAGGAAAATATCAGAAATTCATGATATTCTAATAGTTTCTAAGCTAGATCAGCTCAATATGTATTCATTTTGATTTGTATAATCTCATTTTTATCACGTAAGTGTTACGAATTGCCCTTTTGTAATGTTTTTGGATGATTTCAATAAAATAGTAAATTTTGCAGAAACGACTTTCATCCATTAAAGGTGTAAAACTACAGTGTTACCGGTTTCGGATTTTCATGAAATTTGGCATAGCTGAAGAAGATACATATGGCAAGTTTTCCTAGCAAAATGAAATCTTGACAAAGCCTAGAACATATTTGTCTTAGGGATTGAATTTTGTTATTTTTTTTTTAATTTTAATTAAAAAATGAGATTTTTGATAATTATTTTATCAGAAAATGTAAACTTTAATTAATTCAAAAGGTTTTTTAGTATCAAAGGAATGCCTATGGAGTTCTGCATTCAATCCAGTACACAGATCTTGAAACTAAATAAAACATAAGATTTAAGACGCACTTATTTAGAGACAGACACCAGCTAATAGAGGGAGTCAGTTAGAGTGGCCTCCTGAGTCCTATTTTGATTTATATAATTTATTAAATACATTTTTATAGGTTGTATATGCTGTGTTATTAATATACAAAGTTTAAAGAAAAAACATGCATGGGCACAAATGAAAGACCCCCTTTGCAAAAATCGCAATGTTACTGTTTTCATGAAGTTTATAGCGAAGCTGAACATGTTTAATAATGAAATGAACCCAAAACAATATCTGTTCCACAAATTTCAACCATTTCCTTACCCAAGAACGGTAAAATCTTGGCTCTAGCATAACTTTCATTTTTGATGATCGTACAAAAATGGCGAATTCGTAGCATTTGTCTTTAAGGGACTGTACTGTAGTATAGTATTTATGTGATACCTCTTTTTTATAACTGCCCATAGTGCTTCACCTTAACCTCTTCATAACACTGTTAATTATAACACTGTTTTGGATATAACACTATGTTCAAAGATGTTTCCCAGCCGAACAGACGAGTACTTGTCCCCAAGCCTGCCTAGGCAAAGTGGTGCGCTTCTGACCGTCCTTGCATGTAAACCACAGCAGTTTCTTTGGGTAGTACTTGGCTTGAGATGTCATTTCATCTTAATGTCGGGTGAAAGTCCCACAAAATTGGAAGCAACGTCTCCAAAATGACAAATGAGGGTACTTAAAATGTCAACTCAATCAAGCAACAGTGATGTATCCCAAAAATATATAGATCATATGACCTACAGAAAAAATGACCATATTATCTACATTCTATATAATCTTTACATATTTGTTTATATATAATGCCATTGTTTAACTAACATAGTTTTTGCTTTGGATGCCAACGAGGCTGTACTATTTATTATTTTTTGTAGGTTGGAGTTCCAGAATGGATTGTTGACCTTCGACATGAAGCTACCCATGGTTCCTTGCCATCACTGAGCATGCTTAGAGCTGCTGCTAACTGGGCTCTTCAGTGGCTGAAGGTAGTATTAGATCGCCTGTCAATTAGCGAATTGATGAGCTTTTGTGACCGCTTGATGTCCATCGTGCTTCATGCATTGTGTGTCTGTCAATAATTTACTTAAAAGAAGTCTCCTCCTAAACTGGTGAACGTATTTTGAAATAATTTTACAGAAATGTTCCTTTGGTGTCCCTCTACTAAAATTGCCTAGATGGTTCCTGTCTGCTGAACAAGATGGCCACCAAAATTAATGCGTATGTCAAACTAAAGTTTCCTGGATGATCTTAACAAAGCCGAATTTTGTAAAAGGTTTGAAACTTTGCAGTATTAACATTAACGGTTTAAGAGGAAAGATACTTGAACTTTTAGCTTTCCTTGATACTCACCAACCACATATTGTGGCTATTCAGGAAACAAAGATTGACAGTTCAATTATGACTTCGGAGCTTTTCCCTGAAACTTGCGAATACAGTGTCTACAGAAAAGATAGAAACACTCATGGCGGCGGGGTGATGTTGCTCGTTCACAGAGATATCCCTCATATGCCATTCATGGAACTGGAAAACGATTCAGAATCTGTTTGGGTTAAGGTTTTTGCAAACAAAACTTCCCACTTTATTGCAAGTTGGTATCGACCACCTAACGACACTGTCGAAAACTTCCAGTTATTTAAAGGTCAGCTTGATCGCATTAAGTCTCAGAATAAGGGTAAAATAAAAATCAAAAATGAGTTCCTTTAAGAGCGATGAAAACATTCATAAGAAAGAAGATGGGTCATACTACGTAGTTTCGGCTAATAAAGCCTCATCAGTGACCCTGTAAAAACTTCCTGCAGTACATGTCTTAGGTGACTTCAACTTCAGAGAGATTGTTTGGCCAGATAGGCTCAGCAAACAAGGCACGATGCTGAGTCCGTCAGAGGGACAGGTGTTGGTCGACATCATGAATGATCATGGCTTGGAACAGGTTGTTGACTTCCCTACTCGAGATAGAAACACTTTGGATTTGATTCTTACAACTTTGCCAGGACAGTTTGGGGATATTCAATCCCCGGACAAACTAAGTGATCATGATATTGTCTCTGGATTTTTGAAAATCTTCATACCACCTATAAAGAAACCTCGTAGAAAGGTGTACTTATATCAAAAGGGTGACTATGAAACTATGAGGAAGGATGCCCTAAAATTTGCAAGAGAGAAATACTTTAATGGTCATTCAGACGCTCGGTCTGTCCAGGAGAACTTTGATTTGATAAAGTCTGTCATTCAAGCTTCGTCCGAAAATCATATCCCCTCCAAAACTAGCAGGTCTGTATCTTCAATTCCTTGGATCACACCAGAAATAAGAAGAAAAATTCGGAGGAGAAATAAGATTCATGCTAAGGCAAAAAAGTCGGGAAATGGTAAACTCAGAGCAAAATTTGAAAACTTGAGACGAGAAATTAAAAATGACATAAAAAATCAGCATGATCAGTATGTAAATAACTTGGTAGGTGATGTAAAGGCGAATCCCAGAGACTTCTACAGATATATCAATAGCCAGAAGAAAGATAGGCAAGGTATCCCACCCCTTAATAAAAGAGGAGGGAACGGGGTTGCTGAATCGGACTCTGAAAGGGCAGAGGAATTGGTTGGTCAATTCAATGATGCATTTAATAAAACTGAGTTCAACGAGGTTCCATTGACTGGAAGATTGGCCCCTTTCATGGAAAATATTGTTGTATCCTCTGTGGGAGTGATCAAGTTACTTAAAGGCTTGAACCCTTCTAAAGCTTTAGGGCCTGATGAGCTTCATCCTAGAGTCCTGAAGGAACTAGCAAACGAGTTAGGTCCAGTTTTTGCTCATCTTTTCCAACAATCTCTCGATACGGGTGAAATTCCCAAAGAATGGCTCCTAGCCAACATCTGTCCACTTTTCAAAAAAGGGGACAGGGCTCTTGCTCGTAATTATCGCCCGGTGTCACAGACCTGTGTTCTATGTAAATTGCTTGAACACATAGTCTGCTCAAACATCATGGCCCACTTGGATGAACATAAACTTTTGTCAGACAGACAACATGCATTTAGGAAAAGGCATAGTTGCGAAACACAGTTGAGCACGGTTATTAATGATTGGGCAAAAATCCTGGACAAAGGGGGGCAGGTGGACACATTTATTCTGGACTTTCAGAAGGCTTTTGACACCCCTCCTCATGAACTACTTAAATCCAAATTATTTGGTTATGGAATTGGTGGGAAGACTCTTAAATGGATAGATTCCTTCCTTTGCTACAGAAAACAACGTGTTGTTGTTAATGGTGAATCTTCAGTATGGGCGCCAGTTTTGTCTGGAGTCCCACAAGGGACTGTTCTTGGTCCTCTATTGTCCTCCCTGTACATCAATGATATTTCCACTGACATTGACTCAGAAATAAGACTGTTCGCAGATGACTGTGTTTGTTACCGGGAAATTAGAGATACAGATGACTCACTGAAACTTCAGGCTGACATAGATAGATTAGGATGTTGGGCCAGAAAATGGGGCATGAGATTTCAACCAGTTAAATGCAATATTATGCAGATAACAAGGAAGAGATCTAATAAAGTTGAGGCTTCTTACACCTTAGAGGGAACGGTCCTCGAAAATGTGAATTCCATTAAATACCTTGGTGTGACAATCACTCACGATTTGAGATGGAATACACACATTAGCAATATGTGTACAAAGGCGAATAGAACACTTGGTTTCCTGAGGCGAAATCTTCATCAGTGTCCTCAGTATGTGAAAGAGACAGCATACAGGGAACTTGTTCGCCCAATCTTGGTCTATGGTAGTTGCATCTGGGACCCAAGCGGAGTGGTCCTTAATGAAGAAATTGAAAAAGTTCAGAATAGAGCTGCTAGATTTGTAACTGGAAATTATTGCTTTGAAACTGGGAGCATGACTGGAATTCTAGGAAAATTAAGATGGGAGTCCCTCAAGAAAAGGAGAAGAGACAGTAGGCTCATACTCTTATACAAAGGTCTAAAGGGTGCTGCCAGCATTCCAACAGATGACCTTGTTCCCCCGGCTAGGCACTGTAGAAAACACCATTCAATGACGTTTCAGACCCTTACTGCAAGAACAGATATTTATAAAGAATCGTTTTTCCCCCGAACCATTAGAGATTGGAATGCCCTTCCCGATTCTATTATTTTGACGGCTGAAGGTGCTGAGGATTGTGTAGCTAAGTTTACATCTTTGGTTAGAGCTAGGGACTAACTTCCCATATCACAGGTCCTGGTGTATACATGAATGTCATTTGACTTGTCACCAGTAGCAATTCTGATTCTGATCTGATTCTGATTGAACAATTCTTTACATCAAACTACTTTTATCTCAATTTAATTATTGTTCCCTTAATGTTTGATATTAAAACAAAGATACCTGTATCTTATAAAACTATCTTCCATGCCTCTGTGAACAGTATTTTTCAGAGGAAAATTTGTGATAAGGGAAATAATGAATACCCATGAAAATCACACTTTCCTACATAAAATGGGGTTTACATGGGTATATGGTACACAGATTGTTTGATGCTCTGCATGCTTTGTATTTTTTTTCAGCAGACAACACTTTGATATTTTTTTTCTTTTTTTTTTTTTCCAGAAAAGAGGATTTGACCTTTGACAATTTGCATGAGTTGTCAAGTCCTATTTTCTAGGAAAATAAGAAAAAAATATCAACAATTTCTTGTCTGCCAAATTGTCCCAGAGAGAATGGAAAAGATCAATGTGATGGATAATGGGAGCTTGGTACAATATTAACCCTTTTTGTACCAAATGGAATCTTCCTCCTTATATATAGCAGGAGTCCATTTCAAAATTTAGGGGTGTCAGGTTGTATTTTCTTCAAAATCTATTTGGGAATTGGCTGAACATTTTGCAAACAGTGTATGCCCTGATCAGACACCGCATTCTGCAGCATCTGAGCTGGGCCTGCACTGTTTGCCCGGGTACCTGTTTTGGGGTTTCTGGCACAAAATGGGTTAAACTAGGAATTATTCAACTGAAATTGCCATAGTTATTCCTCACAGAAAAAGTCTGTGTAATGAACAGACTGGTTTATCTCTCTTTATACAGTGAAAAGAGTGGTTTTGGGGGTTATTCATTGTTGTTTTTGAATATAGACTTTGGGTATGCATTTGACCTGTAGAAGCAGTCACCAGTCTTATAAGCCACCACTTGAAAGTACCGGTATACAAGTTTTTCATTCTTGATGATGAAATAAAAGTCACATTGTTTAAAAATGAAATACAGTAAAACCTGTGTTAAAGGCCAGTTCTATTATGCAGTCACCTGTATTATTAGGTCAGTGTTTTTACCATTTGAAGCGTGATAGCTCAGTGGTTAATGCACTTGCCTCTGATGCTAGAGGCCCCCGGTTCGATCCCCGGAGGCGGTGATTATTTCGGTGTTCGAACACGCTCCATTGGCATCATTTGCAGGGATGAATGCCAAAAAGTGCACCGTCCTTCGGATCGGGACGTTAACTGGAGGCCCCCTGTGCAGGAAGAGTCATCTCCTGTGCAGCTTAAAGACCCCTACTGTAATTACATGATTACTGTGTATGCTTTCAACCCTGCAACCTCGAGTGTATGTAATGTACACTTGGGAGTAATGGTCAAATGTGACGGATCACTGTATATAGTAGAAAGCAAGAAAGAAAGAAAATAAGGAAAAATGAACCAGGATTAAGCAAGCACCTGTCTTAACTCATTTTGTACTGGAAAGCCCAAAAAGGATTATTGGCAAACAGTGTAGGCCACGATCAGATGCTGCAGAATGTGGCATCTGATCTGGGCCTACACTGTTTGCAAAAAGGTTCAGCCATTTTCCAAATAAATTTTGAAGGAAACACAATCTGACACCCCTAAATTTTGAAATGGACTCCTGCTATATATAAGGGGGCAGATTCCATTTGTTACAAAATGGGTTAAGTAAGGCTAATTGATCAATAAATTCCACAAAAATGATTATTTGATTTCTGGGTCTAGTTACATTTCCATACAGCATGTGAACAAGTGGGTGAAATGAAGACCCTCACACCTAAATCCCACTTAATATAGAGAAAACTGGGGTTTACGGAGTTGTACATTATTAGCTCACCTGGGCCGAAGGCTCCAGGGGAGCTTATAGTATAGTGGGTCCTCCGTCGTCCGTCCACACTTTTAAGCAGCTATATCTCTGTATCCTGCAGGCTGATCTCAATCATTTCTCACCTGTAGTATGCCTCTGGTGGGGCATTGATGACATAAACATTTTTTTGAAATCGCTCTAAAACTTTGGTTCCTATGGCAACCACAAGGTCCCATAGACTTACTATGGGAAAATGCTTGTCATCACCGTAGCGCCTTCAGTTTTGATTGGATCTTTCTGAAACTTATATGTAAGGTGACTGGGGTTAAAAACTCGGATGAGTTCGAAAACCGGCCAAGTCGGCCCATTTATCATAGAGTTACGTCCCTTTGATTGCTGAAAATGCCCATTTTGGACCTTGTCATCACCGTAGCCCCTTCAGTTTTGATCGGATCTTTCTGAAACTTATATGTTATGTGGCTGGGGATAAAACCTCGGATGAGTTTGAAAACCGGCCTAGTCCGCTGGTTTATCATAGAGTTACGTCCCTTTGATTGCTGAAAATGCCGTTTTTTGACCTTGTCATCACCGTAGCCCCTTCAGTTTTGATCGGATCTTTCTGAAACTTATATGTAAGGTGGCTGTGGATAAAATCTCGGATGAGTTCGAAAACCGACCAAGTCGGCCCTTTTATCGTAGAGTTACGTCCCTTTGATTGCTGAAAATGCTGATTTTTGACCTTGTCATCACTGTAGCCCTTTCAGTTTTGATCGAATCTTTCTGAAACTTATATGTAAAGTGGCTGGGGTGACCTTGTCATCACCGTAGCCCCTTCAGTTTTGATCGGATCTTTCTGAAACTTATATGTAAGGTGGCTGTGGATAAAATCTCGGATGAGTTCGAAAACCGACCAAGTCGGCCCTTTTATCGTAGAGTTACGTCCCTTTGATTGCTGAAAATGCTGATTTTTGACCTTGTCATCACTGTAGCCCTTTCAGTTTTGATCGAATCTTTCTGAAACTTATATGTAAAGTGGCTGGGGATAAAATCTCGGATGAGTTCGAAAACCAGTCAAGTTGGTCCATTTATCACAGAGTAACGTCCCTTTGATTGCTGAAAATGCCGATTTTTGATCTTGTCATCACCGTAGCCCTTTGAGTTTTGATCTGATCTTTCTGAAACTTATATGCAAGGTGGCTGGGGATAAAGCCTCGGATGAGTTCGCATACCGGCAAAGGTGGCCTATTTATCATAGAGTTAGGTCCCTTTGATTGCTGAAAATGTTGATTTTTGACCTTGTCAACACTGTAGCCCCTTCAGTTTTGATCGGATCTTTCTGAAACTTATATGTAAGGTGGCTGGGGATAAAACCTCTGATGCCTTCGAAAACTGGCTAAGTTGCCCCATTAACTATATAGTTATGTCCCTTTGATGGCTGAAAATGTCGATTTTTACCTTGTCATCACCATAGCCCCTTCAGTTTTGATCGAATCTTTCTGAAACCTATATGTAAGGTGACTGGAGATAAAACCTAGGATGAGTTTGAATATCGGCCAAGTTGGCCCATTTATCATTGATTTACGTCCCTTTGATTGCTGAAAATGCCAATTTTTGACCTTGTCATCAACATAGCCCCTTCAGTTTTGATCGGATCTTTCTGAAACTTATATGTAAGGTGGCTGTGGATAAAATCTTGGATGAGTTCGAAAACAGGCCAAGTCAGCCCATTTATCGTAGAGTTCTGTCCCTTTGATGGCTGAAAATGTTGATTTTTGACCTTGTCATTACCGTAGCCCCTTCAGTTTTGATCGGATTTTTCTGAAACTTATATGTAAGGTGGCTGGGGATGAAACCTCGGATGAGTTCGAAAACTGGACAAGTCGGCTCAGTTATTTTAGAGTAACATCCCTTTGATTGCTAAAAATGCCAAATTTTGACCTTGTCATCACCGTAGCCCCTTCAGTTTTGATCGGATCTTTCTGAAACTTATACGTGAGGTGGCTGGGAATAAAATCTTGGATGAGTTTGAATACTGGCCAAGTCTGATCGGATCTTTCTGAAACTTACATGTAAGGTGGCTGGGAATAAAACCTCAGGTGAGTTCAAATACCGGCCAAGTCGGCACATTTATCATAGAGTGACGTGCCTTTGATTGCTGAAAATGCCTATTTTCGACATTGTTATCACTGCTGCCCCTTTAGTTTTGAACGGATCTTCATGAAACTTACAAACAAGGAAGTCAGGCAGAAAGCTTGGAGGAGTTTGAAAACTCTTGTTTTTGAACTTGTCATCACCATAGCCACTTCAGTTTAGATCGGATCTTCTTAGCAAGTCAGGAATAAAAGCTTGAATGAGTTTGAAAACCGGTGAGGTCAGCCTGTTTATCATAGAGTTAAATTCTACTTGATTTTCAGAAAATGCTTACCCTGTCATCACCATGTCCTCCCATAAAGCCTTCAGTAAAGGTTGACACTTCCTTAAACTTTGAATCTGTTAGCTCAGGTGAGCGATACAGGACCAAGCTAGTCCTCTTGTTTTTCTTATTTCTGCTCCAAGACATAGGTTGTGGGTACGTGTTAGAATCGCCTCAGTGTGGCATTCTTTTAGCACCTACAATCTATGTTTAGGTTGTGGGTGTTCGTTAGAACCGCCTCAATGAGGCAATTCTAATGAGCACCCACAACCTATGTTTGCTGTATAAATAAGAAAAATGTCCTGGATTGTCATCAGAGAAGTAGCCGTTCTGGAAATAAAAAAAAAAATGCACTATGTTGCACGGGTGTGTTATCGTAATGTTTATTCTAAGTATTTGTTCACATCAACTTACCATGTTCATTCTAAAATTTTAACAAAGTATGTACATTTACAATTTTACCACTGAGAATTGTGTCTAAAAATAGCTGGATGATTGGCAAAGATTGTAGATCATGATGAGGTGCTGCTTTCTGTCTGCCAGAATACAGACAGCAAAGTATGACATATGGAAAAAGTCATGCTCAGACAGTAAGCTAGAAAGGTAACATTTAACCAAATTGTCAGTATTTACTACTTGATTATTGATCACAATTGGAGAACTGATAATTGATTATCTTTTCAGCTCAAAATTAGCCAGCCTTTGTCTTAAGTAACCGTATTTTGGCTTTCCTTCTGATGCTTGCTGAACCCTTATCCCGCTGATCCATGATAACCCCCACCTTTGCAAACAGTGTAGATCCAGATCAGATGAACAGGATCTACAATGTTTGTCATTCAGGTCGTGAATTAGAATGAATACATTATTTCAAGCAGTTTGATTGGTCGCTAGTCAGAAATGGGTGTGGCAAATTAATTTATTCATTGGTATAAGGGTTAATACAGGTATGACCTGTATCACTGGCTTTACTTATTTACTGTTGTTGGAAATTTTTAGTATGAGTTCTGGGAGGTACAGAAAGAGGGCTCATTCCGACAGGAGTTACGACATACTACAGACACCAGCACCAAGCTAGATACACTTAGAGATCTACTGGTGGACTATCAGCAGAGGAGGTTTAAGGTGAGAACTAACCCTTTTTGTACCAGATGGTATCATCCTCCTTATACATATATATGGCAGGAGTCCATTATAAAATTTAGGGATGTCTGGTTGTGTTTTCTTCAAAATTTATTTGGAAAATGAGTGAACTTTTAGCAAACAGTGGAGGCTCTGAGGCGTCTGATCTGGGCCCGCACTGTTTGCCAGGGTACCCGTTTTGGGGTTTCTGGTACAAAATGGTTTAAGTAGTGATCTCAAAACACCACACACCTGACCTTTTTATCCCCTAGAGAGGGAGAGCAGTAGTATTATCTAGGGGGCCAGGGGATACACAGCTGACTCACTCATGGAACATTCACCAATCAGGACTAGTAGACAACATGTTAAAATACTTTTATTTATAATTAATCAGAGATTTTGTTTGTACAAAGGTTTAACATCCCTGTCAACACTATATAGGTCATTTTGAAGACGTTACTTTCAATTTTGTGGGACTTTTACCTGACATTGAGATGAAATGACATCTCAATCCCTGCTGCCCAATGAAACCAATAGGGTGCGACTCGCAGCACTTTGCCTGGACAGGCTTAGACTTTCTAAGCAGTTTACCAGTACTCAGGTGTGGCCGGTTTCAGCTCTGCGTGGAAGCATCATCCAGCCCAATCCATTTTTACCAAGCCCCAATGGGTGGGGACCAATTTATCTGAGATAATAGGGCTTGACATTAGATGCGAATTGTCTGAAGTTAGGTAGTTATCTGCCCTAGAAATTTCCTTGACACTTCAAAGGTAAAGAGATGTAAAAGTTCAAGCTTTACTGAATCAGAATATTGTATTTACTCTAAATATACGGACACCTCTAATCCTTGCTGTACTTGTTCTAAAACATGTAGGGTTACAGCGTCCCTTAAACATGGGGACCGGAGGACAGAGGGTGAATCTCCGACAGGTGAACGGCCAAGTGTCTGCCTCAATAGCGCAGTAGTTAACGCGTTAGACTGATGATCGAGAGGTTGTGCGTTCAAATCCGGCCACCGGTATCCAGGTGTGTCCTTGGGCAAAACATGTAATGACACTGCCCCACTCCACCCAGGTGTAAATGGTTAGCAATGGTGTAAAAGCCACTGCCTCTGTCTTGCGTGCACGTGTAAACACCCGGAATGAGTGTTTGATAAGCTTGAAGCTTTCATCACAATCAAACTAAAATAATTAGTATAAACTAAGTGTAGAACAAATCACAAGGAAGATGTCATTTATTGCACATTAATTTAAACACTAACAGATTATTTTCTTCAATATTGTTTCACAGGGCTGATTCAAAGACAAAACATGACAAGAAAATTACGTATATACAAACAAATAAGAATTATCAACACAAAACAATGGGCCTCCGTGGCCTTGTGGTTAAGAGCGCTGACTCTTGATCATTAGGTCTTTTACCGCTGTGGTTCGAGCCTCGCTCAGGTCATATGTGAGACGCCAAGTTCTGCAACGGAAGGTCAGGTGGTTTTTCTCCGGGTACTCCCTTTTTTGCCCACCTGATCAACTATCGGATCTATATGAGTGAAATAATCTTGTAAGGGCCGTAAAACCAAAACAAAAAAAAAAAAAAATTATCAACACAAAACACACAAAAAAGGAACAAAGTTAGCTAGCTTTACAACTTTTCTGCAGTGTCCACTTTAGGTGGACCTAACTGTTCACAATTTTAATACACTGGATACGTTATCCTTAGAAGGCCCAATTCGTGTTTCTCTGTAACCACTAACGGTGGAACAGTTGTCTTGTAACTCTGTATTGTACAGTCCATGTGCGATAGAGAGATTTTACCATATAAATCCTAAGAATTTGGACACCTCAATCACGCAAGGAGTCCAAAAGGTGAAGACAGAATGGCAAACAGTGTAGACCCTGATCAGACTGCTCCTTCAGGAGCAGTCTGATCTGGGTCTGCACTGTTTCCTTAGGCCTGCCTGTCCCAATACTTAGGATAATTACGGTATTTGTCCCACATGGATTTATTTTTATTTCATTAATTTCAATGTTTGTTTCAGGATGTTGTGGAGGAAAACAGCAATACAAATATCACTGATATAATATCAGATCTTGACACAGTTTTCTTTGATTTGAGGTATGATTTAAGAAATAAATCTGCTCTATCAGTGATTTGTTGAGCAATAATTCACAGATTGGAGTTCAGTTGTAAAGTATTTAAAGCATGAGCATGTATAGTGAATGATTTACCAACTTACAACTGACTTTCAAACCGTGATTTATTTCTCAACAAATCACACACTGGAGCTGATCTATTTTGAATCTATTACACTAAAAATAAGAGGGTAAGTCAATAAGTAACCAGCTAATCCCATTTCCAATTGACAGAGACAACCAAGATTTTCATACCTTGTATCAATACATGTTTTAGGCATGAGGGAAAATTTATGCACATTTACCAAGTTATTCACTCATAAGATATTGAACATGCATGGGCGTACAGACCTGGTTTCATCTTCTAAAGACGTTCTACACATTTTATTTCCCTAACCCAGAATTTAACTTGTGCATATGATGGTGCAGAAGACCCATAAACATTGATCAACTTGCAATGTATTTCCTGACCTGTTTTCCCTTTCAAATACAAGTACTGACTTACAGCACGGTATTCAACTTTTGACAAATAGCTTGCTTTTGCATCACTAGCATGGCTTAATCATCTGCTGATGACAAACGATTATCATGTTACATGTATGTCAAGCTTTTTTGTCTCTGGATAATAATAATGATAATTATGATTAGGAATGTCATCTGCTGCTATGAATTGGTACTGTAAGGGTTAAGCTGAAGGTGACATTTAAACATTGCTTATGTCATCATCTCCATTACAGGTATAAATTTTATAGATTTGCAAGATTTTGACTTGCCTATATCAAATTTAGTCCCATTTAATCATTAAAGAAAAAACGGGCCTCATTGGCCTAGTGGATAAGAGAGTTGACTCTTAATCATTAGGTCTCTTATCATTGTTGGATATATCCTTGCTCCAGTCATATATGAGACACTGTGTTCTGCAATGAATGATCTGGGGCCAGTTGTTCAAAGCATTGTTAGCTTAACAAGCTTGTTAGTGGTCAAATTGTTCAAGCAAGTACAATATCTAAAATTTTGTTGTTTTTGCTGAAAAAAATGTGGGCAGAAGCTGCTCACATTTTTTCCAAGGTTGGCAAAAAAGCGGGAAATACTCGTATTTTCCTGGACGGCGGGAAATACAGGTAATTCCCGGGAAATACAGGGAATTCCCGGGAAATACTGGGAAATATATATTTACATAGGTGGTACCAACTGAGACGTTTTAATATACCCCAACTACCTAGCTATTTGACAGCAAAATTATTTCAAGTTCATGCAGGGCTTGAAAATTCCACTTGTCTGCTTGCAATGACAAAAAAAAAAAAAATGAAGGACGGGTAAAAAGTTTGTCTAGTCCTTACAACACTTACCAAAGTGTACATGCACTTACCGGTAGTCATGTAGGACAAGTGAAATTTTGAAGAATTTGCCAGCCCTTTTTATATTGAATAACTTGAAAGATCTATAGTCCCTTGTAGATTGTATATATATTGTCTTTTCAAACGTGATTCTAAAATATTAGTTTCTAACTTTCAGCTATTTCCCTTGACTTGTAAAAACATGTAATTTTAATACTTACTGGTAGGTGAATTGAAGAACCTTTTTTTGCTTTAATTAACTGTTCTTTTAATACCTATCTCAAACAAACAATTAAATTATCACACCTTTTAACATTTGGAGTATGGTTACTTGACAAACTTGCAAACAAACATTTTCTATTGTAAACATCCTTAACCCATTTGTACCGGAAACCCTTAAACAGTTCCCCTGCAGGCCCAGATCAGACACTGCAAAAAGTGGCATCTGATCAGGGCCTACACTATTTGCAAATCAATTTTGAAGAGAAAAACAGCCTGACACCCCTAAATTTTGAAATGGACTCCTGATATATACAAGGAGGAAGATTCCATTTGGTACAAAAAGGGTTAAAATTCAAACATCCAAATAGTTGTTGTAAATCTAAAAAAAAATTGAGCCTTGTGGTTTAGTGTTACACTAAAAAGCATACAAAACATGTAGTTCCAATGGCAAACTCTCTTAAAAAAAACTAAGTGATTCTGGATTGGGTCTGCACTGTTTACCCAGGCATGTCTGTCCCAATACTGAGATACTTATGGCATTTTATCTTCTTAAGCATATGAGTGATTTTAAATATCACTCTGCACCCTACATAACAATAGATCACTTTATATTTATGCTTGTGTTTGGTTGACTAAAACCAGACTTATGGCAAAGCATATTGCAAAATAGCCAACTGTTCTTTATTTCCATTAAATTACACAACTATTAATAGTGTTTTTCTATGAAATGGCTAAACAAAAATCATATTTCTCACTATTTCCCACTTTTGCTGAAATTTGGAGTATTTACCAGGACGGTAATTACCGGTAAATACCAGTGGGAATTCCCACCACCGGTATTTACCGACCAACCTTGTTTTTTTCAGCAAAAATATTAGCATATTTGCAAAAAAAAGATCAGAATTTTAACGATACGTTAACTAACTACCAGTACGTTAGTTTTGAACAACTGGCCCCCTGGTGTTTTTTCTCCTGATACTCCAGTTTTTGCCTATCATTAAGGAACGAGCTGCTGAATATAAGTGAAAAATTCTTTTAACTGGATAAAAAGTTTGATTCTCATTTACTTTAAGAGTGTTTCTCAGACTTGCTTCTAATCACCTTTCTTTTCAGAGGAGAAATTTATGACTGTTTGATAGAAGACGGTTATTTAATGTCCACTGAACAGCAGTTATCTTCATTAGGAATAGGTGTCAAAGGTTAGTGAACTTTTTGTCATATTCAACCTAGATTTTCTTTGTTTCTAGTCGGCAAGAAGAGTTTTTATCTATCTTCTGGGCTTAGCTAAACTGCAAATTATCCATTTGGTAATGCACATTTAGAGGT
This sequence comes from Lucinisca nassula, assembly GCA_963580285.1. Lineage (NCBI taxonomy): Eukaryota > Metazoa > Mollusca > Bivalvia > Lucinida > Lucinidae > Lucinisca > Lucinisca nassula. Next base: position 120,149,754 of record OY757013.1, on the reverse strand, counting down.
ATTTGGATGGTATTATATTACGAAAACACACCTATACAAATGCATTGTAAACTATACCACCGAAAAAAACGAACATTTTAAGATGAAAACATGATATTTTTCTTATTTCTGCTCAAAATATAGATTGTGGGTACTCGTTAGAATTGCCTCAATCCCAAAAATCTATCTTTTAGAGCAGAAATAAGAAAAATAAGGTTTACCCCTGTAAACCCCAGTTTTTCTATATAAAAGTGGGGTTCAAGGGGGTCAAAATTATATAGGCTTGTTTTCGTGATGTTACAGTCAAGAGGAAATAGAGGATCTTACACAAGTGGCATTACATATGAAATTTATGAAACAAGCCTTTGGCGAGTTTTATAAATTTCATGAAATGACCACGAGTGTAAGATTCTGTTTATCATATGACCACTATAAATTGGATTTTATCGCATTTAAAACTGACAATTTTTTTTTCATAAAAATGCATGGTTGACATGGACGTTGTCATGTCGTTACTTAATCCCGCCCAAGTGTTATTGCACGTGTGGTCATGCAATTTTTATTACGCGACATTATCCACTGCTTATCAACAACGTCATACGACTGGACCAGATACATGTAGGTATGCTATAAACATATTTTTATGCAAAATCAAACTAGACATTGGGTTCAAAGCAGAAACTGTGTTAGTAAAAAAATGTGTAATATCCAAAAAAGAAAAAGTGATCATTTATGGTTATTTTTGTATATAATCTATACATTTTTGGAATCCTACTTTATTAAAGTGTGCTATATCCAAAACCATGTTATAATGTGCAAATTTTCATAAAGAGGTTATGCTGTATATGGCAATTGAAACAGAATATGTTTTGAAATAAGCTCTATCTTACAAGAAATGGGTTAATCTAATGTCAAGCTAGTTATGTCTTGTTTGCCATTCTGACAGCACTTGCCACTGATTGAACTATTTTAATCCCGTTAACTATCCTTCTGTAATCTTAACCGACCTACACACAAGTGTTCAGTACATCTATTTGTCTGCATGTGTTTTTTTTTTTTACAGATTTACATAAAGATGAAAACATGATTATTCCTCAGAAAATAAGAAAATTCTGGAAACCGTTGGTGCGTCTGCTGAGTAAACATGACCTACTTTCTGGATTCCTGCTAAATTTGGCTTCTTGTATAACTAATGAACATAGTCTACGAAACTGGCAACTCTGTGCTTGGATTGTCAAACTTACACCAAAAGAAAAGGCTAAACAAGCATTCAGTGATAAAGATGAAGTCAGCATAAAGGATAGCCTTTCTTTTAGACGCTTGCTGAAAAAGTGTGCTTTGGTAGAAAGTCCATATACAGAAAGGCTAATAAAGCTGTGAGTATGTTTCTGCATTTTTGGGTGGATTATTATCCCCACGCTTTTCGAAGAAAAAGTGGGGATATTGTAATGGTCTTCGTCGTCCGTAAGTACGTCCGTATGTCCGTCTGTCCGTCTTACCGGATAACTTCTCCTAGACGGTTATAGATAGAAACTTTAAACTTTGGGAACTGATAGATCTTCGGTCTGGGGAGTGCATGACACTTTCTGAAGTTTTATCACACCCCTATGGGTGGGCCCAGGGGGTGGGGCCCGCGGGGGGCAAAAATAAAAATTTCCAGAACATGGTCGTGTAATAAATCAAAGCGAACGGCATGATGAGTAGAAAACATTACAACCAAAATTTGACCCTGGGGTCAATTTTGAGGTCACCAGAGGTCAAAAACTGATTTTGACCCCTTTACCGGATAACTCCTCCTAGACAGTTATAGATAGAAACTTGAAACTTTGGGAACTGATAGATCTTTGGTCTGGGGAGTGCATGACACTTTCGGAATTTTGATCACACCCCTACAGGTGGGCCCAGGGGGTGGAGCCCCGCAGTGGTCAAAAATAAAAATTTCCAGAACATGGTCATGTAATATTTCAAAGGGAACGGCATGATGAGTAGAAAACATTACAACCAAAATTTGACCTCTGGGGTCAATTTTGAGGTCACCAGAGGTCAAAAACTGATTTTGACCCCTTTACCGGATAACTCCTCCTAGACGGTTATAGATAGAAACTTGAAACTTTGGGAACTGATAGATCTTTGGTCTGGGGAGTGCATGACACTTTCGAAATTTTGATCACACCCCTACGGGTGGGCCCAGGGGGTGAGGCTCGCAGGGGTTAAAAATCAAAATTTCCAGAACATGGTCGTGTAATATATCAAAGCCAACGGCATGATGAGTAAAAAACATTACAACCAAAATTTGATCCCTGGGATCAATTTTGAGGTCACCAGAGGTCAAAAACTGATTTTGAGCCCTTTACACCATACATTACTGTTACCGGATAACTCCTCCTAGACCGTTATAGATAGAAACTTGAAACTTTGGGAACTGATCAAACTTTAGTCTGGGAAGTGCATAACACTTTCGGAATTTTGATCCTACCCCTGGGAGTGGGGCCAGGGGTTGGGCACCTTGGGGATAAAAAATCAAAGTTTTCAGAACATGGTCGTGTAGCATATTAAATCGAACGGCATGATGAGTAGAATACATCACAATCAAAATTTTACCCCTCGGATCAAACACCCCTAGGGGATGGCCCAGGGGGTGGGGCCCGCGGGGAAGCGTGGGGATATGCGATGGCTTGCCATCGACTGCGCGATTCTAGTTTGTCAATGGACTCAAAATTATTTACCATAATGATCCAAAGTATTGGATAAGCCTAAGCAAACAGTGCAGATGCAGATCAGACTGCAGGTCTACACAGTTTGCCTTTCAGGTGCAGTCTGATCTGGGTCAGCACTGTTTGCCATTCTGTCTGCACCTTTTGGACTCCTTACTTGATCTTGAAACAAACTTGTTAAACTTTTTGAAAATGTCAGCAAGTCCCTAAGATGTCCCAATGTTTAGGATTTTTAGCTCACCTGACTGAAGGTCTTGGTGAGCTTTTGTGACTGTGAGATGTCCGGCGTTGTCGTGCGTCGTTCGTCCTGTGTGCGTAAACTTTTCTTGTTAACACTCTAGATGCCACAGTTTTGATCCAATCATCATCAAACTTGGTCAGAATGATCATCATGGCAATATGTCGGTCAAGTTAGAACATGGGTCATGTCGGGTCAAAAAGTAGGTCACCAGGTCAAATCAAAGGAAAACCTTGTTAACACTCTAGAGGCCACAATTTTTGTCCAATCATCCTCAAACTTGCTCAGGATGATCATCTTGATAATATCTTGGTCAAGTTCGAATATGGGTCATGTCGGGTCAAAAAGTAGGACAGTAGGTCAAACCACAGAAAACCCTTTTTATCACTCTAGAGGCCACAGTTTTGGTCCAATCATCCTCAAACTTGCTCAGAATGAGCCTCCTGACAATATCTCGGTCAAGTTTGAATATGGGTCATGTCGGGTCAAAAAGTAGGTCAGTAGGTCAAATCATAGAAAAACCTTGTTAACACTCTAGAGGCCACAGTTTTGGTCCAGTCATCCTCAAACTTGCTCAGAATGATCATCCTGACAATATTTCGGTCAAGTTTGAATATTGGTCATTTCGGGTCAAAAAGTAGGTCAGTAGGTCAAACCACAGAAAAACCTTGTTAGCACTCTAGAGGCCACAATTTTGGTCCAATCATCCTCAAACTTGCTCAGGATGATCATCTTGATAATATCTTGGTCAAGTTCGAATATGGGTCATGTCGGGTCAAAAAGTAGGTCAGAAGGTCAAACCACAGAAAACCCTTGTTAGCACTCTAGAGGCCACAGTTTTGGTCCAATCATCCTCTAACTTGCCCAAAATGATTATCCTGACAATATCTCGGTCAAGTTCGAATATGGGTCATGTCGGGTCCAAACGTAGGTCAAATCATAGAAAAACCTTGTTAACACTCTAGAGGCCACAGTTTTGGTCCAATCTTCCTCAAACTTGGTCAGAATGTTCATCCTGACAATATCTCGGTCAATTTTGAATATGGGTCATTTCAGGTCAAAAAGTAGGTCAAACCACAGAAAAACCTTGTTAGCACTCTAAGGCCACAGTTTTGGTCCAATCATCCTCAAACTTGCTCAGAATGATCATCCTGACAATATCTCGGTCAAGTACCATTATGGGTCATGTCGGCCCCAAAAATAGGTCATTAGGTCAAATCATAGAAAAACCTTGTTAACACTCTAGAGGCCACAGTTTTGGTCAAATCATCCTCAAACTTGCTCAAAATGATCATCCTGACAATATCTCGGTCAAGTTCGAATATGTGTCATGTCGGGTCAAAAAGTAGGTCAGTAGGTCAAATCATAGAAAAACCTTGTTAACTCTCTAGAGGTCACAGTTTTGCTCAAATCATCATCAGACTTGCTCAGAATGATCATCTCTACAATATTTAGGTCAAATTCGAATAGGGGTCATGTGGGGTCAAAAGTAGGTCAAATCATAGAAAAATCTTGTTTACACTCTAGAGACTGCAATTTTAGTCAAATTATCATCAAATTTGCTCAGAATGATCATCTTGACAATATCTAGGTCAAATTCGAATATGGGTCATGTGGGGTCAAAAAGTAGGTCAGTAGGTTAAATCATAGAAAAACCTTGTTAACACTCTAGAGGCAACAGTTTTAGTCCAATCATCATCAAACTTGCTCAGAATTGTCCTCTTTTTGTAATATCTTGGTCAAGAGGGATATTTTATTTGACAGAAAATGCTGATAGCAAACAGTGCAGACCCTGATCAGATGCCACGTTCTGCGATGTCTGATCTGGGCCTATGCTGTTTGCCAGGCTACCCCTTCCGGGTTTTCCCGCCTTTTAGGGGTTATTATAACTTTAAACAAATATTCTGTATGATAATACAGTATCTCAAGCAATTCAGAGTTTCAGGGTGTTTGGATCATGGTCAAAGTTCTTTTGGTTATTTTTAGAAAAATTCGACCTACTTTTATTTCATAATTTCCCCACCATAAGCATGTTACAGATTAGAAATGATTGAAACCAACCTTCAGGCTGCAGAAATATAAATGCTGTCAGACATGAAGGGGCGGACCTTTCATCTCAATGTCGGATAGATGTCCCACAAAATTGGAAGCAACGTCTCCAAAATGACCTAAATAGTATAAACCTCAAATCAAACAAACAAAATTGGTCAAATCATACTTGAGACTGCATTTTTGGTTCAAGCTTCATGAAACTTGCCAAGAATGTTTGCCTTTATAACATCTTGAATATGTTTGAATATGGGACATGTGGGATTAAAAAAGTGATGAATAGACTCAGGTGAGCCATACAGGACCATCTGGTCCTCTTGTTACAATATACAGAAGCTCTTATAATGCTGATGTTCATGTGACTGACCAATAAAGGTAAACTGTGACATGTATGCAAAGTAAAAATAAACAGGTCGCAATGAATATAAAGGACCCTCAAATCCCAGAAAGTGTTTTCATTATTGAATTGGTTAACACTTATTATTTTAGTTCGATTGCAATGAAAGCTTCAAGCTTACATCAGGAAAAAAACGCCTTAATTATTTTGACCCCCTTGAACCCCACTTTTATATAGTAAAACTGGGGTTTACAGGGGTAATCCATATTTTCCTTATTTCTGCTCTAAAATATAGATTATGGGTACCCGTTATAACCGCCTCAATGAGGCGGTTCTAACGAGTACCCACAATCTATATTTTGAGCAGAAATAAGAAAAATATCACAATTTTTCATCTCAAAATTTTCATTTTTTCGGCGATAAAGGTTACAATGTATTGGTATAGGCATGTTTTTGTAATGTTTGAATCTCTCTCCAACACTCATTCCATATGTTATAACCGGCGCAAGAGAGAGGCAGTGACTTTTACACCACTGTTTCCCATTTACACCTGGGTGGAGTGGGGCAGTGGCATTACATGTCTTGCCCAAGGACACACCTCATCTCAGGCCGGATTCAAACCCACAACCGGGCTCCCGCCCATCGGGACTTGAAGAAATATATGGGTTGCATGGTGCTTCCATGCAGAGCTGAAATTAACCCGCACATGAGTACTGGTAAACAGCTTAGAGGATCTTAGCCTGGCCAGGCAACGCGGTGCGAGTGTCTGACCGCCCTTGCTTATAAACCCTATTGGTTTCATTTGGCGGCAGGGCTTGAGATGTCATTTCATCTCAATGTCGGGTAAAAATCCCATAAAATTGGAAGCAACGTCTCCAAAATGACCTTTACAGTGTTGACTGGGATGTTAAACCTCAAATCAAACAAAAACAACTCAAACCCCAAACCTCTTGATCATAAGTCGAACCTGCTAACCACAAGGCTGTGGTGAACACTTTTATTTGCTTAGTGTGGCATCTGATCTGGATCTACACTGTTTGCTTAAAGTATAGGAATTTAGGAATTTAAACTAAACAGTCTAATAAGTCCCTGTTCACGGCCCCCGCCGATAGGGGCTTGAAGAAATATATGGGCTGCATGATGCTTCCACGCAGAGCTGAATCCGGACCGCACACTAGTACTGGTAAACCGCTTAGAGGATCTAAGCCTGTCCAGGAAACGTAGTGCGAGGCGGACCGTCCATGCTTATAAACCCTATTGGTTTCATTAGGCGGCAGGGCTTGACATGTCATTTCATCTCTGTGTTGGGTATAAGTCCCACAAAATTGGAAGCAACGTCTCCAAAATGACCTTTACAGTGTTGACGGGGACGTTGAACCTAAAATCAAACAAAAACAAATCAAACCCACAACCTCTCGATCATAAGTCGAACCTGTTAACCACTGAGCTATCAAGGCTGTGGTGAACACTATTATTTGCTTAGTGGGGCATCTGATCTGGATCTACACTGTTTGCTTAAAGTATAGGAATTTTGGAATTTAAACTAAACAGTCTAATAAGTCCCTGTTCAGGACCATTTTCCCAACCTTCATTCAGATACATTTAACCCACCAGTACTGTCAATGCTTTGTTTGTTTCTATAGTTAATTGATATACAAATGTACAGATCGCCTCCAACCGGATCTAAGCCTGCCCAGGCAAAGTGGTGCGAGTCCATGCTTATAAAGCCTATTGGACGTTCAGCATTCTGCCGCATCTGATCTGGGCCTACACTGTTTGCCAAGCTACCCCATTACAGTAGGGCGGCATCTAAGGCCGTTGCTATGATTCTATTCGCAATCTGCTTATACGGTTGGGACTATATTTTGTAAAAAAAATAAGGAAAAAAAACACAAGAACTTCCTGTAATTTATAGGCCATGACATTTTGTTATGAGATGTATATTGGAGAAAAATGAAGGACAATTAATGAGAATGATCTTTTTTGAGTTCTATAGAAAAGGGTAGAGAGTGTGAAGGCTTAAACCGACTTAGCAGACGCCGCGAAACAATGGCCCCTCAATTTATTGACGTCAAAGTACTTTGATACACATGTTAGAAAAAAATGGCACAAAAAATGCTGGGGGTGGGAGGTGGGGGGGGGGTCATTATCTAATATGCTGTGCAGTCTGATGAGTTGAATTATTTTGGTAATCTAACCATACTTGGGGTGAGAGAGAGAGAGAGAGAGAGAGAGAGAGAGAGAGAGAGAGAGAGAGAGAGAGAGAGACCCAGCTAACAGAGCATGTCGGACCAACGTCGGGCCGACAGCGATATGACGTGCCTGTCCGGGCCCGACGTTGGTCCCCTTTTTTATGAGAGAGAGAGAGAGAGAGAGAGAGAGAGAGAGAGAGAGAGAGAGAGAGAGAGAGAGAGAGAGAATCAAAATGAAAATTTACAGATACGCATAAGGAATGCACCATGAACTGAAAGAAATGACGACGAGAGAGAGAGAGAGAGACCAATCTGTCAGTTAAAAAAAATCAGTAGTATGCGGACTTTGATTTAGTCGATAAGATTTACTGACGTCATTTAATATGACGTAATTTAATATGATTTCATCACACCAAACTGTCTACACAGCTGTGTCATGCTTGTGTAAATACACTATACATTCTGTGTATTGACAAAATTATTGATGTAAATTAAACAAACATGGTTGAAAGGTGGATTGTTCAGTGAAGAAGATGAGTATGATACCACAAGATTTGTATTCAACTCGCTTTTCATTCGTTGTTATCAAATACAGGGGAATTCTGTGAGTTTCACTTAAAACTTTTAGCCAAACCTGCCATTTTGGAAAGAAAAAAATGGTTTTGTACACACGTTTCGACCGGAAGTGGGTAGAAAAAAATGGCACAAAAAATGCTCCCTCGCCGATTTTGGCACAAATTTCAAGGTGAACAGATTAATATATGCCGGAATTGATGATATAGGTGAGAATAATCGCGAGGAATATTATAATAGTTTATTTTTGTTTTCCCGGATGGTACCAACATGGTTGGAAATTCGCCATTTTCAAACCCTTGGTCTGCCCACACCAAAATGCTAATTCAGGTTTTAGTCTTTATATTGAATACAGCAATATTTATATATATCGCTTTTATCTTTGGCAAAGCTAAAAAATTAACGACAGTCACGTAATTTGATGTGAAAATAGTTAGTCGAATGGGAGCATCAAAATCGGAAGTAGTCCCATCGAATCGACGCACGAGAATTTTGTTTTTAAATCTACCTATGCTGGCCACTCTGATGCCCTACTGTTAGGGGTTTCCTGCATGCAGTGGGTTAAATCCATACTCATTAAAGATTCTTATGAGATATATACGTAGACTGTTTTTTGTTTCTTTGATGCTTGCCACAGCTAACAAGCTAATGTTTTTATATTTTCTTTAGATTAACAGATAAAGTGGGTACTAAATTCCTCAGTGAAGAGAAGAAACAACTTCTTCAGAAAGTCAGTAGTTTATACTACAACAGAGTCAATGGTGACACGGACATGGGGACTGGTTTTAAGACAATCAGAGGTATTGGTATATGCTAGTACGTTTTAATAGAATTATTGCTGGGATTGAAAAGAAAAGCCAGGTTGAATTAACAACCTCATCACGTGAACAAGTCCGTGAAATGAACACCCCCTTAAACCCCACTTTATATAGAGAAAACTGGGGTTTAAGGGGGTAAACCTTATTTTTCTTATTTTTACTCCAAGACATAGGTTGTGGGTACTCGTTAGAACCGCCTCAATGAGGCAGTTCTAACGAGCACCCACAACCTATGTCTGTGGTATTTATAAGAAAAATATCGCATATTTTAATCAGAAAAGTAGCCATTTTGGAGATATGAAAAAATGCACTATGGGGCACGGGCGCGTTATCGTAATGTTGTTTTCAAGCAATCATACACAATTAATATAGAAAAATGACTGTTTATGGGCTTTTTTCTCTATAATCTATCTCTTTTTTGTTTTGAAACAATATTTTGGGATCCATATTTAAAATGTTATATCCTATCACTTAAATAAAGATGATTATGCTGTTGATTGCAGTTACTCTTAAACAAGACTGTATCCTTAAATGGTTTGAAACTCAGTCAAATAAACAATTTGTTTACAGTATCTGAAATTAAAAACAATCAAATAATGATATGTTATCTAATGACATGGTTAGTTTTGAACAAAATGGACCCAAATCAATGTGAATAAATTTTTCTTGAAGGAGCCATAAATTGCAGTCACTAACCCCCACCCAGTTGTAAGGAATACTTTGTATCTTTGTGGACTAATGGGTAAAATCGCTGATTCTTAATCATTAGGTCTTCAACTGCAGTGGTTCATTCCTCGCTCTGGCCACATATGAGATGCCAATTTCTGCAAAAAGGTCAAGTGTTTTTTCCCAAGTAACTCCATATATTAACAATCAGCTCAAATATAGAGGATCTTACATGAGAGCTTGCCTCGCATTTTATCCTTTTTCCTAAACTCGTTTAATAAATTCAATAATACATGAGCACGAATGCAAGATTCTGTTTATCATATGACATTTAAAACGCATTTTATTCACAATTGTTTACAAAAATATCAATATTCTGCCATTAGTAAACACGACGGCGTTAAGGACGTCGTACATGTAACATTACGGGACGTATCTACCTAATTTGCATATTTAATCCTCTAGTGGATTATCGAAAATATTACATGGCGTTATTACACTCTCAGATGCGACGTCATATGATAAAAGTGCAATAATTTTGAAAGGGTCATCAAATTAAAAACCAAAGAAATACAGTCAGAATTCAAAAACACGAATACCTTTGAGAGCATGAAAAGTTTGAGATAGGGGTAGTTCCAACTACTGAGGGGAATCATAGTGCCACGTCATGAGACATAATGGGGATGACTGAACAATATTTTTATGATTTTCACTAAAATGAAGAAATGTCAGTACTCATTAGATCACCTCATTGAGGGTATTATAATAAGAAAACTCACCTTAATATTTATACTGCAATCAGGCATTCTAGTAACCTAATAAAGGGGGTCGAATAACTGCACGCTATGATCGGTAGTGACCTATAATACCTTCTACTGACCTATAATACGTCTAGTGACCATTTATAGACCGGACCTACTTTTCAGGTCACTAATTTACAAGTGTAAACAATAACATGGAACCTGTTATACATGGGAAAACAACGAGACTGCAAGTTAAAATCTTTGTAATATTTATTTGAACAGATTTTCAGAAATTTCAGCTAAATTCTTACCTTCTCGGCCTTTCCTGGTTTGAATGGCCCGTTGGAATAACTGCACACTGCTACTGCAGTTGAGTCTCAATCTAGAAAATAATTTCTAAAGCTAAAATAAACTACTTATTTGCAGATTTTCATACAGAATGTAAAGCGCTGAGAAACTTTTATTCGAGCGTCCATGTTGTTTTCTACGTCTTTGTGGCGTGGCGACGTCAGAAACTTTGCACTCGTTGACGTCACGTTATACTACGTGTGCGCGCCATTGCACTGAATGTCGTTTAACATGCCACACTGTCTGCTGTCTTTTTTGCTTAAATTTGCTAACCCCCTTGGCTTTTGAATTGCGGTATAAACTAAATACATGATTAGTGTCTTTAATAATAAAATATAATCAGGTCGCCGCGACAATTTTATAGGGGCGAGCTAAAGCTCGCCCCTTTAAAATTGTCTAAGGCTCATCGATTATATTTTATTATTAAAGACACTAACCATGTATTTACTATATACGGATAGCTGGAGCTATGGGAAGACAACTGTAAGTTTGAATTAGCCATGGTAGAGGAGCCATCCATGTTCAAGTTTTAGAAGTTTCATTGTGTATACAAATAAGTTGGTCTTGGAAGATTTTCACAATGATTTTTTTTTCAGATATCTGGACATTTAAAAAAGATGTACATGTTGATTTCGATGACAGCTCTGATAATCCTTGGATGTTGTGTACAGGTATGTTGCTTGTGTCTACTTGAGTCATACTCATTTTGATCCCAGGGCATACTGAATTGAATGTATGCCCAACTGGTGATCAGAAGATAGTGGCTGTGAATGTGATCATAACATTTTTCATGGAGATTGATCAGGAAATTTTTCTGCAGCTATTCTGTCCCCTCAGTTTATTCAAGAAGGGTAATTGTCAGTTTCTGGCCCAACAGGACCTTAATAGATCTTGTGTTGACTGGGCATTTCAATTGCAAAGCAAGCAATCAACAAGCATGGGTATTACACCACAACCTTTTTATAACACTGTTAATTATAACACAGTTTAGGATATTAGATGGTTTGAAGATGGATCAAACAAATGTATATTCTCCATATTTGCATTATTTGCTGTACATTGTCAATATGGGAAAAACAGGTAACCAGACCCCCCTGACCTTTCAAGGTCAGGGGGGTCTGGTTACCTGTTTTTCCAACACTGATAACCTTCAGACTAGGAACCAGCAGATAATGCAAATAAGGTGAATAGATTATAGAGAATGATGATTATAAATGGTCACTTCTCTATTTAATCCATGTTTTTGTTTGCACTTGCAGTCATTTTGTATGAAATTTATAAAAACTCACGAGAGGCTTGTTTCTTAAATTCTACAAGAAATTACCACAAAGGTACAATCATCTGTATTTCTATTAAGGCGGACACGATTAATCGTATAATCGATCGATAAATTCTACAAAAATGATTATCATTTCTGATTTGCTCTTAATCGATTACTTGTTAGGTACAATTTACTACCCAAAGTTATGCCTAAACTAACGAAATGAGTGACAAACAGTGCAGACCCTGATGAGACGCCGCATTCTGTGACGTCTCATCTGGGTCTACACTGTTTGCTCAGGCCTGTCTGTTCAAATATAGATATGGTGTGCAACATATGGTAAGAGTCATGCTCAGACAGAAAGCCAGACAGGTAAAATTATGACAAAAACCTTAGCGATTACTAATCGATTATCGTTCGCAATCACACGACTGATAATTGATTATCTTTTCAGCTCCGATTAGCCAGCCCTAATTTCTATCATAATGTTTTAAACTTGGGAGGGTTGTTATATAGATATTGTTTTTCTTTAAGAGGTGGAAGACTGGTCTAAATACCCACTTGGTGTTCTGCCCAATCAGAAGATCTCTTACAAATCCTTAGAACTCTTCGCTGATGGAGATTCTATAGATGAAAAACACATGGACACTGAAAGTGTGCCAAATAACCAACTCTGTATGGATGGTGGTGGTGCTGATGTCATTATCATGGAAACTGATGGTGTGTCTATGGATCAGGGTGAAACAGTGGATTACAGGTAAAATGTATATGTACTGTAAAAATTCTAAAAATTTCAACACCTTGAGGACTAGCTGTAGTTCTTCTAAAATTTCAAATTTGGTACACAATCCACCAAGGTGTGACATGCAAGGTTACATGCAAGGTTGAATGGCAAGGAGTGGAGACCCTGATCAGACTGCTCCTTCAGGAGCAGTCTGATCTGGGTCTGCACTGTTTGCTTAGGCCTGTCTGACCCAATACTAACAATCATTACAGTAACCAGCTTTTAGATGGGAAATCACAAAAGGGGACATTCGTAAAACAGTGCAGACAAAGATCAGACACTGCAAAATGCAGTGTCTGATTAGGGCCATCACTGTTTTCAAAACAGTGGCAAATCAGCAAACACGTAATGCAGGCCCAGATTCTGTAGCCTCTGATCAAGACCGTCACTGTTTGCAAAATTTTCAGCCATTTCTAAATAAATAACACAACCTGACAACCCTGTATTTTGATTTGGACCCTTCTTTATATTTTGAGGAAGATTGTACTGAGCTTAAGATGGGTTAGTATCTATTATCATTGATACTTTCTTCTCTCCATTCAAAAGGCTACCATTGTAGCAGAAAAACTTATTTGCTGATGCCTGGCTGTTGTTTAGCAGGTGGGTGTAATCTTATCATGAATGGCCCCTGCCCATCGGGGCTTGAAGAAATATATGGGCTGCATGATGCTTCCACGCAGAGCTGAAACCGACCCACACACGTGTACTGGTAAACCGCTTACAGGATCTAAGCTTGCCCAGGCAAAGGGTTGCGAGTCGGACCATCCATGCTTATAAACCCTATAGGTTTCATTGGGTGGCAGGGATTGAGATGTCATTTCATCTCAATGTTGGGTAAAAGTCCCACAAAATTGGAAGCAACATCTCCAAAATGACCTTTACAGTGTTGATGGGGACAACCAACCAACTTATCATGAATGATTAAGATTAAACAGGTCAAGGTCAGATTCTTAAGTTCTGTACAAATATAGGTCAGAATCATTATTTCACCGTACAGTGCAATCTTAACCCTTATCTTGCTGTTCACGACAACCCCTATCTTTGCAAACAGTGTAGATCCAGATCAGATGGAAGAAGCCATCTTATCAGGATCTACACTTTTTGGCATTCAGTTTATGAATTTGTAGCAATAAATTACATTGAATAATTTGATTGGTTGATAGACAGAAATGGGTGTGGCTTAAATGAATACTCAGCAAGATAAGGGTTAATATAAGGCTCCTATTGGGGTGCACATAATATTGGGACCATGCAAAATCAGGTCTTTCAGGCATGGAAAATCTTGGTCAGTATAAGTCCTGGGTCATTGTACCATGAAATGTAGGTCCAAAGTCCATTAGGAATGCTTGCATTAAAGTTGCCATCTATAGATAAAAGTTTTGTGTTGCTCTAATGGACTTGAACTTTTGGGTTAACACTCTGGGGACAGTTGTTCAAAACTAATGATGTCGTTAGTTAACATATCGTTAAAAGTTTGATAAATGGATATGGCAAATTTGCCAGTATATAAGATATTATACTTGCTAGAACAGTTAACAATTTGACTGCTAACAAGCTCGTTAAGCTAAGGATGTATTGAACAATTGGCCCCTGATTGATACAAATGTTGATTGCTTGATAGACAAATGGAAAACCGAGCTCCTATATCGTGCCATGCTTGAAACAGGTTTTTGTTTGTTTGTTTGATTTGAGATTTAACGTCCCCGTCAACACTGTAAAGGTCATTTTGGAGACGTTGCTTCCAATTTTACGGGACTTTTACCCGACATTGAGATGAAATGACATCTCAAGCCCTGTCGCCCAATGAAACCAAAAGGGTTTATTAGCAGGTGCAGCAAAAAGTATGGTTTCAAGAATATTCCATTTTGATAGTTCCAACAGCATGTAAGAAGTGATTCTCCAATTTGTTTATTCTTGTAGCTCAGAGGAAGTTGAGCTGGTAGAAGATACTTCACCAGTTGAGAGAAAGCCCTCGGAGTGGAGTGAACAGATGCTGGAATACATTAAACAGAATGTAGGACTTATTGGATGTTGATGGACCTGAAAAATTCAGATACACCACAACCACTTTATAACTATTGTTGGGGTCCAAAGCAGAAATTTGTTAGTTAAAACAACTGTGAATGGGAGGTCAGGTGTTTCTTCTCCAGGTTCTAGAGTTATGCCCACCTCTGATTAATGATCAACTCAAAATGAGTGAAGTAATGTTGAAAGGGCCATAAAACAAAAAAAAAATGTGTGATATCCAAACAAATATGTATAGATTATACAGAAAAATGACCATTTAATATGTGTGATATCCAAACTATACAGAAAAATGACCATTGAAAATGTGTGATATCCAAACAAATATGTATAGATTATACAGAAAAATGACCATTTATGGTTGTTTTCTGTATAAGCTATACATTTATGGGATGCATCTTTAAGCCGCTTTCCAGCCAAAACTGTGTTTATCCCCACCCATTTGGGCTTAAAGAAATAGATTGGGTTGCATGATGCTTCCATGCAGAGCTGAAACTGACCTAACACGAGTACTGGTAAACCGCTTAGAAGGACTAAGCCTGTCCAGGCAAGGTGGTGTAAGTCAGACTGTCCAATGCATATAAGCCTTTGGGTTTCATTGGGCAACAGGGCTTGAGATGCCATTTCATCTCAATGTCGGGTAAAAGTCCCACAAAATTGGAAGCAACATCTCCAAAATGACTAGTATTGATGTGGAGGTTAAACCTGAATTGAAACAAACAAATCCAAAACTGTGTAATAATGAAGTGATATATATAATGAACAGTTTATAAAGAGGTTTAGGTGTAAAAGAAGGGAAACCTTGTGGAAATGGTTTGATTCTTGTCAGTCAATCTGCTAATATGGAACATCATCAGAATTTATGGAAAAGAAAAGATATACAGTAGAACTTCGATGGCTCGAACAGCGAACCATGGATGTGTCGAACCCATTCTTGAGGCCCTAGCGAAATCCTCTACATAAGAAATAGTGGGAATAATTAAGGAGATTTTAGTCTATCATCTTGCAAATGTATGCTGTGTGTACTCATTAGAATCGCCTCAATGAGGCGATTCTAATGAGTATACAAAGCATACATTTTCATTATAGACCAATGAAAAGATGTCTAAAAAGTATCTCGTTATGCCTTCTGACAGTAACCTCAGTGGCTCGAACTACCCCTGTCTCGAACAGATTTTCGAGGTCCCAAAGGTGTTCGAGCCATTGAAGTTCGACTGTATACAAATTAGAATGGTGGCCTTATTGGATGTTGAAAAAGCAACCAGTCGCTTGTTGGCAAAATTGATTCTGATTATTCCATATATTGTTAGTGTCCCAAAAATGATATTGGCAAACAGTGAAGCACCAGATCACACCATCCAGATAGATACCTCTGCATTACAGTAACACACCCTTGTTACCTATGCCTTCTTTCATATCGCCAAAGGTTACATTTCTGATGAAAATTTGTGATGTGGTTCTTATTTATACTCCAAATATAGATTGTGGGTACGCATTAGAACTGCCTCATTGAGGCGTTTCTAACGAGTACCCACAACCTATGTCTTGGAGTAGAAATAAGAAAAAAATAATGTATACCCTTGTATACCTCTGTTAATCCCAGTTTTTGCTTTTTACGGGTTGTTCATTTCATGGACTCGTTAACGTGATGTAAATTTGAACTTCAATGGCCCTAACACATTTGGGACCATGGAATTTGTTCCAAACAGGGTAGTTCGAGCTGTTGAAGGTTAAACACATCACCGGTTAAGAATATAAGAATCTTATATGGGTGTGAGGTGTGGATGGAAAAATTCGTCCCGAGGGACACTGTCCGGCATCATGAGGCTTTCCGAGTGATGCCGGATAGTGATCCCGAGGGACGGATTTTTCTATCCACCCCTCACACCCATATAGGATTCTTTTTCTTGCATACCTTCCATTTCTATTGCGAATTTTTATCCCCCGACCGAATAGGTTTGGGGGATATAGCGATCAGCCTGGCGTCTGTCCGTCTGTCTGTCCGTCCGTCCGTCCGAGCGCATCCACGGGCACGAGTTGGGTACTTGCCGTTTATTCCGTTAGTGTCCAAATAAGTAGCCAACAAATATGATGGGACATGTTGGGTACTTGTGCAAATTTTCGCTGATTGTTGGGTACTTGTAGGTGAAAAATTAACACTGTAGTACCCAACAAATGTCCATCTGTACGACGTCCGTCTGTCCGTCCGTAGACGCAACCTTGTGATGGCCATAACTCCTATACCCTTTGAGATTCACTGATAGTTCTCGGCACAATTGTTCACAAGGCTGAGACGGCGTGTCATGCACAAGAACCAGAACTCTCGATGCCATACTTTTTAGCTCACCAGAGCCGAAGGCTCCGGGGGCGCTTATAGGATGGACATTGTCCGTCGTCGTCGTTAACACTTTCAAATGACATCTCCTCTGAAGCCACTGGGCCGATTGGGCCCAAATTTTATCTGTAGCATCCTTGGGCTGGGGGATTGAAAGTTTGTGTTTTTTATCAAAATCAGCTCATTTGTTTGGTTGCTATTGCATAACTGGCATCATTGTAAATAACATTCAGAGGTAGCCACCATGTGTTGGTTTGCCAGCCGCATTTGATAAGTTTATACGGAGTTTTAGTGTGTTTTGTCACAGTTTGCCATAGGATCAAAGGTTATGCGAGGACAATGATCGGCCATGTTTATTTGATTGCAATAACATTTTCTGGGTCCCTGGGAAGATATTTGAACCCCCAGCCTGGTGGCCTCATGTTCAAACAACTTCCTCGGGACCCAGGAAATGTTAATGCATGAAAAACCATGGGTGATCACTACAGTATAGCTCCAATATATCGCGTTCCGATATTTCACGATGTCCAATCTATCGCGGTCGCGCCGTGGATCCCGTTTTTTTTCCCCCTTAAAAATTCATAATAAAAAAAAAATAGAGTTTTAAGTTGTTAAAATTTATTTAAAACCAGGATAAACCAACAGCATTTGACTTTTCCCACCCAGCGTCTGCTATTTGGCGCCAAAACATAACCATTTACGAGATCGTAGAAAAGTCTGTTTTTTTATGCAAACATCTACCGTTAGATGTAGCTAATTATCTGAGGAGCGATTAAACCATTTAAATCATTTTCACATTGATTGTGGATTAAATTGGAGGATAAACGCCAGTTAGAGACATAACTTGACCATATTTTCACACCTTATTGACACGCACCGCAGGGTGGCAATTATATGACAGGGATTAACAATAGTGTCATACACAGATGGTTAGTCTCTCAATTGACAGTGCAGCAATTATTGCGATTTACTTACTGGTCTAGTTTTACCTTATTTAAGGACTCAAAAATACCGACTGTTGTAGACGATTTTTTTTACACTTGCCCGCAATCAAAACACAATAAAATGATAGTTTTGTTTTTGAATAGTTTTTCGGCCCGTGGTAGACGTTAAATAATTTTTTTCCAACCACTTTTAATGATTCTGAGATTCTGGCAAGCCAAGGGAAACAGCTAGAATTGCTTTAGCGCTTAGCGCTTATGGTAGTTGCACCCCTTGGCCGTCACCCGTTAAAGACAACCAGGGGAACCCGCAAATTCAAAATGGCGTCCTGTTTTGACATTTTAGCAATCACATTTTCAGATGCAGATTTTCAGCTGTTCTTTAATGTAAGATAATTGGTAGACACAGTCCCCTTTGTTTGTTCTGTCACTGAGTAATTCTGAACCTACTTTAATGGTGAAATACGGCCGATAGCATTACTGACAGCTATTAGTGTGGATTGATAAACGGTTCTCACCAAACTATCACCGCGACTTGTTGTGGCATCTCGGCAAACTACCCCAACTTATATCGCGCTCCGACCACATCGCGGTTTTCGGGCTATGGCCCCCGACTACCGCGATATATTGGAGCTATACTGTATATTGTAACATAAAGGCAAAGTTTGTGCATTTTGTTGTGATAAAGTCCTCTGGAGGCATATGCCTGCCAAGGAAAAATTGAAGGTAAACTAAGTGGCTCTCCATGACCGATAGTGTTGATGGACTAATAGAACTATGAACCAACCTGTTGCAATCAAGCAAAGAAAGAAAAAATAAGTGCTTGTTACTAGGGGAATATTATATTCAATACATCACAGCCTCATGATTTGGAATATAGGGTGGTTGGAAGATGGATCCCAAAACTGTATAGATTATTTTTTCTATATAATCTATACAGTTATGTTTTGATATAGCAGTTGCTAAGCTAAAAAAGTCTTTTCTGTGGATCCCAAAAATAGTGTAATAAAGAGGTTGTAGTGCATCCTATGTTGAAGAAGGCAGAAAAATAAAAGGCCAAAACTGAACATTTTGTTTGTATTTACTATCAACATATATAACAAGTTTTAAACTTCATGCTAACAACAGAAGAGCCCGAACTGACAAAAGTTACAAGAATATTTGTACCATCAAAGATCAGACTGCACCATTACAATAACACACCCATGTGACATAGTGCCGGCCTCGGTAGCTCAGTTAGATGCACGTCTGACTGGTGATCAGGAGGATGCGGTTTCGATACCTGCTGGGGTCGGCAACATTTTTTTGTGGAGATTGACCATGAAATCTTTTATACGGTCATTCTCTCCCTTCCGCCGATTCAAGAAGGGCAGTTATCAGTTTCTGGCAAAAGAATGTGCACTGTACTGGTTAACCACTTATGTATAAGTGTGCCCAGGAAAAGTGTGGATAGGTAAACTGACCAGCTAAAAAATGACCTAAAACAGTGTTGACTGGGCCGTTAAAAGTTAATATTGCCCATGAGCTGTGTCGGCCTAGTTTCATGTGTCTAGGGACTAGACAGAATTTGGCAGCAGGGTTAAATATACAACAAACGCTGTCTGGCAGGTATGTAAATCGTTTCTGGTCTCCATAACAGCAGTCACATGACAATAAACACACCCATATGATATCACTGTATCTTCTATTGCTCTGGAAGTAACATTGTCACCTAAATTTTTTTGTGCTATCTTAGTTTTACTCCAAATAGTGACTGCAGAACTTCCCCATTGAGGTGAGAACTTCCTCATTGAGGTGAGAACTTCCTCATTGAGGTGAGAACTTCCTCATTGAGGTGGTTCTGATGAGTACCCAATTTTCCATACACAAAAGGAGGTTAACATGGGTATTGATCTCACGAACTTGTTAACCCTTAACCTGCTGAATATTTAAATAAGCCACACCCACCACTGATTATCAACCAATCAGATTAACTGATGCAAATTATTGCATCAAATTCACAATCTGAATGGCAAACACTGTAGATCCTGATCAGATGGCATCTTCAGAAGCCATCTGATCTGGATCTACATTGTTTGAAAGATAAGACATATCCGGGCTCAGCAGGACAAGGGTTAATGTGATAAAACCTGCAACAGATGTTTTATATGAAATAAGGTTTAACGTCCCTTTGAACTCTATTTAGGTCATTTTGTAGACATCGGTTCCAATTTTGTGGGACTTTTACCTGACACCGAGATGAAATGATATTTCAAGCTCTGCCGCCCAAACCAACCAAAAGGGTTTAAATGTAGGGACTGTCCGACTCGCTCCACTTTGCCTGGTCAGGCTAAGCTCCTCACAACAATTTATGAGCACTCATGTGTGGTCGGTTTTAGCTCCGATTTGAAGCATCATGCAGCCCAATATATTTCTCCAAGGCCCGATGGGCAGGGGTCTCGACAACAGATGTAACTTCTGGCAATTTTATTTTAGGATCATAGCTTTTATTTAACCACAATAGAAATTTAAAGAGTAGATAGAAATTTACTTTGTCTAAATCATTTTTCAGAGAAAAAAGTCTTGAAATTTCATGTGAATCGTCTGCCCAGCATGTAATGTCAGACATTATTTTCTCTGAAAATAAGACAAATATTTCAAAATAAGTCTGCAAATGGCGTGATTGGCAGTTCAATTTTTAAAAGGTAATTTTCTGTATGTGTAATGGGTGGCTGTTATTTGGAGAGAGGAAAATATGGCTTGACATTTCATGCAAATCGTCTGCCCAGCAGAAAATTCACATATAATGTCAAACCTTATTTTCTCTGGACAGAAATATTGGTAAAATGGCTGCAAATGTCATGATTGGTAGTTAAAGTGTTAAAAGGCAATATCCTGTGTAAGAAAATCTGTATCTCATTATGCTGGGTGGCTGTTAAACAGACATGAGACCACTCACACAGGTTTGATTGAATACAGCTGCAAGTACAGAACTGCCACTCGTAACATATTTTTGCATGTCGAGATTTCTGTAAACGAATCAAACCATTCCTATGAATTTCCATTTATTTCTTGGTGATAACAACAGAACTACATTACGATAACACACCCATGCGACAGTGCATTTTTTTCATATCATTAAAATGGCTACTTTTTTGATGAATATCCATGGAATTTTTCTTATTTATACTGCAAACATAGGTTGTGTGTGCTCATTAGAACCACCTCATTCAGGCCGTTCTAATGAGTACCCACAACCTATTTTTGGGGGCAGAAATAACAAAAACTAGAACTGTCAGTGAAACTGACTAGGGCCCCGGCAGTGCCATCAGAGGAGTTGGATTTTTTTTCAAAGGGCTATTACTCTTAGAGTATTGTAGCTAGAGTTACGTCGGTTGCCATGTAATTGTGTAATGATATTGTGACCATATATCTTAAGTTTGAAGTTGATGCATTTGACTGTTTGTAAGTTATGAATTAAAAACAAAAGGGTATTACTATATGGCAACTGTCAATAACTTCAGCTTCAGTTTGTAAACATGAACAAGAGGCCCATGGGCCACTACGCTCACCAGAGGTCATGTGGTTTATACCATATACAGGCAAGGTGCCCATCTTGGTCATGTGACAACAATACCACGAATAATGTTTAACTGCCTCACCCCCATAGATGCTTTACATGTATTTTGGTTTCAATCAGCACAGCTCTTTTACTGGAGAAGAAGATAAAAATACTGAATCTGAGCCATCCAAGACAAAGGGCAGTAATGACCTAGACCTTTGGAATTAATAAACTTCCTTTCAGCTAACTGCAAATATCATTTTTGATGTCACAGCCTACCAGGCAATCAGAAATATCCACTACTTTGCCATTTTTCCATACAAATGTCTAAGTGACCAAGTTTGACCTTGACATAAAACAGGTCAAGGTCAACCAAAGGTCATCATTTGAACAAACTTGGTAGGGCCAGAGTCCCTGATGCTGCATACCAAGTTTCCAGATCATCGGCCATTCCGTTCTTGAGAAGAAGATTTTTAAAGGTTTTTACCATATATGGGCATGGCGGCCCATATTGGTCATGTGACCCAGTCATCACAAACAAAATTTCGTTCCTTCATTCCATAGAGACTCCACATATAATTTGGTTTCATCTGGCCGGGTAGTTTAAGTGAAGAAGGAAATAAAAGTACTGAATATAAAGGTCGGTAAATGACCTTGACCTTTGGAACTGATAAACTTCCATTCAGCTGATTGTAAATACCATTTCTGATGCCACTAGCTAACATACAATCAGAAAAATCCAGTTTTGCCATGTTTACATACAAATGTCTAAGTGACTTAATTTGACCTTGATGTAAAACAGGTCAAGGTCAACCAAAGGTCATCATTTGAACAAACTTGGTAGGGCCCAAGTCCCTGATGCTGCATACCAAGTTTCAATATCATCGGCCATTCCGTTCTTGAGAAGAAGATTTTTAAAGGTTTTTACCATATATGGGCATGGCAGCCATATTGGTCATGTGACCAAGTCCTCACGAACAAACTTTCGTTCCCTCATTCCAAAGAGGCTCCACATGTAATTTGGTTTCAATTGGCCAAGTAGTTTAAGTGAAGAAGAAGATAAAAATACTGAATCTGAGCCATCCAAGACAAAGGTCGTGAATGACCTTGACCTTTGGAACTGATAAACTTCCATTCAGCTGATTGTAAGTACCATTTCTGATGCCACTAGCTAATATACAATCAGAAAAATCCACTGTTTTGCCATTTTTCCATACAAATGTCTAAGTGACCAAATTTGACCTTGATGTAAAACAGGTCAAGGTCAACCAAAGGTCATCATTTGAACAAATTTGGTAGGGCCAGAGTCCCTGATGCTGCATACCAAGTTTAAAGATCGTCGGCCATTCGGTTTTTGAGAAGAAGATTTTTAAAGGTTTTTACCATATATGGGCATGGCGGCCATATTGGTCATGTGACCCAGTCCTCACGAACAAACTTTCGTTCCCCCATTCCATAGAGGCGCCACATGTAATTTGGTTTCAGTTGGCCAAGTAGTTTAAGTGAAGAAGAAGATAAAAATACTGAATCTGAGCCGTCCTGGACAAAGGTCGGTAAATGACCTTGACCTCTGAAACTGATAAACTTCCATTCAGCTGATTGTAAATACCATTTCTGATGCCACTAGCTAACATACAATCAGAAAAATCCACTGTTTTGCCATTTTTCCATACAAATGTCTAAGTGACCAATTTGACCTTGACGTAAAACAGGTCAAGGTCAACCAAAGGTCATCATTTGGACAAATTTGGTAGGGCCCGAGTCCCCGATACTGCATACCAAGTTTCAAGATCAATGGCTGTTCGGTTCTTGAGAAGAAGATTTTTAAAGGTTTTTACCATATATGGGCATGGCGGCCATCTTGGTCATGTGACCCAGTCCTCCCGAACAAACTTTCGTTCCCCCTTCCCATAGAGGCTCCACATGTAATTTGGTTTCAGTTGGCCAAGTAGTTTAAGTGAAGAAGAAGATAAAAATACTGAATCTGAGCCGTCCTGGACAAAGGTCGGTAAATGACCTTGACCTCTGAAACTGATAAACTTCCATTCAGCTGATTGTAAATACCATTTCTGATGCCACTAGCTAACATACAATCAGAAAAATCCACTGTTTTGCCATTTTTCCATACAAATGTCTAAGTGACCAATTTGACCTTGACGTAAAACAGGTCAAGGTCAACCAAAGGTCATCATTTGAACAAACTTGGTAGGGCCTGAGTCCCCGATACTGCATACCAAGTTTCAAGATCATCGGCTGTTCGGTTCTTGAGAAGAAGATTTTTAAAGGTTTTTACCATATATGGGAATGGCGGCCATCTTGGTCATGTGACCCAGTCCTCCCGAACAAACTTTCGTTCCCCCTTCCAATAGAGGCTCCACATGTAATTTGGTTTCAATTGGCCCAGCAGTTTCTGAGGAGAAGTCATTTGAAAATGTTGACGCAGACGCGGACGCGGACGCAGACGCGGACGCGGACGACGGACGGCGGATCACTGCCTATACTATAAGCTCCCCCGGAGCCTTCGGCTCTGGTGAGCTAAAAATGTTGATGGATAGACGGGCAGATGGACGGACGGACGGACAGACGGACAGACAGGGCATTACTATACGGCACACTGTCACATTATGGTTAATATTTCTGCTAAGTAATATTTAAATCCATCCAGGTATAAGAAAGTTATAGATTGAACACAATAAAAAAGACGCTTTTTTGACCTTTTATCTCTAAGTATGACCTTGACCTTTGAGGTACGGCTGTGGGTCTTGCGTGTGACACTTCGTCACATTATGGTTAACATTTCTGCCAAGTAATATTTAAATCCATCCAGGAATAATAACAAAGTTATTAATTGGACACAGGAAAGACCCTTTTTTGACCTTTAACCTCTAAGTATGACCTTGACCTTTGAGGTACGGACCTGAGTCTTGCGCGCAACACTCCATCACATTATGGTTAACATTTCTGCCAAGTAATATTTAAATCCATCCAGGAATAAGAAAGTTATGGAGGATAAAAAGATTTGTGGACGGACAGACAGACAGACAGACAGACGGACGGATGGACAGAGTGATTACTATAGGGCACCCACACTTTCAGTGGAATGAGAAAGTTATGGAGGATAAAAAAATTTGTGGACGGACAGACAGACGGACGGACAGAGTGATTACTATAGGGCACCCACACTTTCAGTGCGGGGCCCTAATAAACCCCAGTTTTCTCTATATAATAAAGTTGGGGTATAGTAGGGTGTTCATTCCATGGACTTGTTAACTTGATATGATTTATAGTTTATTACCTGGCTTTTCATGTAAATGTTTTTTAAAAAAAAGAAGTGCACATTAAAAAAAAATCTTTGATATAATTATAAAAAGATACACCAAATTAAAAAATCTGCCTAGAAGTTCTAAGTATCCTAAAGTGATTCTCTACATTAGCTAAAAATATCTTATTCCTTCTGAAAAGAAATCACGACATTACTATAAATTAGGAATCCAGAGGCCAGTTGTACAAAACAAAGGACATGATTAGTTATTAAGTCCTTGAAACTTTGATAATTTAATATGGCAAATATACATGTACTAATATTTTTACTGAAAAAAATGTGAGGAAAGCTGCTCACATTTTTTCAGCAAAAATACCAGAATTTTAGATACTGTACTTGCTAGAACAGTTAATAATATGACCACTAACTAGCTCATTTGAACAACTGGACCTAGGACTTCAAATTAGCAGTTAATGAGAGCACTGAATGAGCATCAATACAGGAGCCAGGTTATGATAAAATCCTGTTTTTGCCATCAAAGAATGACAAAATTTCAGATCAACCTGCGCATCTGCACAGTCTGATCAGCACCTTTGTGTGTCCTGCTTGGATAGTACAGTACTTGGGGACTTGCTGTAATTCTTGTAAAATTTTATCAACTTTGTTTCACCATCCTATAAGAAGTCCAAATGGTGCAGACAGAATGGCAAACAGTGTAGACCCCTGATCAGACTGCTCCTGACCTGTGTCTGCACTGTTTGAACAGGCCTACCTGTCACAATGCTTAGGGTCATTAAGGTAGTTTCTTCATAGAGGATCTTACACAAGTGGTCATTTCATATGAAATTCATGAAACGAGCCTTCACCGAAGGCTCGTCTCATAAATTCCATATGAAATGACCACGAGTGTATCTTACACAAGTGGTCATTTCATAAAGTCCATACGAAATGACCACGAGTGTAAGATTCTGTTTATCATAAAAAATTATAACGATTTTAAAATCAGATTTTATTGCAGAAGAACTAGAAATTATAGGGTTGTCATGGACGGTGTCATGATGTAAGTGTTATTACACATGTGGTCATGTGATTTTTATGACATGATGTTATCCACTAATTCTAACATGACGTTAACGTTTTTCCCATTGAACCCAGTGGAAACGTCAGCGTTTGCAAATATGCGATAATTCACGTCGTCAACGTGGTGCGTGCAATTTGGCGTCATCGTGACGTTGCATGTAAACATTTCCTTCTGTCGACATCCGCTGCAAAATAGTCCCCAAGATAATGCTTTGTTACTACTGTATTTCAGTTTAGCATCATGTTAGAATCGAAATAATTTCCACGCACCCGGTGTGTTATCGTGATTAACACACGGTGTTGTCGGGCAGATGCGAATATTAATTCACTCCGGCTTCGCCGTCGTGAATTGATATTTCGCAATCTGCCCTCCAACACCGTGTGTTAATCACGATAACACACGGTACGTGGAGATTATTTCTTAAATAACAGAGATATTGTGTGATAAATATCAAGACCCTTGCTTGTCTGTGTAGCTGAGCAGCCTATTTTCTGTCTGCAAAAGCTACTCACATTTTTTCAGCAAATATGAGCACATGATCAAAGTTTTAACTACATGTTAACTAATGACATTATTGGTTTTGAACAGCTGGACCCTTTTTTGCTGTAGCACATTTATTCTACACTCCGAGATGCACTGCACAGTCCCTGATAAGACTGCAGAAGTATAGCCTGGTGTGGACTTAAGAAAATAACAGAATGCCCCATGGATTGTCTTTTCATGGCATAGCTCAAAACTCACTGCACTGCTGTGCCCGTGTGGTAGCTCCATCAAATGTCAGTACAACTTGTGTAAAAGATCCTCTTGTCTATGATAATGGATCAAGGAAGATTTCCTCATTATAAGTTTTGGAACAGACAGGCCTAAGCAAACAGAGCAGACTCAGATCAGACTGTCTAACCCATTTTAAATCCCAAAAATAGGACACTGGCAAACAGTGAAGGCCCAGATCAGACACCACAGAACGTGGCAAAAGTTCAGTCATACTGTAGATTTTTGTTTGATTTGAGGTTTAACGCCCCACGTCAGTACTGTAAAGGTCATTTTGGAGACATTGCTTCCAATTTTGTGGGACTTTTAACCGACACTGAGATGAAATGACATCTCAAGCCCTGTTGCCCAATGAAGCCAATAGGGTTTATAGGCATGGAAGGGCCACCTCGCACTGCTTTGCCTTGGCAGGCTTAGATACTCTACGTGGTTTACCAGTACTTGACTGCTTTGCCTGGAAAGGCTTAGATACTAAGCCGTTTACCAGTACTTGTGTGTGGTCGGTTTCAGCTCTGCATGGAAGCATCATCTATTTCTTCAAGTCCTGATGGGCGGGGGCTGATTCATATTTTAGAAGACTAGAAATGTGTCCAGACGACACAGATGCCCCCACCAAGGGCCCCGCCTCACCCCGAAAACCCATATTGCAACAAAATTTTCTAAGTGTGTGACCTTGTCATCAGGAACATTTGTGAGAAGTTATATTCAAATTGGTGAAAAAATGTAAGCACTAGAGCAATGACAAAGTTTTTCTAAAAATAGCCAGAGTGACCTTGACCTTGAAAGTCAAACTAGTTTGAGGTATTGACATAAGGAACATTTGTGTGAAGTTATTTTGAAACCAGTGAAGAAATGTAGTCGCTAGAGCGATGACAAAGTTTTTCTAAAAATAGCCACAGTGACCTTGACCTTGAAAGTCGAAATGGCTTGAGATATTGTCATAAGGAACATTTGTGTGAAGTTATATTGAAATCGGTGAAGAAATGTAAGCGCTAGAGCAATGACAAAATCTGTGACCTTGACCTTGAAGCCATAGGCATGAGTGGGGGTATTGCCAAATAAACATTTGGACCTGTATCTATCATCATAGCATACATAAGCCAAACCCATAATATAGTTTGGAAAATTTGAGATCTTTAAAATCTTTCACATTAAAATTGTCTAAGTCTGTGACCTTGACCTTGAGATCATAGGCATGGGTGGGGGTATTGCTGAATAAAACATTGTACCTATATCTATCATCATATGAACCTGAGCCGTCATAAAAGTTCAGGTTCTACCAGGTACAAATACCTTAACTGGAGTCTTTAACATGGAAAATTTCTAAGTCCATGACCTTGACCTTGAGGCCATGGGCATGGGTGGGGGTATCGCTGAATAAAACTTTGGACCTATATCTATACTCATACCATATATGAACCAATTCCATCAAATGGTTTGGAAAATATGAGTTCTAAAATGTTCAAGTCTACCTGTTACAAAAACCTTAACCTGAGTCTTTAACATTGAAAATTTTTAAGTCTGTGACCTTGACCTTGAGGTCACAGGCATGGGTGGGGGTATTGCTTAATAAAACTTTGGACCTATATCTATCATCATACCAAAGATGAACCAGTTCCATCAAATGGTTAGGAAAATATGAGTTCTAAAAGTTCAGGCTCTACCTGTTACAAAAACTTTAACCTGAGGTTACAGGATCACGTACGTACGTATGTACGTACGTACGTATGTACGTACGTACACACACACGTACAGACAGACGTACACATGTACCCACGTACGGAAAACCGAAAAACTATATGCCCCCGGCATCATATGATGCAGGGGCATAAAAATTCTGCAAATAAATGAAAATGACACCTCCAAAATTTGAAATGGACTCCTGCTATATAGTATATTAAAGTATAAGATGGAAGATTCCATTCGTTACAAGTTGAGTTAATCACTCTGTACAGGGTAAGTGTGGTTGACTGACAGTTGAAACATGACCATATGTGTTCATAGGGAACAGCGAAAACAAAACATAATGCTCAACAAATCCATAAAATACTGAAAGTAACAATAATAATGGCAATGAAATAGGCTTTAAAATATGCAAGGAAATGGATACAATGGAAAAGTTTGCCCTAATCTTTCAAAGGAAGCAGCTTTGGAAACTGGATCTATCTATCTTATCTTCGAATACTGCGTACACTCTGACGGAATTTTCGGCAAGATTTCCTGGATGGGAATTGGTACAAGGTGAATACAGCTGTGTTGCTCAAGGACACACAGCTTTGAGCTTGTGGAGACTGAACCAGTTACTGGTATATGATGTTGTTTCTAGAAAAAGCAATATATTTCATATTAACAATATTCGCCAATGCAATGGAAGGCAATCAGGCATTCATAGCACTATACCTTCTTTCGTGTATTATGAGTAGTTTTTCCTGGGTAAAAACCAGCACTAAATAATGTGGAAAAAGTGTCTTGCTCAAGGACACAAAACATGATACTGGTGGGTTTCTAACATACAACTTCTTAATCTTGAGTCAAATGCTTTACCACTGAACCATAGTGTCCCAGAGTAATGTCCCTTGTAAATATATCCAACTTCTTCAGACTATTTTGACAATATGCACTAAGGTCAATGGATACAAAAAGGGAATTCACTCTATAACAAGCGGCACCATGCTAGTCTGTTTTTCCATGTCACAGAGATAAATCAGTCAAACTGCATGACAGAGTTATGGAACTTTGTCAAAATATACCGTATTCACCCTAATTACCACACCATGCGATTAGTTTTTTTCAAAATTGTGTAAAAAAAAAATGTAGTGAAAAAAGTGTTTCAGAAAAAAATCAGAAAAGGGGAGATAATTCAGATATAAGCAACAATATAGTCATGGCCCTTAGTCAGATTGTAGCTCTTGTGAAGGTAGTCCAAATATTTTTGGAAATATGATCAAAGTTAAGATTTTTGGTTAGATTTTTGTAAAATAGGTCAAAGGTCAAGGTCATAAAACAAAAGGGTTCATATCAGTTAAAAGGTCTTGTCCCAAGGAAAATCCATGTGAAGTGTGAAGGTTCTGTTACAAATAGTATTGGAAATGGGAGTAAAAAATGTCTATAAAAAAATCAGGTCAAAGTTCAAAGGTCAAGGTCACATGTCAAAAAGGTTGGTATCAGTGAAAAGGTCTTGTCCCAAGAACAACCATGAGAAGTTTGAAGGCTCTGTTACAAATACCGGTAGTATTGGAATGGGAGTAAAAAATGTGTTTCAGAAAAAAAAATTGGAAAGGAGATAATTCAGCCCAAAATCAACAATAAAGTTATGGTCCTTTGTCAAAATGTAGCTCTTGTTATGGTGAGTATGTGTATGAAGTTTCAT
Organism: Lucinisca nassula; assembly: GCA_963580285.1. Lineage (NCBI taxonomy): Eukaryota > Metazoa > Mollusca > Bivalvia > Lucinida > Lucinidae > Lucinisca > Lucinisca nassula. The sequence goes on along the minus strand of OY757013.1, from coordinate 120,119,726 downwards.
AAATGTAGGCCAAATATTTTTGAAAATATGGTCAAGGTTAAGATTTTCAGTTAATTTTTTGTAAAATAGGTCAAAGGTCAAATAGGTTGGTATCACTGAAAAGGTCTTGTCTGAAGGAACATCCATGTGAAGTTTGAAGGCTCTGTTACAAATAGTATTGGAATGAGAGTAAACAGGTGTTTCAGAAAAAATCGGAAAAGGGGAGATAATTCAGTAATAATCAACAATATAGTTTTGGCTCTTAGTCAGAATATTGGTCTTGTCATGGTGAGCATTTGTATGAAGTTTCATGAGGCTAGGTCTAATACTTTTGAAGTTATAGCCAAGGTTAAGTTTTTTTGGAACAACTACAACTACTACGACGCCGACGCAGACGCTGGAGTGATGACAATAGCTCAAAAGTTTTTCTTTGAAAAACAGACGAAGCTAAAAATCATTTTTAATCCATTATCTTTATTTTAATTATTTTTTTTTGGGGGGGGGGGGGGGGGGGGGGGTTTGCTTTTATGACCCTTTAAAATTTTTTTCACTAATTTTAAGCTGATCATTAATCAAAGGTGGGCAAAAAAACACTGTACCTGGACAAAAAAAAACACCCTACCTTCCATTGCAGAAGTTAGCATCTCACATGTGACCATAGCGAGGCTCATACCCACAGCAGTGAGGGACCTAATGAGTAAGAGACAGGACCCCTACCGGCTACTCCATGGAGGCCCGTTTCCATCATCAATAAGGGTCTACTCATAAAGGAAAGAATTTGCTCCAAAGGAAAGAATTTGCTCCAAAGGAGCAAATTCTTTCCTTTAAGAGTAGACCTTTTCTGAGTGACTCAGTTTATAGAAATGCAAACAGGAAACCACTCAAACTTATCTCCCTTCTAAAAATACAACAAACATGTCCTTATGTATCCATTCTTTATAAAATCACACAAACAGAGCAAAAAACTAGTATGACTCACTTGTAATGACTAACTTAACATTTAAGACGCCAAGAAAAACTGTGTGAAAATGTTGTCTGTTTAATCTTGTCTGCTGCATATTCTGTTTATGTTTACAAAAATACCATTGATTTATATATTATACTTGCTGTAACAGTGAACGTTTTGACAACTAACTACTTTGTCATGCTCTGAACATCTGGTGCTAGTTCTTAAATATTAACAATGTCGTTAGTTAACAAATTGTTAAAATTAATCATTTACTATAGCAAATATGCTAATATTTTTGCTGAGAAAAATGTGAGCAGCTTTTGCATTTGCAAAAGCTGCTCACATTTTATTCAGCAAAAATACCTCTCTTTAGATATTTTGCTTATCAGAGCAGTTAATATTTTGACCAATAAACGCTTTTTAAGCTAACGATGCTTTGAACAACTGGGCCCTGCACTCTAAATTATAATGTATGATGTAAGTTTTCAGCTATGCTCATTTATTATGCTTGTTGAAACTGACTGATACTAACTTGTAAGGTAACCTGGCGCTAATAGCACACAGGGGCTACCGCTGGATGGGCCCAGGTTTAGTTTTCCCCACTTTCTATTTAGGGCTTTGGGATGGATGTGTATACCAATTCCGGTATACCCTAGCACCTCCGACCAGTGCATTGAAAGGGAAAGTGGTGTGTAAGTTACTGCACAAAGCTGATGATTTAGTAATCACCATATTTTAACTTATTCTTGTGTTTGTGACAGCCAGGAAAGATACAAATAACTCTGTAGCAAAACAGAGCTAACTAAGCAGCATTCTGCTTTCATTCCTTCCTTATTGCTGCGTGTAAATATTATATTGTAATAACTGTTGTTAAAATAAAATGTTAAAACTGATGTAGTTGTTTGAAATCCTGGTTAACCTTTACCACTCTCTAGATAGAAGCCTCCGTGGTATAGTGGTCACGCTACTCGCCTTGTAAACCAGGGTTCAGAATCGATCCCGGGCTTCTCCACAATTTCAGATGAGTCTTTAATCCGAGGTCTCATCTCCATATGACCTTAGCTGTTGGTTGGATGTAAAACTCACTCACCACTCTCTAGGCTAATTTAGGAGATGACAAATTGACAATATTTTTCTTATTTTCCCTAGAAAATTTTCTCAAAAAAATTAATAAAACATTTTTAATGCTAAACTCAAATAAGCATGAAATTCGTCCTGCTCATAAATTTTAAAATGCCAACAATTGTTGGCATTTTAAAATATATGAGCAGGACAAACAATATTCTCAGCTTATTTGAGCAGGAAAATTGCCAGATTTGTTTGTATTTTAATAATTATGAGCATCACAAAACTTCATACTTAATTGAGTTGAGCATGAAAAAAGTTTTAAAACTTCATGGCCCGTACAGATAACTATGCAAACCATTAAGACCCAGCTGAGATGGCTCAATATGAGCCACCTCATCAGGATCTGCACAGTCTGACTTCCTGTTAATGATTTCCACTAACCCCCTATCTGCAAGAATGGAACATGTCCAAATTTGAAGATGGAAGAGTCCACTTCAGACACTCGGGGATGAAAGGGTTAAAATCAGGTTAATGGTAGTCTAAAAAACTCGGGTGAAAGGGTTTTAAGTTCTCTCAAAAAAATATGCACTGCTCCACCAAGTTTCAGTCGATTGGGTGAAACTGAAATCTGGAAATGAATAGCTTACAGATGGAAGCTAGACCTTACAAAAGGACTGTACTCAAAGCAGACATATTTTAACCCTCATCTTACTGCTCATGACAAACCCCTACCTTTACAAACAGTGTAGATCCAGATCAGATGGCTTCTGAAGAAGACATCTGATCAGGATCTACACCGTTTGACATTCAGTTAGCAAATTTAAATGGATAAATAATATAAAGTAATTTGATTGGCTGAAATGTAAATGGGTGTTGCTAAATTAATTTATGCAGCAGGATAAGGGTTAATCATGGTTTAATGGCCATAGAAACTGAAGTTTCAAGTACAAAATATGAAGATAAACCACTAAAATGTGCTCTGTGCAGCTAAATTCTAAAATAAACTAAATGTTTCACTTGTACTGTTTTATGGTCATTTTTATATATATATATAATCTTTATATTTTTTGGACCCATCATGTTAACAAGTCCATGTAATGACTAACCCTCTAAACCCCATTTTATATTATATAGAGAAAAGTGGGGTTTACACGGGTATACATTTTCTTTATTTCTGCTCCAAGCCATAGGTTATGGGTACTCATCAGAACTGCCCCAATGAGGCAGTTCTAACGAGCACTCACAACCTATATTTAGAGTAAAACTAAGACCAATCTCACAAATTTTCACAAAAATGTCCGTTTTTTTAAGATATGAAAAAATGCACTATGTCACACTGGTGTGTTATCGTAATGCATTTGAAAATTGTGATGTTCAAAACTGTGTTATAATGAACAGTGTTATAAAGAGGTTTAGTTGTAACTGATACCAGCCTCTATGTGGCAGCATAATATGATGCTGCAATGTAATATTTCCTTAAAAATTCAGACACCTTCAGGACTTGCTGTAATTCTCCTAAGATTTAAACAGATTTGTTACACAATCCAGCAAGGAGTTCAAAAGTGCAGACGGAATGGCAAACAGTGTGCAGTCTGATTTGGATCTACACTGTTTGCACAGTGCAGAGCCTGATTAGACTCATCTGGTTCTGCACTGTTAGCTTAGGCTCGTCTGTCCCAATACTTTGGAGCATAACAGTAGATGCATTACATACGGAAAATATTGTCAGTCAGATTACAAATTTTCTATGAAGCCTCGTAACTAAACTTTCAAAATATACCTTGTGACAGAAGGTTGTTCCTCATGACCAATCAGAAAGGTAGCTTTGGCTCGAAAAGTGTGGAGATATGAGGTTTAGAACAGTCTTATAAGAAGATTACAAAATCTCATATTGCTCCATTTTTTCTCATAAACCATTTTGTCACAAATTCAGCTATTTTATTGGGACAAAAGGTTGTAACGATGTACTATTATTTTATGTTTATTCTACATTTTCAAGTTAAATAAGAACAGTTTTCTAAATGATATATCAGTGAAGTAGAGACATTTCTACTAGTATCATTAAATATTACAATTATATTCGTAGTTCAGTTTTTCGCTTCTAAAAATTAATCTGTAAAATGCTGTTACAAGATTTTGTAATTTGACCAACGATATGTTTTTTTCTTTGATTTGTGGTTTAACATCCCTGTCAACGCTATTTAGAGCATTTTGGAGATGTTGCTTCCAATTTTATGGGGCTTTTACCTGACATTGAGATGAAATGCCATCTCAATCCCTGCCGCCTAATGAAACGAATAGGGTATATATGTACCACTTTACCTGGGCAGGCTTAGATACTCTAAGCGGTTTACCAGTACGTATGTTGCAGTCGGTGTCAGTTCTGTGTGAAAGCATCATGCAGCCCAATCAATTTCTCCAAGCCCCGATGGACGGGGGCCAACCAACAATATGTTTTGACACTGCTTAAAACATTAGTCATAGAATAAAAAATACTTTACAGTAAATGCAACAAAATGCAATGACTTCAATGACTAAGATGACATGAAAAGCTTTCCTTGTATTTTATACAGACAAGCTTAAATGCAATAACTGAACAAATAGAAGTAATGTTCCATGCTGAATGATCTACATATTTAAATCATTATATCTTAAAAACTTTGTCCGGAGTATCATTTAAATAAACTACTACACGGCAAAGCAACAAAAATACAAAACAATTTGGCACAAAATGCGATAAACAAACTATTATATTTACACAATCATAACTGGAGATAAGCAGTGATGAGGATAATTAAAGGACAATTTTTCTTATTTTCTCACAAAAACCTGTGTTATAGGAACAGTATAACTTTTATGACACACCGGTAGCTTGTTTACCATGGCTAAGTCGAACGTGTTTTTGAGTCCCTAGGGAATTCCTCTTCATAAGAAATAATGCGGGATAATTAAGAAGAGTTTCAACTTTTATCCTGCCAATGCATGATGTGTATACTCATTAGAATCGCCTCAATGAGGCAATTCTAATGAGTACACACAACATACACTTTTATCCCATTGTATACTAGTGAACTCTTATATGTTGGAAAAGTCCATTTGTCATATAAGGGCTGGTAGGCCTATTTTTTTTCTATTTTTGGAAGAAAATTCTGTTAGCAAATAGTGAAGGCCCTGATTAGATGCCACATTCTGAGGCATCTGATCTGGGCCTGCACTGTTTGCCAAGGTACCCTTTAGGCTTTCCCGCATGCAATGGCTAATTATAGAACATCCAAAACATGTCCCAAAAGTAACCGTGTTATGCCTCCTGGCAGTAACCCCAGTGGCTTGAACTATCCCCGTCTCGAACAGATTTTCCTGGTTCCAAAGGTGTTCGAGCCATTGAAGTTCGACTGTACTTGTAACAATTGCCTCAATGAGGTGATTCTAACAAGCATCAACAACACATGTTTGTAAAGAGAAATTAAGAAAATTATCTTATACCCACACTTATTACTCCTCATCTGGAATTATGCATAATGTCAACAGAACACTGTCTAAAGCTGTTAATCACTGTTAATCAAAGTCACGGCAGTGAAGAAAATACTAAAAATTCAGTCCTACCGACCAGCTCAGTTTGACGCTTGTCTGACTGATGATCAGGTTGTAATTTTAATACCTGCTGGGCATGCAACATTCTTTCATGGAGATTGATCATTAAATCTTTCTCTCCCTTCCGATGATTCAAGAAGGGCAGTTGTCAGTTTCTGGCAAAAAGATTTGCACCGTGTACATGTAAGTCTGCAGAGGACAGCGTGGTTAGGTGAACAGACCAGCTCAATATGACCTTAATAGTGTTGACTGGGCTGTAAAACTCCAAACAAACTGCAACTTGTATCAGTGTTAGAAAGTCTTTTAGTTGAATGGATGGATGTGGAATATTCAAAAGCACTTTTTATAAGTGAGAAAAGAAGCCTGTGTGGCATAATGGTTTAGCTGCTAGCCTCATAAACCTGGGGTTAAACCTTGGCACAATGACCTCTATTACCATAATTTCACACCCACTGAATGCATATACTTATCTTACATGCTTTTCAATGAATGATAGAGATTTATCAGTGAAATATAAATCGATATTTTCACTGTTTCAAACAGTGAAAATACGATTTTTATTTTTCACTGTTTGGGACTACTTTTTTCTTCAAATCTAACTCTAATTTCAATTTTATCTTTGTCAGATAACTGAACAATACTGAAATCTGTTCTAATTGACGCATAGCCCGTTCATGTGTGACGGGGACGTTACTGACGTCATTTATGACGCTGACGTCACGTCTTTTGTCGCGCGACGTTAGACTTGCCAGCAACTTCTTTGGAAAACTACTCTCTCAATTATTTCATTAATCATTCATAATAATACCATCCCAGGCCATTTCTCAGGTGCAAACTTTCAGTTTACACCCAATAGTATACCCACTAAACACGATGGACACCACAAAATTGACGCGAAACGAACAGGAACAAAGATAATTTTTTCCGAATGTGAGCGACACCATTAAAGACGCTAAATATTGCCTTTTGCAGCATGTAAGAAACAGAAAATTTGATTTTTTCAGTGCAAGATCAAATTTTATTTCACTCATGAACACCAAAACTGCTATTTTCACTCGTGGCTACGCCACTCGTGAAAATAACAGTTTTGGTGTTCATTCGATGAAACAAAATTTGATCTTACACTGAAAAAATCAAATATCCTCTATATCTTTGCCATTTTATGAAGAGGCTGATTTTGTTATTCAATACATTGAGGTCAGTAAATGGCTCTCTTTCATATTGACATGGGAGACAAAAATACTTTTGCAGGAGTTGCCTCCCTGGAAGGCGTTCCCATTCCCCTTAAAGCAAATCAGTTTTATAATGTACAGTGTTATAACCACAGGGGCTAGGGGTCCTCAGTATCTCACCAAGCCAAGTCTGAACTAAACCAACCATAGGGGTTTGGAGCCGATCCTTTAAACCTTAAAATGCAAATCACGACAACTGTCGTCTGCTTTGCCATCTCTCGGTTACCTTAAAAGTAATTTTTTGCAGTGTGGACCCAGATCAGACTGCTCCTACAGGTGGACCCAGATCAGATGGCTCCTACAGTCTGATCTGGGCCCACACTGTTTGCCTTTATGCAAAAATATTTTTAAAAAGTTTGCAAAATATTGAGCAGACAACATAAGCAGACGACATTTTCAGATGTAGTTTTCCTCAGCGTCTTAAGGGAATGGCTACATCTGACACTTTATCTGCCATTTTTACAAGAAAGACAACATTTGGAACTTCCTGTTCGCTTTCCTATACCCTTAATCCCTCTTAAAATAGGGTCTATTCTTAAAGGAAAGAATTTGCTCCTTCGGAGCAAATTCTTTCCTTTTAGAGTAGACCCCTATTGATAATAGGGACAAAAATATTTCTGAAAGAGTTGCCTCCCCTGAAGGTTTATACATTCCTCTTAAAGAATAGGCTGTTATGAGAATGGGAGAATAATCTCCCTTGCTTGTGTATGCATTCTTCTTTAGACTCTTTAATTTCAGTACATATTGTATGTTTGTAATCTTCATAATCACAGACACTTTCAAAATATCATATACTGTATGCTGACTGAACACTTGAAGGCTTTTCTACCTACTTCTTGACTAACATATGGACCTTGTCTTGAGTAAACCCGTTTTTGCCCATATTTGTGAACGACAAATGTGTAGATCACACTGCACATCTGCACAGTTTGATCTGCACCTTTGTGTCGGTTGCTTGGTTTAAACAATTCAGTATAATGTCCTATATTAAGACCACATTGGGGACTGCCAGTAGTGGTTTCATTAAAGGAGTAGTTTTTCACGGTGGATAGAAAATGTAAGGAAAACCTAATCTTGGGCTGGAAAATTATGTCCGTATTAGTGGTGTGGCCTTATTATTCTTTGGGGTTTAAAGACATGTCAACCCTTGTGGGTCATTTTGTGTCATCTCCCAAAGAGAGGAAAAGAAGAGCTCGTAGAGGAGATGGAAGTGAGGGACAGGGGAGATAGAGGAAACTGAAAGGAAGTGTAGAAACAAGAAATAACAACACTCCCCCTTCTACCCTTACCTGCTGCAAGGACAGCAGGCCTTGCCCAACTGTAAGCCAGTAGCAGTTGGACGCCCTAGTAGTTGTCTTAATATCAGCTGGTCTTAACATCAGGATTTTACTGTACCTCAAGTTCCTATATGTAAACTTTCAAGACTCTAGCTAGTCTGTGTAGCTGAGCAGGCTGGTTTGTGTCGTAACTGGTCGGAAATCCATAAGATACATTATGATAACACAGTCGTGTGACATAGTGCGTTCTTTCATATCTCCAAAACAGATACTTTTCTGATGAAAATTTGTGATATTTCTTTAATTTAAACTCAAAATTTAGGTTGTGGGTACTCGTTAGAACCGCCTCAATGAGGCGGTTCTAACGAGCACCCACAACCTATGCAATGGAGCAGAAATAAGCAAAATAATGTATATGCCTGTAAACCACGGGTCATTTCATAATGCAGGTTTTCACATGACAAGGATCATAAATTGTGTACTGACTGAACACTTCAAGGGTTTCTACCTATTTCTTAACTATATATGTATCATATCTCATATATTAAGCCCCCTGACTAGAGATGATTCTAGCACAATATCAAAGTCGTTGAGAGTGTCAAGTATATGAATAACAAAACTGATCAAGTCTCTATCACGGAGAAATGATTTCTCCTCATACATCTGAGCAGTAACTGTAGTATTGGCAATCATAGGTAACCACTTCTGAAGGGTATGGTCTCTGTAAATAAAAAAAAAACATCATCGTTAAATGCACTGAAACCTCTATACACCGTAAAAAATCCTAAAAATTTGGACACCTTGAGAGCTTTCTGTAATTCTCCAAAAATTTTAACAAATTTGTTTCCGGAGCCAGCAAGGAGTCCCCAATGTGCAGATGGAATGGCAAACAGAGTAGACCCTGATCAGACTGCTCTTAAGGAGCAGTCTGATCTGGGTCTGCACTGTTTGCTTAGGCCTGTCTGTTCCAATACTTAGGATCGATACGGTAGTACTGTTGTTTGGGTTCAAAGCTGAAACTGTGTTAGTTAGACAACAGTGCTATAGCCAAACAAAAATGTAAAGATTATATAGAAAAAATGACCATTTTCGGGTTTGTTGTAGGCAAATTGCTGTTACAATGTACAGTGTTATATAAGGGGGTATAGGTGTATATTACATAGTAAAGTAGTATAAAAGATTCTTGTCCCAAATCTGAAAAATTTTCTTTTTCTTATAATGAACTCTAGAAAAATCACTAAGACTAATAAAGTTTTGAAAATCCATATTAAAATTCTGAAACAAAAATCTGGAAATCATTAGAATTCATCAGTAAGTGGTTACAAAAATGGTCAGGAGGTTGTACTCACTTAAACCTATCAACATAACTGCAATAAATACATTTTTCTTATTTTTTCTTTTTTGCAATTTGACTTGGGTTGCAAAAATCCGGATTAGAATAACAAAATTGGCAAAAATGTTGTTATCTGTCATGTTTCCAATGCAAAAATATCTTCAGACATGAGATAAAAAATTGTTTTCATAAATATGGAATACTATTCTTACTACCTACCTGATTCCTACACATACAAAGATCTGGAATTTTCCATCTTTTCCCACAGATTCTGTTGCCTGGTTGATCTTGTCAAATAAGCTACAGAAGAGCCAGAAACCAGCCTTCTCGCTCTCAGACAATGGCCGCCTCACCTCACCCTCTAACAGACACTCCAGGTGGGCCTTCACTTTCTCTGGAAATGAAATCAACATGTGTAATGAACATCCTTGGCTAAAGTGGCATTTTTCATATCTCCAGAATTCAGCATTTTTCAGATGAAAATTCCTGATAATTTTCTTATTTCTGCTCCAAACAAGGATTGTTAGTGCTTGTTAGGACTGCCTCACTGAGGTGGTTCTAACAAGTACCACAATCTATGTTTGACAAAGATTGTGGGTGCTTGTTAGAACCACCTCATGAGTACAACAATCTATATTTTTTAGCAAAAATAAGGAAAATAATATTTACCCCTGTAAACCCCAGTTTTCTCTACATAAATTGGGGTTTAGAGGGGTGTTCATTACATGGACGAGATAACATGATGTGCAAGTTTCTAAGTGTATACATAGAGGATCTTGGAGGATTGTTTCATAAAATTTAAATGAAATCACCACAAGTGTAAGATTCTGTTTATCACATAATGATTTTAAGGGGAAACTGAGCACCTGGCAGATTTTTTCGTCCTTTTCCAAAGGAACACAACTTTCAGAACTTCCTGTTCGCTTTTCTATAGGCTCTGTCCCATGGAAAAAGGGGTCAACTCTTAAAGGAAAGAATTTGCTCCTCATGAGCAAATTCTTTCCATTAAGAGTTGACTTCTATTGACATGGGACACAAAAATACTTTTACAGGAGTTGCCTTCCCTGAAAGTGTTCCCATTCACCTTAAATCGGATTGTATTGCCAAAGAAGTTCAAAAGCATTTCAGCAGATAACATAGGGCTGTGATGGGCAGCATCATGACTTGCTGCCGAGTGAAACCAAAAGGCTTATATGCACTGGACGGTCTGACTCACACCACTTTGCCTGGGCAGGCTTAGTCCTTCTAAGTGTTTTATCAGTACTCATGTGTGGTCAGTTTCAGCTCTGGGTGGCAACACCATGCAGCCCAATCTGTTTCTCTAAGCCCTGATGGGCGGGGGTGATATTCCTGGGCAGACTGATGGTAATGAATGAACCAGTACAGTGCACATTCTTTTCATAGAAACTGACAACCACCCTTCTTGAATCAGCAGAACAGAGAGAACGACTGTAGAAAATATTTCATTATCAATCTCCATGAAAACATATTGCAAGACCGGGCATGCATAATCATAGCCTCAGATAAGAGGTGGCTTCCAAATATTATTTTTCTTATTTCTGCATGATAATGTTTGTTGTGGGTACTCATTAGAAGCGCCTAACTCATATTTCATTTTCTATTGCAAGACTGGGCAGGCATAAACATAGCCCCAGAAAAGAGGGGAGATCCAAATATTATTTTTCTTATTTATGCAAGAAAACATATGTTGTGGGTACTCATACGAGGACTGTTCAAATATGAATGCAACTAAGCACATAGAAATGATTCCGTGATAGATTTCGATGAAAAATTTATTTTGTCCCCTCAAAGTATTCCCCTTTAACAGATATACAAACTTTTAGTCTTCTGATCCAATCATTGAATGCATTTTGGAAGTCTTTTCGAGGTATACTATGAAGGCACTGGAATATTGTCGAACACCGAGGTGTTTGCGCTGTACAAATTTTCGACCAGAATGGTATTTTTTCAGCCGCGGGAACAAAAAAAAGTCACACGGGGCAAGGTCAGGGGAATACGGGGGGGGGGGGGGGGGGGGGGGGGGGCCGAGGGCGTTCAACAACCTTTTCCTGCTTCAGATAGTCTTGCACAATGAACGCCTTGTGCGATGACGCATTGTCATGCAGCAATCTGACATTGGCCAAACCAGTTGCGGGTCTTCGTTCTTTGAAATATTTCTTCAATTTTCGAAGAACTTTATTCTTGTAAAACTTCGCATTTACAGATTTGCCTTTAGGCACAGCAACCTGAATAGCAGGGCCCTGATTTGAAAAGAATATGGCATACATTACCTTCTTGACGCTCATGGTCCGCTTTGCAATGCATGGTCTTGTGCAATACTTTGTTGCCCATATTTTGTTCTGAATCTTTCGTTTTGGCTCAAAAAAGTGAACCCATGTCTCGTCACCTGTGATGACATTAGCGAAAGACCATGCATTGTAATTTGGAAACTTTTTAAGCAACTTCTTGGCGCACTGAACGCGTGTCTTTTTCTGCTCATCTGTCAACAGACGGGGAATCCATCTAGCACAGATCTTTCTCATTTTCAAATCCCGTTTCAGAATTGTATGAGCTGCTCCTAATGAGATGCCAACCATACTAGCTATTTGCCTAGTGGTGTATCGTGCATGGGTAGCAACTATTTCTTTCACTAGAGCAACCATCTTGGCAGATGTTGCTCTTTTCGGCCGACGATCATGTGGTGCATCTTCTGTTGAGCCTAGCCCACAGCTGAATTTCTTACACTAACGAAAAACTGTTGGAAAAGACATTTCATTATGCCCATAAACCGAACATATTTCATCAAAAATGTCTTTGCACCAATTACCAAGAATACAACGATTCTTAATATAGGACCGTATTTCAACGGCGTACTCTGACCTTCTTCCAACCATGTTTTGTATTAGTATACAAGAGTAGACAGTGTTTATCGAACGATATACATGACTAAAGTGCACAGATTTTAACAGGTTTGGTACCAATGTATAGGTAAAATGTTTTTCTACGCTGTGATATTTATTTCCAGGTGATTTTCGCATTCGTGCAAGAGAAAACGTTCTACTTGCATTCATATTTGAACAGTCCTCGCAATAAGCATCTCACTGAGGTGCTTCTAATGAATACCCACAAGGTATGTTTTTGTGCAGAAATAAAAAATCAGTACTTTTATGATGAAAAAAGTGCCTTGTCTGGAGCCATGGGGATTGAACCTGCAACCCCCTGATCATCAGGTCAGACATGCCTCCAAATGAGCCTCTGAGGCTGGCCAGGTATAATCTGTAGTAAATTTGTGAACTAGCACTGTCCTGCTGTACCACTACAAGGATATGCTCTTCCTTTGTAAACAGTGTAAATAAAGATCAGATTGCTTCTAAAGAAGACATCTGATCAGTATCTACACTGATAGGCTTTCAGTTGGAGAATTTGTAATAATAAATTATGTGAAGTAAACTGATTGGTTGAAAGTCAGAAATGGGTGTGGCTGAATTATTTATTCAGCAGGACAATGGTTAATACCTTTAAAAAACTTTCATAATCATTTTTGTTTCATCTGACAGTAGTAACACTTGAGCCTCGAGGCCGATTAACCTGTTTTTACCAGGAAACCTATAAAAGGGACATATGTAAACAGTGCAGACCCCGATCAGATGCCTCATATTGCGGCATCTGATCAGGGTCTGCACTGTTTGCTTACATGATTTTCTGTCCACAATAGAAGAAAAAAAAAAACAACAAAAAAATAGACTTAACATCACTTAATTGACAAATGGACTTGTTCAACATTTAACAATGGAAGAGTCGACCAGTATACAAGGGGTCAATTTTGCTTACTGTAATGATCCTAAGTAGTGGGACAGATAGGCCTGAGCAAACAGTGCAGACCCAGATCAGACTGATCCTTTAGGGTCAGTCTGATCAGGGTCTACATTGTTTGCCATTCAATCTGCACCTTTTGAAATCCTTGCTGGCTTGTAAAAAAAATATGTTAAAATTTTAAGAGAATTACAGCATATCCAAAAGGCGTCCAAATTTTTAGGATTATTACCGAATACTGACCCAGATAATCCCAGATGAAGAACTTGTTCCTAAACAATCTTGATGATCTAAACCCAAACTGGAATATATTCTCTAGACACTGTACCAGGCCTCTCTCACCACACAGCAGGAATGTTAGGTTACTCCTCTGAAATCATGATTAATATGATTTAACACTAAACTTGACTTATTTTCTGAGAAAGCAGATGTTCCCCCACCACATACCCCTTTCAAAACAAGCTTAATATAACAGCACCACTGTGACCTTGAAAATAAGGCCAAGGTCACTAAAACCTAATCAGTTCTTCATCCTGACCGAATATTATATCCATGCAAATTTGATTGAAATTCACCCAGTAGTTAATGAAATATCTTACACACAAGAAAGTGTCACGCTAACGCATACGCCAACAGGATCCGCACCAAAAACAATGTGTCCCCTTCCCCTTCTGTAGGTAAGGGGATATAACAATAATTAACCCATTAAGTACCGGAAACCCCAAAGCGGAAACCAGGGCAAACAGTGCAGGCCCAGATCAGACGCCGCAGAATGTGGCAGCTGATCAGGGGCTACACTGTTTGCGAAAAGTTAAGCCATTTTCCAAATTAATTTTGAAGAAAAAACAACCTTACACCCCTATATTTTGAAATGGACTCCTGGTATACATAAGGAGGAAGATTCCATTTGGTACAAAAAGGGTTAAACCACACCAGGAGAAAAACTGTTTTATAATACAGGCAACCAGCTCATGTTCTGATCAGTCTGCACATCTGCACAGTTTAATTAGAGCCTTCACTGTGTAAAAGGAGAAAAATTCTTCAGACCTACCCCAGCTGGAAGTCGTTCCTGGGTTGCCTAAGTGACAGTCCAAGACTGGGGCTACGTATCGAATTGAGATATATATCAAAACCGGTTTTGTGGTTTGATACGTGTATCAAATTGATCATTCCTGTATCGACAAAATATTGTTCGACAATATTAAAGGCAGAAAAAGTCATATTCTATATATTTAATTTTGAAAGGTAAATCAAAGTGCAAGTCAGATTATAATATACATGTACAATTATTTTATGTCAAAACTATTGTCCTGAGGAGCTGTAGCACCTGATGCACTAGAGCCCGGAGGCATTATCTTGACTTAAAGGTCACACCACCCGACAGGGATGGCTGTTATTAAAACTTTAGACCTATATCTACCAACATGCAAAATATAAAAGAAATCCATGGAAGGTCTTTAAATTAAAAGGTCTTATAAATTTTAACGCAAGAACTTTGACCCTGTGATGAATTCTATGTCTGTAACCTTGATGTTAAGGTCACCCCTATTGACATGGACAAAGATGTTACAACTTGAGACCTATATCTGTCATCATTTGAATTATAAAAGAAATCCATCAAAGGGTCTTCAAACTATAAGGTCTTATAAAGTTTAACGCAAAAACTTTGACCCTTGTACTACTAACACGACGGAAAGATGAACGATCAAACCAACTCACATACAAATAAATGAAAGAATGTAGCAAATGTAACGAAGAATGGATGAATGGAAAGGCCAAAACTATATACCCCTTGGCATAAATGCCGGGGGTATAAAAACAGAAGTAAAGGCAACGATTAGGAATCGTTACAAATACCTCACACCTCCCATCCAAGACACCAAAGGGAGAGAAACACAAACATAAAACAACTTCACCATCATGAACATGTCACAAGCAAAAGCCAAAAGGACAGTTACTTTCTCCAAAATGGCCAAATGGCTATCCGAAATGAAAAGATATTAGCAATACATACAAGCAGATGAACTTTAACAATAATAAACCACAACAGAAGAACCACCTTGAAATGGTCAGTAACCTACTTGAAAGCTGTTGTAACATACCTCCTTCTCAGGCTTGTAGAAGTGCTTGATTAATCCATTTACTGCATGTCCTAGCATCTCCTGAATGTCTGGCACTGTCAACCCTGTAATAAGATAGGCATAGTTCTCATAGTGCATATTATGCATGAGGGTACTGAAAATATATGCAATAAAGAGAAATCATTAAATATTGTCTTTGATTATGCAAAACATTTTTTTCCAGTTTTTCTTTCAGTTTTGAAGTTATGGTGCTGTTTTAATAAAAAAAAATAATTTTCCACCATTAAAATGGGAAAAAGTTCCATTTCCAACCATTGTTAATAAAATGGGAAAAAATACCGTTTTATGGAATAAAAAAACCTGTTGGTAAAATGTTACCACACCAAGGTCATAAAAATCTAAAAAAGTATGTGGTCACCATCTTTGTTAAGCAGGTAGACTAAGAAAACTTTTTATCTTTACTGCCATTTTACAATCAGCATGACAACATCAGATTATTTTTTGCAAGCATTAGTTTGAAGCACAATTGCAAACAGTGCCATAGTATTTTGACATTATTTGTATGCTAAATATGTCAGTTTTGTTGCAGGAAACAAAGATGCTAGACTGTGATATTGCATCAAACAATATGCCCAATTACATACAGATACATCCCACTTAACCCATATATGACAATGGAATCTCCCACCGAATGGGTTTGGACTGGTCTATTTCCAGTTATAGGGGTGTTTGGTTTGTTCTGTTTGTGGTAAGTTTTGCAAACATGTATGTACTTTCAGACTAGAAATGTGTCCAGACGACACAGATGCCCCCGCCAAGGGCCCCGCCTCACCCCGAAAATCCATGTTGCAACAAAATGTTCTAAGTGTGTGACCTTGTCATCAGGAACATTTGTGAGAAGTTATATTGAAATTGGTGAAAAAATGTAAGCGCTAGAGCAATGACAAAGTTTTTCTAAAAATAGCCACAGTGACTTTGACCTTGAAAGTCGAACTCGCTCGAGGTATTGTCATAAGGAACATTTGTGTGAAGTTATATTGAAATCAGTGAAGAAATGTAGTTGCTACAGCGATGACAAAGTTTTTCTAAAAATAGCCACAGTGACCTTGACCTTGAAAGTCGAAATCGCTCGAGATATTGTCATAATAAGGAACATTTGTGTGAAGTTATATTGAAATCGGTGAAGAAATGTAAGTGCTAGAGCGATGACAAATTTTTTCTAAAAATAGCCACAGTGACCTTGACCTTAGAGTGGAACTCCCTAGAGATATTGTCATAAGGAACATTTGTTTGAAGTAATATTGAAATTAGTGAAAAAATGTAAGCACTAGAGCAATGACAAAGTTTTTCTAAAAATAGCCACAGTGACCTTGACCTTGAAAGTCAAACTCGTTCGAGGTATTGTCATAAGGAACATTTGTGTGAAGTTATTTTGAAATCAGTGAAGAAATGCAGGTGCTAGAGCGATGACAAAGTTTTTCTGAAAATAGCCGTAGTGACCTTGACCTTGAAAGTCGAAATGGCTCGAGATATTGTCATAAGGAACATTTGTGTGAAGTTATATTGAAATCGGTGAAAAAATGTAAGCGCTATAGCTATGACAAAGTTTTTCTAAAAATAACCACAGTGACCTTGACCTTGAAAGTGGAACTCCCTAGAGATATTGTCATAAGGAACATTTGTATGAAGTTATATTGAAATCGGTGAAGAAATGTAAGCGCTAGAGCAATGACAAAGTTTTTCTAAAAATAGCCACAGTGACCTTGACCTTGAGGCCATGACCTTGAAAGTTGAAATTGCTCGAGTTATTTTTATAAGGAACATTTGTGTGAAGTTATACTGAAATTGGTGAAGAAATGTAGGCGCTAGAGCGATGACAAAGTTTTTCTAAAAATAGCCACAGTGACCTTGACCTTGAGGTCATGACCTTGAAAGACAAACTCGCTCAAGATATTGTCATAAGGAACATTTGTGTGAAGTTATATTGAAATCAGTGAAGAAATGTAGGCACTAGAACGATGACAAAGTTTTTCTAAGAAAAGCCACAGTGACCTTGACCTTGAGGCAATGACCTTGAAAGTCGAACTCGCTTGAGATATTTTTATAAGGAACATTTGTGTGAAGTTATATTGATATTGGTGAAAAAATGTAGGCGCTAGAGCGATGACAAAGTTTTTCTAAAAATAGCCACAGTGACCTTGAGGTCATGACCTTGAAAGTCAAACTCGCTCTAGAAATTGTCATAAGGAACATTTGTGTGAAGTTATATTGAAATCTGTGAAGAAATATAGAAGCTAGAGCTATGTTGTGCGAGGGGCTAATTGAAAATTTTTAAGTCTGTGATTTGACCTTGAGCTCATGGGCATGGGTGGGGGTATCGCTGAATAAAATGGACAGGTATCTAACATCATACCAAATATCAACTCAATCCATTGCACGATTTGGAAAATATCAACTCTTAAAATATCTAATTAAAAATTTCTAAGTCTGTGACCTTGACCTTGAAGCCATAGGCATGAGTGGGGGTATTGCCAAATAAACATTTGGACCTGAAGCTATCATCATAGCATACATAAGCCAAATCCATAATATAGTTTGGAAAATTTGAGCTCTTTAAAATCTTTCACATTAAAATTGTCTAAGTCTGTGACCTTGACCTTGAGGACATAGGCATGGGTGGGGGTATTGCTGAATAAAACATTGTACCTATATCTATCATCATATGAACCAAAGCCATCATAAAAGTTCAGGTTCTACCAGGTACAAATACCTTAACTGGAGTCTTTAACATGGAAAATTTCTAAGTCCATGACCTTGACCTTGAGGCCATGGGCAAGGGTGGGGGTATCGCTGAATAAAACTTTGGACCTATATCTATAATCATACCAAATATGAACCAATTCCATCAAATGGTTTGGAAAATATGAGTTCTAAAATGTTCAAGTCTACCTGTTACAAAAACCTTAACCTGAGTCTTTAACATTGAAAATTTCTAAGTCTGTGACCTTGACCTTGAGGTCACAGGCATGGGTGGGGGTATTGCTTAATAAAACTTTGGACCTATATCTATCATCATACCAAAGATGAACCAGTTCCATCAAATGGTTAGGAAAATATGAGTTTTAAAAGTTCAGGCTCTACCTGTTACAAAAACTTTAACCCCAGGTTACAGGATCACGTATGTACGTATACGTACACACACACGTACAGACGGACATACACATGTATGCACGTACACACGTATGCACATACGGAAAACCAAAAAACTATATGCCCCCGGCATCATATGATGCGGGGGCATAAAAACAGTGTAGACCCAGATCAGACGCCGCAAAATGTGGCATCTGATCTGGGTCTACACAGTTTGCAAATGTCCCAAAGATGGGATGCTAGGCATATATGGGTTAAATGAAATGCATATACAAGAGACATTGAGGAAGTTTCATGTAAGAAGTTGTGTTTACCACTATTAGACTATTAGATGGTTTTGTTTGTTTCTTTGAATTGCGGTTTAAAGTCCCCGTCAATTTTGGAGACAAAGCTTCAAATTTTGTGTGACTTTTACACAACATGGAGATAAAATGACATCTCAAGCCCTGCCCCCTAATGAAACCAAAAGGCTTATATGCATTGGACGGTGGCTCAAAACACTTTGCCAGGGCAGGCTTAGTCCTAAGCGATCTACCAGTACTCATGTGTGGTAAGATTCAGCTCTGCATGGAAGCACCATGCAGCCCAATCTATTTCTCAAATTCAGATTGCAAAGACTGTTAGATGACTGTGCATGCACATCTGAAGATCATAAATAGGAGAATGCATAGTACCCTTGTCTTATGGGTTCGCTCAGTGAACTGCTGTTTGTTACTGACATCAGCACAGTCAATATGTTCTATAAAGGGTTATCCTTTGGAAGCAAGGACTTCACCACAGAACTGGAAAATATGGGAGTGTACATGTTTTCTGGGCCAGACTAGCTAGTTTCGGCCAATTAGGCCTCATCAGTGACCCTGTTTTTCCGACATTCATAATAACGACAATTTGTTTAAAGGGGAATGGGAACACCTTCAGGGGAGGCAACTCTTGCAAAAGTATTTTTGTCTCCCATGTCCATAGGGGTCAACTCTTAAAGGAAAGAATTTGCTCCTGAGGAGCAAATTCTTTCCATTAAAGGTAGACCCTTTTTCCAGTGGGACAGGCTGATAGAAAAGTGTGCAGGAAGTCCCAAAAGTTGTCTCCCTTTGAAAAATGGAAGAAAAATCAATTTCAATGAACCAAATTTTTATCTCAGGATGAGACGAATTAATGGAGATATTCAAGAATACTGTAATTATTTAATACTCCAAGAAACAAATGTTGTGGACATTTGTTAGAATCGCCTCAGCGAGGAGATTCTAACAAATGTCCATAACATTTGTTTCTTTGAGTAATCAAGGGAAAATGACCTTTATTATCTCTTGTAATATTCCTTATTAGGGTTCTTTATAGCTGAAAATTTGATATAGCGGCAAATTCTCGGGGAACAATAAAGTTGTTATAGGGAGGGTCCTCTGTAACTTGAAAACTATCAGTATGATACCTTACTATCCGTCGGATAAATGAATACCTTGTTGTTCTTGAGTTTTCCGTGGTGAAACAGGGGATCTGGCTCTGGGTGGAGTCCTACAGGCAACTGTCATCTCTGAAAGGACAAATACATGTCAAATAAATTCCTTAAGTGTCAGAGATTCAGCTCTAGTTTTTATTATAGTCTTGGTTAGGAGTTTAACCCATAGTATGCTAGTGGACTCTTCCATTGCTATATGTTGGACAAGTCCATTTGTCATATAAGGGTTGTCAAGCCTATTTTTTTGTTTTTATTCTACTTTTGACGGAAAAGTCTGTTAGCAAATAGTGCAGGCCCTGATCAGACGCCGCAGATCTGGGCCTGTACTGTTTGCCAAGGTACCCCTGTAGGGGTTTTCCGCATACAATGTGTTAATGGCCTGCTCAACACTATGTTGGTCATGTTGAGCCAGTCTGTTAATCTAACATTTCAAAGGCAGGCTTATACATAAGCTAAAAACCAGTACAGAGTACATTCTTTCACCACTGACAACATAATTTTTCTGTATTATCTGCTCTTTTGTTCAGTTACAATTTAGTTAGCTGGTACACACTTCCAGAAAAATACTAATAAGGATGATTTCAGGATGTTTCAGGGTTTTCCCGGACTCTTGTTTTGGCTGTTTTTGACCCTCAAAACATTGTCTTGGACCCTCAAATGTTTGAAGCAGGAGTCCAATGGGATGCAATAATTACCTAATTAAAACTAATTCTTTTCATATCTGGCATTTGGAACTAAATTAATTTCATTAAAGTACACAAACTGCAGTTATTTGGTTTACACAATATTTATTAGAATAAATTCACATGTATACATCGCATAATAGTATATGGTACAGGATTTGATAAAAAGTTAGGTGCTTATATAAATCATCTCCTGAAATAACTGCAGTTATTTGAGCTATAGTAAACCCTATACTCTCAGCAGCAGATCAAAGGCAGCCCCTAATATGGTGATTAGTAGCTTTAGTTGAATCCCTGACTGAGACACTTAAGGGAAAAATCAATAAGGTACACTCTGGTCAACTGTTAGTAAACTATTGATTTTTCCCCAAGGAGGCCCCTACCTGTTGAAGACAGAGGACTTCACTTCAGTCAGCACTGAGAGCTACATAATATTATTTAATGCAATGATGGTCCTCAATAAACAAGAATAAATGCCTTTAAGCAAAAATTCCTGTGTATCTTATTTGAGGACCCCCAAATCACGACTTCTGCAGTCCCTGGGACCCTCAATGTTTCATATTCCTCCATTTAAACATGTGTTCAAATAGGTGATTCTAACAGGCTTTAACTACCTACAACATAACACTGTTTTGGATACAACACGTTTTCTAGATGGATCCCAAAAATGTACAGATTATATAGAAAAATGACCATTTATGGCTGCTCTTGAAAAAATTTAAAAGGGGCATAACTCTATTATTATTTGATGAACCATGCCCTCGAAACAATATGCACTGCCCCACATCATGGTCTAACTATGGATGAAGTTTCAGCTTGATCGGATGAAAACTGTAGGAGGAGTTATCCGGAAACGAAAAGTTTGCAAAAATTTCAAAGGGGCATAACTCTATTATTATTTGGTGGACCATAACCTCGAAACAATATATGCTGCCCCACATCATGGTCTTACTATGTACTATGAAGTTTCAGCTTGCGGAAACGAACAGTTTACAAAAAAATTCAAAGGGGCATAACTCTATTAATATTTGGTGGACCGTAACCTCAAAACAATATGCGCTGCCCCCCATCATGGTCCAACTATGTATGAAGTTTCAGCTTGATCGGATGTAAACTGTAGGAGGAGTTAACCGGAAACCAAAAGTTTACAGACGGACAGACAGATGGTCAGATGGACGGACGGACGGACAGATGCCGGGGGCACAACATAATACAACCTTTTTCAAATGTGCATATAATAAAGAAAAATCACCTTTATATAAATCATTTTCTTTTACATATAACACAGGCTGCTCTTAAAGGAGAAAAAATTTGCTCAACATTGTGGATGATTTTCTTTAAAAGTAGCACCCTCTTTGGAAACAAGAATTCCGCCGAAGGCTATGTCGCGCCTGTGGTAAACTTGACCATTAGGGTGAACGCTAGGGTGGTCGCTAATGTTGACGCCTTGACGAATGGACGGACGAACGAACGGTCGGACGAACGGACGGAAAACCGGGCGCCTATATCGCGCCATGCTAATAGCAGGCGCGACAAAAAGAGGATTTATTCTGGTTTTTTTCTTGCTGTGCATATTTTTCTTCTAAGGCTTCTGTGGACTAGCGGATAAAAGCACTGACTCTTAATCATAAGGTCTCTAACTACTGTGGTTCAAGCCTGGCTTGGGTCACATGTGAGATGCAAAGTTCTGCAATGGAAGGACAGATGGTATTTCTCCGGGTACTCCGGTTTTTGCCCACCAACGGCTGGCTTGATATGTAAAATTATTTTAAAAGGGCTGTAAAAGTGTTATATATAGAGGATCTTACATGAGTTCTCATGTATTATTGAATTTATTAAATAAGTTGAGGAAAAGGGATAAAAGGCGAGGCTTTTCTCATGTATTATTGAATTTATTAAATGAGTTGAGGAACAGGGATAAAATGCGTGGCTATTATTTAATTTATTAAATGAGTTGAGGAAAAGGGATAAAATGCGAGGCAAAGCCTCGACTTTTATCCCTTTTCCTCAACTCGTTTAATAAATTCAATAATACATGAGCACGAATGCAAGATTCTATTTATCATAAGACATTTAAAATGCATTTTATTCACGATTGTTTTATAAAAATGTCACTATTCCGCCATTAGTGAATGCGACGTTGTTAAAGACGTCATACATGT
Organism: Lucinisca nassula; assembly: GCA_963580285.1. NCBI lineage: Eukaryota > Metazoa > Mollusca > Bivalvia > Lucinida > Lucinidae > Lucinisca > Lucinisca nassula. Next base: position 120,096,955 of record OY757013.1, on the reverse strand, counting down.
ACCGTTATGGGACGTACCTAGCTAATTTGCATATTTAATCCACTAGTGGATTATCGAAAATATTACATGGCGTTATTACACTCCTGGATGCGACGTCATATGATAAACTGAGGTTTCCGTGAACTAATATTATTAGTTATTTTAATTCTCAACGGGGAACATGGGATCATATTCCCTGCCTGAGAGCGATATTTGCCCGAGATGCCAGGCGAGGGCAAATCCTGCTTTCAGGTAGGGAATATGAACCGTTGTGTCCCATCAAGAATCAATCGACATTGTTGCAATGTCTTCCAAACAATTCTTTTGTAGCCAACATCTTGAGAAGTACATGTTTACATGTGACATAATCAATCGCAGCCTTCTGCACACACTACGTTGTTAACAGTGCTCAGTGGAAAAACCTTCCGTCAGTAATTTAAGGGGAATGGGAACACCTTCAGTGGAGGCAACTCCTCCAAATCTTTTTTTGTCTCCCATGTCAATAGGGGTCAACTCTTGAAGGAAAGAATTTGCTCTTTCCGCTGTGGAGCAAATTCTTTCCATTAAGAGTAGACCCCTTTTCCAGTGGGATAGGGCTTATAAACAAGAGGGCCATGATGGCCCTGGATCGCTCACCTGATCCATAGTGTAACAAGTGGGCCCCAGAGAGGGCCATTATTGGCCCCAGGGTTTTAATGTGCATAATGTTGAGGGAGGTCTTAAAGGTGAAGCTTCATACCAAACATCAACAAAGGCTATAATTAGAACAATCTTGGCAAAGGTCCACTAGATAAAGCTACACATCAAATTTCAAAGACCTGGGCCTTGCAGTTTCAGAGAAGAAGATTTTTTTTAAAGATATTCCCTACATAAGCCTATGCAAAACCAAATGGCCCCAGGGCTATATAAATCTATGTAAAAACAAAGGGCCCCGGCCCGGGGTGGGGGCATTTGTGGCCCCAGGGCTATAATTTGAACAATCTTGGTAGAGGTCCACTAGATAAAGCTCCATACTAAATATCAAAGGCCTTGGCCTTGCAGTTTCAGAGAAGATTTTTAAAGATTTCCCTATATAAGTCTATGCAAAACCAAAGGGCCCCGGAGCGGGGACATTTTTGGTACCAGGGCTATAATTTGAATAATTTTGATAGAGGTCCACTAGATGCAGCTTCATACCAAATATCAAAGACCCAGGCCTTGTGGTTTCAGAGAAGAAGATTTTTGAAGATTTTCCCCATGTAAGTCTATGTAAAACCATAGGGCCCCAGAGTGGGGGCATTTTTGGCCCCAGGGCTATAATTTTAACAATCTTGGTAGAGGTCCATTAGATGCAACTTCATACCAAATTTCAAAGTCCTGGGCCTTGTGGTTTCAGAGAAGATTTTTAAAGATTATCCCTATATAAGTCTATGTAAAACCAAAGGGCCCCGGGACGGGGCCACTTTTGGCCCCAGCACTATAATTTGAATCATCTTGGTAGGGGTCCTTTAGAAGAAGCTTCATACCAAATATAAAAGACCTAGGCCTTGTGGTTTCAGAGAAGAAGATTTTTAAAGATTTTCCCTATATAAGTCTATGTAAAACCAAAGGGCCCCTGAGCGGGGGCATTTTTGGCCCAAGGGCTATAATTTGAACAATCTTGGTAGGGGTCCACTAGATGAAGCTTCATACAAAATATCAAAGTCCTGGGCCTTGCGGTTTCAGAGAAGAAGATTTTTAAAGATTTTCCCTATATAAGGCCATGTAAAACCAAAGGGTCCCAGTCGGAGGCTTTTTTTGCCCCAGCACTATAATTTGAACAATCTTGGTAGGGGTCCACTAGATAAAGCTTAATTCCAAATATCAAAGTCCTGGGCCTTGCAGTTTCAGAGCAGAAGATTTTTAAAGATTTTCCCTATATAAGCCTATGTAAAACCAAAGGGCCCGGCGGCGGGGACATTTTTGGCCTCAGCACTATCATTTGAATAATCTTGTTAGGGGTCTTTTAGATGAAGCTTCATACCAAATATAAAAGACCTAGGCCTTGTGGTTTCAGAGAAAAGGATTTTTAAAGATTTTCCCTATATAAGTCTATGTAAAAACAAAGGGCCCCTGAGCGGGGGCATTTTTGGCCCAAGGGCGATAGTTTGAACAATCTTGGTAGAGGTCCATTGGATGAAGCTTCATTCTAAATATCAAAGTCCTGGACCTTGCGGTTTCAGAGAAGAAGATTTTTAAAGATTTTCCCTATATAAGTCTATGTAAAACCAAAGGGCCCCTGAGCAGGGGGATTTTTGGCCCAAGGGCTATAATTTGAACAATCTTGGTAGGGGTCCACTAGATGAAGCTTCATACAAAATATCAAAGTCCTGGGCCTTGCGGTTTCAGAGAAGAAGATTTTTAAAGATTTTCCCTATATAAGCCTATGTAAAACCAAAGGGCCCCAGGTGGAGGCTTTTTTTGCCCCAGCACTATAATTTGAACAATCTTGGTAGGGGTCCACTAGATAAAGCTTAATACCAAATATCAAAGTCCTGGGCCTTGCAGTTTCAGAGCAGAAGATTTTTAAAGATTTTCCCTATATAAGCCTATGTAAAACCAAAGGGCCCGGGGGTGGGGACATTTTTGGCCTCAGCACTATCATTTGAATAATCTTGTTAGGGGTCTTTTAGATGAAGCTTCATACCAAATATAAAAGACCTAGGCCTTGTGGTTTCAGAGAAAAGGATTTTTAAAGATTTTCCCTATATAAGTCTATGTAAAAACAAAGGGCCCCTGAGCGGGGGCATTTTTGGCCCAAGGGCGATAATTTGAACAATCTTGGTAGAGGTCCAATGGATGAAGCTTCATTCTAAATATCAAAGTCCTGGACCTTGCGGTTTCAGAGAAGAAGATTTTTAAAGATTTTCCCTATATAAGGCCATGTAAAACCAAAGGGCCCCGGAACGGGGGCATTTTTTGCCCCAGCACTATAATTTGAACAATCTTGGTAGGGGTCCACTAGATAAAGCTTAATACCAAATATCAAAGTCCTGGGCCTTGCAGCTTCAGAGCAGAAGATTTTTAAAGATTTTCCCTATATAAGCCTATGTAAAACCAAAGGGCCCGGGGGCGGGGACATTTTTGGCCTCAGCACTATCATTTGAATAATCTTGTTAGGGGTCTTTTAGATGAAGCTTCATACCAAATATAAAAGACCTAGGCCTTGTGGTTTCAGAGAAAAGGATTTTTAAAGATTTTCCCTATATAAGTCTATGTAAAACTAGAGTGTTCACAAGTTTTTTCTTTAATTTGACCTACTGACCTACTTTTTGACCCGAAAAGACCTTTATTCAAACTTAGCCAAGATATTGTCACAATGACCATTCTGAGCAAGATTAATGATTTAACCAAACTTGTGGCCTCCTGAGTATTCACAAGGTTTTTCTATGATTTGACCTACTGACCTACTTTTCAACCGGACATGACCCATATTCAAACTTGACCGAGATATTGTCATGATGATCATTCTGAGCAAGTTTGATTATGATTGGACCAAAATTGTGGCCCCTAGGGTGTTCACAAGGTTTTTATATGATTTGACCCGCTGACCTACTTTTTAACCCGATATGACCCATATTCGAACTGGACTGAAATATTGTCACAATGGTCATTCTGAGCAAGTTTCATGATAATTGGACCAAAACAGTGGCCTTCAGAGTGTTCACAAGGTTTTTCTATGATTTGACCTACTGACCTACTTTTTGACCGGACATGACCCATATTCGAACTTGACCAAGATATTGTCATGATGATCATTCTGAGCAAGTTTGATTATGATTGGACCAAAATTGTGGCCTCTAGGGTGTTCACAAGGTTTTTCTATGATTTGACCCGCTGACCTACTTTTTAAGCCGACATGATCCATATTCAAACTTCACTAAAATATTGTCACAATGATCATTCTGAGCAAGTTTGATGATGATTGGACCAAAATTGTGGCCTCTCGAGTGTTCACAAGGTTTTTCTATGATTTGACCTACTGACCTACTTTTTTACCCGACATGACCCAAATTCGAACTTGACCGAGATATTGTCATGATTATCATTCTGAGCAAGTTTGATGATAATTGGACCAAAACTGTGGCCTCTAGTGTGTTCACAAGAAAAAGTTTACGCACGGACGACGCACGACGGACGACGGACGACGGACGACGCACGACGACGCCGGACATCTTACTGTCACAAAAGCTCACCATGACCTTCGGTCAGGTGAGCTAAAAAGCAAACAGAAGTCCAAAAAGTTATCTCCCTTTGAAAAATGGCGGAAAAATCTGCCAGGTGTTCCCATTCCCCTTAAAATTCTGTTTGGCTAAATTTTGAAATTGGAAGTGGGACAAATCTGAAAGCAACTTACCCTCTGTATCCAAGTCATGTGGAAGAAGTTCTGCCACCAGGAGGCGCTCTATACTGCCATCATCTATTCCTTTACCTAACCACCGGTTACAAGTAAATCTGTAATATTTACATTTTAGACAGCATTTAATGAAAATGAAAGAATTCATAAAACAAGAAAGCTGATTAACCCTTTTTGTACCAAATGGAATCTTCCTCCTTATATACAGCAAGAGTCCATTTCAAAATTTAGGGGTGTCAGGTTGTGTTTTCATCAAAATTTGTTTGGAAAATGACTGAACTTTTAGCAAACAGTGGAGGCCCTGATCAGAAGCCGCGTTCTGTGGCGTCTGATCTGGGCTTGCACTGTTTGCCATGGTACCCATTTTGGGGTTTCCGGAACTAAATGGGTTAAACATAGACCTAGCTCTCATTACAAATACTAAGCATGTGCATAATGCAAACTATTTGCACCAAAATAGTCACCAAGGCTAACGAGTAGTGGACTTCAAAGCTTACTGTAAAAATTCGGCTATAAGGTGATTCGGCTATAAGACGGGGCTCCTTTTTCAGTTTTTCTAAGATGGGATTTTGCTTATACTCTTTTATAAAACGGGTCAAATTTTTGCCATATCTGTCTGGGCCTATCTGCTACCGCCAGATGCCATTTAGATGTTAGAAATCCACCTTTTTTCGTCAGAAAACCCCTCTACTTACCCCTCACATGGCTTTGTTTATGTCTGTTGACATTCTGTGTCTTCAATTGTGAGAGTACCAAGAGAGACAACTCTTATTGAATCTGAATAGGTAGGTCTATTAAGCGTTGGAAAAAGGGGGAAATTTATTTCCATCCAAAATAGTTAGAGGTATTTGTTGCAGCTTTTCTATAAGTAACTGAACAGGTTTTTTTATCGGGGAACACAACACCTAGCTATTCAGATTCAGAACCTATGCCCCAGCTAGGACAAAACAGCGAGCAAACGTCAGGCCGATATGTCGTATCGCTGTCGGCCCGGGACATGCTTTGCTGGCTAAGGCTACACATACTTCTATTTATTAGACAACAGGACTGACAAATCCATTTCCCGGCTGCCCGGGACAAGACCGAAATCGCGCCGGGCAGGTGCACTTTGACCTTGTGACGTCCTGGTCAGCCTAGTGCAAAAAAACGTCTACAACTGTCAGTCTTTTTGAATCCTTAAATCCGGTAAAACTAGACCAGAAAATAAATCGCAATAATTACTGCACTGTCAATTCAGAGACAAAACCATCTGTGTATTTATTACGGTTCAAGTATGACACTATTGTTAATCCCTGTCATATAATTGCCTCCCTGCGGTGCGTGTCGATAAGGTGTGAAAATATGGTCAAATTATGTCTCTTACCTGCATTTATCCTCCAATCATAAAATTTAATCCACAATCAATGTGAAAATGATTTAATCGCTCCTCAGACAATTAGCTACATCTAACAATAGATGTTTGCATAATAAAAATGGACTAGTCGACAATCTCATGAATGGTTATGTTTTGGAGCCAAATAGCTATCGAGAAAATATTTTTACCGGTTCCTAATGTTTTTTTTTAATGAAAGAGATACACACAATGACATAAACACATGTTGGGGTACTGGCGTCGGATGACGTCATTTACCGATCGCGTGCAGAAAAATGGTAGCGGTGGTTTGTGGGAGGCGATTTATATCAATTAAAAAATCACCGGTCGGCTTTTTACGTATGTCTGGTCTTCGCCGGACATTGCCGGAAAAAAGCATGCAGTCCATGACCTCGGCTATAAGACGGGGTCATTTTTTGGGGCTCATTTTGGAGGGAAAAATCCTCATCTTATAGCCGAATTATTACGGTACCTCTATGAACATCGTCTGTGTAAGTTTTCAACTAGTGTATATACTGACGTATTTCAATTGCCACTGGGCATCTATTTGCATAACTGTGCATCAAAAGTGATGTTTGTATTAATAAAAGAAACAAGTTAACAATTTTTTTGAACTCCTAGGTATTTTTATACATAATTATGCCCTCTTAAAATTGTATTTATTGTTTGTTTTATGTTCTCTTATTTGAAAGCATTTTAAGAAAGCAAAACATTATAATTGTTTGAATTGCAGGATGATTTTGTATTTTAAGGGAGGACACCTATATCGAATTATCGGGTTGCTTATTAGCGTAATTACAGCAGTCAATTGTGTAAAGACAGGTGATGAAAGGCATTTCTGTGTTGTGCTTTATTGTTATTAAAACTAAATTGAGGACTTAATTATGTTTATTGAGGGGTGAACCTTGCTGAATGCGAAAGTTTGTTGATTAATAAATGATTAATAACAGTTCAGTTTGTATATTTTTCACACGTCATCAATCACATGGCTGAACTGACAACAACAGTCTCCATGGTTTCACTTTGCACAGTAATGACGGATAATTCAAATCGCCAATTCGAACTTCGACATAAGCATTCATAATTGTACAAGAAATTAGGTACCGGGCATAAAAAATCGCTTCTAGATATCCAATTTTTCGAGATATCAGATTTCGACATACACGGAGTTAAAATGTATAAAAATATAGTGAAATTTATGTGGGAGTGAAAAATGACTTCGACATAAGTGATACTATCGAGATATTCTTAGTCGAGATAGCGAGAGTCACCTGTACTGTAAATGTGACATAATGAAGAACTTACTGATAGGTATGACCTGAGATCTCATTTCTAATAAGGACATACTCCACGAGCCACTTGGGAGTGAGACCGCCATTATCATGTCCTATTCTCAATGTTGTTAGAACACCAAGATTCTTGTGCTGCAAAACAAAAAAAATTAAAACATTGACAGCCCTGATGGGTCAGTACTATTTAACCTCCTATGCTACACTTATAGCCAAAATGTTTAAGTTGTTCAAGGGGACATAATTCTGCAATTAGGGGCTGGATTACAATTAGGTTTCCTTTATACATAAGTCTAATGCATGTCTAAACTGCATTGCAAGTTTCAATGCCCTGCATCAAATACTGTAGGAGGAGTTGTGGAGACACAAACAGTACTATTTAACCTCCTATGCTACATACATGGCCAAAAAAGTTAAAGCTGTTCAAGGGGACATTATTCTGCAATAAGGGGCTAGAAATCCAGTTTCCTTCATGCACATGTTCAATGCATGTCTGAACTATGTTGCAAGCTTCAATGCCCTGGATCAGCCCCCGCCCATCGGGGCTTGAAGAAATATATTGGCTGCATGATGCTTCCACGCAGAGCTGAATCAGACCCACACACGAGTACTGGTAAACCACGTAGAGGATCTAAGCCTGCCCAGGCAAAGCGTGGTGAGTGTTGGACTGTCTATGCTTATAAACCCTATTGGTTTCATTGCTCGACAGGGCTTGAGATGTCATTTCATCTCAATGTCGGGTAAAAGTCCCACAAAATTGGAATCCATGTCTCCAAAATGACCTTTACAGTGTTGACGGGGACGTTAAAGCTCAAATCAAACAAACAAACAATGCCCTGGATCAAATACTTAAGAAAAGTTGTGAAGACAAGAATAGTACTACAAAGTGTGATGTACAGACAGACAGACATAAGGACTTGCTCCTCACCACTTTGTGATGGGGGCAAAAAAACAACAAAAGCATTGACAGTACTGGTGGGTTGATTGTCTCTGTGCGTATAGGATGGTTAGATGGCACTGAATTGCAACTCAGACAATTTTGTTTAATCTTTCAATTCCTTTTTAAAAGCAAATGATGTAGACCCTGATCAGATGCCACCTCTGTGGCATCTGATAGAATGTGGCATCTGATATTTTTTTCTGTTTATACCAAAACCTCTTTATAACACTATTAATTGGGTCCAAAGCAGAAACCATGTTAGTTAAACAACTGTGTTATATCCAAAGAACAAGAGGGCCCAATGGCCCTATATCGCTCACCTGTGTACCAGAAAATCATTACTATGGGAGCTAAGGGGGTCCCAGGGTGTGGCCCATTTGGACCTCAAGGGCATGATTGGCAGGATTTATGTAGGTGACCACTTGTCATTGCCTCATGCACAATATCTAAGCTCTGGGCCCTGTGGTTTCAGAGGAGAAGATTTTTGAAGCTTTTTTACATTATGAGTCTTGGGGAGCTAAGGGGCCCCGGGGCATGGCCCATTTGGACCCCAGGGGCATGATTGGCAGGATTTATGTAGGTGACTACTTGCCATTGCTACATGCTAATTATCTAAGCTCTGGGCACTGTGGTTTCAGAGAAAAAGATTTTTGAAGCTTTTTTTTCCATTATGAGTCTAAAGGGGCTAAGGGGCCCCAGGGCATGGCTCGTTTGGACCACAGGGACATGATTGGCAGGAATTATGTAGGTGACCACCTGCTGTTGCTACATGCTAAATATCTAAGCTCTGGGCCCTGTGGTTTCAGAGAAGAAGATTTTTGAAGCTTTTTTCTATTATGAGTCAATGAGAGCTAAGGGGCCCCAGGGCGTGGCCAATTTGGACCCCAGGGGCATGATTAGCAGGAATTATGTAGGTGACCACTTGCCCTTGCTACATGCTTATTACCTAAGCTCTGGGCCCTGCGGTTTCAGGAGAAGATTTTTGAAGCTTTTTTCCATTTTGAGTCCATGGGAGCATAGGGGCCCCGGGGCATGGCCCATTTGGACCCCAGGGGCATGATTGGCAGGAATTATGTAGGTGACCACTTGCCGTTGCTACATGCTAAATATCTAAGCTCTGGGTCCTGTGGTTTCAGAGAAGAAGATTTTTTAAGCTTTTTTCCATTATGAGTCTATAGGAGCTAAGAGGCCCCAGGGCGTGGCCTGTTTGGACCCCAGGAGCATGATTGGCAGGAATTATGTAGGTGACCACTTGCCGTTGCTACATGCTAAATTTCAAAGCTCTGGGCTCTGTGGTTTCAGAGAAGAAGATTTTTGAAGCTTTTTTTTTCCATTATGAGTCTATGGGAGCTAAGGGGCCCCGGGGCGTGGCCCATTTGGAACCCAGGGGCATGATTGGCAGGAATAATGTAGGTGACCACTTGCCGTTGCTACATGCTGAATATCTAAGCTCTGGGCCCTGTGGTTTCAGAGAAGAAGATTTTTTAACCTTTTTTGTCATTATGAGTATATAGGAGCTAAGGGGCCCAAGGGTTTGGCCAATTTGGACCCCAGGGGCATGATTGGCAGGAATTATATAGGTTACCACTTGCCATTGCTACATGCCAAATATCTAAGCTCTGGGCCCTGTGTTTTCAGAGAAGAAGATTTTTGAAGCTTTTTTCCATTATGAGTCTATGGGAGCGAAGGGGCCCCGGGGTGTGGCCCATTTGGAACCCAGGGGCATGATTGGCAGGAATAATGTAGTTGACCACTTGCCCTTCCTACATGTTAAATATCTTAGCTCTGGGCCCTGTGGTTTCAGAGAAGAAGATTTTTGAAGCTTTTTTCCATTATGAGTCTATAGGAGCTAATGTGCCACGGGGCGTGGTCCGTTTGGACCCCAGGGGGATGATTGGCAGGAATTATGCAGGTGACCACGTGCCATTGCTACATGCTAAATATATAACCTCTGGGCCCTGTGGTTTCAGAGAAGAAGATTTTTGAACCTTTTTTCCATTATGAGTCTATGGGAGCAAATGGGGGCCCCCGGGGCGTGGCCCTTTTTGAACCCAGGGGCATGATTGGCAGGAATTATGTAGGTGACCACTTGCCATTGCTACATGCTAAATATCTAAGCTCTGGGCCCTGTGGTTTCAGAGAAGAAGATTTTTGAAGCTTTTTTTCCATTATGAGTCTATGGGAGCGAAGGGGCCCCAGGGCGTGGCCCATTTGGCACCCAGGGGCATGATTGGCAGGAAATATGTAGTTGACCACTTGCCCTTGCTACATGCTAAATATCTAAGTTCTGGGCCCGGTGGTTTCAGAGAAGAAGATTTTTGAAGCTTTTTTTCCATTATGAGTCTATGGGAGCGAAGGGGCCCCGGGGCGTGGCCCTTTTTGAACCCAGGGGCATGATTGGCAGGAATTATGTAGGTGACCACTTGCCATTGCTACATGCTAAATATCTAAGCTCTGGGCCCTGTGGTTTCAGAGAAGAAGATTTTTGAAGCCTTTTTTATCATTATGAGTCTATGGGAGCGAAGGGGCCCCAGGGCGTTGCCCATTTGGCACCAAGGGGCATGATTGGCAGGAATTATGTAGTTGACCACTTGCCCTTGCTACATGCTAAATATCTAAGCTCTGGGCCCTGTGGTTTCAGAGAAGAAGATTTTTGAAGCTTTTTTTCCATTATGAGTCTATGGGAGCGAAGGGGCCCCAGGGCGTGGCCCATTTGGAACCCAGGGGCATGATTGGCAGGAATTATATAGGTGACCACCTGCCATTGCTACATGCTAAATATCTAAGCTCTGGGCCCTGTGGTTTCAGAGAAGAAGATTTTTTAAGCTTTTTTTCCATTATGAGTCTATGGGAGCGAAGGGGCCCCGGGCCGTGGCCCTTTTCAAACCCAGGGGCATGATTGGCAGGAATTATGTAGGTGACCACTTGCCATTGCTACATGCTAAATATCTAAGCTCTGGGCCCTGTGGTTTCAGAGAAGAAGATTTTTGAAGCTTTTTTTCCATTATGAGTCTATGGGAGCGAAGGGGCCCCAGGGCATGGCCCATTTGGAACCCAGGGGCATGATTGGCAGGAATTATATAGGTGACCACCTGCCATTGCTACATGCTAAATATCTAAGCTCTGGGCACTGTGGTTTCAGAGAAGAAGATTTTTGAAGCTTTTTTCCATTATGAGTCTATGGGAGCGAAGGGGCCCCGGGGCGTGGCCCTTTTCAAACCCAGGGGCATGATTGGCAGGAATTATGTAGGTGACCACTTGCCATTGCTACATGCTAAATATCTAAGCTCTGGGCCCTGTGGTTTCAGAGAAGAAGATTTTTGAAGCTTTTTTCCATTATGAGTCTATGGGAGAGAAGGGGCCCCAGGGTGTGGCCCATTTGCCACCCAGGGGCATGATTGGCAGGAATTATGTAGTTGACCACTTGCCCTTGCTACATGCTAAATATCTAAGCTCTGGGCCCTGTGGTTTCAAAGAAGAAGATTTTTGAAGCTTTTTTTCCATTATGAGTCTATGGGAGCGAAGGGGCCCCAGGGCGTGGCCCATTTGGCACCCAGGGGCATGATTGGCAGGAATTATGTAGTTGACCACTTGCCCTTGATACATGCTAAATATCTAAGCTCTGGGCCCTGTGGTTTCAGAGAAGAAGATTTTTGAACCTTTTTTCCATTATGAGTCTATGGGAGCGAAGGGGCCCCGGGGCGTGGCCCATTTGGAACCCAGGGGCATGATTGGCAGGAATTATATAGGTGACCACCTGCCATTGCTACATGCTAAATATCTAAGCTCTGGGCCCTGTGGTTTCAGAGAAGATTTTTGAAGCTTTTTTTCCATTATGAGTCTATGGGAGCGAAGGGGCCCCAGGGTGTGTCCCATTTGGCACCCAGGGGCATGATTGGCAGGAATTATGTAGTTGACCACTTGCCCTTGCTACATGCTAAATATCTAAGCTCTTGGCCCTGTGGTTTCAGAGAAGAAGATTTTTAAAATTTTTCCCTTTATAAGTCTATGGGAGCTATATGTTGCCATGGCAACCAGAATTCCAATCTGATCAGCCCAAAAACCTTATGCAGCCTTTCCCCCTACCTGATGATGCTTCACATGAAATTTGATCAAGATTGGCCATGGGGTATTGGAGATATTCTTATTTTAAATTGTTTACGACGGACGCACGGACGCACGCACGCACGACGGACGACGGACAAAAAGTGATCCCAAAAGCTCACCTCGTCACTACGTGACAGGTGAGCTAAAAATGTATAGATTATATAGAAAAATAACCATTTATGGTCATTTTTCTATATAATCTATACATTTTTGGGATCCATCTTGAAACCGTGTTATATCCATAACCTTGTTATAATGAACCATGTTATAATGAGGCCGTGGTGTACTTTGATTTTGATTTATGATTAATGACCTGTACAAGAATATTTCACTTGTATCAAGCCGATCATTAATCAGAGATGGGTGAAGTCAGGAGACAAATATAGGTATGCTGTGTACTCAATACAATCGCCTCATGCCATACCTTTTCAAAATGAAATATCTTCCTTTATCATATGACGTTGCATCTGAGAATGTTATAATATAATGTTATTAATCAAATATTCGTATTGGCCCAGCTACAGGTCTGAGGTCTGCTGTATTGGCACGAGGCCGAAGGCCGAGGCCAATACAGCTGACCGTGGACCTGTAACTGGGCCAATACGAAATTACTTGATTAATGACAATTTTATTAATTGACGCAATTAAAAACATGATTTATGATTTTTGAATATTGGTTGACCTTGTTTAATATAGGATAATCAATTAATAACGCCATGTATTAAATTCGATAATCCAAAAGTAGATTAAATATGCAAATTAGTTAGATACACCCAGTAACGTTACACCTGCCACATCCTTAATGACGTTGCATTTACTTATGCCCAAATATTGACATTTTTGAAACAAGAGGGCCCAGAGGGCCCTGGTTCGCTCACCTGATCCAAAGCATAACAAGTGGGCCCCGGGCAGGGTCAATTTTGGCCCCAGGGCTAAAATTTGAACAATCTTGGTAGAGGTCCACAAGATGAAGCTTCATATCTAATATGAAAGACCTGGGCTTTCTGGTTTCAGAAAAGAAGATTTTAAAGGTTTACCCTGCATATAGAAGTCTATGTAAAACAAGATTTTCCCTATATAAGTCTATGTAAAACCAAAGGGCCCCGGAGCGGGGGCATTTTTGGCCCCAGGGCTATAATTTGAACAATCTTGGTAGAGGTCCACTAGCTGAAGCTTCATAACAAATATCAAAGACCTAAGCCTTGTGTTTCAGAGAACTTCAAGATGATTTTTAAAGATTTTCCCTATATAAGTCTATGTAAAACCAAAGGGCCACATGGCGGGGGCATTTTTGGTCTCAGGCCTATAATTTGAACAATCTTTATAGAGGTCCACTAGCTGAAGCGTCATAACAAATATCGAAGACCTAAGCCTTGTGGTTTCAGAGAAGAAGATTTTTCAAGATTTTCCCTAAATAAGTCTATGTAAAACCAAAGGGCCCCGGAGCGGGGGCATTTTTGGCCCCAGGGCTATAATTTGAACAATCTTGGTAGAGGTCCACAAGATGAAGCTTCATACCAAATATCAAAGACCTGGGCCTTGCAGTTTCAGAGAAGAAGATTTTTCAAGATTTTCCCTATATAAGCCTATGTAAAACAAAAGGGCCCTGGTGCGGGGGCATTTTTGGCCCCAGCACTATAATTTGAACAATCTTGGTAGGGGTCTACTAGATGAAGCTTCATACCAAATATCAAAGACCTGGGCCTTGCGGTTTCAGAAAAGAAGATTTTTCAAGATTTTCCCTATATAAGCCCATGTAAACCAAAGGGCCCCCATGCGGGGGCATTTTTAGCTCCAGCACTATAATTTGAACAATCTTGGTAGGGGTCCACTAGATAAAGCTTCATACCAAATATCAAAGACCTGGGCCTTGCGGTTTCAGAGAAGAAGATTTTTCAAGATTTTCCCTATATAAGCCCATGTAAAACCAAAGGGCCCCCGTGCGGGGGCATTTTTTGCTCCAGCACTATAATTTGAACAATCTTGGTAGGGGTCCACTAGATGAAGCTTCATACCAAATATCAAAGATCTGGGCCTTGCGGTTTCAGAGAAGATGATTTTTAAAGATTTTCCCCATATAAGTCCATGCAAAACCAAAGGGCCCCCATGCGGGGCATTTTTGGCCCCAGCACTATAATTTGAACAATCTTGGTAGGGGTCCACTAGATGAAGCTTCATACCAAATATCAAAGACCTGGGCCTTGCGGTTTCAGAGAAGAAGATTTTTCAAGATTTTCCCTATATAAGCCCATGTAAAACCAAAGGGCCCCCATGCGGGGGCATTTTTAGCTCCAGCACTATAATTTGAACAATCTTGGTAGGGGTCCACTAGATGAAGCTTCATACCAAATATCAAAGATCTGGGCCTTGCGGTTTCAGAGAAGATGATTTTTAAAGATTTTCCCCATATAAGTCCATGCAAAACCAAAGGGCCCCCATGCGGGGGCATTTTTGGCCCCAGCACTATAATTTGAACAATCTTGGTAGGGGTCCACTAGATGAAGCTTCATACCAAATATCAAAGACCTGGGCCTTGCGGTTTCAGAGAAGAAGATTTTTCAAGATTTTCCCTATATAAGCCCATGTAAAACCAAAGGGCCCCCATGCGGGGGCATTTTTAGCTCCAGCACTATAATTTGAACAATCTTGGTAGGGGTCCACTAGATGAAGCTTCATACCAAATATCAAAGATCTGGGCCTTGCGGTTTCAGAGAAGAAGATTTTTAAAGATTTTCCCTATATAAGCCCATGTAAAACCAAAGGGCCCCCTGTGCGGGGGCATTTTTGGCCCCAGCACTATAATTTGAACAATCTTGGTAGGGGTCCACTAGATGAAGCTTCATACCAAATATCAAAGACCTGGGCCTTGCGGTTTCAGAGAAGAAGATTTTTCAAGATTTTCCCTATATAAGCCCATGTAAAACCAAAGGGCCCCCATGCGGGGGCATTTTTAGCTCCAGCACTATAATTTGAACAATCTTGGTAGGGGTCCACTAGATGAAGCTTCATACCAAATATCAAAGATCTGGGCCTTGCGGTTTCAGAGAAGAAGATTTTTAAAGATTTTCCCTATATAAGCCCATGTAAAACCAAAGGGCCCCCTGTGCGGGGGCATTTTTGGCCCCAGCACTATAATTTGAACAATCTTGGTAGGGGTCCACTAGATGAAGCTTCATACCAAATATCAAAGACCTGGGCCTTGCGGTTTCAGAGAAGAAGATTTTTCAAGATTTTCCCTATATAAGCCCATGTAAAACCAAAGGGCCCCCATGCGGGGGCATTTTTAGCTCCAGCACTATAATTTGAACAATCTTGGTAGGGGTCCACTAGATGAAGCTTCATACCAAATATCAAAGATCTGGGCCTTGGGGTTTTAGAGAAGAAGATTTTTTAAGATTTTCCCCATATAAGCCCATGCAAAACCAAAGGGCCCCCGTGCGGGGGCATTTTTGGCCCCAGCACTATAATTTGAACAATCTTGGTAGGGGTCCACTAGATGAAGCTTCATACCAAATATCAAAGACCTGGGCCTTGCGGTTTCAGAGAAGAAGATTTTTTAAGTTTTCGGTGAAAAAAATCTATTTTTGGCTCCTGTGACCTATATAAGCAATGGACCGGAACCATTTGAACAACTTTGAAAGGGGACCACCTAAGGATCATTCCTGTGAAGTTTGGTCAAAATCCGATCAGTGGTTTAGGAGGAGATGTCGTTTGAAGAAAAGTTTACGGACGCACGGACGCACGGACGCACGGACGCACGACGGACAAAAAGTGATCCCAAAAGCTCACCTTGTCACTACGTGACAGGTGAGCTAATAAAAAAACATGTTTAAAATGTATTTTAAATATCATAAGGTTTGTTTGTTTGATTTGAGGTTTAACCTCGCCGTCAACACTGTGAAGGTCATTTTGGAGACGTTGCTTCCAATTTTGTGGGACCTTTACCCGACATTGAGATGAAATGACATCTCAAGCCCTGTTGCCCAATGAAACCAATAGGGTTTATTAGCATGGACGGTCCGCCTCGCACCTCGGTTCCTGGACAGGCTTAGATCCTCTAAGCAGTTTATCAGTACTAGTGTGCGGGCCGGATTCAGCTCTGCGTGGAAGCATCATGCAGCCTTATAAGAATCTTATATGGGTGTGAGAGGTGGATCGAAAAATCGGGCCCGAGGGACACTGTCTGGCATCACGAGGCTTGCCGAGTGATGCCGGACAGTGATCCCGAGGGACGGATTTTTCTATCCACCCCTCACACCCATATTGGATTCTTTTTCTTGCATACCTTCCATTTCTATTGTGAATTTTTAAATTAATGGGCTGCATGATGCTTCCATGCAGAGCTGAAACCGACTCACACACAAGTACTGGTAAACCGCTTAGAGGATCTAAGCCTGCCCAGGCAATGCGGTGCGAGTCGGCCCGTCCATGCTTATAAACTCTGTTGGTTTCAATGGGCAGCAGGGCTTGAGATGCGATTTCATCTCAATGTCAGGTAAAAGTCTCACAAAATTGGAAGCAACATCTCAAAAATGACCTTTACAGTGTTGACGGGGATGTTAAACTTCAAATCAAACAAACAAATGTTTGTAACGAGAAATAAGGAATGCCGTAAAAATCCTAACAATTGGGACAACAAGAGGACTTGCTGTAATTCTCATAAAATTTTAACAAATTTGTTTCATGATCTAGCAAGGAACTCCAAAAGGTACAGACAGAATGACAAACAGTGTAGACCCTGATCAGACTGCTCCTTTAGGAGCAGTCTAATCTGGGTCAGCACTGTTTCCCTAAGCCTGTCTGTCCCAAGTAACTTAGAATCATTACGGTGTATATTTTTTCTTTTTCCCCAGTAAAACATATACTGAGGTAACTTGGTAGAACTGCCTCAATGAGGGGATATCCCCATTACTCTTTCCTTATCTGAAGCAATGATTTAGGGAGCTCACTTCTACTGAGAATTCCAGGACTCCCTTGGGTATCTCTATGATTCCCGTCTCTCCCATGTGACCAGCAAAGTTTATCCAAGGATTGGCACTTGTAGTTGAGCAACCAAACTTTAAGCTTGGGAAGATTAATACCTTATATGGCACAACTGCAAAGAAGGAAAAAGATTTTATATTACAATTATGCATAACAAAGAAATACCATGATATCTCAATGAATTAACAAGAGGCCCAAGAGGGCCTGTCGCTCCACCGGCTAACTTCAGATAATTGTCATATTTATTACATTAACCAATGGTATACTAGTGGACTCTTCTATTGCTATATGTTGGACCAGTCCATTTGTCATATAAGGGGTGTCAGGCCTATTTTTTTTTCTATTTTTGATGGAAAATTCTGTTAGCAAATAGTGCAGACCCTGATCAGACATGGTGTTCTGTGGGGTCTGATCTGGGCCAGCACTGTTTGCCAAGGTACCCATTTAGGGTTTTCCTGCATGCAATGGGTAAAAAAGAAACAAGTGATCCACCCAAGGAATGTCCATTCTATATTTTTTGGACCCCAGAGCCATGGTTGGCAGGATTTATGTGAGTGACCATTTGGCATTGCTCCGTTCTAATTATCTAAAGCTCTGGGCCTTATGGTTTCAGAGAAGAAGGCTTTTTTTAAGTTTTTCCTATTATAAGTCTATGGGAACTAATATGCCTCTGGGCGTGACCAATTTTTTTAACCCAGGGGCATTGTTGGCAGGATTTATTTGAGTGACCACTTGACGTTGCTGCATACTTAATATCTAAGCTCTGGGCACTGATGGTTTCAGAGAAGATTTTTGTCAGTTTTTCCCAGTATAAGTCTATGGGAGCTTATGGGCCTCAGGGTGTGGCCAATTTGGACCCCAGGGGCATAGTTGGCAGGATTTATGCAGATGAATACTTCAAGTTGCTACATACTAAGCTCTTGGCCTTATGGTTTCAGAGGAGAAAAGTTTCAAGATTTTGTCATTATTAGTCTATGGGAGCTACTAAGTACCGGGGCGTTGCCAATTTGGACTCAAGAGTCATAGTTCGCAGGACTTAGTAGGTGACCACATAACTTTGCTACATACTACAGTTCAACCTGTATTAAGCAAGTGCCTAAGGGATAGTTAAAATATGCTTGCTTAAGACAGGTTCTTGCTTAATACAGGTGAAATTTAACACATCTGCCTTTCTTGGGAACTGAATGCCTGCTTGCTTAAGACAGGTTGCTTGCTTAATAGAGGTGGCCACTAAGACAGGTTTTACTGTAAATGTCTTAGCTTTAGGCTTTATGGTTTCAGATAAGAAGTTTTTCCGTTTATTGGTCTATGGAAGCTAATGAGCCAAAGGTGGTGGCCATGGCGGCCATTTTTTTGTCTGATCAAAATTTCTTCAATGAATCTGACAATGGTAGACACAAGGAACATTCATGAAAATTAAGAACAAAATCCATTTAGCGGTTTTGGAGGAGAAGATTAAAAAAAAAAAAAAAAAGATCCCTTTATGAGTCTATGGAAGTTAATTAGCCAATGGGCTTGTCCATGGCGGCCATGTTTTTTGTCTGATCAAAATTGCTTCAAGAAATCTGACAGAGGTCCACCCAAGGAACATTCATGCAAAGTAAGAATGAAATCCATTACGTTGAGCGGTTTTGGAGGAGAAGGTTTTTAAAACTTTTCCCCATATAAGTCTTTGAAAGCTAATGAGCCAAGGGGCATGGCCATGGCAGTCATGTGGGGCATGGCCATGGTGGCCATGTTTTTTGCCTGATCCGAATTTCTTCAAGGAATCTGACAGAGGTCGACCCAAGGAACATTCATGCAAAATAAGAATAAAATCCATTGAGCGGTTTTGGAGGAGAAGATTTTTAAATATTTTTTTTTGCTTTCGATGCCATTTTGTTCTGCATGTAACAAAATTCTTTGAAGGAATTCAGAAGAGGACTATGTGAGAAACATTCCTGTGAAGTTTGGTTACAATCGACCAAGTAGTTAAGGAGGAAATGTTTAAAGAAAAAAGTTAACGCACGGATGCACAACCGCACAGACGCACAACAGACACAGGGCCATAACATATAACATAAGACCCGCCGGTCTTTGGCCAGTGGAGCTAAAAAATGAACAGATTTATGTTTTTATTTCTTTATTTATTTATTTTTTCCTTTCCTCCGTCGGATTCGGTATGCCTCCCTTTTCAACTAAGCCATTTTAACCCTCAGGGATCTGGAGAACTGTTGACACTGTAGTATAATTAGGTCTAATAAATCAATCTCCCTCAGTATTTTGAATTTATTTTGAAACATCAAGTCGTATAAATAGAGTTTGTGTTGAAAACATCAGTTCTATCACCAGAGTGATGGGCATGTGAAATTTCTGATGTTTTGAGACAATTTGTAGGTGGACCTCTATAGATATGTGATAGTCAGCAAAATTGGAGGAAATTAATTCAGATACAGGAAGGTACTTTTAAATAAATAAATAAATAAACAAGAACTTTTGAAGAAGAGAAGACTTTTTTAACATTACACTACATGTTATATAGTGAAAATAAACCCCGCCCACTGCAGCCATGTTTTATGTCGGATCAAAATTTCTTCAAGGAATCTGACAGAGGTCCACCCAAGGAACATGCATGCCAAATAACTATGAAATAAAACAAGAACTTTTGCAGAAAATATTTTCAGCATTACACTATATGTTATATAGTGAAAATAAGCCTCGCCCATGGCGGCCATGTTTTTTTTGTAAGATCAAATTTTTTTCAAGGAATCTGACAACAGTCCACCCAAGGACAATTCATGCAAATTACAATGAAATCCCACAAGTACTTTTGCAGAAAATGATTTTTTAGCATTACATTATATGTTAAATAGTGAAAATAAGCCCCGCCCATGGCGGCCATGTTTTTTGTCGGATCAAAATTTCTTCAAGGAATCTAAAAGAGGTCCACCCAAGGAACATTCATGCAAAATAAAAACAAGGCATCGCATGCGATACAAATCCCCTCGCACTAGACAACTTCGTGTGTGGAAAACACTGAAATGGCAAAAGTCCAACTTGCTTGAGATATTATCATATGCAACATTTGTGTAAAGTTTGTTTAAAAATCCTCCAATAAATGTACATTCTAGAGTGATGACGTTTCTCTAAAAATAGCCATAGTGACCTTGACTTGAGGCCATGACCACGAAAGTAGATCTTGCTCAAGATATTATCATAAGCATCTTTTGTGTGAAGTTATATTAAAATCTGTTAATAAATGTAGGCGGTAGAGCGATGACAAAGTTTTTCTAAAGATAGCCACAGTGACCTTGACTTTGAGGTCATGACCTTGAAAGTCGAAGTAAGTTGAGATATTATCATAAGAAACATTTGTGTGAAGTTCTATTACAATCCATCATTAAATGTAGGCGCTAGAGCGATGACAAAGTTTTTCTAAAAATAGCCACAGTGACCTTGACCTTGAAAGTCTAAATAGCTCGAGATATTGTCATAAGGAACATTTGTGTGAAGTTATATTGAAATTTGTGAAAAAATGTAGTCACTAGAGCAATGACAAAGTTTTTCTAAAAATAGCCACAGTGACCTTGACCTTGAAAGTCAAACTCGCTTGAGGTATTGTCATAAGGAACATTTGTGCGAAGTTATATTGAAATGGATGAAGAAATGTAAGCGCTAGAGCCATGACAAAGTTTTTCTAAAAATAGCCACAGTGACCTTGACCTTGAAAGTGGAACTCACTAGAGATATTGTTATAAGGAACATTTGTGTGAAGTAATATTGAAATTGGTGAAAAAAATGTAAGCGCTAGAGCAATGACAAAGTTTTTCTAAAAATAGCCACAGTGACCTTGACCTTGAAAGTCAAACTCGTTCGAGGTATTGTCATAAGCAACATTTGTGTGAAGTTATATTGAAATCAGTGAGGAAATGTAGGCGCTAGAGCGATAACAAAGTTTTCTAAAAATAGCCATAGTGACCTTGACCTTGAAAGTCGAAATGGTGAGATATTGTCATAAGGAACATTTGTGTGAAGTTATATTGAAATCCATGAAGAAATGTAAGCGCTAGAGGGATGACGAAGTTTTTCTAAAAATAGACACAGTGACCTTGACCTTGAAAGTTGAACTCGCTAGAGATATTGTCATAAGGAACATTTGTATGAAGTTATATTGAAATTGGTGAAGAAATGTAAACGCTAGAGCGATGACAAAGTTTTTCTAAAAAATAGCCACAGTGACCTTGACCTTGACGCCTTGACATTGATAGTCGAACCCGCTTGAGATATTGTCATAAGGAACATTTGTGTGAAGTTATATTGAAATCAGTGAAGGAATATAGGCGATAGAGTGATGACAAAGTTTTTTCTAAAAATAGCCACAGTGACCCTGACCTTGAGGCCATGAGTTGGAAAGTCGAACTCGCTGGAGATATTTTTATAAGGAACATTTGTGTGAAGTTATATTGAAATTGGTGAAGAAATGAAGGCGCTAGAGCGATGAAAATGTTTTTCTAAAAAATAGCCACAGTGACCTTGACCTTGAGGTCATGACCTTGAAAGTCCAACTCGCTCAAGATATTGTCATAAGGAACATTTGTGTGAAGTTATATTGAAATCAGTGAAGAAATGTAGGAGCTAGAGCGATGACAAAGTTTTTCTAAAAATAGCCACTGTGACCTTGACCTTGAAGCCATGACCTTGAAAGTGGAACTCGCTCAAGATATTTTTATAAGGATCATTTGTGTGAAGTTATATTGAAATTGGTGAAGAAATGTAAGCGCTAGAGCGATGACAATGTTTTTCTAAAAATAGCCACAGTGACCTTGACCTTGAGGTCATGACCTTGAAAGTCCAACTCGCTTGAGATATTTTTATAAGGATCATTTGTTTGAAGTTATATTGAAATTGGGGGAGAAATGTAGGCGCTAGAGCCATGACAAAGTTTTTCAAAAAATAGCCAGAGTGACCTTGACCTTGAGGTCATGACCTTGAAAGTCGATCTTGCTCCAGATATTGTCGTAAGGAACGTTTGTGTGAAGTTATATTAAAATCGGTCAAGAAATGTAGGCGCTAGAGCGATGACAAAAGTACGTACGTGGCGCTAGAGCGATGACAAAAGTACGTACGTACGTGGCGCTAGAGCGATGACAAAAGTACGTACTTACGTACGTACGTACGGGACAAATGCTATATCCCCCCTCACAACTATGTTGTGCGAGGGGATAATGAAATCCAACAGGTGGGTCTGGAGGAGATGTTTAAGATTTTTAATTTTTTGTGTGGTTTTGTTGCCATGGCAACCAGAGTTCTGGGTGTAACAAAATTCTTTGAAGGAATTTAGAAGAGGACTAAGTAAGGAACATTCCTGTGAAGTTTGGTTACAATTGGCCCAGTAGTTTAGGTAGAGAAGATGTTTTAGCATTACACTATATGTTAAATAGGGAAAATAAGCCCCGCCCATGGCGGCCATGTTTTTTGTCGGATCAAAATTTCTTCAAGGAATCTGAAAGGGGTCCACCCAAGGAACATTCATGCAAAATTAAATCCAACAGGTGGTTTTGGAGAAGAAGATTTTTAAAGATTTTTAATATTTTGTGTTGTTTTGTTGCCATGGCAACCAGAGTTCTTGGTGTAACAAAATTCTATGAAGGAATTTAGAAGAGGACTAAGTAAGGAACATTCCTGTGAAGTTTGGTTACAATGGGCCCAATAGTTTAGGAGGAGAAGATGTTTTAGCATTACACTACATGTTAAATAGGGAAAATAAGCCCCGCCCATGGCGGCCATATTTTTTGTCCGATCAAAATTTCTTCAAGGAATCTGAAAGAGGTCAACCCAAGGAACAGTCATGCAAAATAAAAATGAAATCCAACAGGTGGTTTTGGAGGAGAAGATTTTTAAAGATTTTTATTTTTTTTTTGGTTTTGTTGCCATGGCAACCAGAGTTCTGGGTGTAACAAAATTCTTTGAAGGAATTTAGAAGAGGACTATGTAAGGAACATTCCTGTGAAGTTTGGTTACAATTGGCCCAGTAGTTTAGGAGGAGAAGATGTTTAAAGAAAAAGTTAACGCACGGACGCACAGACGGACACAGGGCCATGACAATAGCCCCGCTGGCCTGGAGCTAAAAATTATAATCACCTCTGGCCTAGGTAGATTTATTTCCACTAAGGAAATATTTCCCTGTAGGCAGTCCTACTTTTCCAATGCAATCTTTATATTTTGACGCGGGAAAGTTTAATTCATGTTGACGCACTGTTGTTGACACGACATTGCCGTCTCAGAAGATGTAAACAACGTTCAGAATGCATAACATTAGCCTTGGAGACAGCGTTGAAATAATTAACTTCTCATGAAGCATGTTGAGTTTTATCAGATTTTTGCACGTAGTATGGTCAAGGAGGTTTTCTGTATAAATATTTAAATATGATGTATCACAATTAGCAAATTACACAACACACTTTCTTGAAAATGGCGTTTTTCCTAACTAGTGTCTCAGAAAATGTTTCTCAGTGAAAAAATAGAAGAGAAGGCAATGATCAGGAATCAATATAATTAACCCACAGCTCCCATCAGACACACCATCTTTATGGCAAGCATTGATACTCCAAAGGGAATAAAATGTAAAGCCTTTACAAGTCATTCTCTTTTTGAGACAAACTTACTTAAATGACAAGTCCCATTTTTAGAGGTGCAACAATTCACGGAATCATTTCGTAATTGTGATACATCTGATGACGATACACGTATTGTATCGTGAACCAGTTTAATGATACAATTACGATACAGCAAACAGAGTAATTTGATAGAGATGACATGTAAACTTCTGCTGGTTTTGGATAAATTTGTGACAACACATTACAAATATGTTACTATTTTCACTTTTATTTCCATTGTTCATGTATATTACAGTTAATTTCTACCACAGAATTATATTTGAGTTCTGCTTACAGCTGATTTTAAGGAATTTCTTTACTTAAAGTTTCTTTTTCATGTCAGAAAGTGTATAGAGATACGTATCGTATCTTGACACAAATATCCCGATATGTATCATATCGTGAGGTAACTGTATCATTGCAGCCCTACCCATTTTATACATGGTGTCAAGCTCTATAATGCTTATATATGCCTAGCATTCAATAAAAGGAATACTGGCTAACTGTTCAGAACCAGATCACAGTGGCATCTGATCAGGGTGCTGCTTGCCTTAAAGTGAATGTGAAACAAGAGCTGCATACAGCGCAGATCCAGATTAAAGTCCTCCTGAAGAAGCAGTATGATCAGGGTCATACAGGCGAGCTAATAAGATACCTCTTAGAATATCGACCTATCCTATCCCAAGCTATCATATTACAACATAAAAATCCTAAAAATTCGGACACCTTAAGGGTTTGGCATAATTCTCCTAAAATTTTAACAAATTTGTTTCACGATCCTGCAAGGAGTCTAAATGATGCAGATAGAATGGCAAACAGTGTAGACCCTGATCAGACTGCTCCTTCAGGAGCAGTCTGATCTGAATCTGCACTGTTTGCTTAGGCCTATCTGTCCCAATACTTAGGATCATTATGGTATTTATGAAAAATTTATAAATCTTACCAGTATTTACAAAAGAGTTTGTATAACAGAAGTAGTCCATGGCATTTAACGACAACAAATGGTAGAGAAACTGCTCTCTCTCGTCCTCACACCTAAGGAACGCGTAACGCTTGTACAAGCTGCGGAGAAGATAGCTGTCAGAAAGTAGTTCTTTCAGATGAGTCGACAGCATCTTCTTCTCAAGGGACAACCTAACCCAGGCTCTTGCATATCCAACATCTGTCTTTATTTCATTCATTTCTTGGACTTTCCTGGAATTTGGGAATATGACCAAAAATGATGTAAACTACCTCTTTATAATATTATTGTCGGGGTCCAAAGCAGACTCTGCCAAAACACATCCATGCAACACAGTAAAATCTGTTACACTTTCAAAACGGCAAATTTTCTGATGAAAAAATGACATATTATTCTTATCTATACTCAAAACATAGGTTGTGGGTACTGGTTAGAACCGCCTCATGGGGCGGTTCTAACGAGTACCTCCAACATATGGCTTGGAGCAAAAATAAGAAAAATAATGCATATCCCTGTAAACCCCAGTTTTCTACATTTATAAAGTTGGGTGTAGAGGGGTGTTCATTACACGGAGTTGTTAACGTGATGTATCCAAAAAAATAAAAAGATGATCTTTTTTTTTTTCAGAAAAATTACCATTTATGGTCATTTTTCTATATTATTTATACATTTTTGAGATCCATCTTTAAACAATGTTATTCCCAAATCAAATACAATGAAGAGTGTTATAAAGAGGTTGTGGTGTATTGTGAAATTAGCATCTGTGTGTTTCTTTTATATTAGGTCATATTTCCCAAGGTCCTTTCACTATTTTGTCAAAGGATGTCACACTGGCAAAATAATTTTGCTTCGGTATTTGTTTGCAATACAGAGAGGATATTTACTTTTTTGAGATGAATACCAAAAATATTTCATGGGGTGTGTTGAAAATTCTGATGTTTTCAACACACGAGATGAAATACTTTTGAAATTTATCGAAAAAAAAAGGAAAATTTTCTTTTTATTTTACAATATTTTAGGACACTTACTGTAATTGATCAATCTGATCTTACGTCACAATTTGTTACTTGGCTATGACGTCACAACTGCCAGTTTCAAAACATAAACAGATTGCCATTTTGAATACAGCATTTTTACAGTACAAAGAGTGCTTTTACAGATAACATATATGAATTTTGGCGAGAAAAGTAGTCCGGGCTGCTACTGTGAAATAACACGGTCATGTTATTTTTCACACTGTGAAAATATCATTTATATTTTCACACTGTGAAAATATCACTTTTATTTGTTTCGGATATGCATTGATTTCACTGCTATGTATAAAATACATGTTGGTTATTCTTAAGTTCGTTAAGATCTGATTTCAATTAATCGTTTCAACCCAGAATTTCTAAATTGGATTCTTCCATCGTAACATTCTTGTAACAAGAGCTGTCACCTGACAGCATAGTTCGCCTGTTTTGTGCCTTCAATCACTGAACCATGAAATAAAGGTCACACTGACCTAGATATATTTTGAGGTCAATCATCAGGCCACATGCAACTTAATTTGAGGTATGACATTTCTCCATCAAATATTCTGAGTTATAAGGCAAAATCCTTGAACCACAAAATATAGGTCACAGTGATCTTAATACATTTTTATGACAATCATCTGGTCACATGGAACTTATGATTAATGTAATTTATTTGCAGACACTACCATACCTCATATCATAAGCTAGCGACCTTGACAAAGGTCTCAGGACTGGCAATTCTATATTTCCTCGGCTTCCCGTCCGCCTGTGACCCCTCTTTATTGTCTTCTCAGCCTCGTTTATAGCAGTGGTGGACAGATCTAAAATAACAACAATGATCTGTGTCACAGAGAAGCATATCATTATAGAGAAGCAAGTCTCCAGAAAGCAAAACAGAAATTACTTCTTTTGTATCTGAAATTATTCTCTGATGCACAGTACTCCTAAAGAGAAAGGATAAACCATCTGGGAGAAATTCTAATTTTCTTTATCTTTTACTTTTTTTAAACTTGGCTTTACCCATTTTGTAATGGACTTGTACTATATAGAAGGTGGAAGATTCCATTTGGTACAAACTGGGTTAATGACCCTTTCACTTATCGGGAGCCAATCATTAGTCAGAGGTGGGTGAAGACTAGAGTACCCAGAGAGAAACCACCTGACCTTTCATTGCAGAACATGGCTTCTTCCAAATGATCAGAGCAAGGCTCAAACCCACAGCATTAAGAGACCTAATGTTTAATGCTCTGCATGCTGGGTATTTTTGCTGCATATGTCATTTTGAAATAGTTTTCTTTTTTCTTTTTTTCTAGAAACCAGGATTTGACATTTCATACATATTGTCTCATATATGATGCCAAGTTTTGTGCAATAAAAATTCCTGTACATGTGTACATATGCACACTCTATGCAAAACCAGAAAGGTCCTTCCCATGATACTAATGCCCCCGCCCATCGGGGCTTGAAGAAATAGATTGGGCTGCACGATACTTCAACACAGAGCTGAAACCGACCATGCACATGAGTACTTGTAAACCGCTTAGAGGCTCTAGGCCTGCCCAGAAAAAATGGTGCGATTCCATGCATGTAAACCCTTTTGGTTTCATTGGGCGGTGGGGCTTGAGGTGTCATGTCATCTCAATGTCGGGTAAAAGTCCCACAAAATTAGAAGCAACGTCTCCAAAATGACCTACATAGTGTTGACAGGGATGTTAAACACGGGCCTCCGTGGCCTAGTGGTTAAGAGCGCTGATTCTTGATCATTAGGTCTCTCACCACTGTAGGTTCGAGCCTCGCTCGGGTCACATGTGAGACGCCAAGTTCTGCAACGGAAGGTCAGGTGGTTTTTCTCCGGGTACTCCGGTTTTCGCCCACCTTTGATTAACGATCAGCTCGATATGAGTGAAATAATCTCGAAAGGGCAGTAAAACCAAAACAAAAAAAAAAGGATGTTAAACACCTGATCAATCAATCAATCAATCAATCCCATGATACTTAACCAATTGTATTTTCTGAATATATAATAATTATGTGATGAGATGAATTAATACATCATGCTAAATGCGCTGTGATTATGACAAAAAAGCTAGGTGGTCCAATGAAAGTATATATGTGGTTACATGTATATCTTACACAAAAAAGATGGTGCACCATAATGATCCTAAGTATTGAGATGGACAGGCCTACACAAACAGTGCAGACCCAGATCAGACTGCTCCTAAAGGAGCAGTCTGATCAGGGTCTACACTGTTTGCCATTGTGTCTGCACCTTTTGAACTCCTTGCTGGATCATGAAACAATTTGTTAAAATTTTAGGAGAATTACAGCAAGTCCTCAAGGTGTCCGATTTTTTAGGATTTTTATGGTAATGTGACCCATTATTGTATGGTAATTGCCATATTCACCATAATTAGAGCACATGCTCTAAAAAAAAGCACACAGCAGTACTTTTCAGGAAGTATTTATATCTGACAGTTAAGAGTGGAAGATTTTGCAGTCTGTTCAAGTTGAAACTGTGTGAGTGCCTTAATATCTATTATTACCCATACAAATTGCTAAGGTTAATATAACAAGAGGCTCAATGAGCCTAAATCACTTACCTGAGGAACATTTTAATGAGTTTTTGTTTGATTTGCGGTTTAACATCCCCGTCAACACTGTAAAGGTCATTTTGGAGACGTTGCTTCCAATTTTGTGGGACTTTTACCTGACATTGAGATGAAATGACATCTCAAGCCCTGTCGCCCAATGAAACCGATAGGGTTTATTAGCATGGGCGGTCCGCCTCGCACCGCAGTTCCTGGACAGGCTTAGATCCTCTAAGCTTTTTACCAGTACTAGTGTGCGGGCCGGATTCAGCTCTGCGTGGAAGCATCGTGCAGCCCATATATTTCTTCAAGCCCCTATGGGCAGGGGCGAATTTTAATGAATTGTGCGTCTCATGGTTTGAAGTTCTTCCAATTATAAGTCTGTGGTCAGGGAGCTTAGGAATACCTGAGGCATGGTCATTTTGGACCCCAGGGGCATGCATGGTTGACATACTTAATATCTAAGCTCTGGGCCTGATGGTTTCAGAGGAGTTTTTTTCCTATGAGTCTATGGCAGCTAATGCCATTTTGGACTCTAGTGGCATTGTTGGCAGGATTTATGTAGGAGACCACCTTAACGTTGCTTCAAATTAAATATTAAGCTCTGGGCCTTATGGTTTCAGAAAAGAAGATTTTTTAAGTTTTTTTTTTTTTTATAATGGGAGCTAATAAGCCCTGGGTGTGGCCAATTTGGACCCTAGGGGCCTGGTTGGCAGGATTTATGAAGGTGACCACTTAACATTGTTTTAGCTCTGGATATTATGGTTTCAGAAAAACAGATTTTTTTTTTTTTCCATTATAAGTCTATGGGAGCTAATGAGCCCCAGGGCATGGCCAGTTTGAACCCTAGGGGGCATGGCTGGCAGGAGTTATGACCACTTAATGTTGCTACATACTAAATATCAAGGCAAGGCTCTTGGCCTTATGGTTTCAGGATGAAGATTTCTGAAGTTTTCCCACTTTAAGTCTATGAGAGCTAACAAGCCACAGGGTGTGGCCAATTAAGAACCCAGGGGCATGATTGGCAGGATTTATGTAGGCGACTACTTAACATTGTTACATACAAAAAATATTGAAGCTTTGGGTCTTATGGTTTCAAAGAAGAAGATTTTTGAAAAATAGAAGTGAAGGCAATGATCAGGAATCTATACAATTAATCCACAGCTCCGAACAGTGACACCAAAGGGAAAGAAACACAAACATGAAATAACTAGACCCTATTGGAAACATCAATAGTGGAAAGCCAAAAGGACAATTACTTTCCCACAAAATGGCCAACTGGCTGTCCAAAACATTACTGAAGTTTTTCCCATTAAAAGTCTATGGGAGCTAATGAGCCTTGGAGTGTGGCCAATTTGGATCCCAGGGGCATGGTTGGCAGGCTTTATGAAGGTGACCACTTGAAGTTGTTTCATACTAAATATCTAAGCTCTAAGTCTTGTGGTTTCAGAGAAGAAGATTTTTTTTAATGTTTTTCCCACTAAAAGTCTATGGGAGCTAACAAGCCCCTGGCATGGCCAATTTGGACCCCAAGGGCATAGTTGCCAAAATTTACATACATTACCACTGACATTGCTTCATGCAAAATATCTTAGCTCTGGCCTTATGGTTTCAGAGAAGATCTCTCTAGTTTTTCCATTATAAGTCTATGGCAGCTAACAAGTCCCAGAGCGTGGCCAATTTGGACCCCAGGGGCATGATTGGAGTATTTATGTAAGTGACCATTTGACACTGCTTCATGCTAAATATCTTAGCACTGGGTCTTGTGGTTTCAGAGAAGAAGATTTCTGATTTTTTTTCCATTATAAGTCTATGGCAGCTATTGAGCACCAAGGCGTGGCCAATTTAGACCCCAGGGACATGGTTAGCAGAATTTATGTACGTGACCACTTGATGTGGTTTCATATTAAACATCTAAACTCTGGGCCTTGTGGTTTCAGAGAAGAAGATTTTTGAAGATTTTTCCCATCATAAGTCAATGGGAGCTAATGAGTACCAGGATGTGGCCAATTTGGAACCAAGGAGTATGGTTGGCAGGATTTTTGTAGATAACCACTTCATGTTGCCTCATACTAAATGTCTAAGCTCTGTGCCTGTGGTTTCAGAGAAGAAGATTTTTGAAGTTTTTTCCATTTTAAGTCTATGGGAACTAATGAGCACCATGGCATGGCCAGTTAAATGGATCCCATGGTCATGGTAAGCAGGAATTATGTAGGTGACCAGAGAAGAAGATTTTTGATGCTTTTCTTTTTTCATTATAAGTCTATGGGAGGTAAGGAGCCCCATGGTATGGCCAATTTGGACTCCAGGGGCATGTCTGGCAGGATTTATGTTGGTGACCACTTGATGCTGCTATATATGAAATATTTAAGCTCTGGGCTTTCTGGTTTCAGCAAAGAAGATCTTTTAAGTTTTCCCATTAATGGATGGATGACAAACGACGGATGGACAACAGAGCATAGGCATACTTATACCCTACAAGAGCCTTCGGCTCAGGTGAGCTAATTATATGCCCTAATGCCAATTTTGAACATGACTATTTGGTAAAAGCAATCATGTTCAAAGTCAGCATAATGAGCAAAAGGTTGCAATCAACCACCCCCTTAATAGAAGGCCTTTTGTAGGACTTTTTTTCACAATAAGAATGAAATGTCTGAGCACACTGTGCCCCCATTATGGTGAATGATGGTAAATGCAACACACCAAAACCTCATTATAACGCAGTTCGTTATAACATGTTTTCCATATAACACAGTTATATATGGTCATTTTTCTATATAATCTACACATTTTTGTTTGAATATAACACGGTTGTTTAACTAACCGGGTTTCTGCTTTGGACCCCATTAATAGTGTTATAAAGAGGTTGTGGTGTATTGGGGCATTTTAACCAAAAACCATAACTGACCTAAAACTTGATCTACTTAATGATACAGTACTGCCTGTCCTGTTGCCATTGCTTAGTACTGGTTCCTACCCAGGAAAAGAGGGCCATGTGGAAGATTAATACAGAGGACCCACATTATAATGACAGTATTGGTTCCCTATTATTGTGCCGTTATAATGAATTTGCCATTTTAGGAGAATGGTTGGTTATAAAAGGTCTTTTCCATATCATTACTTCCAAGAAACAAATGTTATAGATATTTGTTAGAATCGCCTCGGCCTACCATACTCCTAAAATGGCAAATTCATTATAACGGCCTCGGTGAGGCGATTCTAACAAATATCTATAACATTTGTTTCTTCGAGTATTCAATTACAAGAATCTTTAATGACTATTGGTTTGAGTTGAGCATTTCCAACTTGAGGGAAGCCCACATCGCTCGGAATCGAGGCTAAGCCTTGAGCTAAGAATTCATTCCATTGAAATTGTCATTATAACGAGTTTTGCCGTTGTAACGAATGTCGGTATAAAGAGGGTTGCCTGTACTAGTACTAAATGTGTTCCCTCTATAAATAAGGTTGATTATTATTATTATTAAAAGTAAACAATGTTGAGAACCCAATCAGCAGCAGTCCTAGTCTGACTAGGTTTCCACTTTTTATCTCAGGCACCCCTGTCTCACTGTAAAGAAAATTATGTGTTATATCTTCAAAATGTAGCATCTAACAAAAGGTATACAAGTCAACGATCTGCATATTGGGTATTTTTTCACAGCAGACATTTTTAAATATTTTTTTTTAATTTTCACAGAAAACAGGACTTGACATCTCATGCAAATTGTCTCATAAAAAAAAAAATTGTTTCTTTTTTTTTTTTCAATTTTTTTATTTCATTTAAATAGAGCCAATTGTTAATCAGAGGTGGATGCCTAGAGAAAAGCCACCTAACCGTCTGTTACAGAAACTTGTGTCCCACATACAACACTAGCAAGGCTAGAACCGACAGCAGAGGCAGCACCCTTAAACATTAGGCCAAGCAGGCCCATTAATTTTAAATAACTGTTATGAAAACAAAGGCAATACTTTACTTCATGCCATTTTGGCCTATTAACTTTGGGTTATATTGTCAGAGGGAACTATTATACAATTTTTAGGACAATTACTTCAATTTAAAACATTTAAAGCTGATTAAAAATCTAAAAAAAAAGAAAACAGAAAAAAAAACAATGCAGCAATCAAAACATTTTACCAAAACTTAAAAAAAAAAACAAGAATTCCGCCGAAGGCTATGTCGCCACTGTGGGGGCGCAAAGTCACCCAACCATGATATGTAGGTCAAGGTCAAACATAGATGCTTGTATAAAAGTTTCCATTCTTGAATGCAGGCTTGTATTAAGTATCATTAATGAAGCTGTAATAATTCTTGAGAAATGAACTTAACCATTAGGGTGAACGCTAGGGTGGTCGCAATGTTTTACAAAGTCAGTGAACCATAAAATGTAGGTCAAGGTCAAATATAGATGCTTGCATTTAAGTTGCCATCCCAAGGTTCAAGTTTGTACCAAATATCATTAATGAAGCTCTTAAAGTTCTTGAGAAATAAACTTGACCATTAGGGTGAACGCTAAGGTGGTCGCAATATTTTACAAAGTCAGTGAACCATGAAATATAGGTCAAGGTCAAATATGGATGCTTGCATTTAAGTAACTATCCCCAGATACAAGTTTGTACCAAGTATCATGAATAAAGCTCTTATAGTTCTTGAGAAATAAACTTGACCATTAGGGTGAATGCTAGGGTGGTCGCAATATTTTACAAAGTCAGTGAACCATGAAATGTAGGTCAAGGTCAAATATCAATGCTCGCATTTAAGTTGCCATCCACAGATACATGTTTGTACCAAATATCATTAATGAAGCTCTTATAGTTAACTTGACCATTAGGGTGAACGCTAGGGTGGTCGCAACTTTTTACAAAGTCAGTGAATCATGAAATATAGGTCAAGGTCAAATATGGATGCTTGCATCCCCAGATACAAGTTTGTACCAAGTATCATTAATGAAGCTCTTATAGTTCTTGAGAAATGAACTTGACCATTTGGGTGAAAGCTAGGGTGGTCGCAATATTTTACGAAGTCAGTTAACCATGAAATGTAGGTCAAGGTCAAATATGGATGCTTGCATTTAAGTTGGCAATCACAGATACAAGTTTGTACCAAGTATCATTAATGAAGCTCTTATAGTTCTTGAGAAATAAACTTGAACCTTTGGGTGAACGCTAGGGTTGTCGCAAGTGTTGACGCCTTGACAAACGGATGAACGGACAAAAGAATGGACGAACAGACGGAAAACTGGGCATCTATATCGCGCCATGCTAATAGCACGCGTGACAAAAAATCATTATGTACAAACATATCTTAAAACTGTAAATGCACATCTATATAATTTTGACACCAATGAACCCCATTTTAATATAGTAAAACTGGGGTTTGCAGGGGTAAACCCTTATTTTTCTTATTTCTGCTCTAAAATATAGACTGCGGGTACTCGTTAGAACTGCCTCATTGAGGCTGATCTGCTCAAAATATTGACTGAGGATACACGTTAGAACCGCCTCATGTTTTTCTTATTTCTGCACAAATATATAGATTGTGGGTACCCGTTAGACCCACCTCGATGAGGCGGTTCTAAGGTGTACCCTCAATCTATATTTTGAGCAGAAATAAGAAAAAAATATCATAATTTTTCATAAGAAATTTTTTTTTGTTTGTTTTGTTTTTGATAATTTTGTATAATATTTAAATATTTGTAATAATATTTACAATGTATTTTAATGGGCATGCTTATAGCAAGACTGATTTTCTCTGAAAATATTCAGCCAGGTTATTGTTTCAAAAAATCCACCAAAGGCAACATATCACTGTGTTTATGCAATATCTCAAACATAGACCATTCTGACAAGTAACACACGCACAAACTGCAATATCAATAAATTTTAATAAATTTTGTTTTAACAGGTGATTTTTTTGGGCAAAATTACTTTCACCATTGAGACATTAGTACCTCATCAAACATTGTAGGCCCAAACCAGACTGCTCCTTTCAGAGCAGTCTGATCTGAGCCTGCATTATTTGCCTGTTTCCCAGCACAGTGTTCCAAAGATAAGCATCCAAAATTAAATGAGATACATAATGTATACATACATAAACGTGCTGTTTCTTCACTTTTCAGTGCAACTACACAATTACATTCACAAACATAAAAGTGCACTGTCAAAATGCTCATGAAATGAATTTCACTTGGGACCTGGGAGTGGCATGCATGGTAAAAAAATAAGGTGACTAAACACAAACATACGCTGATTATATCTCTTACGAAGAATGCACCATGCCAGAGCTATAAAAAGTAAAAGTGTATGAGCTGTTAGTAATGTTAATGATATTATGGTAAGTATGGTAAGTACCCAAAATACGGTGTCAGAAGTGCTTCATAAAATAAACCAAAAACTTCTTCTTTGGTCAGCCCATGTAAGCATGAAATTTTCACTGCTTATAACTTCTTTGGTAAAATAAAGTAAAATTTTGCTATTAGACAAGCTACAATTAAGACTAATTTTTCTTGTAAAAACATATTTTAAAGTTTCAGTTTTCTACAACCAGTGTCCTCTAGCCCTTTTTGTACCAAATGGAATCTTCCTCCTATATATAACAGGAGTCCATTTCAAAATTTAGGGGTGTCAGGTTGTGTTTTCTTCAAAAATTGTTTGGAAAATGGCTTTATGTTTTGCAAACAGTGTAGGCCCTGATCAGACGCCGTGTTCTGCAGCGTCTGATCTGGGCCTGCACTGTTTCCCAATTACTCATTTTGGGATTTCTGGTACTGAATGGGCTAGTAGGGTACCACCTTTTGGGACTGTTCAAAAGTGGTCTTCAATAAGGTGGTCTTAACATCGGAATTTTACTAAATAAATGTGTGATCATTTGTAAATGCTTATATCAGTAGAAAATTATGTTTTGTCTTGCTCATCAACATCAAAATGCTAACAACTGTTGCAGCAATTGTTTACATTTTAATAAAACTAGAGCTGTCAGTGAAACTGACTAGGGCCCCGGCAGCGCTATCAGAAATTTGTGGACGGACAGACCGACGGACAGACAGACAGACAGACGGACGGACAGAGTGATTACTATAGGGCACCCACACTTTCAGTGCAGGGCCCTAATAATTCATGCTCAATTGTGTTGAGCATGAAGACAAACATATAACCTTGGGACAGAATTTGACTGCTTTTTAAGGGACCTTTGTCTAAACTATTTCTATTTTAATTATAGAACACCACTGATGGGAAATGGCAAGTCAATTTCCCAGAATGTAGGCTGGAAAACTGAACTTCAGAGGCATACCCTTAAATTCCTGTACTTTAAGCAAACAGTGTAGACCCGGATCAGATGCTGCAGAATCTGCAGCATCTGCTCTGGGTCTACAATGTTTGATGTTTCATTTTTGTACCCTAGGCTGACCAATCCCTTAATCAGAAACTCTTTCCAGCATATGCATGATCTTTATTTTCGTTGAACTCTTTATTTTTAATTTAAGGGGAATGGGAACACCTGGCAGATTTTTCCACCATTTTTCAAAGGGAGACAACTTTTGGGACTTCCTGTTCACTTTTCTATAAGCCTTGTCCCACTGAAAAAAGGGGTCTTCTCTTAAATTAAAGGAAAGAATTTGCACCTCAGGAGCAAATTCTTTCCTTTAAGAGTTGACCCCTATTGACATGGGAGACAAAAATACTTTTGAAGGAGTTGCCTCCCCTGAAGGTGTATCCGTTTCCCTTAAGTTCAGTTTAACTTGATTGGTCAGTGGTAGTCAGATGTCTATCAGCAGTAAAAGCAGTATTGTATATTTAACTTGGTAGTGAGAGATAAGCAATCAATCCAATAATTTGGCAATAATGAACAGTAGTTTAAGACTTTTATCATCTTAGTTACATCGGAGTTAAGGCATTTCTGCCAAAATATTTCGGGGTACTTACAATAATGATATTAATTCTGACTAATTTTTCATCTTAAAATACATCACATAACCAAACCACACCCAGTCTAAAGTTAGACTAATTCTGTATGAGATGTTAGAAGGCTTCTAGGTAGGTGTAGGTGTATGGTTCAACAAAGAGCAGTGTCTGAGCCACACCACAGGAAAACCAATCTTATGCTGTGCACCAATTATGCAGAAAGGCTAAAGATACTTCCCAAAGAAAGATAGGTTTGATCAGACAATCAGCAAATCTCTCAAATCTCACTATCCAAAAAAAATCTCTGATTGTATGTGAGAAGCGTTTGCAGTGAAAGAGCTACTCATATTTTCAGCAAAAATATAAGTTCCAAGATGAAAGCTTTAATCCTTATCCCACTGAACACAACAATTACTTTTGCAAACAGTGTAGATACAGGATCTACACTGTTTGACATTCAGTTTGTGAATTAGTAGGAGGAATAAATTACATCAAGTAATCTGATTGGTTAAAAGTCAGAAACGGGTGTGGCTAAATTAATTATTCAGTGGGATAAGGGTTAACAACTGGTTAGCTAGTGCCTCTATTAGCTTTGATCAACTGGGCACAGCTGAGAATGCTGGGGACACACTGCTTAAGAGCGATTCTCCAGTTTATATGACTCAGGTTACATGACCAATTGCCAAACCTCCCAGGCAAACTTACTACAAATGGTAGAATAGATATCAATTAAGGAGTCAAACCCCTTACTCCCCCTCTTCTCAAGTCTACCTGGAGCTGATAATATTGACAGAAAAATAACAGTACCCTCATGGAAAATTGATCAATAACTATTATATTCACATTTTCAGTGCATTCATAGAAAATCCATATAGTTAGCTTGTGGGACTTCACTGAATACATTGTCTCACGCTAAATCAGTGGCGTCGAAATAAACAATATTTCTTTCCGTTGATGATTTGACAATGGCGATGTTATGACCCAATGACGCTGTTTAGCTGTCAATAGGAAATCTGTGTGTAATTGTTTTCTTCTTTCCTTTTTCCTCATATGATGGATGGGGAAATAACGTAATTACAAGTAATAAACATAATTTATTTAACGTTCATCAAAGTATTCACATACTTTGCTCGTGACCCGAAGAATGAACAAAATCGGGTCATGAGCAAAGTATGTGAATCTTCGGCGTTTACTTACTTTGCTCATGACCTGATAGGTAAGAACAACATCGTGTCAGGAGCAAAGTAAGTGAACTCGCAAGGGGTTCACATACTTTGCTCCTGATCCGATGTTGTTCATACTTCAATAAACATTAAATAAATTACTTCCATTTCTTAAATATTCAAAGTGAAAGTCGTTGACTGCACGTCAGAAAACACTAATCGGCAAAACACCTTCACATAGTAAATACATGGTTTGTGTATTTCAATAATAAAATATAATCAGGCAGCCATATACATTTTAATAGGGGCAATCTGAAGCAAGCCCCTATCAAATTGTCATGGCAAACCAACTTTATTCTATTATCAAAGCTACCGGCCCCGATAGCTCAGTTGGTAGAGTGTCCGCTCCGGGGAACGGGAGGTCTCGGGTTCGATCCCGGGCCGCGACATACCAAAGTCGTTAAAAATGGTACTAGCTGCTCCTCGCTTGGCACTCAGTTTACGGGGTAGAGCTAGGACTGGTCGATCCAGTGTCAGGATAATGTGACTGGGTGTGGTATCATGTAATGTGTCTGGGACATGATACTTCAGTGAGGCAGCACTATAAACGTGAGCATTGAGCTCAGACACCGTCGTGATATGACTGAAAAATTGTTGAAAGCGACGTTAAACCGGAATTCACACACACATTATCAAAGCTATTAATCACGTATTTAGCTTATACTGCAACAATAAAAATTATGAGATTTTGCCATTTTTGACAAAGAATTACCATTAAAGATTGCAGACAATGCAGCGAGTAAAACTGCATCCAGTGCAATGGCAAGCATATATCATTACGTGAAGTCAGACAGTGCAACCTTTCTGATGACAATGCCCCACAGAAACACTTGAATTAAACTACTTGGTAATCCAGAAAAAAGATTTCTCAGTGCTTAACATTCTGTACGAAAATCTGCTATTGAACCTTTATTTGCAGCTTCAGAAATAGATTCAATTGCAGAAACAGTTATTATTCCGAAAGACCATTCCAATCTGGAAAGCCAGGCAAGTTAAGAATCCAGCTGAGATTTCTGAAAATCTATTGAAATAAGTAAACAGCAGCAATGATAACTCTCAGTTCAGTTGTTTTTCTAGGTATAAATGTATCAAAGAGGCATATTTTATTGTTTTCACTGCAAAAAAGGTACCTGTAAATAGTCCAGTCTATAAACAGTCACTAAACTTATTTCATACGTCATCAGGAAGTTTTATCATTTACTTCAAATTAGAGTGTGCATTTATTCAACCCCCTTTATTTGGAGGGTAGAATGGCTGATTGCAGCATAAAAGGTTTTTCTGTCTTTATATAAAATTTCTTGTGACAACTCCACTATTCATTCTGTTTAATGATTGCTTTGCTACTATTGATACTGTTTTTTTTTTGTTTGTTTGTTGTTTTTTTTTGTATAATTTTCATTCATGCTGTTATTGCTTTTCTCTGCAACCACATTCCTCTTAGTCCTATAAACCCAAACTGCATTGGAAGATTGCTGGTATCTCGTCCCTGGGGACAAGATCCCTTGGGATAAGATACCATGTGGTATTTTGTCCCTGGGGACAAGATACACTGGGACACCAAAACTGGAAGAATGCAAGAGTGGTCATTCTTGCCCACTGTACGTATACTACATCTTTTCTACACCCTTTCCAAAATTATATACTATTTACCCTTATCCTGATGAATAAATTAATTCTAACACTACCATTTCAACCAATCAGATGTAATTTATTCCTAAAAATTCACAAAGTGAACGTCAAACAGTATAGATACTGATCAGATGGCTTCTTCAGAAGCCATCTGATCTGTATCTACACTGTTTGAAAAACTGAAAAGGTATTTCATATTCTGGTTCCACAGGACTTCAGAGAGTATGGCAGGTATACAACTCACAAAATTCATGTGATGACTGCCAGGCTGACTGCTATGTTCCTGAACCCTCCTAGACGCCTCTGTGGTGTAGTGGTTACGCTACTGGCCTTGTAAACCAGGTTTTGCAGGATTGATCCCGGGCTTCTCAAGAATTTCGGATGCGTCTTTAAACCGAGGTCCCATCTCCATATGACCTTAGCTGTTGGTGGGATGTAAAACTCAAACACTCACTCACTCCTCAACCCTCCAATCTTATTTGGTTGGATAAAAATGTGATGATATTCCTCATAGCCTGAAACTGTGCTGATAAATCCTACAAGATTTTTGACAAATATGACCTTTTATACTGTTTAGTATTTTAAATCAGTGGACTATCAATTCAATGAAAGCCTAACTTTTCAACATGAAACTAAAAATGTCACATGTATTTGTAAGTCTAACCTATTTTTAATTCAAGTTATAGCACCTCTAATGCCACAAATTCTCTGCAGAATATTCAAATCAAGTTTAGTAAGTGAAAAGAACTGATTTCACCAATCACCAAGATTAAGAAGCGATACCATACCAGTTATCTACATAATATGAACTGCAAAAGACAAAAAATAGAAAAAACTTTCCTGACTTCAAGTTTGATAAGCATTGTCTCAGTCACTATAATTCAGGTTTTTTTTTTGTTTGTTTTTTTCCAATTCTAGTTTTTTGTTGACTTTAGAACTGCCACAATATTATTTTAACCCTTATCCTGCTGAATAATTAAGTTAGCCAAACCCATTTATGACTTTGAACCAATCAGATTACTTGAAGTAATTTATTTCAACAAATTCACAAAGTGGACATCTAACAGTGTAGATCCTGATCAGATGGCTTCTTCAGAAGTCATCTGATCTGGATCTACACTGTTTGCACAGGTAAGAGTTGTCATGGACCTGCAGTCTCCTGGTGCCAGTTTGTTCAAAACTAACAAAATCGTTAGTTGACAAATTGTTAAAACATTGATCATTAAATATGGCAAATATGCTAATATTTTTGCTGAAAAAATGTGAGCAGCTTTTACAAATGCAAAAGCTGCTCACATTTTTTTAGCAAAAATACCAAAATTTTAGATATTGTACTTGCTAGAACAGTTAACAATGTGACCAATAACGAGCTCGTTAAGCTAATAATGCTTTGAACAACTGGCCCCTGGTCGCCAACGAGATGTGCATCTGATTGGTCATAGGGAATCTGTGGGTTTTGTCCCTTGGGCTCAGTAACATTTTAGTCATAGAGAATAATCATGAAATGTTTTCTCGCCCTTCTGAGGATTCAAGAAGTGCATGTTAAGTAGGTTTATGCTTGCCCAGGAAAACTGTCATTAAATTAATCCTTATCCCACTGTTCACGACATCCCTTACCATTGCAAACAGTGTAGATCCTGATCAGATGGCTTCTTCAGAAGCCATCTGATCAGGATCTACAGTTTGTCATTCAGTTTGTGAATTTGAACAAAAACATTATATCATGTAATCTGATTGGCTGACAGTCAGAAATGGGTGTGGCTAATTAAATTATGCTGCAAGATAAGAATTAAAAGAATGGTTCAACATGATCTTGTGTCAACTGTCGACACTCCAAAACAAATGAACAAAACAACTTCACATGACTCAATCATGCTGCTAGAATGACAAATAGTGCAGATCAGGGTCTACGCTGCTTGATAAAGGACTTCTGTCCCAATATCTAGAAAAATAATGGAAAACGTCATTTAACAAACACCATACACCTAATAAAAATAAAATGGCAAAAGCTCAAAAATGCTTGATAAAATGATGAACAAAATTCTGACGACTACGTAAGACCTGCTAGCTAAGTGGTGAGGGAGTTTCCTAGCTAAACATAAACTAATACCGCCATATCTGGACATTTATGGATTTTGCAGGAATACTTCAGGCATTGGCAAGCTGGATTTTAAATGTTCGATCACAATAAACACAGGACCCTCATTTTAATGACAGTATTCATCATAGCAACAGATAAGTGTGTATTTTGTGATAATTGAATGATAGTTTTCCTTATTTCTGCACATAAAACTGTGTTGTAGGTATTCATTAGAATGGCCTCATTGAGGCAGTTCTAATGAATACTTACAACATTGGTTTTTATGGCGAATTGACAAAAACTATCCTTCAGTTATTACAAAGTACTCACAGAATGTGTTGCTATGATTCATTCCTTAAAATTTGACTGTTATAAAGAATGCCACAATGGTATAGTATAACAATTGTAATAAAAAGACTCTTTTTCCCTTAATTACTCCAAGCACTGTACGTTGTGGACATCTGTCATAATCACCTTGTTGATGTAATTCTAAGAAATATCCACAACATTTGTTTTTTGGAGTATTTATTTACAATATATTCTTGAATATCTCTATTAATCTGTCTCAAATGAAGCCAGGAATTTGTTCCACTGAAGTTGGCAATAATGAGTTAATCATTATATCTAATGTCAGTATACATATAATTCCAATTTTCCATCAGTATTTACGTTTCGAGCGAATTGATTGGTTGAAATAATAAAAGTTTTATACGTCCATAAATTCCATGAGAAAAAATCTCAGATCTGTTCCACACAGCGAAAGGTAGTAATATAACATGACATAAAAAAGCATGTTTAGAACCTGCGCGTAATATCATTGTATGAAATGACATCAATAGCATTCGAAAGATGGTGAGTGAGTGAGTGAGTATTTGAGTTTTACGTCCCACCAACAGCTAAGGTCATACGGAGACGGGACCTCGGTTTAAAGACTCATCCGAAAGTCTGGAGAAGCCCGGGATCGATCCTGCGACCCCTGGTTTACAAGGCGAGTAGCGTAACCACTGCACCACGGAGGCTTCTCAAAAGATGGTAAAACTGTTGAAAATGTAAATGTTAGAAAAAGACAAATAAATGGAATTTAAAGACTTGGCATCTTTTTCACTTGGGTTCTATCAAAGATGGCAGCTTCTAATTAAATAATCATTCCGCCATGACCGTTGATAAGTTCATTCTTATGCTTTTGAAAGAATTCCTAAAAAGATTCCATTTTGGTGGCATTTTTAACATTTCGATGACAAAGTTGGAATAATAAGGAATGAATTAACATTTTTGTTGCTTTTATCGATGTGTAAACATCGGCGAATTACTCACAAACTAAGCATGAAGCCCTCATGCAGTTTGTGAGTGAGCGGGCTTCATGCAGTTTGCGAGTGATCTGCTGGAGTTTTCATATCAATAAAATCCACAAAAATGAAATTCATTCCTGTATCTAATGTCAGTTTAAAGAGGGTTGACTGTACAATATCTCATGCATTTACGTTTTATCTTACATGTCAAAACATTCAGGACTGCATGATACTAATGTAGAATGGTGCTGTATTTTCTGCCAAGGGAGACAACATTTTTTGAATTCTTATCTATTCTGTATATTGAGCACTTCCAAAAAGTTGCTGCTCTTAAAGGATAGTATTTGCCCACAGAGATCCCAATTAAAAAGGGAGACAGAAAACTTTTGCAATAGTTGCCTTCCTTAGTAATAAATCCAATCTCCATAAAAATTTTATGGTGTCAGAAGATAATGTCAACTCCACCAAGAACATAAGGATATCTTCATACAGGAAGACAATAAAATAACATACCTATGCAATATAATGCTGTTTTCATGGCTGTGAAGATGATTCTTTTCTTACTTAAACCAGTTTTATTTTTCTTATTCCTGCTTTCAAAATAGATTGTGCATGCTACTGCCTCAAGGGAGGCAGTTCTAACAAGCATGCACAAACTATGGTTTTGATCAAGAACAGAAAAATAAAGTATACCCTTGTAAACCCTACTTTTCCTCACATAAAGTGGGATTTATAAGGGCATCAATTGCATTGACTTGTTAATGTTTGGGATATAGTGATATTTGTTAAAGCCTGACTGAGAAAGCTTATGGCGGCATTTGATATATGATGCTATAAATAGCACAGGCAAATTGCAAGTCAGTACGATCCAGCATGCCTTTACGGGCCTAAACAGTTAAACTTCAACCACTTGAACACCCTTCTGACTATGGTGATTTGTTCTGGACTTTAATTCCATCGTGGAATTTTGAAAAGATATGAGGTTCACTGATGAGGCCTATTTGCACGAAACTAGCTTGTCTGGCCCAGAAAATATGTACCCTCCATACTTTTCAGTTCTGTGGTGTATTCCTTGCTTCCAAAGGATAACCCTTTTATAGAATATATTTAGAAGTTTGATCCACTTAATTTTATTCAAACCACCACGACAGGAGGCAAAACGGGAATAAAAAGTTGTGGCCTCAAGGAGGAGATCCTTCTAAATAATTAATATCACATATATTTTCAAGATTGGATAAAATAAGGAAAATGTGTCCTTAAAGTGTCCTAAATAAGTTTGGTATCTGGAATTAAGGGAAAAATTTTCCTAGGGACTCAATATTAAGTTCAAATGAGTCATTAGTGTTCAAGCCAATGAAAAATAACTGCACAATGAAAATAAAAACCACCTACTTCAAGACCTAACTACAAAATTCTTCAGTTACCAAGGACTTTGCACAAGAGATAATCTATGGGGAAATAACTCTTATCCTGCTGAATAAATTAATTTAGCCATACCCATTGCTGACTATCAGCCAACCAGATTACTTGATGAAATGTATTCATTCAGTTCACAAACTGCATGACAAACAGTGTGGATCCTGATCAGATGGCTTCTTCAGAAAACATCTGATCTGGATCTACACTGTTAGCAATGGTGAGTGTGTGAGTGTTACGTCTCACCAAAGTTAAGGTGATACGGAGACGGGACCTCGGTGTAAAGACTCATCCGAAAGTCTGGAGAAGCTGCGATCGCGATCCTGCGACCCCTGGTTTACAATGTGAGTAGCGTAACCACTACACCAC
Organism: Lucinisca nassula; assembly: GCA_963580285.1. Classification (NCBI taxonomy): domain Eukaryota; kingdom Metazoa; phylum Mollusca; class Bivalvia; order Lucinida; family Lucinidae; genus Lucinisca; species Lucinisca nassula. Next base: position 120,052,805 of record OY757013.1, on the reverse strand, counting down.
GGAGGTTTCTATTAGCAATGGTAAGGGTTGTAATGTTCAGCAGGATACTGGTTAAGGATGCGCTGTCAAAATGAAGCGAAGACAAGAATGAGATGAGAAGATGAATGCTAACCGTGACAGTCCACTTTATTACCTGGAGATAGGAGGTTAGGGTCAACTTGGTGGGAGTTACTGTTACCCTCCTCTATCTCCACGAAGTTCAGGAGGTGGGACCAAAGGGCTGATTTCCCCTGAAAAAAAAAAAACAGCGAAATTATATTGAGCATGTCAACAGGGGGCCAGTTGATCAGAACTATCAAGCTGTTTGATAACATTATTAAGGGGAATGGATACACATTCAGGGGAGGCAACTCCTTCAAAAGTATTTTTGTCTGACATGTCAGTAGGGGTCAACTCTTAAAGGAAAGAATTTGCTCCTCAGGAGCAAATTCTTTCCTTTAAGAGAAGACCCCTTTTTAAGAGAGATAGGGCTTATAGAAAAGCGAAAAGAAAATCCCAAAAGTTGTCTCCATTTGTAAAATGGTGGAAAAAATCTGCCAAGTGTTCCTATTCCCCTTAAAACTTTGATCATTTAATATGGCAAATATACTGATATTTTTGCTGAAAATATGTGAGTAGCTTTGGCATATAAAGTGTAGATTTGTTCATACTCATAGAAGACACATTTACATTCATAGATACACCCAAACATGTAAGCTGAATTTTTAACAGAAGTCTATTTTTAGAAACAGGAAATGATATGTCTGATATCTAAATCCCTTTTTATATAGGGGTTACTCTTAAAAGAAAGAATTTGCTTCCTCTGGGAGCAAATTCTTTCATTTAAGAGTAGCCCTTAATGAAGGGAGCAAAGTCTTTTCTTTCAGGATAGTCCCTATTTTGAAGGGAGGCAAATCATTCCATGCAAGAGTGACTTCCCTTGGAGGTGTTAGAGTAATCTCGATTGGTGGAGTCTTGATCCACCATTAGCCACCCTCGGTAGCTCAGTCGGACGCGCGTCTGAGGGCTTCTGACTGGTGATCATGAGGTTGCTGTTTCGATACCTGTGGTGAAAGAATAACACTGTACTAGTTAACCGCTTATCAGGAGAAGTCTGGATAGGTAAAGTGACTGGCTCTACACAACTTAAATAGAGTATACTGGGCTATAAAACTCCAAAATAAACAAACAAATACCGTTAGTTACCAACCTTCTTTGTTTGAAGTCCATGACTCCAAATTCTTTCCAGTAGATCACAGAGACTGGCAATGAGTGTATTTTCTTCCACTCCAGACACATTACCCTCACTGTGTCCCAGCTCTATAGCCTCCTGGCCCATCTTTTCAACCAACATTCTTTTAGTCTGCAAAGATAAAATGTCTGCAATGTCACATTACGTTATCAAATCTATGTAATAAACAGCCCTGTATACCCAACTTTATATAGAGTACCGGTATACCCGTTACATTTATTCTTATTAATTCTGTTCTAAATCATAAATTGTGTACCGTAAAAATCCTAAAAATTTGGACACCTTAACAAATTGCTGTAATTCTCCTAAATTTTTTACATATTTGTTTCACGATCCAACAGTGAGTCCAAAAGGTACAGGCTGAATGGCAAATAGTGTAGACCCTGATCAGACTGCTCCTTCAGGAGCAGACTGATCTGGATCTGCACTGTTTGTTCAGGCCTGATTGTCCCAATACTTAGGATCATTACAGTATATTTGTTAGAACTTGTAACTTACAGTATTTCAACTGGAAAATTAAGGCAGTTATATATATCAAATAGGCAGTTATAGGCCACAGAGGCCCTTTGTGGGACTTTTACCCGACATTGAGATGAAATGACATCTCAATCCCTGCCACCCAATGAAACCAATAGGGTTTATATGCATTTGATGATCTGACTTACAACACTTTGCCTGGGAAGGCTTAGACCTTCTAAGCGGTTTACCAGAACTCATGCACGATCTGCGTGGAAGCATCATGCAGCCCAATCTATTTCTTCAAGCCCCAATGGAGGGGAGGGGGGGGGGGGGGGGGTGAACATTTCTTAACACAGTGAGAATGTGTAATCTGTAATTTTCTGTATACCTTGGTTTTACATTCCTTGAGCAAAGTTTCCACAAACTTCCAGTTTGTCTGTGCCATTCCGCCTGATGCCATGTCAGAGAACTTAGGCTGGTGTACCGTCTTACTCCTTGCCTCTGCCATATACTTCTACAAAATATGAGATATATAATCATTATTACCTCACACAGCCTGCCATACTTTCATATCTAAATCCAAAAGAATATTTAATGAACTGAATTGCTTTAACTAAGAAGATGAGAAGCTTTTAAGATACAGTACCATTTTTACAAATACATGTACATCTCAACTGCTTTATAACAAACTGTTTTTATATGGTTTTGGATTTAACATTGTTTGAGGAGGGATACCAAAAGTCTGTAGATAAAAAAGGAAAAATGATCATAAATAGTTATTTTTCTTTATAATGTACACATTTTTGTTTGGGTTTAACAGGGTTATTTAAGTGACACAAGTTCTGCTTTTGACCCCATCAAATGTTATAAAGAGGTTGGGGTGTACTTTACAGGGAGTTCAACCCCTTTTTCACTTTCTTTTTTTTTTCTAAAAAACGGCTTTAAGAATTAGAAGTAAGCCGGTACATAAGCAGTGAAAAATTGTCTTTTATGTATTTCAAGTCATTCTTCTAGGGTACCAAAATGATCCAAAGTATTGGGACAGACAGGCCTAGGCAAACAGTGCAGACCCAGATCAGACTGCTCCAGAAGGGGTCTCCACTGCTTGTCATTCCATCTGCACTTCTTGGACTCCTTGCTCGATTGTGAAACAAATTTATTAAAACTGAAGGAGAATTACAACAAGTCCTCAAGGTGTCCCAATTTTTAAGATTATTACAGTACTAGCTTAAGTAGCTTAAGTAAACCTGTCTTAGCAGCCACCTCTATTCAGTTAGCAACCTGTTTTAAGCTAGCCTTCAAAGCAAGCATGTGTCTTAACCCTTTACCATTCAGGGATTTTGTGAATTTCGCTGATTTTCACAGGGTTGCACCTGATAGCAACTTCAAGTAGCCATTGTTTCGTAATGGATGGTTTGTTTTACACCAAACACGGTATGAATGTTCAATGGGCAGTAGCCTTTCAAATGCAACCTTTCATGACTTGATCATTGTTGTCATGGTAAAGAGGGGGCATCTCAAAGTTGGCAAAAAGTGTGTTTTCACATGGATTTTGACCACATTTTAATTTTCACACAGCTGTCAAGGCAACAATTAAGGTGTTTGGCACTGGCCATTTTCACTGTTTGCAGCATGTTTTATCAGCATCAATTTTCAGGCATTTTTGACCCCAGACACCCTCAGATATAAATTTTGGCGGCCGGTTGGGCCATACACCCAAAATTTTTCGGGATGTGAGGGGGGCATTGCCCCCCCTTCAATCCCCCCCCGACCCCCAGAATATTTTTAGTGGAGAGGCGCGCGAAAAAAAAGGTCACTTTTTTGCCCAACAAATCCTAAAGCAAACACAACTATCCAGGGGTAGAAATGCAGATTTTAGGTGCTTCTGGGGCTTAAAAATAAGGGTGGGGGGGGGGGGCAGACACATAAAAATACATATCTGAGTGGGAAAGGGTTAACTGAAATCTGGTAACATACTGAATTTTAGTCTAAAATGCATTAATTATATCTGACATATTGTCTCTTGCAATAAAATGGTGAAAAAACATTATTTTTGTCAGTTGGGATTTTCTTCATTAACCCTTTACCACTCAGGGATTTTGTGAATTTCGCTGATTTTCAGAGTTGCACCTGATAGCAACTTCAACTAGCCATTGTTTCGTAATGGATGGTTTGTTTTACACCAAACTTGGTATGAATGTTCATTGGGCAGTAGCCTTTCAAATGCAACCTTTCATGACTTGATCATTGTTGTCATGGTAAAGAGGGGGCATCTCAAAGTTGGCAAAAAGTGTGTTTTCACATGAATTTTGACCACATTTTAATTTTCACACAGCTGTCAAGGCAACAAGTAAGGTGTTTGGCACTGGCCATTTTCACTGTTTGCAGCATGTTTTATCAGCATCAATTTTCAGGCATTTTTGACCCCAGACACCCTCAGATATAAATTTTGGCGGCCGATTGGGCCATACACCCAAAATTTTTCGGGATGTGCATTGCCCCCCTTCAATCCCCCCCCCCCCCCAGAATATTTTTAGTGGGGAGGCGCGCGAAAAAACAGGTCACTTTTTTGCCCAACAAATCCTAAAGCAAACACAACTATCCAGGGGTAGAAATGCAGATTTTAGGTGCTTCTGGGGCTTAAAAATAAGGGGGGGGGGGCAGACACGTAAAAATACGTATCTGAGTGGGAAAGGGTTAACCCTTATCCTGCTGAATATTTTAATTATTCACACCCATTGCTGACTATCCCCCAATCAAATTACATAATATGTTTTCATTCAAATTCACAAACTGAATGACAAACAGTGTAGATCCTGATCAGATGGCTTCTTCAGAAGCCATCTGATCTGAATCTAAACTGTTTGCTAAGGTAAAGTTGTTGTGATCAGCAGAATAAGGGCTAAACAAGCACATTTTCATGTATATAGGTTGGAAATGACCTCTCTATTTTGATAATTTGAAAACTGGCATGTTTGTTTATTTAAAATGAGGTTTAACATCCCCGTCAAAACTATTTAGGTAATTTTGGAGACACCACTTCCAATTTTGTCTGACTTTTACCCGACACTGAAGTGAAATGACATCTAAGGCCCTGTTGTCGAATGAAACCAAAAGGTTTATATGCATTGGACAGTCTGACTCACACCACTATGCCTGGGCAGGCTTAGTCCTTCTTAGCGGTTTACAAGTACTCATGTGTTGTAAATTTCAGCTCTGCATGGCAGGACCATGCAGCCCAATCTTTTTCTCCAATCCCTTATGGGCAAGTGCAAGAAAAAATGGCATGTATCTGGGCTGCAAACTATTTTAATGGGAAAAGCACTATACTATGACAAAGGGTTGTTACCCCATTGTACATAGCTTTGGTTACTTCAAAGTGTAATGTTTCTTTGAATTGTTCAGATAGGACTAATTGTGGCAGACTGATTAAAAGTATTCTTGACTTCCCATGTTGACCTGTGTTCGCACACATTCTATTTACCGGTATCTTCTTTGCACATTACCTCAATTAGCCCCTTTCTTGCTGAATGAAATAAGCCATACCCATTTCCGACTGTCAACCAATCAATATACTTGATAAAATGTTTCATTTAAATTCAAACAGTGTAGATTCTGATCAGATAGCTTCTGAAGATTCTGAAGAAGCCATCTGATCAGGATCTCCATTGTTTTCATTCAGTTTGTGAATTTTAACAATTACCTTATATGCAGTAATTTGATTGGTTGGTAACAGAAATGGGCTAAATTAATTTATTCAGCAGGACATGGGTTAAGCATTACATAAGGCATCACAAGAACATAATTTGAGAATGCTAAGGGCCCTTTTTTCATGGGCTGGCTCATATTTTTGTCATATGTCCTTTGTCATGCTCGCACCTTTTACAGCTGAGCTTTTTTGAAATCGTGATAGAAATGGGGGTAGGGGAGATAATTTCAACCTAGAACCTGTTCTTTTGGGTCAGTTTGCCTTGACTCCCCCATTATTCATAGCAGAGTGAATGTCTTATTCAGTGTGGTAAAAACCAGCATAGGCATGGCGCAGGGGTCACACTATGCTTAAATATGTGCACAGAATTCTATTTTTTATTCGTTTTTCTATACCTAATTTTTCCACCTTATGCTCTCCTTTCTTTCCTGTACTTTCTACTCTTATCGGAGTGTCTTCATTGTGGCAGCACTTATTTGGTACAAAGTGCACGCCATCTCAAAAGAAGCAGGTGAAAGTGTAATTTTTAGTAGAAATTTTTTTCGTCTTTTTTGGCTACTTTTGGAAGTTTCAGGGGCTAGTTGTTCAAAACTAATGACATTGTTAGTTAACGTATCGTTAAAACTTTGATCATTAAATATGGCAAATATGCTAATATTTTTTGCTGAAAAAATGTGGGATGCAAAAGCTGCTCACATTTTTTCAGCAAAAATAACAAAATTTTCGATATTGTACTTTCTAGAACAGTTAACAATATGACCACTAAAGGGCTCGTTAAGTTAACAATGCTTTGAACAACTTGCCCCTGGTGTTCTTCTAGTATATAATTTGATTGGTTGGTAGCAGAAATGGGCTAAATTAATTTATTCAGGAGGACAAGGGTTAAGCATTATCTCTGGCACAACTAGAGGGTTGATGTGAATGCTGGGAATAATGTATTCGGAAAAAGCTATGTCAAAAGGTTGGTTGGACATGTGAAGGAATGAAGGCCATTCAAAAAGTGTTGAGCAGCAATGACACAGAAATATGCTAGGGATGCCGAAAGGATATGTCCCTTGTCATGCTCACAGCTTTTACAAGCATACAAAGGAAAGAACTAGATAAATCATATCAAATGTTAAGAAGGGTATTTGGTGGTAACTGAAGAATGATTTCATTGCAACAGATTAGGTAAGTATTTTGTGATAATTGAAGGATAGTTTTCCTTATTTCTTCATATAAACCTATGTTGTGGGTACTCATTAGAACCGCCTCAATGAGGCGGTTCTAATGAATACCCACAACATAGGTCTATATGGAGAATTGACAAAAACTATCCTTCATTTATCACATAATACCTACCTTATCTGTTAATATGGAATTTCCTATTTTCCAAATAACCTATGTTGTGGGTATTCATTTGAACCGCCTCACTACCGCCTCAGTGAGGCGTTGCAAATGAATATCCACATCATTGGTTTTTATTGAGAATTGACAAAAATCATCCTTCCGTTATCACCAATGACCAACCTTATCCATATCTATGCAAAATAAACTGGACCATGCAATGATGCAAGCTTTCCTTTAAAATACTTCATGATCACCACAAATTGTGGTTTTACTATGTTTGTAGGTGTGTATAGGCAAGCCTGTAAAAGATTTACTGAAGAATCCATTTCAGCTTGACATGCGAATCTTTCCAAATGGTCACAAACTTCAGATTCCAGACAATCCAATTTCAAACTCATTCATTATTATGTATATGTACCAGTCCAGCTATGGGAAGCCATTAATACATTAGCATGTGTATTGCTTAAGCAGTATAAGCTAATGAAGTTCAGAACAGATGAGTCCAGTTTCAATGAAGTTCCTCGCCCAGCATTTTATCCCTTTTCCACAACGAGTTTAACAAATTCAATAATACATGTGCATACTGAATTTATTAAATGAGTTGAGGAAAAGGGATAAAATACGAGGCTTCACCAAGCATATTATCCCTTTTCCTCAACTCGTTTACTAAATTCAATAATACATGCACACAAATACAAGATTCTGTTTATCATATGACATTTAAAATGCATTCTATTTACGATTTTGTTACAATAACGTCAATATTCCACCATTAGTCAACATGACGTCAATAAGGACGTTTTAAGTGTAACACTATGGGGCAAATCTAACTAATTACATATTTAATCCACTAGTGCATTATTGGATTTATTACACAAAGTTATTACATTCTCAGACGCAATGTCATATGATAAAACAGCATTTCCTCATTCAGGGCCTAGCTCTATCAATGTTTTGAAAACTCCACAGAATACTAGCTTGCTAGGATGGAGTATATTTGGATAAATTTATATTTCTTTTCCTCTCACCATCAAATAATAAGAATTCCACTTTCTACTGAGAAAACAATCCATAAACTACCGGGTATTTTCAACTACTCTTCCTAAATCAACTAACTCAGCCCCAACATTTCCACAGAGAAAATACACCCTGACCTCTTTGTTCATTGGAATTATAAGAAAGTTTTGAACATAACAAAGATTAACCTATTTTGTAGCAAATGGAATCTTCCTCCTTATATATAGCAGGAGTTCATTTCAAATTTTAGGGGTGTCAGGTGGTATTTTTCTTCAAAATTTGTTCGGAAAATGGCTGAACTTTTTGCAAACAGCGTAGGCCCTGATGAGACCCAGGCCCTGATGAGACGCCGCATTCTGCTATTATGCGGCGTCTCATCTGGGCCTGCACTGTATGCCAAGGTACCGTTTTGGGGTTTCCAGTACTATATTGGTTAAAGATGGATCTCAAAAATGTAAAGACTACACAGAAAAAATGACCATAAAAGGACAATTTTCTATGTGAGCTATACATGTACATTTTTGTTTGGATAAAGAGTGTTTTTTTTTCTACTAAAATGATTTCTTCGTTAAAAGAGGTTGCAGTGTCTCTGCATCTCACAAAAAGATAATAACTAGAGTGTGCAGTCAATGGCAAGCCCTCGCTAATCCTCACGTTTCTGGTTGAGCCAAATATAACGCTGTTCTTGCACACCCTCATTATGTAAGGAAGCAAAGCACCAAATTTGTTTATATTCTGGCCAGTGGTTAAGGAGAGGATAGCATGAGCGGTGGATGAATGGACAGACATTTGGATGGATGGATTCACAATAGCCTGAAACCCTTTTTTAAAAGCTTTGGGATAATGAATATATATGGTTTAGGGGTGGGGATCTGAACAGTTTCTCCGATATCATGCCTTTTATGAAGTGGAGGGGAGGAGGCATGGTCCCAGTACACCTGAGGGACCACAAGGTTGGTGTCACTGAATGCAACATATCATAAGGAATAAGAATATACAGTCAACTCTTGTTATCTCAAACTCCAAGGAACTGAAATATTTGGTTTAAGATAACAGTAGTTTGAGATACAAAGTTTAGGGGTGGGGATCTGAATGATTTCTGAGATATAAGGCCTTTAATGAAATCGAGGTGGTGAAGCATGGCCCCGGAGCACCCCGAAGGACCTCAAGGTTGGTGCCACTGAAAGTGTCTTATCATAAGGAACAAGAGTATATATGGTTTAGGAGTGGGAATCTGAATGGTTTCTGAATTATATGTCCTTTATTGAAGTGGAGGGGTGGGGCATGGCCCTAGCACAACCCAGGGAGTCACCCTAGTTGGTGTCTCTTCTAAATGCAACTTATCTTAAGGAACAAGAATATATATGGTTTAGAGGTGGGGATCTGAACAGTTTCTGAAATATTAGGTTTTTACTAAAGTGGAGGGGATGGAGCATGGCCAGGGCATACCCAAATTTAATTCTGCTCTCGCACATCATCATCCTGAAAGGCAGCTATGTACCAAATTTGGTTGCATTCCAGCCAGTGGTTAAGGAAGATAAAGTGTGACGGATTGATGGACAGACAAACCGATTGAAAGGATGGAGGTGTTAACAATATCCCCTTACCCTTTTTTAAAAGTGTGGGGATTATAATAACACATCAGTGTGACAGCGAATTCTTTCTTAACTCAAAACATACATTTTTTAATAAAAAAAAAAAAACTTGATATTTTTTGTATTTCTGCAACAACGATAGATTGTGTGTGCTCCTAATAACAACCACTTCAGTGAGTACCCACAATCTATGCTTTTGAGTTAAAATAAGGCAAATAATATACACTGCTGTAAACCTCACTTTTCTCAATATAAAGTAGGGTTAACAAGGGTATTCATTACACATATTTGTTAAAAAAACATATAATTCCTAAACATTCGGACACCTTGAGGACTTGCTGTAATTCTCCTAAAATTTTAAGAAATTTGTTTCTTGATCCAGCAAGGAGTCCAAAAGGTGCAGATGGAATGGCAAACAGTGTAGACCCTGATCAGACTGCTCCTTCAGGAGCAGTCTGATCTGGGTCTGCACTTTTTTGCTTAAGCCTATCTGTCCCAATACTAAGACATGCCTAGTCCATTGTCTTCAAAGGGAAATTGGAAAATGCACTTATCAGAAAGTTTAGAAACACGCAAAAATCTAGGAATTTTTAACACAGCAGAAAAGTTCATTTCTGTATCAAACACAGTAAAGAGATTAGCTATGATAGGAATCTCTCATTCAACAAACCGAGGAAAAATACATTCCCACAAAAGAGCCCCTGGTTAGTTTAGCTTTTTGCATGGACTGATGTGTGTTAGCGCAGAAACTGGCTCCAAAAAGGCAATCCAAAACATGAAACCATGCATTTTATGATTATACAGTCAACTATCTCCATACCCGCATTCGTTATAATGAGAATTTCAATGGAATAGTTCATTAACCCAAGGCTTAGACTCAGTTCTGATCAGCGTGGGCTTCACTCTGGAGGAAATGTCAATGATATCGAATCCAGAGTCATGAAAGATTCTTGTAATTTAATACTTCAAAAACCAATGTTACAGATATTTGTTGGAATCGCCTCTGCGAGGCGATTCTAACAAATATCTGTAACATTTGTTTCTTGGAGTAATGAAGCGTAAAAGGCGCTTTATTACCTGTCATTATCCTAATTGGGGTTCTTTACAATGGCTAATTCTTTATAATGGCAACATTATAACAAGGGTCCTCTGGTCTTCAGACACCAAGAAAAGTGGTATCTGAAAATGCCAACTGTTTCTGTTGTCTGTTGCTAGTTCTTGCTGACTTTTTAAAAATATTTTAGCATGCAGGGAAACAGTGTAGACCCAGATCAGACTGCTCCTAGAGGAGGAGTCTGATCTGAGTCCACACTGTTTGCAATCACTTTCTAAATAAACAGCAGACAACAAAGCTGAAGACACTTGTTGTGACTGACATCTCCAGGGTACATTTAAGCCACACCCATTTTTGTTTATCAACCAATCAAATTACTTGATGTAATTTATTGCTACAAATTCATAAACTGAATGCCAAACAGTGTAGATCCTGATCAGATGGCTTCTTCAGAAGCCATCTGATCTGGATCTACACTGTTTGCAAAGATAGGGGTTGTAGTGAACAGCAAGATAAGGGTTAACTTTCTTTTTTCTAAATTCTTCAATTTATGCCCATACTAACCCATAGTAAACTGATCTTCATGCATCTTGGAACTTTTAGAATATGATGCATGGTTTCATATCTCATAGTTTGCATACTTACAAGCCAGGATTTTTTGGCATTGGAACCATGTGCAGAAAGCTTAATAAATTAACATAGAAACAAAATTATCACGAGTTATCACTGTTAAAAAACAACACCTAAAACTTAAAATATGTTACATAATTGTCTTCTCATGTTAGGCAAGCATGCATGTTGTTTTGTCTTTGTACAAACACTACTTCATGCATAAACTTTGTTTCTAAATATCAAATGTTGGTTATTTCTTCAATCAATTGTCTATCAGATATATACTTGTCATATAATAATTATGTGAGCAGGAATCTCAGAACTATTTCACACAGCAACAGGTAGTAATATTACGTTACATCAGAGCATGTTTAGAATGTCATTGTAAACAGTAAAGCTCCAATATATCGCTTTCTGATATTTCGCTATGTCCAATCTATTGCGGTTGCGCCGTGGATCCCGTTTTTTTCCCCTTAAAAATTCATAATTAAAAAAAAATAGAGTTTTCAGTTGTTAAAATTCATTTAAAACCAGGTTAAACCAGGGGCCAACAGCGTTTGACTTTTCCCGCCCAGCGTCTGCTACTTGGCGCCAAAAGATAACCATTCACGAGATCGCAGAAAAGTCTGTTTTTATTATGCAAACATCTACCGTTAGATGTAGCTAATTGTCTGAGGAGCGATTAAATCATTTTCACATTGATTGTGGATTAAATTTTATGATTGGAGGATAAATGCCAATTAGAGACATAACTTGACCATATTTTCACACCTTATCGACACGCACCGCAGGGTGGCAATTATATGACAGGGATTAACAATAGTGTCATACTTGAACCGTAATAAATACACAGATGGTTTGTCTCTCAATTGACAGTGCAGCAATTATTGCGCTTTACTTACTGGTCTAGTTTTACCGTATTTAAGGACTCAAAAAGACCCTCAGTTGTAGACGATTTTTTTTACACTTGCCCGAAATCAAAACACAATAAAATGATAGTTTTGTTGTTGTATAGTTTTTCGGCCAGTGGTAGACGTTAAATAATTTTTTTCCAACCGCTACTTTTAATGATTCTGAGATCTGGCAAGCCAAGGGAAACAACTAGAATATTGCTTTAGCGTTTAGCGCTTATGGTAGTTGCGCCCCTTGGCCGTCATCGTTACAGACAACCAGGGGAACCCGCTAATCCACAATGGATTCCTGTTTTGACATTTTAGCAATCACATGTTTTCAGACGCAGATTTTCAGCTGTTCTCGAATGTAAGTTAATTGGTAGACATAGTCCCCTTTGTTTGTTCTGTCACTGAGTAATTCTGAACCTACTTTAATGGTAAATACGGCCGATAGCATTACTGACAGCCATAAGTGTGGCTTGATAAACGGTATCTCATCAAATATCACCGCGACTTGTATTGGCATCTCGGCAAACTACCGCGACTTATATCGCGCTCCGACCACATCGCGGTTTTCGGGCTATGGACCCCGACTACCCCGATATATTGGAGGTATACTGTATGAAGTGACATTGACAGTGTTCCATAAAAAGTTCGAAAACTATTGAAAACGTAAATTTTAGAAGACAAATAAACAGAGTTTAAAGACTTGACAGTTTTTTTTTTCACTTGGACTCCTTTCAAAGATGGCTTGAATAACCATTCTGCCTTGGCTGTTGGTAAGTCCATTCTTACGCTTTCAAAAGAATTCCTAAAATACCATTTTGGTGGCATTTTTAATATTTTGATGACAAAATTAGAATTATAAAGAATGAATTAACATTTTTGTGGGTTTTATTGATTTGTAAACATATGCAAATCACTTGCAAACATAGCATAAAGCCGAAGGGCTTTATGCTAAGTTTGTGAGTGATTTTCTGGAGTTCACACATTGATAAAATCCAGAAATATGAAATTCACTCTTATAATGATATGTGATCAAAAGAAACCCCATACTGGCAACAATGGGTGTGTCCAAGTCAAAGATGGAAGTGTCCACAAGTCAAAGATTGAAATGTCCACTTTTGAAACTAAAGAGGTGTAAGGGTTAACACGCATTCACACAAAAAGTTGCACACACCCATGCAAAATTATGAAAACTAATATTCACCTTTAACACATTACATACATCATTCAACAGACTTTCACCATTTCAAGCATAAACCCTTATCCCGCTGAATAATTAATTAAGCCACACCTACTGCTGACTTTGAACCAATCAAATAACTTGATGTAATTTACTCCTGCAAAATCACAAACTGAATGTCAAACAGTGTAGATCCTGAACAGATGGCTTCTTCAGAAGCCATCTGATCAGGATCTACACTGTTCGCATACTAGATAGGGGTTATCATGAACAGCAGGATAAGAGTTAAGTAGTCTGACTCTTAATATACAATATTTACCTCCCTTTGTCCTGGATTTAATTTTAGATGCTGTGAATGCTGTAATAGGCGATCTTTCCTTCTCCATTTGGCACTGTCTTTGGTTTTTGGCCTGAAGAATATTTGTTTGTAATGTACATGTAATGAGGTGAAAGGTTTTATCTTTGTTTTCAAAGGAAGATCATAAGTGAAAAGAGTGTACTTCGAGTGTTTGAGTGAGTGTTTCAGTTTTACGTCCCACCAACAGCTAAGGTCATACGGAGATGGGACCTCGGTTTAAAGACTCATCCGAAAGTCTGGAGAAGCCCGGGATCGAACCTGCGACCCCTGGTTTACAAGGCGAGTAGCGTAACCACTCGACCACGGAGGCTTCTTCGAGCATGTGCCTCTTGACTTGATAGATTTTGTAAGGTAACCGGGTGCTAAAAGCACATAGTGGCTACCCCGCATATGCCCTCCACAGACACAGTAATTTATTATGCCTCATCAATATTCATGAGCTATTCAAGAGCATACCACGTGTGGGCGATGAAACATCATATCCCACTGTAATTAAGTTCCCTCTGCTCAAAAGTACAAGTGATTCTGTACAATGAAACATTTTGCCCTTGTCCACCCAAGCAGGTAATATTGCCCTCGGGCAACATTACCTGCTCAGGTGAACAAATTGTCATATTCCTCTTATACAAGGGCAGCAAAAAAATAATCTCTTACCACAGGCTTCACTGACCAGTAGAAGCCTCTGTGGTGTAGTGGTTACGCCACTCACCTTGTAAACTAGAGAAAGTGACCAGTGGGTCACATATACCCCCGGCCAGCGCCATACTCTGATATAGCTTTCAAGCTTTTATGTAATATGAATGAAGATGTCAAGAAGCTATAAGAATCTATAACTGTGCTTGTAAAAGCTAAACTAAACATAAAATTTCTAAATGGACCAAGGGAGTGAGGGCATCAAAGTTACTGAAGGAGTGGGGGTATCAATGTTACTGAAGCAGAAGGGTGGGTTATGCAGCAATGAAATCTTTGGACTGGTATGCAACATCAATGCAAGTATGAATTGAATTTGTCTTAGAGTTTAGAACATACAGGCATCTATAAACTTTGTCATAAAACTTTGACCAAATGTGGGTTATGCAGCAATGAAATCTTTGGACTGGTATGCAACATCGATGCAAGTATGAATTGAATTTGTCTTAGAGTTTACAGGCATCTATAAACTTTGTCATAAAACTTTGACCAAATGTAAAATTTCTAAGTCCATGACCTTGAGGTCCAGGTCGCCGTGGGTGGGGGAAGGGACATACATCACAAAATGTTGGGACTCGTACAATGATGTAAGTATCAACTGAATTTGTCTTAGAGTTTGGAACATAAGTGACATCAAGGTCACTGTCGGGGGTGGGACATGCATCAATGAAATCTTTAGACTTGTATGTAACTTCAGTTTAAGTATCAACTAAATCAATCAAAGGGTTCAGAAGATACAATCTCCTAGAAACTTTGACGCAAAACTTTAACATAAATGTTAACGGATGGACGGACAGATGGACGGATGGCATGACGAAAACTATATACCCCCATAGTATACTTCGTATACCGGGCGTATAACCAGGGGTTGCAGGATCTGCCCCTGGCTTCTCCAGACTTTCGGATGAGTCTTAAAACCAAGGTCCTGTCTCCGTATGACCTTAGCGGTTGGTTGGATGTAAAACTTAAACATGCACTCACTCTTCACTGACCAGCAGAATGAGTCTGCACAGGCAGCTCTCTAACATTGAAAACGCCATTCAGAAATGTTTAGTAACTTTGGCACAAGGGAGTTTGCTGAACCTGTGGTAAAAAGTATTAAATCAGCCTGCAAAGCCACTCAATCATTATACAACCTACTGAGTCTGTATGAGAAACTTTGGGTAAAATGGCATCCATATAGAGCATAAAAGACTTATCAGACTGTGAGACAGAGTTATCACTATACACAAAAGCTAAAAAAAACCTTTTTCCTTTGGCATGGCTATATACAAGAATTTTAAGGGGAATGGCTACACCATCAAGGGAGGCCACTCTTTCAAATTGTTTTGCCTTCAATATCAACAGGGGTCTACTCTTGCTCCCAGGGAGCAAATTCTTCCTTTATAGAGTAGATACCTTATTTCGTGGGACTCTCTTTACTGGAAAGAGAACAAGAAGTCCTGAAACTTGCATGGGTGCCGGCCGCGGTAGCTCAGTGGGATGTGCGTCTGACTGGTGATCAGGAGGACGTGGGTTTAATACCTGCCGGGGTCGGCAACATTCTTTCCTGGAGATTGATAATGAAATCTTTTCTACGGTCATTCTCTCCCCTCTGCTGATTCAAGAAGGGCAGTTGTCAGTTTCGGGCGAAAGAATGTGCACTGAACTGGTTAACTGCTTACGTATAAGCTTGCCCAGGAAGGTGTGGCTTGGTAAACTGACTGGCTCAAAAACAACCTAAAATAGTGTTGAATGGGCCGTTAAACTCCAATACAAACAAACAAAACTTGCATGGGTAAAAGTCCTAAAATGCAAAATTCCTGAAATCTATATTTTCAAATCCTGAAAAGGCAATTTTCTCAATACTTTATATAGGGACAAAAGTATTCAAATCCTGAAACCATAATTATTTCTGAAAAACTCCACCAATGTGGAAGTTGTCTCCCTTGACAGTAGCTACATGTAAGGATGGTGGAAAATATCCTTGTTGCATCCATTCTCCTAAAACATTGGCAAGGAATATGTGGAAGTCTCAATTTAAATAATATTTTTAAAGTATGGTCAATAATAAGGGTTCAATTGCTCAAAATATCATTAGTGTAACAACCTCGTAAGTGGTCAAAATGTCCCCTGTTCTAGCAAGTACAATATATCATACACTGATATTTTTGCTGGAACAATGTGAGTAGCTTTTGCAAATGCAAAAGCTACTCACATTTTTTCAGCAAAAATATAAGCTTATTTGCCAAGTTGAATGGTTAAATGCTAACTAAACAACTAGTTTTGAATGACCAGACTGACCTACCCAGGCAGGCAAAATAACTGGTATTATAGCTTATAATCATTCAAGAAGACAATAAGTTTCTCCCCATAGCTCCAGATATGGAGTACTGTAGATAATATGAGGATAGTTTTTCTTGCTGCTACATTTGCAACATATGCTGTGGGTACTTGTTAGAATTGCCTCTGTGAGGCAATTCTAACAAGTACCCACAACATATGTTTCTGTGTTGTAAGGTACTTGTTACAAACTCAATTAGGTGATTCTTACACGTACCCACAACATATGTTTCTATATTGTAGTAACTTGCTAGATAATCTACAATGTGATTCTTACAAGTACCCACAACATGTTTCTATATTGTAGTTACTTGCTAGATAATCTACAATGGGATTCTTACACATACCCACAACATATGTTTCTATATTGTAGTTACTTGCTAGATAATCTACAATGTGATTCTTACACATACCCACAACATATGTTTATATATTGTAGTTACTTGCTAGATAATCTGCAATGTGATTCTTACACATACCCACAACATATGTTTCTGTGTTGTAGTTACTTACTAGATAATCTACAATGTGATTCTTACACATACCCACAACATATGTTTCTATATTGTAATTACTTGCTAGATAATCTACAATGTGATTCTTACACCTATCCACAACATATGTTTCTGTGTTGTAGTTATTTGCTAGATAATCTACAATGTGATTCTTACACATACCCACAACATATGTTTCTGTGTTGTAGTTACTTACTAGATAATCTACAATGTGATTCTTACACATACCCACAACATATGTTTATACAGTCAACTCTCGTTATCTCGAACCTCACGGGACCGGATAAAAAAGTTCGAGTTATCCGTAGTACGAGATAACCAAAGTGTGACATCACATGTATGTCAGAACACAATGTTTGCCGTGATATGCTAGGTATTCTTGGTAATTCTTACATGAACGGTTTACTGAGTTTTTAAAACTTGCCCGGTTTATGAAAGTACTGGAGCTTGTCAGAGTATAGCGTTTTTGAACAAATTGATAAATAAACAAGATGTGTTTGTGAAACACTGATGCCCCCGGACAGCGCATGTTAAATATGAAAGCAGTATCACTAAGCAATCGAAAGGTATGGCCAATGTTCAAGTCTTAAACAAGGAGTGCACATGTGAAATATGAAAGCTGTGTCACTTACCAATCGAAAACTATGGCCAATGTTAATGTTTTTAAAAATTTTGAAAAAAGTAGGTCACATCAAGGTCACAAGGTCAAAAATTATGGTACCACTCGAAAGGTCTTGTGACAAGGAGTGCACATGTGAAATATGAAAGCTGTGTCACTTACCAATCGAAAGTTATGGCCAATGTTACTGTTTTTCAAAAATGTTGAAAAAAGTAGGTCAAAGGTCAAGGTCAAGGTCACGAGATAAAAAATTATGGTACCAATGGAAAGGTGTTGTGATAAGGTATACACATGTGAAATATGAAAGCTCTAATTATTATCATTCAAAAGTTATGTCCAATGTTAAGGTTTTTGTAGACAGACAAACGGCCAAACGGACAAACAGACAAACGGACAAACAGACAGACAGACCAAAAACTATATGCCCCCCGAATCTCTTAGATTCCGGGGGCATAAAAAGAATACACATGTGAAATATGGAAGCCCTACCATTTACTAATCAAAAGTTATGACCAATGATAAAGTTTTTTAAAAAGTAGGTCAAATGTCAAGGTCAAGGTCATGAGGTCAAAAATTATGGTACCCTTAGAAAGGTCTTGTGACAAGGAATGCACATGTGAAATATGAAAGCTCTACCATTTACCAATCAAAAGTTACGGCCAATGTTAAAATTATTAAAAAGTAAGTCAAATGCCAAGGTCAAGGTCATGAGGTCAAAAATTATAGTACCAATAGAAAGGGCTTGTGACAAGGAATGCACATGTGAAATATGAAAGCTCTATCAGTTACCAATCAAAAGTTATAGCCAATGTTAAAGTTTTTAAAAAGGAGGTCAAAAGTAGGTCAAATCTAAAGGTGAAGGTCACGAGGTCAAAATTTATGGTACCTCTTGAAAGGTCTTGTGACAAGGAATGCACATGTGAAGTATGAAAGCTGTACCACTTACCATTCAAAAGTTATTCCCAATGTTAAAGTTTTTGCAGACGGACAAACGGACAAACAGACAAACAGACAAACGGACAAACAGACGGACAGACCAAAAACTATATGCCCCCCAGAATCTTAGATTCCGGGGGCATAATAAAACTGATGGATTTCTCACGTATTTTGTTGTCTTTTAAATACCTACAAATCTGGGTTTCCAAATACGCTAAATATAGTTAGATACTAAACAGACTGGTTCCTGCTTGTGAATGCAATGCTTATATTACTTCGGAGAGCAGTACATGCTATATAAGTCATACAGTAGTTTGACAGACGGGTTTACAACGATACACGTGAATTGTTCCGATCAACTGCGTTTATAACACGCCGAGATTATCACAACATTTGTCACTTTCTTTGACATTTCTGCAAGAAAGACAATGCCGCCTTTTATCAAGGAAATCTTGCAAATCATTGACACGAGACGGTGTAAGATTAAAGGTTGAGCACCGTGTGTCAGTCTTTATTACACGCACATGATTTTCTTAGTGGCCGAAAAGGTATTGTGATTGCAAACGCACCTGGACAAATTGGATAATTAACAACATTGTAAGTACTGATGAATTATTTTCTAAAGGCCAATTACAAAATTGAAGGACCGGACGCATGTTTTTTGTGTGTTTTTTTCTTAACGTCATGAATCCCGGTTCGAGATACGCAGTAGTAAAAACAGTGAAAAATACATTCAGGGACTGAAAATAATGGGCGAGATAGCCGAAGTGTCGACTTAAAAGTAGTTCGACACATGCGAAGTTGAAATACAATAAATATATAGGGGAAATGTACAGGACTTAGAAATCGGTTCGACATAAGCGATAGGGTCGAGATAAGCGGGGTCGAGATAACGAGAGTCAACTGTATATTGTAGTTACTTGCTAGATAATCTACAATGTGATTCTAACACCTATCCACAACATATGTTTCTGTGTTGTAGTTATTTGCTAGATAATCTACAAGGTGATTCTTACACATACCCACAACATATGTTTCTGTGTTGTAGTTACTTGTTAGAAATGCCTCAATAAGGTGATTTTAACAAATATCCACAACATATGTCCATGTTGTAGGTACTTATTAAAAGCGCCTCAATGAGGTGATGCTAACAAGTACCCATAACATGTTTTTGACAAAAAATAAAGAAAATTAAACACAAATTATCCTTGTTACTTCTCCTTTTGTTATCTGGGGCTACTGTAAAATTCTTAAAAAGTTGGATACCTTGAGGACTTGCTGTAACTCTCCTAAAAGTTTAACATTGTTTCATGACCCTGCAAGGAGTCTAAAGAGTGCAGACAGAATGGAAAACAGTGTAGACCCTGATCAGACTGCAGTCTGATCTGGGTCTGCACTGTTTGCACAGGCCTGTCTGTCCCAGTACATAGGATCATTAAGTTACATGTAATATATATACCCTAATGATCCTAAGTACTTGGACAGATAGGCCTGAGCAAATAGTGCAGACCCTGAAAAGACTGCTCCTGAAGGAGCAGTCTGATCAGGGTCTACACTGTTGGCCATTCCATCTGCACCTTTTGGCCTCCTTGCTAGAGCATAAAATAGATTTTAGGAGAATTACAGCAAGTCCTCAAGGTGTTCAAATTTTTAGGATTTTTACGGTACTGATGAATATAATATGGCTTCTTACTTTGAGGACACCGGTTCTGTACTAAGTATATCTCTAACTAGGATGGGGAATTCACCGGGTACAACATCGGGGAAAGTGACGGTGGGATCTTCTGGCAGGTGTGGTTTCGTTGCTATGTGATCAATGCAGGTCGATCTTTTCTCTATCAGAAGTTCTGTCAGAAAGAATTGAAAACATTAATATGCATGAATATCTGTATTACACAATTAATTTGAGCCAGTGCACGACAAAACCTACAATAAAATATGTGCGCCCAGCAAAGACTCAGATCAGCCTGCACATCCGTGCAGTCTGATCAGCGTCTTCGCTGTCCGCTATTAGGATAGCCAAGGGTCCATTGCTCCTTCATGCAGCAAGAAAAGTCTCTGGTTAGACTATATGGATGTGCAGGCTGAAATGATTCTTCGCTAGACGCACGTCTTATTGTAGATTTTGTCGTGCGCTGGCTCAATTTATTATAGCACTGTTCTGGATATAAAATGGATCCCAATAATGTTGTGTGTGTTTTAGTTTTACTTCCCACAAACAGCTAATGTCATAGGAAGACGGGACCTCAGTTTAAAGACTCGTCCAAGTCTGGAGTAGCCCGGGATCAAACCCACAACCCCTTGTTTATGAGGTGAGTAGCATAACCACTACACCACAGAGGCTTCTTCCAATAATGTTGTACTCAAGCAAAAATGCAGAGATGATGTAGCAAATTTACATTTGATGGTCATTTTTCTGCATCATGTAAGCATTTTATGGTGATTTTCCATACTAAGTTTGCATTTTGGCTTGATTACTACATTTATGATATTCTGAGCAAAACACATAGATTATACAGTATACACAGAAATGCATAGATAATGTAGAAAACTGACCATAAACTCAAATAGATTCTGAAGTAAAATTACTAAAAGACATTTTTGTATAAGGCAGCCATATAAAGATTGACCGATTCATTGTTTTGGGTTTAACGAAACGTCAACCCTTGTGGGTCATTTTGTGTCATCTCCCAGAGAAAGGGACAAATGCGATAGAACAGATAGTAGAGGAGATGAAAGTGAGAAATAAATGGAAGTGCAAAAACAGAAGAATGTCATATAAAGAGATTTTTGGATATTTACAGAACTCAGATGAAAAAAGAGATGTTCATGAAGTGTAAAAAGCATTTCAGCAAAAACATTCTTGTAATACTTCTATAACCAGAAAAATAGAGAATTTTGAGGAAGAACAAACCAAATTGGCCAAAATCCCAGACTGTGGGGTTTTCATTGATACAAAAAAAATCCTAAAAAAAAATTCGGACACCTTGACGACTTGCTGTAATTCTCCTAAATTATTAACAAATTTGTTTTTCGACCCAGCAAGAAGTCCAAAAGGTACAGACGGAGTAGAAAACAGTGAAGACCCGGATCAGACTGCTCCTCCAGGAGCAGTCTGATCTGGGTCTGCACTGTTTGTTAAGCCCAATCTGTCCTAATATTTAGGATCATTACGGTACTAAACTGACTGGGGCATAAATAAACTTTATAAAGCAGTAACCTACCTGTTTCTTTGATTTTAGAACATGGGGTATAAGAATCCATTCTGTGAGTATTTGTATCACACTCCTCCCTCAGTGCTTTCACACGATTATCAAACACGCGTAAGTTTGGGTCCATTTCTTCCCACTGAGATAATATCTTATTGTCAATGAAAGTGGCAAACATTTGAGTTTCAAGAAACGGTGATAGAAAGGGGAGGTAATTTTCTGGCTGATCACTTAAGAAAGAAGCTTTATCAAAATTATGCATAGTTTCACGATTGCTGAGCCATGAATCCATATCCTGTGTAGTCTGCATCACAAACTCCTCATACCAACAAAACATGTTCACAAATCGATTTAAGAATATCTCTCTGACAGCATTATTAAACTTCAATTCTTCCAGTTCACGAGTAGGCATCGCATTATAATCCTGAAACACTGGATCTGCCCTTTCTACTGGTACTTCTTTGACAATTTTTGGACTTTTTTCTGTGTAATCATCTAACGTATTACTCCACACACCAGTTTTCTTGGCCAAGGCAGATATTTTTGTCCATGCTTCACTCTGCTGCAAGATTTCTAACTTGTCCATACCCTTCGATAAGCTATCAGTTTTAGTCAACACAGGTTCTGAAGCTCGACTAGTCAGTTTTGTAGGCTTCCGACGAGGACTAGAAAACACACTATCGGCACTAGTTTCTTTGAGCATTCTTTCTTTACTGCTAACAATAGCTTGGACTAGTTCCTCTTTGAGTTCTTGTTCAAATGGAAAAGAAGGAAGATCTTCTGGCACCTCAACAGTGTTGGAATCTATATCTACAAAGCACATGTTAGCCTGAAATAGAAGGGAAAACAAGATGTGTTTGTGAAACACAAACATGTCCCCGGGCAAGGTCATTTTTTCTTCAAAGATGGTCACAGATGAAGATTTTTTGTTTGTTTTTCTTTAAAGTAGATCAAAGTTAAGGTCACTGGTCAAACTTTTTTTGTTTGAGTAGAAAACCCTTGACACAAGAACCTACATGCCAAATATGAAGGCCATATATGAAACGGTTCAAAAGTTATGAACACTGTTGTTTTCTTTTTAAGTAGGTCACAGGTCAAGGTCACAGGACATTTTTTGTAACGGCTTGAAGCCCTTGTTACAAGGAACCTACAAGCAAAATATGAAGGATCTATCTCGAACAGTTCAAAGTTATGACCAATGTTATTTTTTTCTTTTAAGTAGGTCACAGGTCAAGGTCAAAGCAACAGATCAAAAAGTTTTGAATGAATTTGAAGCTCTTGTCACAAGGAACCTACAAGTCAAATATGAAGGCTCTATTTCAAACAGTTCAAAATTTATGAGCAATGTTAAGTTTTTCTTTTAAGTAGGTCAAAGGTCAAGGCCACAGCTCAAAATATTTTGTATGGGCTTAAAGCCCTTGTCACAAGGAACCTACATGCAAAATAAGAATCTCAAACATTCAAAAGTTTTGACCAATGTTATTTTTTCTTTAAAGTAGGTCACAGGTCAAGGTCAAGGTCACAGATCAAAATGTTTTGTATAAATTTCAAGCTCTTGTCACCAGGAACATTCAGGCCAAATATGAAGGCTCTCTCTCAAACAGTTCAAAAGTTATGACCAATGTTTAAGTTGTCCAACAAACTAACTAACCGCTGTTGCTACCAGGGACATAAAAAACAATGCACTAAGCTACAGCAAGGGGAGTGACAATTATAATTCACACTGCATGCTTGGTAATTTTTTTGTTTCAGCAAACAACATTTTAAAATATTTTCTAATTTTTCAGGGAAATATGAGAGAAATATCATGTCGTCTGCTGAATTAGCTCAGAGATTGGTAAGAGATAATTTTCTTGCACACCAGACAAGGAAATCCGTGATTTTACCCTGGGATAGAAATTTATGTTCTGACCCTGGTGTTCGGACCCAAAATTGAATATAATTGCGTGTTTGATAAATGCAGTGGTTGATTACAACCTCGTTTGCGCCATCTTAAAGGTTGACGTCACAGCAACGTCACTAAACATTCCTGCAGTGTCAACACAATATGGCGGACGTTGGTAACCGAAGTGACTGCAGCATTAAAAATCCGTGCTAAGAAATGGAAGGTATGCAAGAAAAAGGATCCAATATGGGTGTGAGGGGTGGATAGAAAAATCCGTCCCTCGGGATCACTGTCCGGCATCACTCGGCAAGCCTCGTGATGCCGGACAGTGTCCCTCGGAACGGATTTTTCCATCCACCCCTCACACCCATATAAGATTCTTATAATCCTTAATTCTTGTTATATATACACACACACACTTATTATAATGGCCTCCCTGGGGCGATTCTAACAAGTACATATACCCACAAAAGTGAGGCAATTCTAACAAGTACCAGCAAAATTGGTTTCTGAAGAGAAACTATTGCTAAATGATCCTCATTACTACTCTTTATATGAAGCAAATTGTACAGCTACATGTATAATGTTATTAACCAAGATATTTCGTATTGGCCCAGTCCGAGGTCTGCTGTATTGGCCCTATGGCTGAATGTCGAGGGCCAATACAGCAGACCAAGGACCTGTAACAGGGCCAAAACGTAATTACTTTGTTAATAGCTTCAATAATAAATAAGAGTCATACTGGCCCAATTTTTTCCATATTGGCCGTCTTTTTCTCGTATTGGCCCTCTTTTCCCCGTATTTGCCCTCTTTTTTGCATTGGCCCTCTTTGTCATCTGTTTAGTGCAGGCAGCTTTGGCTATATAAATACTTTACTATTGTGGTTGATTTATAAAGGATGTTAATTAATAAAATTGTCATTAATCAATTTGGTATTGGCCACTTTACCCAAGCTACAGGTCCTTGGTCAGCTGAATTGGCCCTCAGCCTTCGGCCTCGGGCCAATACAGCAGACCTTGGACCTGTAACTTGATTAATGATATTATATTACTGACAGGTGTGACTAGGATAGACCCATATCATCCTACCTACAGAGCTCGAGATAATATGAGGTTAGTTTGGAACTTAACGGCCCAGTCAATACTACCATATTAACAAGTTTGTGTAAAGAATACCCCTAAAAACCCACTTCATAGGGAGAAAAGGGGAGTTTACAGGGGTATACATTATTTTCCTTATTTTGGCTTAAAAACATAGATTGTGGGTACTTATCAGAACCACCTCAATGAGGCAGTTCCATCTATGTTTGGACTAGAAACATTTTATCTTCAAGAGAAAACTATTTTAGCATATGGATGTGTTATCCTTATGATATCTAGGTAAAGATGAGCCAGTCACTTCTGGGGCCCGTTGTTCAAAACATCGTTAGCTTAACAAGCTCGTTAGTGGTAAAATTATTAACTGTTCTAGCAAATTCAATATCTAAAATTTTGTTATTTTTGCTGAAAAAATGTGAGCAGCTTTTGCATCCGCAAAAGCTGCTCACATTTTTTCCACAAAAAATTTATCATATTTGCCATATTTAATGATCAAAATTTTAACGATATGTTAACTAACGACATCGTTAGTTTTGAACAACTGGTCCCTGGTTGGTTGGTTTGGAGTTTAATAAACTTCTCAACTGATTTCATAATTATCAGTTTTTAATAGAGTTTATTATTCAGCATTTATTATTTATTATTAAGTTTCTTTATCGGATCTTCAACTTCCCAAGGTTTATAAATGCCATTTTTAAAATGAAATAATTTTTACTATCTTAGTTTGTTTTTTTCCGGGATTATGGTTAATTCTCTCTGCAATGGGTTCGAACCGCAGTCAAAGCACAATTAATTTTTAGTTTGGTTACTTTACTCTCTCATTTTTAATTGTTTAATCACTGTTATATATTTGTAATTTTAGTTCTTCTATAGTACAACAGAAAACACTTGCAAGATAGCGTCTAATCAGTTTTTGTTTCAGTCAGCTTATATGTCACTGCGCCGCTACATGGGAATATTTCCTTTGAGGAAATAAATCTTCCTAGACCAGAGGTGATCATCATTTTTAATTCAATGAGAAATCCTGGTATTTCTTTGTTATGTATGCAATATATATGTTTACCTGACTAACTCCTGTTTAACCCTTTTTGTACCAAATAGAATCTTCCTTCTTCTATACGAGCCCCGCCAAGCGAATTTGTGTCTTTGAGCATTCCGTCATGACAAATTTTAACTGCGCATGCCCAGCCATTCAGTGGGGCCAGGGATATGGCTTTCTGTCTTGATTCACTGCTTGTATGAGCGAGCAGGGATGTTCCGGCGAGACTGCGCGGATGCGCAGGCTCGCCTGAACCTTTGCTACTCGCATAGGCGATAAGTACCAAAATCGCTTGACGGGGCCCATATAGCAGGAGTCCATTTCAATATTTAGGGGTGACAGGTTGTGTTTTCTTCAAACTTGATTTTGAAAATGGGTGAACTTTTTGAAAACAGTATAGTCCCTGATCTGCGGTGTCTGATCTGGGCCTGCACTATTTGCGAATTACCCGTTTTGGGATTTCTGGTACTAAATGGGTTTTAATAAACATGCAATCACTCAACAAGACACACAGCCTAAATCTAGGTCTCAAAGTTAAATCAGTTAAAAACCATGATTTACGTACAAAGAACGGGATTCTGCTACAAACCTCGTTTGGTAACTGTAACTCCGACCTGTCTTCCTGACCCCTATGGAGCCCCATTATATAGGGAACAGGGGCATCAAGAAAATGCTGCATGGAAGCTGGGAGAATTGGAACATACACATGTTGCCATGAGAATGGAAAGATCAGCATGTTAAAACTCTCGGCAACCAGCATCAGTCTTTGGTAATCTGCAAAATATAACAATGAATCAGTGATACATGCGATTATTTTTCATCATCACGTGAACAAGTCTGTGAAATAAAGAGCCCCCTAAACCCATCTTTATATAGAGAAAACTGGGGTTTACGTGGATAAACATTATTTTCTTTATTTCTGCTCCAAGACATAGGTTGTGGGTACTCGTTAGAACCGCCTCAATGAGGCAGTTCTAACGAGCACCCAAAACCTATGTTCTGAATATAAATAAGAATAATATCACCAATTTTCATCAGAAAAATTACCATTCTGAGTTATGAAAAAATGCACTATATCACACAGATGTGTTATCAAAATGTATAAATTTTAATTCTTAAATCACTACAGAAATTTCTTGAGCAGTAGACAGTCTACATGTACTTTATTATTTTTCACTAAAAATATGGCTTGACATTTCAAGTCAGTCATCTGTCCAGTCTTATGTTATGTCAAGCCTTATTTGCTACGAAAAATAAGAGTACTTTACTTTGCAAATGCTAAATGTATCTGCTCCTTGTGATGTTCGCAATGATGTGACTGCTGTTCAAAACTAGAATTTGTTTTTCTACAAAAACACAGATGTCTCCCCCGTTTTTGACTGCTAAGTATAACCTTGACATTGGAGGTATTGAGCTGGGTCTTGTGTGCAACACATCATCAAATGAAGATGAACATTTCTGCATAGTAACTTTAAAAATGTTCAAAGAAAAATAAAAAAGTTATTGGCCGTAAACAAAAAAAGCACTTTTTTACCTTTGACCTCTAAGTATGGCCTTGACCTTTGCGGTACAACACATCGTCTCATGATGGTTAACATTTCTGCCAAGTAATTTCATAATCCATCAAAGAATAAGGAAGTTATTGACTGTCCTTTTTTTACCTTTGACCTCTAGGTATGACCTTGACATTGGAGGTATGGACCTTGGTCTTGCACATGACTCATGGTCCAACTTTCAAGCCTCTAGCTCCAATAGTTTTTGAGATATCTTGCTGACAAGATTTTATTAAAAAAAATTCAAAGGGCAATAACTCTTGAAAGGGGCATAATCTGGATGAGAAAAAAAATATGCGTCAGCTTATTTTCCATTAGGAATGCATATATGAAATTTCAAAACCATAGCATACACAGTTCTAAAGTTATGCTATGCATCACTTTTAGCATTCATTACAATGGGCACAAATTACCAAAATGACAAAGGGCCATAACTCGCAAAGTATTTTTCAGAATTTTGTCAAAAGTTAATCAGTTCATATACTCATCACCACCAATATACTCAACAACTTTCAAGGCTCTAGCTCTAATAGTGTTTGAGATATCTTGCTGACAAGATTTTATTAAAAAAAATTCAAAGGGCAATAACTCTTGAAAGGGGCATAATCCGGACGAGAAAAAAAATACGTGTCAGCTTATTTTCCATCAGCAATGCATATATGAAATTTCAAAATTATAGCATACACCGTTCTAAAGTTATGCTATGCATCACTTTTAGCATACATTACAATTGGCACAAATTACCAAAATGACAAAGGGCCATAACTCACAAAGTATTTTTTGGAATTTTGTCATAAGTTAATCAGTTCATCTCCCCCATCACCAACAAGCTATTCACCAACTTTCAAGGCTCTAGCTCTAATAGTTTTTGAGATATCTTGCTGACAAGATTTTATTAAAAAAATTTCAAAGGGCAATAACTCTTGAAAGGGGCATAATCCTGACGAGAAAAAAAATACGCATCAGCTTATTTTTCATCAGAAATGCATATATGAAATTTCAAAACTATAGCATACACGGTTCTAAAGTTATGCTATGCATCACTTTTAGCATACATTACAATGGGCACAAATTACCAAAATGACAAAGGGCCATAACTCACAAAGTATTTTTCGGAATTTTGTCATAAGTTAATCAGTTCATCTACTCATCACAAACAATCTATTCACCAACTTTCACGGCTCTAGCTCTAATAGTTTTTGAGATATCTTGCTGACAATATTTTATTAAAAAAATTTCAAAGGGCAATAACTCTTGAAAGGGGCATATTCCGGACGAGAAAAAAAATACGCGTCAGCTAATTTTCCATGAGGAATCCATATATGAAATTTCAAAACCCTAGCATACACGGTTCTAAAGTTATGCTATGCATCACTTTTAGCATACATTACAATGGGCACAAATTACCAAAATGACAAAGGGCCATAACTCACAAAGTATTTTTCGGAATTTTGTCAAAAGTTAATCAGTTCATCTACTCATCACCATCAATATATTCACCAACTTTCAAGGCTCTAGCTCAAATAGTTTTTGAGTTATCTTGCTGACAAGATTTTATTAAAAAAAAAATTCAAAGGGCAATAACTCTTGAAGGGGACATAATCCGGACGAGAAAAAAAAATACGCGTCAGCTAATTTTTCATGAGGAATCCATATATGAAATTTCAAAACCCTAGCATACACGGTTCTTTAGTTATGCTATGCATCAAAAGCGTAACGGACGGACGAACGAACCAGAACCAATATGCCCCTCCAACTTTTTCAAAGTTGGGGGCATAAAAAGAAAGTTATTGACAGAACACAAAAAAGGCCCTTTTTTACCTTTAACCTCTATGTATGACCTTGACCTTTCAGGTATTAAACTGGGTCATGCGTGCAACACATCATCTCATGGTGGTTAACATTTCTGCCTAGCAATTTCAAAATCCATCTAAAAATAAGAAAGTTATTGACAGAACACGAAAAAGGCCCCTTTTTACCTTTGACCTCCATGTATGACCTTGACATTTTAGGTACCAAACTGAATCATGCATACAACACATCGTCCCATGATAGTTAACATGTTTGCCAAGTAACTTCAAATTCTATTTAAAAATAGGCAAGTTATTGACAAAACCCGAAAAAAGGCCCCTTTTTTACCTTTGACCTCTAAGTATGACCTTGACCTTTGAGGTACCAACCTGGGTCATGCGCGCAACACATCACCTTATATTGGTTCACATTTCTGCCATGTGATTTCAAAATCCATCTCAAAATAAGAAAGTTATTGACCAAATACTAAAAAAAGGCCTACTTTTTGACCTTTGACCTCTAAGTATGACCTTGACCTTTGAGGTACCGACCTGCCTCATGTGCACCACACATCGTCTCATGATTGTTAATAATTATGTCAAGTAATTTTAAAATCAATCTCAAAATTTGAAAGTTATTGACCAAATACGAAAAAAAGGCCCCTTTTTTGACCTTTGACCTCTAAGTATGACCTTGACCTTTGAGGAACCGACCTGCCTCATGCGCACCACACATTGTCTTATGGTTGTTAATAATTATGCCAAGTAATTTTAAAATCCATCTCAAAATAAGAAAGTTATTGACCAAATACGAAAAAAGGCCCCTTTTTTGACCTTTGACCTCTAAGTATGACCTTGACCTTTGAGGTACCGACCTGCCTCATGCGCACCACACATCGTCTTAGGGTTGTTAATATTTCTGCCGAGTAATTTTAAAATCCATCAAAAAATAAGAAAGTTATTGACCGGACACGATTTGCCCATACATATATACATACCAACAAACTTCAAAGGGAGATAATTCAAAAAGTATAAATGCGAGAGTTATGGTTCTTGCGCACTGCACGTCGTCTAATGCTGATTAATATTTATACGAAGTTTCGTGATGATAGCTCTAACGGTTTTCAAGTTACAGAGCGGACACGAATGTGTGACAGACGGACAGACAGACGCCCGGGGGAAAAACAATATGTCTCTCCGAAAAAATTTTTTTCGGGGGAGACATAATTAGTATCTATGCCATTTTACAGGTACTAAAGTGAGCGGCAACTTTGAGACAGCTCTGCCAGAATGCTGTGAATCTCCCATGAGTGTACAATCTCTATACAATTTTAGAGCTCCCATGTCTAAGAAAAATCATGTGTTTGCTGCATTATCAGTACATGGACTCCAAGCCTCATTGAGGCGATTCTAAAAAGTACTCACAGTATATATTAGTTTTTTTGGTTTGAATTGTGGTTTAACATCCCCGTCAACACTATTTAGGTCATTTTGGAGAAACTGCTTCCAATTTTGTGGGACTTTTACCTGACATTGAGATGAAATGACATCTCAAGCCCTGCCACGCAATGAAACCAAAAGGCTTATATGCACTGGACTGTCTGACTCACATCACTTTGCCTGGGCAGGTTTAGTCTGTCTAAGTGGTTTACCAGTACTCATTTGTGGTCAATTTCATCTCTGCATGTAAGCACCATGCAGCCCAATCTATTTCTCCAAGCCCCGATCTGCCGGGATGGCACAGTATTAGTTTAAACAGATAAAAATATAAGAAACTTATCCCAAATTTATCTTCATTAAAGGAATATTTTTCCATATTTCTAGTAAATCACATATATTGTGGATTAGAATCACCTTATCAAGGCAAGTTTTATAAGTACCCATAGTATTTGATGATCCTAAGTATTTGGACAAACAGGCCTAAGCAAACAATGCAGACCCAGATCAGACTGCTTTTTATGGAGCATTGTGATCAGGGTCTACACTGTTTGCCACTACTTGGACTCCTTGCTGGATCGCAAAACCAACTTGTAACAATTTTAGAAGAATTACAGCAAGTTCTCAAGGAATCCTAGTTTTTAGTATTTTTACGGTATCCTCATTCAAGGATTTTTTTTTTCATTTTTAGTCAAACACATAATAATGTTGTGAGCACTTGTTACAATTCTAACAAGTACTAACAGTACAATGACCCCCACCTACCAGGTTTTGGAGAAATAGATTGGGCTGCATGATGCTTCCACGCAGAACTGAAACCAACCGCACATGAGTACTGGTAAACCCATCCAGGCAAAGTGGTGTGAGTCGGACCGACCATGCATATACGAGTAAACCCTATTGGTTTCATTGTGCGGCAGGTATTGAGATATCATTTCATCGGGTATAAGTCCCACAAAATTGGAAGCAATGCCTCCAAAATGACCTAAATAGTGTTGAAGGGGGTGTAAAACCTCAAATCAAACAAACAAACAAAACTCACAGTATATGCTTAATTGTTTTGGGGAGGGGGGTGTGTGTGTGGGGTGGGGGGTATTGGTTTGAGAGCCCATTCAAGATTATTTGATTATTTCACTTGTAATGAGTCTTTTAGTTAATCAGAGGTTGGCAAAAACCGGAGTACCTAGTGAAAAATCACCTGACCTTCCGTTGCAGAACTTGGCATCTCACCGAGCCAGGTTGGAACCACAGCAGTGACAGACCTAATGATTAAGAATCAGCACTCTTATCCACCAGGCCACGGAGTCCTGTAATATAAGCTTAAATATAGAAATACAAAACTTATCCCAAGATTTTCCTCAATACATATACAGAAGCCTCCGTGGTGCAGTGGTTACGCTACTCGCCTTGTAAACCAGGGATCGCAGGATCGATCCCGGGCTTCTCCAGACTTTCGGATGAGTCTTTAAACCGAGGTCCCGTCTCCGTATGACCTTAGCTGTTGGTGGGACGTAAAACTAAAACTCACTCACTCACTCAATACATATACTTCTCCTTGTCTGGGGCTTTTATCTGAATCTTCCTGAAAAAGCCTACCTGATGAGTAGAGGAGGACCTGATACTCCAACATAACACTGATGAAGAGCAGGATGATATTGTCAAGGCCTAGAAGTCTCACTAAGTCCCAGAGAGAGAAGTCAAACAACGGCAATTCGGTGGTACCTGAAATACATGTAGAACAGAGAGCATGAGTGTTAACCCTTATCTTGCTGAATATTCATTTAAGCCACACCCATTTCTGTCTATCAACCAATCAAATTACTTGATGTAATTTATTCCTTCAAATTCATAAATTTAATGTCAAACAGTGTAGATCCTGATCAGATGGCTTCTTCAGAAGCCATCTGATCTGGATTTACACTGTTTGCAAAGATAGGGGTTGTCGTGAACAGCAAGATAAGGGTTACGATTCAGACAATCAGGCCACGAGGTTATAAAACTTTTTTCATGCTCAACTCAGGTGAGCATGAAATTTGTAATGCTCATAAGTCATAACTATTAAAATACAAACAATTCAGGCAATTTTTCTGCTCAGATAAACACAGAATCTCATTTATTTAGCTCATAAATTTTAAAATGCCACCGTTTGTTGGCATTTTAAAATTTATGAGCACAATAAATTTCATGCTCAAGTGAGTTGAGCAAGAAAAATGTTTTATAACCTCGGGGCCAGAGCCCCTATTCTTCAAAGCTGAAAAAGACATACTGGTAAAACTTCACGTACATGTAATGTTGGAAAATACCAATGTCTTTCGATATGGCAATTACACAAGTTCGTTTGCAGGAAAAAATTTCAGCAAAAATATCTATCATTATATTATACTGCACTTGCAAGAACAGATTTGACCATGTGACAATTAACCCATTTTGTACCGGAAACCCCAAAACTGGTCCTTGGCAAACAGTTCAGGCCCAGATCAGATGCCGCAGAACGCGGCATCTGATCAGAGCCTACACTGTTTGCAAAAAGTTCAGCTATTTCCGAATAAATTTTAAAGATGGCACAACCTTACACCCCTAAATTTCGAAATGAACTCCTGTCATATATAAGGAGGAAAATTCCATTTGGTACAAAAAGGGTTAAAATTTGCTGAGATGTCAGCTGAATACACCTTGCTTTCACAAATTCAGCTGGGCCCCAACCCATCAGGGCTTGGAGAAATAGATTGAGCTGCATGGTACTCTGCGCAGGCAGAGCTGAAACTGACCGCACATGAGTACTGGTAAACGGCTTAAAAGGTCTCAGCCTGCCTAGGCAAGTGTAAGTAGGGCCATCCAATGCATATAAGCTATTATGACATAGGTTTCATTAGGTAGCATTAGGCTTGAGATGTCATTTCATCTCAATGTCGGGTATAAGTCCCACAAAATAGGAAGTGATGTCTCTAAAATGACCTAAATATTGTTGATGGGGATGTAAAACCTCAATTCAAGCAAACAAAGTCTGCCAAAATTCCACCCACTAGGTTTTACATGTAAATTGTGTTATAAACTGGTTGTGGTGCAAATATGTGTGAGGTGATGATTTCAAAAACCATTTATGGCAAGGTGAACTGTCTCTAAAGCTTGTGAACACATTAACCAATCAGCTAATACATGTACAATGAAATTCTGCTATTATTAATGACCACCTAAATTAAGACCACTTTTGAACCGTCCCAAAGGTCGTCTTAAACTAGGAATGTTACTGTATTTGTAGGACAACACTTAAATACAGCTAGATCCTGTCGGCCTTGGTAGCTTAGTTGGATGTGCTTCTGATTGGTGATCAGGAGATTGCAGTTTGATACCTGCTGGGTAGGCAATATTGACCATGCAATATTTTCTGCTGTCATTCTCTCCTTTCTGCTGATTCAAGAAGGGCAGATGTCTGTTTCTGGCAATAAAAATATGCAATGAACTGGTTAACCGCTTATGCATTAGCCTGTCAAGAAAGTGTTGTTGGGTGAATTGACTGGCTTGATAGAACCTAAATAGTGTTGACTGGGTCATTAAACTCCAAACAAATAGACATCCCCAAACAAAGTAGGAAGTCTGAAAAGGGGGAATGATTACAGCCGGCATATCTTCCACAAGGGTGACAACTTTAGACTTTGCACCTGAAAACTGTTGGGTAACTTATTCACTTGTATCCATCTATCTTAACCCTTATCCTGCTGAATATTCAGTTTAGCCACACCCATTTCAGGCTTTGAACCAACCAGATTACTTGATATAATTTATTCTTTCAAATCCATAAACTGAATGTGAAACAGTGTAGATCCTGATCAGATGGCTTCTTCAGAAGCCATCTGATCTGGATCTACACTGTTTCCAAAGATAGGGGTTGTCATGAACAGCAGGAGAAGAGTTAATGAGAAATGGATATACATGTACGCATATCCTTTCAAGGGAAGCAACCACCTCAAAAATATTTTGTCTTTCATAGGAGAGTATGTTTAAAAGAAAGAACTGTTGGATACCTGTAACTAATATTCATTAGTATCAACAATGCAGTCGGCCCCTGCCCATTGGGGCTTGAAGAAATAAATGGGCTGCATGATGCTTCCACGCAGAGCGGAAACCGACCCGCACACGAGTACCGGTAAACCACTCTGAGGATCTAAGCCTACCTAGGCAAAGCGGTGTGAGTCGAACCGTCCATGCTTATAAACACTATATTTCATTGGGCGACAGGGCTTGAGATGCCATTTCATCGTAATGTCGGGTAAAAGTCCCACAAAATTGGAAGCAACGTCTCCAAAAAGACCTTTTCAGTATTGACGGGAACAAACAAATCAATAATGCAGTATGCAATTCTACCTTCATGGGGAGCAACCGCCCCCAAAATATTGTCTTTCATATCTATTGGAGTGTACCTTTAAAGGAATGAATTTGCTTCATCTCAATATCGGGTAAAAGTCCCACAAAATTGGAAGCAACGTCTCCAAAATGAGCTTTTCAGTGTTGACGGGGACATTAAACCTCAAATCAAACAAACAAACAAAATCTCAAATGTATCAATTCCCCTTAAATCATACTGCATGTAGATATGCACATAAAGTGGTAAAAATATTCATAACAAAAGTACTAGAGACTATGAATTGCCTCTATCCAAGTGGGCTATTCAAACACAGGAAAATGTAATAGGGTTCAAGATAAACATCTTACATTCCTTGAAATCTTAATTGTTGACATAGAACATGATCTGTTAAATGACCCGAAGTTTATTGCCCTTCATTACAAGTGATATTTTCTGTCCATGGTACAAAGTTACAATTTATCCATTTTATACGGGGAAACCCCGAAATTTCCTAAAATAGTGCAGTCCCAGAATGCAGCATTTGATTAGGGCCTTCACTGTTGGCAAAAGAAGTTCAGCCATTTACCTAAATGAACTTCTAAAAATAATTTGCCCTGATGTCCCTGAGCTGCAAAATGGGCTCCTCCTCTTATATAAGAAGCTGAAGATTCTATTTAAAGCACAATGAGAGAAAGTGGAGAGCTTTATTCCCCCCCCCCCTTTTTTTTTTCTTTATATCACAATGACATCATGTCATTAACCCATTTGGTACCAGAAAACCCAAAACGGGTGCCCTAGCAAACAGTGCAGGCCCAGATCAGACGCCGCAAAATGCGGCGTCTGATCAGGGCCTTCACTGTTTGCTAAAATTTCAGTCATTTTCCAAATAAATTTTGATGAAAACACACAACCTGTCACCCCTAAATTTTGAAATTGACTCCTGCTATATATAAGGAGGAAGATTCCATTTGGCATAAAAAGGGTTAATACATCACCATTATATCATTAACAAGTACATATATCAACTATATCTCTTCAAACCAGACTTCATCTTGAGATTTTATGAGTGTATTTTAGTCTCATATGTTTGTGTGTGTGTGTGAATTCGGGTTTAACGTCGCTTTCAACAATTTTTCAGTCATATCACGACGGTGTCTGGTTGCAACAGGGAGCTGAATGCTCACTTTTATAGCGCTGCCTCACTGAAGTATCATGTCCCAGACACATTACATGATACCACACCAAGTCACATTATCCTGACACTGGGTCGACCAGTCCTAGCTCTACCCCGTAAATCTGAGTGCCAAGTGAGGAGCAGCTAGTACAGTATAGCTCCAATATATCGCGTTCCGATATTTCGCGATGTCCAATCTATCGCGGTCGCGCCGTGGATCCCGTTTTTTTCCCTTAAAAATTCATAATAAAAAAAAATAAGAGTTTTAAGTTGTTAAAATTTATTTAAAACCAGGTTAAACCAGGCGCCAATTGTCAGTTCACACATTATAACCAAATAATCCAATTAGCGTCAGTTAGAACAGGTATTGGCGAACAATTAATCTTAATCCCCAAACTTGTCATAACTGAGTAATCCACTCAATGCTCAATCAGACAACGATGTCCGCTACCATTTTCATGCATGCGATCGGTAAGTGACGTCATCCGACTCCAGCACCCCCACACATGTTTAATGTCATAGTGTGTATCTCTTTCATAAAAAAAAATGTTTGAAACCGGTAAAAAATATTTTCTTGATAGCTAAACGGTTGTGAATAGAGGTGGATAGAAAACCAGCGCTTTGCACAGCTCCCGAATTATCCCCAAAAGCTCCGTGTCAATAACCAACAACAGCGTTTGACTTTTCCCGCCCAGCGTCTGCTATTTGGCGCCAAAACATAAACATTCACGAGATCGCAGAAAAGTCCGTTTTTAATATGCAAACATCTACCGTTAGATGTAGCTAATTGTCTGAGGAGGGACTAAATCGTTTTCACATTGATTGTGGATTAAATGTTATGATTGGAGAATAAACGCCAATTAGCGACATAACTTGACCATATTTTCACACCTTATCGACACGCACCGCAGGGTGGCAATTATATGACAGGGATTAACAATAGTGTCATACTTGAACCGTAATAAATACACAGATGGTTTGTCTCTCAATTGACAAATTGACAGTGCAGCAATTATTGCGATTCACAAAAAGACTGACAGTTGTAGACGATTTTTTTTACACTTGCCCGAAATCATAACACAATAAAATGATAGTTTTGTTGTTGTATAGTTTTTCGGCCCGTGGTATCGCTGCGACTTGTATTGGCATTTCGGCAAACTACCGCGACTTATATCGCGCTCCGACCACATCGCGGTTTTCGGGCTATGGACCCCGACTACCGCGATATATCGGAGCTATACTGTACCATTGTTAACGACTTTGGTATGTCGCAGCCCGGGATCAAACCCGTGACCTCCCGTTCCCCGGAGCGGACACTCTACCAACTGAGCTATCGGGGCAGGTCTCGTATGTTTGTCCAAAGCTTTGTTTGATTCGAGGTTTAACCCTTATCTTGCTGAATATTCTGTTTAGCCACACCCATGTCTGACTTTGAACCAATCAGATTACTTAATGTAATTTATTCTTACAAAGCCATAAACTTAATGACAAACAGTGTAGATCCTGATCATACAGAAGCCATCTGATCTGGATTTACACTGTTTCCAAAGATAGGGGTTGTCATGAACAGCATGATAAGAGTTAACGTCCTTGTCAACATTGTATAGGTCATTTTATAGACGTTGCTTCGATTTTCTGGGACTTTCACGTGACACTGAGATGAAATGACATCTCAAGCCCTGCCACCCAATGAAACCAATAGGGTTTATATCCATGGATGGTCCAACTCGCGCCACTTTTCCTGGGCAGGCTTAGAACCTCTAAGGAGTTTACCAGTCCTCATGCTATTCCATTTGTTGGTACACACATATAACACTACCATAAAATCTTGAAAATTTGGACAGCTTGTGGACTTGCTGTACATAATTCTCCTAAAATTTCAACAAATTTGTTTCATGATCCTGCAAGAAGTGTAAAAAGTGCAGGCAGAATGGCAAACAGTGTAGACACTGATCAGACAGCTACTGCTCCTAAAGGATCTGGGTCTGCACTGTTTACTAAGGCCTGTCTGTCCCAATACTAAGGATCATTACAGTTTTCATGACAGCACAAATTTGGACATTTTTGTTTGCTTGAATCGATGTTAAAATGTCACCATCAACACAATTTAGGTCATTTAGAGACGCTGCTTCCAATTTTGCAGGATTTTTACCCAACAATGAGATGAAATGAGATCTCAGGCTCTGCCCACCTATGAAACCAAAAACGGCTACATGCATGGACAGTATGACTCGCATCACTTTGCCTCGGCAGGCTCAGACATTCTACCATGGTTTACCAGTACTGACATTGTGTGGTCAGTCCAAATTTGGAATCCACTCTTTATACCTTTTTGAAGATGGTTCCAAAAATGTATATATTTCACAAAAACCTCATTATAATACTATTAATGGGGTCCAAAGCAGAAACTGTGTAAGTTATCCCATTCCCACTTGGGGACTTTGTGAATTTTGCTGATTTTCACAGGGTTGTCTAGGACACCAACTTCATATAACCATGATTTCATAATGAACAGTCTGTTTTACATCAAACTCGGCAGGAATGCTCACTGGGCAGTAGCCATCAAATGGAACTTTTTAGGCTAAATCATTGTTGCCATGGTAATGAGGGGGCATCTCAAAGTTGTCTTAAAGAGTGATATCACATGTATTTTTGACCGAATCTTAATCTTCACACTGCTGTCAAGGCAAAGAAGAAGGGATTTGGCACTGGCCATTTTCACTGTCTGTAGCATGTTTTGCCAGTGTCAATTTCGAGACATTTTTGACCCCAGACACCCTCAGATTTGATTTCAGTGGCCAGTTGGGCCATACACCCAATTTTTTTCGGCGGATGAGGGGGGCTGCCACCCCCAAAGGTATATTTTTAGTGGGAAGCCCCGCGAAAAAAGAGTCCAGTTTTTTGGACAACTAATCCTTACACAAACATAGCTGTCCAGGGTGGAGGATGCAGATTTAGGTTGTTCTGGGGCTAAAAAATGGGGCCGGGGGGGGGGGGGGGGGGGCTGTGTGTGTGGGGGGGGGGGGGTATGGTGGGGGGGGGGTTCAGACACCTAAAAAGACATATCCGAGCGGGAAAGGGTTAAACAACTGTGTTATATCCAAACAAAAATCGGCCCCCATCGAAGAAATAGATGGGCTGAAATCTGACCGCACATGAGTACTGGTAAACAGCACAGAGGATCTAAACCTGCCCAGGTAAAGCTGTGCGACTATACAGTGCTGAAGGGGACGTTAAACCCCAAACTAAACAAACAAACAAACAAATCCAAACAAAAATGTATAGATCATTTATGGCCATTTTTCTATATAATCTATATATTTTTGTGATCAATCTTCAAACAGTGTTATATCCAAACCATGTTATAATGAACAGCATTATAATGAGGTTCTGGTGTATAGAAAAATGGCCAAACATGGTCATTGTTCAATACAATCTGTACATTTTTGTTCGAATCCTTTAACCTTTATACAATTATCTAGGCTAATTCAGCAGATGTCTAGGCTAATTGAGCAGACGTCAAAGTGTTGATATTTTTCTTATTTTTCCCAGAAAACAGGACTCGACATTTCTGCATGAAGAAAATTTGCATGAGATGTCAAAAAACCTGGTTTCTGGGAAAATTAGAAAAATATTTCAAAATGGCATCCGCTACAAAAAAATCCCAGCATGCAGACGGGTCCCTTTACATCCTGTAAAAACATGCAGAGTCGGACATGCATGTTTTCTTTAATTGTTTTACATGCCAATTTCATTTTCCCGCTCTGTATTCTGCAAGTACAACTTGTGCACAACCATAACAATAATTAACAAGATCAGCAGTCGATGGTATACCATCGCAAATACCTGCTTTTTCTATGAATAACACTAATGACTACCTATGTATTAGCTAGCCAAAACTACATGTAAGTTAAAAAAAGTTGCAAAGAACATTCTAACTGATAAGCAAAGTTTCAGAAGTGTAACTCTTATAGTTTAGAAGATATGGCAAAGTCATACTTTTTGACCTTGGGGTTATGTTGAGGTCCACCCTAAGTATCCCAATTTATTCTATATTCCAACAGCCATCCAATAACCAAGTTTCAGAAGTGTAACTCCAATAGTTTAGAAGATATGGCAAAGTCATACATTTTGACCTTTGACCTTATTGTCGAGGTCACACCAAAAGTAGCCCAACATATTCTATATTCCAAGGACCATCCAATAA
The DNA here is from genome assembly GCA_963580285.1 of Lucinisca nassula. Taxonomy (NCBI): domain Eukaryota; kingdom Metazoa; phylum Mollusca; class Bivalvia; order Lucinida; family Lucinidae; genus Lucinisca; species Lucinisca nassula. Next base: position 120,012,547 of record OY757013.1, on the reverse strand, counting down.
GCAAAGTTTCAGAAGTGTAACTCCAATAGTTTAGGAGATATGGCAAATCATAGTTTTTTACCTTTGACCTTGGGGTCATGTTGAGGTCAAGGTCACACCAAAAGTATCCAAATTTATTCTATATTCCAAGGACCATCCAATAACCAAAGTTTGAGAAGTGTAACTCCAAAAGTTTAGAAGATATGGCAAAATCATACTTTTTGACCTTTGACCTTGGGGTCAAGGTCACACCAAAAATAACCCGACATATTCTATATTCCACGGACCATCCAATAAGCAAAGTTTCAGAAGTGTAACTCCAATAGTTTAGGAGATATGGCAAATCACAGTTTTTAACCTTTGACCTTGGGGTCATGTTCAGGTCAAGGTCACCAAAATGTTGCCCACTGTCATCTACATTCCATGTACTATCCACATGCAAAGTTTCAAAAGTGTAACTTCAGTGGTTGCAGAGGAGATCCATTTACAAGAAACGTGACGGACAGACGGACTGACGACCACTCAACTCCGGTACGAAAACAATATACCCGATTTTTCTTCGAAAAAGCGGGTATAATAAACTAGACGAAGTGCCCAGTGGGGCACGTATACCCCCGGCCAGTGCCATCGCCTCAGCCGAAAATGGCAATGTCAAAAGCTTCTTTGCATATACAGGCAATATTCCATATTAAAAGTAATGCTATAGACATATCCTGTACCAAATACAAAGAGAATCTAGCATTGTTACAAAGCTATTTGCAATGAAAAAACGCAAAACTTTGATGTAAAATAATTTATAACGTATGCAAACAAGAGTTATGGTTCTTGTGTTCTGTCCATCCTATTATCTTGCTTTACATTTGTTTGAAGTTTCATGAAACTATCTCAAACAGTTTTTAAGTTACAGATGGGACAAAGGTGTATGGTAAAAATTGCAAGTTATAATATTCAAAGGGCAATAACTCTGGCAGTAAAAAAGCAAGAGTTATGGTTCATGTGTTCTGCATTATGGTTCATGTGTTCTGCATGTCGTCTCATGGTGTTTAACATTTTCGTGAAGTTTCATGAAAATATGTCAAGCTGTTCAAAAGTTATGGAGCGGACACGAAGATGTTAACAGACACATAATTTACTATGTTCAAAGAGAAATAATTCAAATATGTTCAAAACAAAATAATTCATAAAGCATGCAAACAAGAGTTATGGTTCTTGTGTTCTGCCCATACTATTATTGTTCTTTACATTTGCTTGAAGTTTCATGAAATTATCATAAACGATTTGAAAGTTACAGAGCGGACACAAGTGAATGGTAAAAATGGCCATTTTCAATATTCAAAGGGCAATAACTCTGAAAGTAGGAAAGCAAGAGTTACGGTTCATGTGTTCTGCATGTCGTCTCATGGTGTTTAACATTTATGTGAAGTTTCATGAAAATATGTCAAGCAGTTTAAAAGTTATGGAGCGGACACGAAAATGTTAACAGACAGACACACACACACACAGAAAAGACTAAAACTATATACCCCATGGCATACTCTGTATGCCGGGGGTATAATAATAATGACAATAATAATAACTAGTGCATAATGATAAAAATATACACGTATGTAGTTATAGTAATAATAATAATAATAACAATAATAATAAAAGAAGAAGATGAAGAAGAAGAATTCCACCGAAGGCTATGTCGCACCTGCGGAGATTGAAAATCACTGCACCATGAGATAAAGGTCAAGGTCAAAACATGGATTATAGCATAAAACTTGTCAACCCTAGATGCAACTTATCAAGTATACGTATCATTAATGAAGTTCTAATAGTTCTTGAGAAACAGACTTGAACATTGGATGGTCACAATAATTAAGAAAGTCAGTGAACCATGAAATGTAGGTCAAGGTCAAATATGGATGCTTCCATTAAAATTGTCATCCCAAGATGCAAGTCTGTATAAAGTATCATTAACCCTTTACCACTCAGGGATTTTGTGAATTTCGCTGATTCTCACAGAGTTGCACCTGACAGCAACTTCAACTTGCCATTGTTTAATAATGGATGGTCTGTTTTACACCAAACTCGGTATGAATGTTCATTGGGCAGTAGCCTTTCAAGTGCAACCTTTCATGACTTGATCATTGTTGTCATGGTAAAGAGGGGGCATCTCAAAATTGGCAAAAAGTGTGTTTTCACATGAATTTTTGTCCACATTTTAATCTTCACACAGCTGTCAAGGCAACAATTAAGGTGTTTGGCACTGGCCATTTTCACTGTTTGCAGCATGTTTTATCAGCATCAATTTTCAGGCATTTTCGACCCCAGACACCCTCAGATATAAATTTTAGCGGCTGGTTGGGCCATACACCCAAAATTTTTTGGGATGTGAGGGGGGGGGGGGACAACGACCCCTTCAATCCCCCCCAGAATATTTTCAGTGGGGGGACGCGCGAAAAAACAGGTCAATTTTTTGCCTAATAGATCCTAAAGTAAACATAACTATCCAGGGTTAGAAATGCAGATTTTAGGTGCTTCTGGGGCTTAAAATGGGGGGGGGGGGGACTGCAGACACGTAAAACACGTATCTGAGTGGTAAAGGGTTAACTGAAATAAGGGAACATACTGAATTTTAGTCTAAAATGCATTAATTATATCTGAAATATTGTTTCTTGCAATAAAAAGATGAAAAAAAAACATTATTTTGGTCATTTGGGATTTTCTTCATTAACCCTTTACCACTCAGGGATTTTGTGAATTTCGCTGATTCTCACAGAGTTGCACCTGACAGCAACTTCAACTTGCCATTGTTTCATAATGGATGGTCTGTTTTACACCAAACTCGGTATGAATGTTCATTGGGCAGTAGCCTTTCAAGTGCAACCTTTCATGACTTGATCATTGTTGTCATGGTAAAGAGGGGGCATCTCAAAGTTGGCAAAAAGTGTGTTTTCACATGAATTTTTGACCACATTTTAATCTTCACACAGCTGTCTAGGCAACAATTAAGGTGTTTGGCACTGGCCATTTTCACTGTTTGCAGCATGTTTTATCAGCATCAATTTTCAGGCATTTTCGACCCCAGACACCCTCAGATATAAATTTTAGCGGCCGGTTGGGCCATACACCCAAAATATTTTTAGCGGGGGGACGCGCGAAAAAACAGGTCAATTTTTTGCCTAATAGATCCTAAAGCAAACATAACTATCCAGGGTTAGAAATGCAGATTTTAGGTGCTTCTGGGGCTTAAAATGGGGGGGGGGGGGCGGGGGGTGCAGACACGTAAAAACACGTATCTGAGTGGTAAAGGGTTAACTGAAATACGGGAACATACTGAATTTTAGTCTAAAATGCATTAATTATATCTGAAATATTGTTTCTTGCAATAAAATGATGAAAAAACAATATTTTGGTCATTTAGGATTTTCTTCATTAACCCTTTTTAGCAGCCGGTTGGGCCATACACCCTAGAAGCCTCCGTGGTGTAGTGGTTACGCTACTCGCCTTATAAACCAGGGGTCGCAGGATCGATCCCGGGCTTCTCCAGACTTTCGGATGAGTCTTTAAACCGAGGTCCCGTCTCCGTATGACCTTAGCTGTTGGTGGGACGTAAAACTCAATCACTCACTCTGGGCCATACACCCAAAGTTTTTCGGGATGTTCAATCCCCCCCCCCCCTAGAACATTTTTTGTGTGTGTGTGTGTGGGGGGGGGGGGGGGGGAGGGGGGGCGCGAAAATCCAGGTCAATTTTTTGCCTAACAGATCCTAAAGCAAACATAACTATCCAGGGTTAGAAATGCAGATTTTAGGTGCTTCTGGGGCTTAAAATGGGGGGGGGGGGTGCAGACACGTAAAAACACGTATCTGAGTGGTAAAGGGTTAAGGAGGGTATTATAGTTCTTGAGTTCTTGAGGAATGAACTTCAATATTATATTGAACGCTAGGGTGGCTGCCAAAGTTCCCAAAGTCAGTGAAACATGAAGGTCAAGGTCAAATATGGATACTTCTAGCTGCCATCGCTACATGTAGATGCAAGTCTGTACCAAGTATCATTAATGAAGCTCTTACAGTTCTTGAGAAATGGACCTGAACATTAGGTCGCAAATGTTGAAGGCTCGACAAACAGGTGAACAAACGGACGGAAAGTTCGACTCCTATATTGCACAAGGCCAACCTTAAAAAATTGTTGTTGTTGTTGTTGTATATCTATAAGGCATTTTTTCGCTGCCTATAAACTCATGGTACTTAAGTAAGTCACTTGTGCATTTCCCTATGTGAAAAACACATGATGCTCATAATACAATGACCTTCAAAATCTTTTAGTGCTCCTGATGTATTCATTCAAATTGTTTTGGCCCAATGCTTAAAGCAGGCGGGACAATAATAAAAATGATAATAATACTAAGAAGAAGATTTTTTTTTTAAGATTTAGCCATCAACAAACCAATCTTTGAATTGTTAATGCATTAACCCTTTACCACTCGGGGATTTTGTAAAATTTCACTGATTTTCACAGTGTTGCACCTGACAGAAACTTCAACTAGTCAGTGTTTCATAATGGATGGTCTGTTTTACACCAAACTCGGTATGAATGTTCATTGGGCAGTAGCCTTTCAAATGCAACCTTTCATGACTTGATCATTGTTGTCATGGTAAAGAGGGGGCATCTCAAAGTTGGCAAAAAGTGTGTTTTCACATGAATTTTTGACCACATTTTAATCTTCACACAGCTGTCAAGGCAACAATTAAGGTGTTTGGCACTGGCCGGTTGGGCCATACACTCAAAATTTTTCGGAACATGTTTAGTAGGGAGTCGCGCGAAAAAACAGGTCACTTTTTGCCCAACAAATCCTAAAGCAAACATAACTATCCAGGGGTAGAAATCCAGATTTTAGGTGCTTCTGGGGCTTAAAATGGGGGGGGGGGGGGGGTGCAGACACGTAAAAACACATACTTGAGTGGGAAAGGGTTAACTGAAATCTGGGAACATACTGAATTTTAGTCTAAAATGCATTAATTATATCTGAAATATTGTTTCTTGCAATAAAATGATGAAAAATCATTATTTTGGTCAGTTGGGATTTTCTTCATTAACCCTTTACCACTCAGGGATTTTGTGAATTTCGCTGATTTTCACAGTGTTGCACCTCACAGCAACTTCAACCAGCCATTGTTTCATAATGGATGGTCTGTTTTACACCAAACTCGGTATGAATGTTCATTGGGCAGTAGCCTTTCAAATGCAACCTTTCATGACTTGATCATTGTTGTCATGGTAAAGAGGGGGCATCTCAAAGTTGGCAAAAAGTGTGTTTTCACATGAATTTTTGACCACATTTTAATCTTCACACAGCTGTCAAGGCAACAATTAAGGTGTTTGGCACTGGCCGGTTGGGCCATACACCCAAAATTTTTCGGAATATGTTTAGTAGGGAGTCGCGCGAAAAAACAGGTCACTTGTTTGCCCAACAAATCCTAAAGCAAACATAACTATCCAGGGGTAGAAATCCAGATTTTAGGTGCTTCTGGGGTTTAAAATGGGGGGGGGGGGGGTGCAGACACGTAAAAACACATACCTGTGTGGGAAAGGGTTAACAGAAATCTGGGAACATACTGAATTTTAGTCTAAAATGCATTAATTATATCTGAAATATTGTTTCTTGCAATAAAATGATGAAAAATCATTATTTTGGTCAGTTGGGATTTTCTTCATTAACCCTTTACCACTCAGGGATTTTGTGAATTTCGCTGATTTTCACAGTGTTGCACCTGACAGCAACTTCAGCTAGCCATTGTTTCATAATGGATGGTCTGTTTTACACCAAACTCGGTATGAATGTTCATTGGGCAGTAGCCTTTCAAATGTAACCTTTCATGACTTGATCATTGTTGTCATGGCAAGGAGGGGGCATCTCAAAGTTGGCAAAAAGTGTGTTTTCACATGAATTTTTGACCACATTTTAATCTTCACACAGCTGTCAAGGCAACAATTAAGGTGTTTGGCACTGGCCATTTTCACTGTTTGCAGCATGTTTTATCAGCATCAATTTTCAGGCATTTTTGACCCCAGACACCCTCAGATATAAATTTTTGCGGCTGGTTGGGCCATACACCCAAAATTTTTTGGGATGTGAGTGGGGCGTTGCCCCCCTTCATTCCCCCTCCCCCAAGAATATTTTTAGTGGGGAGGCGCGCGAAAAAACAGGTCACTTTTTTGCCCAACAAATCCTAAAGCAAACATAACTATCCAGGGGTAGAAATGCAGATTTTAGGTGCTTCTGGGGCTTAAAATGGGGGGGTGCAGACACGTAAAAACACATATCTGAGTGGGAAAGGGTTATGTTTATGAAGCTGGGTGAAAATAAATATGTATATAATTTTAGATTATCACCACATTAACAAGATAAGCCAGGAAAGCTTTATGTCTTATCTAGGCATATTATCTTATTTCTGCACCAAAATTAATATTAGCATAAATTATTTCAGCTTAACCCATTTACATTTCAACCAATCAAATTACTTGAAGTAATTTATTCATTCTAAAATGACGTGCAAAAAAGAGTGACAAACAGAGTAGTACCTGCTCAGATGAGCCATCTGATCTGGACCTACACTATTTGCAAAGGTAGGTGAAGAAGCCATCTGATCTGGATCTACACTGTCTGCAAAGTTATGGGTTGTCATGAACAGCTGGATAAGGTTAATGGTACTGAACATGTACATGCTTGTCTGAACAATTTTGTACCAAAACCATGGGCTTTTTATTTTATCTTTTATTATTTCATATGATCTACATGTATTCGGAAAAAAGTTTTGAATATTTGTTCAATAAGCAAAGATGATAAAGTCCATGGCTAAAAGAAGTTCTCACAAAGAAGACCGTTACTCTGCTTTGAATGTAATATGGTTCTTTCAAGGACCCAAAATAATGCATATTTTAAGATCTTTTAAGTTTTAACCCACTGTATACAAGTGGACTCTTCCATTGGCAAATGTTGGACTATCTCACAAGTCCATTTGTAGTATACAATGTAAGGGCTGTCAGGCCTATTTTTTGTTTTAATTCTACTTTTGATGAAAATAGTGCAGGCCCTGATCACCTGCACTGTTTACCATTTAGATACCCTTTTAAGGGTTTCCCGCATGCAATGGGTTAAGGCTGATATGGCTGTTTCTTTAACATGAAAAGAAGAAGGACAGGAACTAATAAGGAACAACCCAATTGCCTCTCTCGTACCATCCACTGGAAAAAAGGATACATGTATATAAAGCAACGGCATAATATCAAAACATTGCTGGTTTAAACTATGACTATTAGGCAAGGGTGAATACATGGGAATATGTACATTGTATATACATGTATGTATAATTACTGTACAATAACTGATATCTGGATACTGAAGCATTACTGCATTATGATAACACACCCATGTGCGAAATTGGCTTTTTTATTATCTCAAGCTAGCATTATGATTTTGCAGATAAAAATGTTTGAAATTTCCCATTTCTCTAAGTCAAAATATAGATTGTGCCTGCTAGTCAGAACCCCCTCAAAGAGGCGGTTCTAACGAGTACCCACAATACAAGTTTTTGAGCAAAAATAAGGAAAATAATGAATACCCTGGTAAACCCAAGTTTTCTCTATATAAAGTGAGGTTTTGAGGGGTGTTCATTACTAGGACTTGTTCCCCTGTGGTTAGTTGTTCAAAACTAACGGCGTTGTTAATTAAAGTATTGTTAAACCTTTGATCACTTATTACATATGGCAAATATGCTAATACTTTTTGCTGAATAAATGTGAGCAGCTTTGGCATTTAAAAATACCACAATTTTAAATATTAAACTTGCTGGAACAGTTAACAATATGACTACTAACGAGCTCGTTAAGCTAACAATCCTTTGAAAAACTGGCCCCTGTATGTATTCCGACAGACAGGCTTGAGCAAAAAGTCTAGACCCTTACAGATAAGGTAAGTATTTTGTGATAATTAAAGGATAGTTTTCCTTATTTCTCCCTAAAACCTATGTTGTGGGTACTCATTTGAACCACCTAGGCGAGGCAGTTCTAATGAATACCCACAACATAGGTTTATTTGGAGAACTGACAAAACCTACACTTCAATTATCACAAAATACTTACCATATCTTTTCCTACAGACCACATGCATGAAATACTTTTACTTGCAACCATTGTCCTCCTTCCGCTGATTCAAGACAGTAGTTGTCAGTTACTGGCATCAGTATATGTAAGGCCCCACCCATTGGGGTTTGAAGAAATAGTTGGGCTGCATGATGCTTCCACACAGAGCTGAAACCGACCACATACAAATACTGGTAAACCGCTTAGAGGATCTAAGCCTGCCTAGGCAAAGTGGTTTGAGTCAGACCGTCCATGCTTATAAACCCTATTGGTGTCATTGGACGACAGGGCTTGAGATGTCTTTCATCTCAGTGTTGGGTAAAAGTCCCACAAAATTGGAAGAAATGGCATCAAAATACAGTGTTGATGGGGATGTTAAACCTCAAATCCAACAAACAAAAACAAACATCAATACCAGGGCTCGAGAAAATGCCGGTTTCCCGGTTCTGGACCGAATTTGGCCTCCATAAACCGATTTTGACTTCAGAAGAAGATCAAAAATTCGGTCCGTAACTCTATAACATTTTAAAAAAATTGGTTCGAAAATTTTCGCTAAATCATTATGTTGTAAAAACAAGCTGACCGTTTGCCACTGATAATCCAAGCATGTATACAATACGCCTGCAGCACAAGGTGTTAGACCGGTTCATTATCTGACTAGGTGAAAATTGGACAAGTCCACGTCGGGTTTTTTGATCTTATCGCAGCGCAATTTGACCTGTGTGTCAAAATTATTAATCCGTGAAAACTCGCCTGAGGCGTTATCGGCAAGCTGGCAAGGTGAGAAAATAAGGTCAATAAATGCAGGACATACGCTAGTTTGTTTAGACAAGTCATTAATTTATGGCTTACTATAGAACCGGTATTTGAATATAATTTTTTTTTTCACAGGGCGCAATTTTCAATACACAACTGTCATGTCTGACATTGCGTGTTATGCCTTCGAGGGAAAATGCCTTATTTCACCCATTCTAAACGATATTTTTATTTAAGAATACGCTCCGTTGAAACCAGTAACATACACCACGTCATTTGCAGACAAAGCGATTTGTTTCAGGCTTGTGTAATCGTGAAATATGTATTTATATTCTTTTAAACACGGTTCGGCCATGTAAGATTTTCAATGACTCTCGTTCGGCCATGTTTTGTTTCGAGAGTAAAGAAATGTTTTTCGATTTTTTAACCCGTTCAAAACGATTTTATTTTTTAGAAATTCGCTCTATTAAAATCAATCACTTAAAACAGGTGTGTGTCCTTGACTGCATTAATGTGTATTGTGTAAACGGAAACCGTATGACGTCATTTTCCGACCACGTTGCTGAACGTTGTCGCCATTTGTAAACAAAGCAATTTTGGGCAAAATAAAATGCGTGAAATAAGAGAAATATTTTAAAGGTTTTAAAAAGGGGGAAAAATATAGTGACCATCGAACTGGTCTTATACTGTCCCACGTCGGTTGTTTCCCTTTAGCGGTCTTCAGGTTCTGAGTGACCTGGATATTGGGAAAATGAAAGTAGATGAAATCTGGCGTAGAAAATGAAAGTAGATGAAATCTGAACGATGTGAGCAATAATTGCTGTTTATAATCGAGATACTGGTGCTCATATCCGTTAACAAGTGTAAGAGCAACATTGGTATGTCATTCGTTACGCTAATAACACATTTTGAAATTGAAAATCGCCAACTGAGTTTACGGAAATTACCGAAACCGATCGGCAATTTCCGTATTTTTTTGGCGAAATCTGGCTGGACCGATTTGGATTCTTCAGTTTCTCGAGCCCTGATCAGTACATGTATGCACACTTTCCGTGAACTATCAACAACTTGGGAGGTCTACCTGTCTGAGGACAGTGCCACTGTGGGATTACTTTAAATGACCTGCTTAATGTCACCTTCATAGTGTTGACTGGGACACAGAACTCACCCAGACAGCCAGTTGTCAATGAGGAACATGGTTACTCCAATCTACTTTTTAGCTTTGCTAATCTATGAGGTGAGAAGAATATTTGGGGTACAACATCCCTGAAAAAAGCCCCTTCACCAAACTTATATATATATTTATTTATGATCAGCCCTCATGAACATTCGAATGAGTCCCACTTTTAAAGCCACTCTAATTTTGACTACAAACCTTTGATCTCTTTCCAGTTCACTATAAAAGTTCAGAATATCAATCTTCATGCAGCTGCACTCGTAATATTGTAAACATGTAAATTATCATAAACAGCTAACAAATATGCCTGCAGAATTTTAAGTGAGAAATCATTAAAGTGTGTCACATATATTAAGAGCATGTTCTCAAATCAATCATAATGACATTATGATGTTTACTAAAGCTTACGGCTATGCAGACTGGCTCCCGCCCATCGGGAGAAATAGATTGGACTGCATGGTGCTTCCATGCAGAACTGAAACTGACCACCCAAGAGTACTGGTAAACTGCTCAGACGGTCTAAGCCTGCCAAGGCAAAGTGTTGCAAGTCGGACCGTCCCTGCATATGAAGTCATATTCCCTATTTGTTTGTTTTGGAGGTAGGGCTTGAGAAGTCATTTCATCTTAATGACAGGTTAAAGTCCTACAAAACTGAAAGCAATGTCTCCAAAATGACAAAAATAGTGCTGACAGGGACATTAAACCTTAAATCAAACGAGCAAATGAATGAAGCAGCTATGCCGACATGCAAGCTCTATAATGCACTAAAATTAAATGCTGAACCCTGTGTTGCTATTAACCCATATGCCTAGTGGCCCTTTTCTGAGACATTGGCAAATAGTGTAGACCCAGATCAGACACAGCAGAATGCGATGTCTGATCTGGATCTACACTGTTTGCTTAAAGAACATTCATTTTTGTTAGACTTTCCACTAAAAAAAACCTGACACCCCTATACATGTAGTTGGAAATGGACCACTCCAATCTTACTAGGTGGAAGATTCCATTGTCGTATATGGGTTACAGTAAATGGCAGTAGAAGTAATAAAGATAATCATAAGAAAACTTTCTTTCTTGCTAGAATTTAGAAACATTTGTTGTGGGTACTTGTTAGAATTGCCTCATCGAGGCATTTGAAGATCTTACATGTGTGTTAATGTGTAAATGAATTTATTAAACGAGTTGTCAACTTGAGGGTAGCTAACTAATTTGCATATTTAATACAATAGTGCATTATCGGATTTATAACATGGCATTATTTCATACTCAAATTCAACGTCATGTGACAAAGTGCATATGTGTACATGTTTGTATGTATTGCAGCTTTAACAATTACAGTAACTGTTGTCTGTTTTGTTATTTACTGGTTTCTTTCAACATTGTGTACCAAGATCAGACTGTTCCTCTCTAGCAGTCTGATCAGGGTCCACAGTGTTTGCCTGTATGCAAAGATATATAAATTTGAAAAGTTTGTAAGAAGCCACCAACGACATGAACAGACAATTTTCTTGGCATCTTAAGGGTTTACAGTAACAGGATGAGAAAACAAAACAATACATTAACCCACTGTATGCTAGTGGACCCTTCCATTGCTATATGTTGGACAAGTCTATCTGTCATATTGGGGGAAAGGCCTTTTTTTGTTTTTATTCCATTTTTGATGGAAAATCCTATTAGCAAATAGTGCACGCCCAGATCAGACGCCACATTCTGTGGCGTCTGATCTGGGCCTGCACTGATTGCCAATGTACCCTTTAGGGGTTTCCCGCATGCAATGGGTTAAATTAAGTGAAAAACCACTTGTGCTCACAATAAAGTGCAACCGAATACAATGTACATGGGTATCAGAATTATAGTGTACGATTCTTTGCAGCTTTAAAATAGATAGAATTCTGAGATGTATTATGTATAGTAGTAGCGGTTCTCTTTTTCTAGATCATAACTTATACTCACTTGGTCTTTGGCAAAAGATTGGTGTTGATATCCCATACAGCTTCATACTTCTTCCCGCTGGCGGCAGTGGCACCTCAAATAGCATATTATACACATAGCACTCCAATGGAAGATGCCAGGATAATGGCTTCTCGACAGCCTCATGTAACTGCCTCAAAAACTGTCTCGTAGCAGAAACATACTGCATTTGTGAAACAATGCAAATACATTTTGCGACATACAGTATATCTGTCTTTCTGTCGTATGAGTAATCTTCTTCCATTTCGGAATAAAGAGATCGTTTTTCAAACAGTGGACTGTGATCTTTCAAAGGTTCCTGAATAGACAGGACAGTGTGTGAATGAGATCGTAAGATTTCGGCATCATGCATGTGATGTAATGTCTGCATTGCCGCACATATCTGCTCATTTACGACTTCTTCATAGAAGATGAAGGAGGAACCGTAGACTCTAGATCCATCCTCCCTAGTGATGATAAAGGAATGAAACTTTGGTTTTCGCTCTAGTTTCTGGGTACGAAATGTAAGGCCTTTAGGGAGACACAGCTGTAAAAAGACAAAGATAATAAAACATACACCATAAATACATGAAGCACCACATAATGTTGGTATTTTGTTATAACTAAAGGATAGTTTTCCTTCTTCTTGATAAAATCTATGTTGTGGGCACTCATTAGAAACACCTTGGCGAGGTGGTTCTAAAGAATTATCACAATATAGGTTTTTACGGAGAAATGACAAAAACTATCCTTCAGTTATCACAATTACCAACTTTATCTGTTACTATGACCACAACCTCTTTAAAATATTATTGTTGGGGTCCAATGCAGAAACTATGTTTGTTAAACAACTGTGTTAAAATGAAACAAAAATGCATGGATTGTAAAGAAAAAAAAATGTACAGATTATAAAGAAAAAAGGCTAATAATATGTTCTTTTGGGGATAAAAATGCCCATTTTTTATATACATGTAATCTGTACATTTTTGAAATCCATCTTTAACCCATGTTATATTCAAACCATATTATAATAATGAACAGTCTTAAAAGGAGGTTTTAGTGAGGTTACAAATGTAGGTGCAGTAACAAAATTGATCCTTTCACTCCCCTGAGTTACAGAACTAAACTCTTCAGAAAACACAAAGAGAGAATAACTGCACTCTTCTAAATAAGCTTTTTAAAGTGGAATTAATGTTAATTTTAGGCGGTCTTAACCCTTGTCCTGCTGAGCCCGGATATGCCTTATCTTTGAAACAATGTAGATCCAGATCAGATGGCTTCTGAAGAAGCCATCTGATCAGGATCTACACTGTTTGACATTCAGTTTATGAATTTGTAGGAATAAATTACATCAAGTAATCTGATTGGTTCAAAGTCAGAGATGGGTGTGGCTAAAATGAATATTCAGCAAGAGAAGGGTTAATGTTTATTTTACTGTACTGAACTGAATCATCTGAAGAGGGACAATTGGTTGCAAGTACTGAATTTGGACACATCCATTTGGGTAAATAGGGCTTTTTGTCAACATCATATGGGCCCCGCCAAGCGATTTTGGTACTTATCGCCTATGCGAGCAGCGAAGGTTCAGGCGAGCCTGCGCATCCGCGCAGTCTCGCCAGAACCTTCGCTGCTCGCTCATATAAGCAGTGAATCAAGAGGAACCTTCAGACAGAAAGCCATATCCCTGGCCCCTCTGAATGGCTGGGCATGCGCAGTTAAAATTTGTCATGACGGAATGCTCGAAGACACAAATTCGCTTGGCGGGGCTCATATACAGTATGATACAGTGTAGATCCTGATGAGATGGCTCATTATGAGCTGTCTCATCTGGGTCTACACTGGCTGAATTGTTGTATGTACTGGTCTTAACCCTTGTTCTGCTGAATATTCATATATGCCACACCAACTACCGATTATCAACCAATCAGATTGCTTGATGCAAATTATTGCAACACATTCACAATCTGAATGGCAAACAATGTAGATCCTGATCAGATGGCTTCGTCAGAAGCCATCTGATCTGGATCTACATTGTTTCAAAGATAAGGCATATCCGGGATTAGCAGGACAAGGGTTAACTGTCAACAGGGTTCAAAGGACTAAACATCAGCGATTAAGCAGAATGCACATTACGCAGTCCTAATAATAGTTTGTCTGTCATTACTGACAAAGACCAATCTTGATCTTATTTGAGAAACGTTACTGTTGTGTTCCAAGATGGCTGGGCTGATGAGACCGATTCTAGCTCTGAACTGTCTGTTGTATGTGCAGTCCTACACATCAGACTACATACAATGTACATGGAATTTTGACCTTCAAATCTATCCATTTTTCCCAAAGTGTTTGTTGGTGTGACAGTAAATACATGTAAATGTACATGTTGGTAGTCATATTTCTTTTTTAACCCTTATCCTGCTGAATAAGTTAATTTGCCAATCATTTCTGACTATCAAACTTTATGTACACGTACATGTAATGCGTTTGCTCAAATTACAAACTGAATGACAGTGGATCCTGATCAGATCTTTAGAAGCCATCTGATCTGGATCCACATTATTTGCAAAGGTAAGAATTAATGCATTCAGCAGGACAAGGGTAAACTTTTCTACTTGATCACTGAGGCATTGATTGGTTTAATTGAGCGACAGGGCTTGAAATGTCATTTCATCTCAATTTCAGGTAAAAGTCCTACAAAATTGGAAGCAACTTATCCAGAATGACCTATACAGTGTTGATGGGGACTTTAAACCTCAAATCAAACAAAATCAAGCTTCTGAAGAAGCCATCTGATCAGGATCTACACTGACTTTCAGTTTGAGTGAGTGAGTGTTTCAGTTTTACGTCCCACCAACAGCTAAGGTCATATGGAGACGGGACCTCGGTTTAAAGACTCATCCGAAAGTCTGGAGAAGCCTGGGATCGAACCTGCGACCCCTGGTTTACAAGGCGAGTAGCGTAACCACTCGACCACGGAGGCTTCTGACTTTCAGTTTGGCAAATGGCAGGAATAAATTACACCAGATACTGTGATTGGCTCGAAGTCAGAAATGGTGTGGCTAATTGAAATATTCAGCTTGACAAGGGATATGTAGTCTATGAACTAAAGAAACTGGGTGAAACTGACACATACACAGCAAAACGTATTATACATGTAAACATGTATTCAAGGACATGAATGACTATCCACAAAAGGACTAAATTCTTTTTCTGTTTTCTCCCAAGACAGTCCACAGATGTTTGGAATTAAGTCAGAAACATGGGTTAAACCATATGGTAAGCCAAAAGCCTGTGGAGAGTCTAACTTAATTTGTTTACATAACCATTAGCCTGATTAGGGCTGGCTAATAGGAGCTGAAAAGATAATCGACTATCATTCCTGTCATTGGGATCGATAATCTATTAGTAATCACTGACGATATGGCCATAATTTTACCTGTCTGGCTTTCTGTCTGAGCTTGACTCCTACAATCTGCTGTACTTTGCCATATGTACATGTATTTGAACAGACAAGCCTGAGCAAACAATGTAGACCCACAACGCGGCATCTCTTCTGGGTCTGCACTGTTTGCCACTCATACAGCTATTTTAGGCACAACTTTGGGTAATAAATTGTAATTATCAAATAATCGATTGCAAGCAAATCAGAAATGATGATCATTTTTGTGGAATTTATTGATTAAATAATTGATTATCCAATTAATCCTGACAGTCTTAATAACCATGGATAGAGCTGGCCTAGAAATTTAGGGACAGGTGGTTTCTCTCCAAAGGACGATAGGGGGAAGTTTCTGGGTGAATATTTTATTTTCTTATACATTTTGGCTTCTCCCTCAGCTCAAAAAACTGGGAAAAGTTTGAGTCTATTAGGAGACTATTTCTCCCACTTTTTCTCTAGCTTATTCCATGATACAACAATTTTGCTTTGCATATGCTAGAAGCATTGTTTCATGTATATGTACAGTGAAATTTCTCTATTAACCCTTTCCCACTCAGATACGTGTTTTTACGTGTCTGCACCCCAACCCCCCCCCCCCATTTTAAGCCCCAGAAGCACCTAAAATCTGCATTTCTACCCCTGGATAGTTATATTTGCTTTAGGATTTGTTGGGCAAAAAAGTGACCGTTTTTTTTGCGCACCTCCCCACTAAAAACTGGGGGGGGATTAGGGGGGGGGGGCGACGTTCCCTCATATCCCGAAGAATTTTGGGTGTATGGCCCAACCAGCCGCTAAAATTTGTATCTGAGGGTGTCTGGGGTCAAAAATGCCTGAAAATTGATGCTGATAAAACATGCTGCAAACAGTGAAAATGGCCAGTGCCAAACACTTAATTGTTGCCTTGATAGCTGTGTGAAGATTAAAATGTGGTCAAAAATTCATGTGAAAATACACTTTTTGCCAACTTTGAGATGCCCCCTTTTTACCATGACAACAATGATCAAATCACGTAAGGTTGCATTTGAAAGGCTACTGCCCAATGAACATTCATACCGAGTTTGGTGTAAAACAGACCATCCATTATGAAACAATGGCTAGTTGAAGTTGCTGTCAGGTGCAACACTGTGAAAATCAGCGAAATTAACAAAATCCCTGAGTGGTAAAGGGTTAAGACCACCTAAAATTAAGACTAATTCTGCTTTAAAGTGCTTATTTAGTTGGTTGCAGTTATGCTTTCTTTGTGTTTTCTTCATACAGTGTCCTCTGGTCAGATACATGTACCACCTTTGGCACTGTTCAAAAGTGGTCTTAATATAGGAATTTTCGGTGCACGTCATTTTGTCGAAAACCACTTGGTCGAATGTAGCTTTCGATGGAATACAACGTTTGGTCGAAAAAATTATTAAAATGGGACAATTGGTCGAATATTTTGTTAAGAAATGTGACACTTGGTCGAACCGATTGTTATAAAAAAATCGAGCCGGATTATTTGATTCATGAGTGGTCATTTTATAAGAAATTTTTTAAACAAGCCTTTAGCGAGAATCATAAATTTGATATGAAATGATCAAAAGCATATTGGTGTTAATTGTTTTAACTGTATGAGCTGGTGAGGGAAATTTGCCATTGTGACGAGGAGATGTAAAGAATATATAGGGAAATTCTCAGTTCAAATGAGGGAGACTCCAAAATATTAATAAAATTAAGTGGGTCTTCATTTCATGGACTTGTATACCTGATGAATAGGAAATTACACGAAGCTTTCTGAAGCACATTTATAAGTTTGAAACAGGAATATGACAGAAAGTTCGTCATTTCCAAAATTTAAGAGTTTTGAGGTTATTTAATTTCGTTTTAGCGTTTAGCAGTTTTTCGGCGAAAATTCGACGAAGTTTCGACAAAATGTCAATTCGACGATTTTTTTCGACGAAAATTCGACCAAACATTGGTTCGACGAAAAGTACCTTTCGACGGATAATACAATCGACCAAGTGGTTTTCGACGAAATGTCATGGAAGCAGGAATTTTACTGTACTTGGAAATTATGGTGAATTAAGATTAAACAAGATACATGAATCATTTGTCCTTACCATTCCAACTGCATCTTTATCGAAAGGATTCCAGGACAAGGAATCTGGGTAGAATGCGAGCACCTGGGACTTGTAGGGTCTGTTCAGAGGGTTACAGTGGAGATGGTCCCCTGAAAGAAACATACACCAGTTATCCCATTTAGTACCAGAAACCCCTAAAGGGGTACCTTGGCAAACAGTGCAGGCCCAGATCAGACGCCGCAGAATGTGGCATCTGATCAGGGCCTACACTATAAGTATTTGCAGAAAGTTCAGCCATTTTCCAAATAAATTTTGAAGAAAACACAAAAAGACATTCCTACATTTTGAAATGGACTCCTGCTGTATATAAGGAGGAAGATTCCATTTGGTACAAAAAGGGTTATCTTCCTAATCATCCCAAATATCTAGATAATAATCTCAGTAACACTTACAGAAACATACAGGATATTATCAGATAATCTCCTGCATATCTCTAAGCATTATCAGATTAATTTCTGTTTTCAATTATTGGTTATGCTGTTGATTAAAAAAGCTGCATGTCTCAATAAGTCATAGCTATGGCAAGCCATGTGCACAATAAATCTTTAAACCACAGTTTGAACTTGAAACCCCAATTTGAAGGTTTCAAACTAGAGTTTGAAAACTTCAAAGAAAAAACTGCACAATAATTTTTTAAACCACGGTTCCAACTTTAATTCATTTTCTAATAGTAGCTACTCACCTCATAAACCATGGGTCAGGATGTAAAAATCAACCACACTAACTCACTCTTTTAAGCTTTTTGTTTCTATTGAGAGGTTGCTGAGGGAACGGCAAAATGTGACCGACTCAGTATATGGTCGATATGACAGATAGGCTTGGAAATGCTCAAAAGTGACACATGCCTAAAATGTACTCGTGGGCATACCGCATTTGACAAGGTCAAAGAACGCTACTCTGGCATTACGACAACACACCTGTTCGACATTGTGCAAGTTTTCACACTCCAAAATGGCTACATTTCTGATGAAAATCTGTGATATTTTTTCTGATTTATACTGCAAACATAGGTTGTGGGTGCTCGTTAGAACCGCCTCAATGAGTACCCACAATCTATGCATGGGCAGAAATAAGAAAAATAATGTATATCCTGTAAACCCCAATTTTCTCTATATTAAGAGGTGTTTCTTCTTCTTCCAGAAATTGGTCAGGATTCACTACTGGAATGTACTGTTGACCAGCGATGTACTGATGTACTGTGTTTAGGGGGTGTTCACTTGATGTCAGGACCTACAGTCTTGTTTCAAAACCTTCCCATTTTCTAAGACTGCTGAGGCAAAGTGTTGCAAGTTGGACTGTTCGTGCTTATAAACCCTATTGGTTTCATTGGGCAACAGGGCTTGAGATGTCATTTCATCTCAAGGTCGGGTAAAAGTCCCACAAAATTGGAAGCAACGTCTCCAAAATGACCTAGACAGTGTTGATGGGGGGGTGTTAAACCTCAAACAATTTTCTAAATGTTTAAAAGATAAAAAAATGAATCAACCTGACAGCTCTAAGATTCATAATGGTATATAAAAGGCAGATACATTCCATTCCGTACAAAATGGGTTATCCTGCAACAAAATCTATTGTTTACCTGAAAGTTGATCAGGCTCCAAACCAGCCTCCACATCCAATCCACAGATCACAAAATAATCTGTGAAACGACTTCCAGGCTTCTGACCAGACATCGTTATTGTGAGTTCATAATACTAAGTCCATTTTGGCTAATTCATCAACGTTGAAGTGTTCTCTGAACCGAAAAACCGAACTCATTACCATTTATTTTCTACAAACATGACATTTCCTTGTTTATTTTTGACGACTATTCACACCAGAGGGCGCTAAACCGGTGAATGAGTAAAGATAAGATTTATTTGTGTACATACATGTCACATCACATAAAACAATTCTAATTGATACACTTAAAACAATTTATATTGCACAGAATCACAGACTTTGACAATTAGCAAAAAATGACTATTTAAGATATCAAATATCCTAGCACAATTAAGACAATAAAATAGAACATATCACAAGAGATTACTAATTTAATACAATTTAAAAAATGTACTGTTTGATATACATATATATACATATATATACATACACATATACATACATATATATATATATATATATATATTCTTTTTTTAAGAGTAAAGACAATGTATATACACAGGATAGCCCATAAAGTTATAAAATAACTTATTTCCAATGGGGTCCTGTTAAGAGCCGAAGACCAGATCAAGATTTTGGTAGTGTGGGATAAAATACAAAATATCACAATTAATTCGAACTTGCCAATTATCACAGTAAAGCACCTAGGACTAGATTCTGAATAATATCACAGCAATAATTCAATGATACTTCATATCTACATTACCCATTCATAGTTTTCTTTCAGAGTTTGAATACTGCTTAAGTATGACTTAACTTCTTTCTTAAAACCAAACAAAGATTTTTTATTTTTGATGTTTTCAGGTAACTGATTCCAGTCTTGCACAGCATTATAATAAAAAGTACATTTACTGATACTGTTCACTGATGGAACTTTAAAATTGTGTTGACTGTGTCTTGTATTGTGGGTATGTACTTCAGAAACTTGTATAAAATTATCTCTCATGTATTCTGGGCAACACTTATTATAAATCCTATACACATGATTTAATCTCATTTGTTTAACCCTATATTCCACGTTTAGCATGCCTAAATTAGATAAATCCTCACTTCTTATAGATCTCCTAGAATGATACTTATTTATGAACCTTACAACTTTATTTTGAGTGACTTGTAACCTTTTTTGAAAATATTTTGACAGGCTACTATACCATGAAGAACAGGCATAATCAAAGTGACATTGAATCAGAGAATTGCATAAAGTTTTCCGCATTGATGATGTCAAAAAATACCCCTGACGATACATGAATCTAAGTCTTGAATTAACTTTTTTGATAACCTCATTTGCAATTGCTTCTCCAGACAATTCCTGGTCCAAATTAACTCCAAGATACTTAACAGATTTTTGATTATTTATGGTCTGACCGTTACATGAGATTGAAAAATTATTAATTTTCTTTAACTTTCTCTTTGATCCAAAAAGTATTAAAAAGAGTACAAGTTGGTGGGTTTGTTTACTTTCGGTTTGCTAGGCTGATTTTTGGCCTATTGACCGTGACACACATTAAAAAGGGTAGAAGATTAAAGTTCAAAATAACACTTCACTATCAGGTTTCTTTTAAATACAACTCCTTTTCATTGCGTACACCGTTTGATTTTTTTTTTATTCTGCCGGTGTCAAAGTATCTTATTTACCTAACTGTTTATCTGGGACTGCCTCTGCATCAGATATCTATCAGTGCCATGCCATGGCCTGAGTTGCACTGATAAAAAATGTGTTGTCATTGAAAAAGTGTGAGTCCTGGAGAGAGGCATTCCTGTGCAGCCAGTTTAAGAGCATTGTGGAGCGTGGTAGCTTGGGGGTTAGTGCACTTGCTGCAGAAATACATCATCTCATCATCACCTTTAGTAATTGCCTCCCTCAATACTTGAGTATTCTCACAATGTTGTGGAGAGTGCGCACGCACCACAGATAAAAGACGTATATACAGCAGTAAAATGGTTAAAACATAGCATGGCGTTTAGGAGTTGAGGGTAGCCAGTTGATTCTGGAAGGCTTCCAGCATTGTCTGGCTCACGGCAATCTGAGGGAGTAGATTCCACAAGATGACAGTTCTACTAAGCATTTTGCTTTAGGCACCCAGACTACCATAAATCCAAAATTTACATTTTAAGATACACCATAACCTCTTTATCGCACTATTAATGGGATTCAAAGCAGAAACCGTGTTAGTTAAACAACCGTGTTATATCCCAACAAAAATGTACAGATTATATAGAAAAATGACCATTTATGGTCATTTTTCTGTATAATCTATACATGTACAGATTATATAGAAAAATGTACATTTATCATGTTTATGGTCATTTTTCTGTATAATCTATACATTTTTGGGATCCATCTTGAAACCATGTTATAACGAACCGTGTTATGGTGTAATAGACATTTTTATTCAAAACTTAGGCACCCAGGCAAATATTTAGGTGCCTTGGGCAACTGAGCACCTGTTAGTCTGTATCCCAGTTGCCTCTGATGATAGAGGCCCCCTGGTAGGTTCCCAGCAGGGGTAATAAAATTGTGGTGTTCAAACATTCTTTATTGGCATCATTTGCAGGGATGAATGCCACAAAGTGCACCCTCTTGCAGATCGGGACCTTAACTGAAAGCCCTCTGCAGCCCCCTGTGCAGCGAGACTCATCCCCTGCATGCAGGTAACGGAGGTTAAAGATCTCAACTGTAATTACATGATTACTGTGTATAAGGCTTTCATCCTGTAAATCTGGAGTGTATGTAATGTACACCTGCGAGTAATGGTCAAATGTGACTGATCGCTGTGACAGTAGATGGATATAAACCGTACATTTATGCACCAGGTCACAGGAATGCCACAAAGTGCACCGTCCTTCAGATTGGGACATTAACTTGAGGCCCCCTGTGCAGGGAGATCCAATCATCCCCTGTGTAGGTTAAAGATCCCTACTATATTTACATGATTACTGTGTATAATGTAGGCTTTCATCCTGCAAATCTGAAGTGTATGTAATGTAGACCTGCAAATGATGGTCAGATATGACTGATCACAGCAACAGTATATAGATAGATAGACAGACAGGAGCTTTGGTCAGTTTGGGTCAGAAATGGCCCAAATCTACTGTCCTATAGGACATTTTGACATGCACTTCTCTAATGAGCACCCACAATCTATGTTTGGTCTAGAAATAAAAAGGAGCATATCAAACAATTTCATTTTATTTGGGGATAAATGTTGGTTCTAGAGAAAAGAACTATTAAAACACAATTTTAGCACACAGGTGCCATAACAAATTTCATGTGCGATTCACTTTATTTGCATTATCTGGTCAGGGGGGTCTGGTTACCTGTTTTTCCAATATTGACAATGTGCGAGCTGGGAGCCAGCAAATAATGCAAATATGGTGAATTGAGATGAGCATGAAAAGTTTTATAACATGATCACAGCCCCGCCCATCGGTGCTTGGAGAAATAGATTTGGCTGCACGATGCTTCCACGCAGAGCTGATACCGACCACACATGAGTACTGGTAATCTGCTTAGAATGTCTAAGCCTGCCCAGGAAAATTCCTGCGAGTAGGCCCATCCATGCTTAAAACCCTCTAAGCAGTTTACCAGTACTTGTGTGCGGTCGGTTTCAGCTCTGCGTGGAAGCATCATGCAGCCCATCTATTTCTTCATGTCCCGATGGGCGGGGGTTTAACATCCCTGTCAACACTGTAAACCGGTAGGTCATTTTGGAGACGTTGCTTCCAATTTTGTGGGACTTTAACCCGACATTGAGATGAAATGACATCTCAAGCCCTGTCACCCAATGAAACGAATAGGGTTTATAAGCACCGCTTTGCCTGGGCAGGCTTAGATCCTCTAAGCGGTTTACCAGTACCCGTGTGTGGGTTGGATTCAGCTCTGCGTGGAAGCATCGTGCAGCCCATCTATTTCTTCATGCCCGATGGGCAGGGGCTGTAATACCCTTGTAAACTCCAGTCTTCCCTCTATATGAACTAGGGTCTTTACAGACATGTTAACATGATGTGTAACTACAGGGTTGCCATTATCAGGGAAAAGTCAGGAAAATCTGAAAATTTTCCCAGGTGAGTAAAAAAAAAAGACAGTGAATTTTGAAAAAAGGTCAGTGAAATTTAAAAGTTAAAAAAACATCAGGGAAAAGTCTGGGTTGGATAAACAGTGTATTGATGTGACAATTTTGAGGTTACATTTCATTGTTGTTATAACTTAACTTGCTATAGAAATGAACGGAATTAGCCGTTTATCATCACTTTCCTGTAAGTTAAGCCCCTGTCACACTATGCCGCGTTTTCACTGCAATGGAACGGCATTGTTATCCCCACGTTTTTCAACGAAAAGTGGGGATATTGTTATCGCCTCCGTCCGTCTGTCCGTCTGTCTGTCCGGCTATCTCCTCCTAAACCGTTAGCCGGAATTCAACCAAATTTGGTATGCGAGTTGCTTACATGAATGGCTTGCGCAAGAGCACATTTTTTTTGTCCCCGCCCCAAGGGGCCCTGGGGAGGGGTCAAAAGGTCAAATTTTGACTACTGTGGAGAAAACGTGGGGATTTGCGATGGCTTGCCATCGACTGCGCGCTCTAGTTTATTTTTCAGAACGCCGCGAGATCGCAAGACCTCACTGTCCTCTGATCAGAATGCCGAGCGACGGCGTTTGTTTTGAGCATGCTCAAAACTTGCGCCGTCGCTTGGCGTTCTATGCGATCCAAAAGCGCCTACTGGCGATGCCACTACATTGCTACGGCGATGTTTGCGATCATACTGCACGCACCTCGGCGTTCTGCATTTTTCTTGGACTCCGTGAGGACGCAGCCCTGGTGTGACGGGGGTTTTAAAAGATTCAGTCATAGCAATGTGGCTTTATGTTAAAGTCGGTAAAATTACTCTTCAACCATTAAAGAAGTCTAGTGAATGCCTAGAATGTTGGATAGTAAAGTACATCTGATTTGGGGATTTGGGCAGAGAAAATAAGAAAAAACATAATGATCCAAAGTATTGGGACATATAAGCATTAGCAAACTTTTCAGACCCTGATCAGACTGCTCATGAGGGCACAGTCTGATCAGGGCCTTCACTGTTTGCCATTCCAACTGCATCTTTTTGACTCCTTGCTGGATCATGAAACAAATTTGTTGATAATTCAGGAGAATCACATCTAGTCCTAAAGCTGTTCACAATTTTTAGGATTTGTACAGTAAATCAGGAAAAAGTCAGGGAAAACCCATTTAGTACCAGAAACCCCAAAACGGGTACCCTGGCAAACAGTGCAGGCCCAGATCAGACGCCGCAGAATGCGGCATCTGATCTGGACCTCCACTGTTTGCTAAAAGTTCAGTCATTTTCCAAATAAATTTTGAAGAAAACACTCCGTGACACCCCTAAATTTTGAAATGAACTCCTGCTATATATAAGGAGGAAGATTCCATTTGGTACAAAAAGGGTTAATCAGATGGTGGCAACTGGCAACCCTGAAAAGTCAAAGAAAAAAAATCAGAAAATTATCCTCACAATTTCTTCTTATCTGGAGGTATGGTAGTCGCAGATTAAATTGACTAGGCGGAGCTATCGTTTGTACCTGCCTTTGGAATGATCTATTAACAAAAAGGTTACGCAAGTCACCCGATTGTGTGAATTCAACTGTAACACAAACAAAGCTGTGGTGTATATGGTCATTTGGTCACCTTGTGGAAAGCATGCGAAAGGCCCTCTACCAAATCTTCTGGTGGACTCAGCGAATTTGACATATATTGACAACACCTGAATAGCTCCGCCTAGTCAATTTTATTTGCGACTACTATACCGGTATGAAATAATTCATTATGTGTTGTAGATATTGGTTTGTACAAAATGCTCACTAGTGCTGTACGACGTTCGCTGTTGTCTGTAAGCAGAGTGGGAGGGGTAAGAGCAGCATTGAAATACCTCACAGCTGTCAGCCTCACAAGCCATTTAGCAGCACAACAGGTAGGTAAAAGTACCATATCAACAAATAAGGTAAGTATTTTGTAACAATTGGAGGATAGTTTTTGTCAGTTCTCCATAGAAACCTCACCAAGGCAGTTCTAATGAGTACACACAACATAGGTTTATATGGAGAAATAAGGAAAACTATCCTTCAATTATCACAAAATACCTTATCTGTTGCTATGAGTACAAAAACATGTAGCCAATCCTCAGTTTCCGCTACATCCATAATCATTACGCAAACACGCCTATACAAATACATTGCCACCTTTATCGCCGAAAAAATGAACATTTTATTGTGGAAAATTCTGATAGTTTTCTTATTTCTGCTCAAAATATAGATTGTGGGCACTCGTTAGAACCGCCTCATCGAGGCGGTTCTAACAAGTACCCACAATCTATATTTTAGAGCAGAAATAAGAAAAACAAGGTATACCCCCAGAAACCCCAGTTTTACTATATAAAAGTGGGGTTCAATGGGGTCAAAATTATATAGGTGTGTTTACGTGATGATGAAGGGCCTCCATTAAACTTCAATGGGTTCAGTGTGCAAAGTTTACAAGGCAGTGATTTTATCGCCTCTTTTTGGAAATCACCTGTGCCTGTGGAGTTTGGGAATAAATCCCCAAATTCCCAATACATGTATATTCTAATGACCAAGAAAAAAATCCTTAAATTGGAAAAAATACTGACCATTTTTGCACAAGGTTGGGCAGCCAAAACCACGAGGGCTTTAACCGGTTAAAACTACCCCGGTCAATACTCCCAAAGTGGTCAATACTGGTCAATAGAAATGTTTAGTGTTAATTGCATATTTTTAGGGTTGAAATGCCAAAGCTACTGAAACTTGTCTATTGAAATTTTGGTCTCTTTGCTGCAGGCTGATCATTTGATAGAGTTTTAGGTTCAGATGTTATTTCTTCAAGTGCCCTAGGCAATTTTGTTCACGACTCACCAGACCTTAGCACTAACTTCAATATTACAGTCTTTGCATACTGCACTGTTTTTTTTTCTTCCAAAATAGTGAAGAAGTTCAAAATTAGGTCCTTATGTTTCATGCACTTTTGACACATTCAGTAATAGCTTGATGATAAGGAGCAGTCTGATCTTGGTCTATACTGTTTACTTCGGCCTGTCTGTCCCAATACATAGCTGTTATCATGCTGTTCACGACAACCCATATCTTTGGAAACAGTGTAGATCCAGATCAGATGGCTCCTGAAGAAGCCATCTGATCAGGATCTGCACTGTTTGACATTCATTTTATGAATTTGTAGGAATAAATTACATCAAGTAATCTGATTGGTTCAAAGTTAGAGATGGGTGTGGCTAAAATGAATATTCAGCAAGAGAACGGTTAGGATCGTTATAGTTTTGTGATGGATTTTGGTAGGAACTGGCATACTTGATAGCCATGGTCAAAGTACATGTAGACTATTGTTACATGGAATTTTAGGTCAAGAGTTATGGCCCTTACTTGATGTGATATAATGATTTCCATTTCAGCATTCATACTTGTATAACCACACCACATAATTGTTAAAATCATTTTATTGCATTCTGCCTTCTGTCAGATTATTTATTACCGATATCTCTTGAACAACCACCATAAAAAGTTCATAAGAAAGGGAGTTGACTAGTGCCAAAATCGTAGGGGGCCAGCACATAGGCCCCTGATGGCTTAAATATATAAGATTGTAATTTGTTTGCCCTCTCAATATGGACACTGATGAATCCTGCCTCTCAGCACATTTTACTGGGACTCCAGAAAGGGAAGCTTTTAATTCTTTTAATTTGCTAAAAATGAATTTGGGCTTTCCTCCCAAAGGAGTAAACCCATACTCACAATATGAGCCATTTGTTGCGACTCCTGCTTTAAGCATTGTGCATCGGGATCTGGTTTTCTTCAATTTCATTGTTCATTTGTATGGACATTCAATTGGCATTTTGGCCCTTGCTGTTGCAGTTAGGCCGTTTGAGGCATGACATAGCCATTAGTGAAAATCTTATGTGTTCTTAAATGCCTGAAAGTGTGTCTCTACACTTGTGGATGCAAAATGTTCAAATTTTGATGGGCTCCATTTCATCACAAAAACAAGCTTACATAATAGTGACCCCCTTGAACCCCACTTTTATATAGTAAAACTGGGGTTTCCGGGGTATACCTTATTTTTCTTACTTCTGCTCTAAAATATAGATTGTTGGTACTCGTTAGAACCGCCTCGATGAGGCAGTTCTAACGAGTGCCCACATTCTATATTTTGAGCAGAAATAAGAAAAAATATCACAATTTTTCATCATAAAATTTCCATTTTTTCGGCGATAAAGGTGGCAATGTATTTGTATAGGCGTGATTGTGTAATGTCATTTTGATTTGAAACATCATTCGATATGTCCTAACATCTTGTCAGTTAGCTTCCAGACAGAAATGAACTAACTTGATGCAAAGAGATTCATTGAAAGGTACTTCATAGGAGTTTGAACAGTTTTGTGTCCACATGTGTCTGTCCTCAAAATGTTTAGGAGTCAAAGAAAAAAACACCCTTACTACATGCCTTAACCCATTTAGTACCAGAAACCCCAAAAAGGGTACCCTGGCAAACAGTGCAGCCCCAGATCAGACACCACAGCAGAACGCGGCGTCTGATCAGAGCCTCCACTGTTTGCTAACAGATCAGTCTTTTTCCAAATAAATTTTGATGAAAACACACCTGACAACCCTAGATTTTGAAATGGACTCCTGCTATGTATAAGGAGGAAGATTCCATTTGGTATAAAAAGGGTTAATGTTTCTGATGGGTGGTAGGAGGGCTAATATATATACATAAATTTCAGTACTGCACAGGAGCAGGATGTTCCGAAGTCGATAAAGCCCAGAAAGCCAAGAAATCAGAGGAGCCAACCATATTTTCAAAGATAATCAACAAGACAATACCAGCGGATATAATTTATGAAGATGATCAGGTTTGTGTTGTCCTTGTTCTGTCAGGATCAGGTTAACAAGTCGATGAAATGAAGACCGTTCTAAACCCCACTTTTTATAGAGACTAGATCGCACAGTCGATGGTATACCATCGCAAATACCTGCTTTTTCTATTTTTTCTACTTTCTGACCTTTGACCTTTGGGCCATGTTGGGGTCAAGGTCACAAAAAAGTAGCCCACTGCCATCTACATACCATGTACTATCCACATGCAAAGTTTCAAAAGTGTAACTTCAGTGGTTGCAGAGGAGATCCATTTACAAGAAACGTGATGGATGGACAGACAGACAGACAGATGGATGGACAGACGGATGCACTGACGGCCACTCAACTCTGGTACAAAAAACAATACAGTAGGGCGGCATCTAAGGCCGTTGCTATGATTCTATTCGCAATCTGCTTCCGCCGGTTGGGACTATATTTTGTCAAATAAAATACGGAAGAAAATCACAAGAACTTCCGGTAATTTATAGGCCATTACATTTTGTTACGAGATGTAGATTGGAGAAAAATGAAGGACAATTAATGAGAATGATCTTTTCTGAGGTCTATAGAAAAGGGTAGCGAGTGTGAAGGCTTAAACCGACTTAGCAGACGCCGCGAAACAATGGCCCCTCAATTTATTGACGTCAAAGTACTTTGATACACATGTTGGGAAAAAATGGCACAAAAAAATGCTCCCCTCCAGATTAAGATTATTTTTCGCACATTTGTCAAGGACATATCAGTCCGTCTTAAGGACTGAGTGGGAGTTGTCGCGAGCGTGGTATATTAAGAAAATCCTTGTTCAACTGAGAGCCAATTCTGCTTGGAGTTACGTAGAGTACGCATGCGCGTTTCGATATCTTGTCAAGTCATTCTTTTCTCGCATGATTCAGTATTACGGGGGGACATTATTTAATATGCTGTGCAGTCTGATGAGTTGAATTATTTTGGTAATCTAACCATACTTGGGGTGAGAGAGAGAGAGAGAGAGAGAGAGAGAGAGAGAGAGAGAGAGAGAGAGAGAGAGAGAGAGAGACCCAGCCAGCAGAGCATGTCGGACCAACGTCGGGCCGACAGCGATACGACCTGTCTGTCCGGGCCCGACGTTGGCCCTCTTTTATGCTAGCAAGAGAGAGAGAGAGAGAGAGAGAGAGAGAGAGAGAGAGAGAGAGAGAGAGAGAGAATCAAAATGAAACTTTACAGATACGCGTAAGGAATGCACCATGAACCGAAAGAAATGACGACAAAGAGAGAGAGAGAGAGAGAGATCGAGATCGAGATTGAGAGAGACCAATCTGTCAGTTAAAAAAAAAAAATCAGTAGTATGCGGACTTTGATTTAGTCGATAAGATTTACTGACGTCATTTAATATGACGTAATTTAATATGATTTCGTCACACCAAACTGTCTACACAGCTGTGTCATGCTTGTGTAAATAAACTGTACATTCAGTGTATTGACAAAATTATTGATGTAAATTATAAACAAACATGGTTGAAAGGTGGATTGTTCAGTGAAGAAGATGAGTATGGTACCACAAGACTTGTATTCAACTCGCTTTTCATTCGTTGTTATCAAATACAGGGGAATTCTGTGAGTTTCACTTAAAACTTTTAGCCAAACCTGCCATTTTGGAAAGAAAAAATGGTTTTGTACCCACGTTTCGACCGGAAGTGGGTAGAAAAAAATGGCACAAAAAAATGCTCCCTCGCCGATTTTGGCACAAATTTCAAGGTGAACAGATTAATATATGCCGGAATTGATGATATAGGTGAGAATAATCGCGAGGAATATTATAATAGTTTATTTTTGTTTTCCCCGATGGTACCGACATGGTTGAAAATTCGCCATTTTCAAACCCTTGGTCTGCCCACACCAAAATGCTAATTTAGGTTTTAGTCTTTATATTGAATACAGCAATATTTATATATATCGCTTTTATCTTTGTTAAAGCTAAAAAATAAACGACAATCACGTAATTTTATGTGAAAATAGTAAGTCGAATGGGAGCAGCAAAATAGGAAGTAGTCCCATCGAATCGACGCACGAGAATTTTGTTTTTAAATCTACCTACGCTGGCCACTCTGATGCCCTACTGATATACCCGATTTTTCTTCGAAAAAGCAGGTATAAAAACTGTGGTTTATGTGCGCATATATTATTTTTCTTACTTCTGCTAGGTGCTGGTTAGAACCGCCTGATTCCAAGACATAGGATGTGGCGATAGAGAATACCAGGTCCGTGTCTTTTGATATCAAGTTTATCAGGCAAGGCTTCGAGAACGCTTGTAGAATAGCGAGGCTTGCCGAGCGATTCTACATGTGTTCTCAAAGCCGAGCCTGATAAACTTGATATCAAATGACACGAATCTGGTATTCTATTTATCAGTTTTTCCACTTGTACACTCTTAACAATTTTCGATCAGTTACTGATGGTCCTCAATGTGTCCCAGCATTCTAGCGGTCAATATATTTAGTATCAGCTGACCATATTTACTTATGATATTTTTTCCAAGTATTTTTTCCATTTTGCCCAGGAACAATAACATTTTTGTCATTTTTTTACAGTAGTCCGGTTCATTCATAAAAGTGCAATGTCACGTTGACGTGATAAAGCTCATCACTTGTCCTGAGATAGCATATCTTTATCAGGTCAGTGCATTACAATGCAATATATATAGGGGGTAACTGATAATTTGTTCTAGATGGGTAGTTTGAGCTGCTGGGGTTAATCATAGTGCCAGACCAAGAGAGAAAATGGCAATCCTCCACCTATGTATCACACAGGCCTCATATTTTTCAGGCATATGCAGGATTTCAGGCTTTTAGGCTCCCCGTACATCAACCATAGTGTAGTTTATATTTTACTTTTGGCCCTTTGAGATCAGCGTTAATATTCTGAGAAATCAGAAATGAATTATTGGTTTAGACTCATATTCTAGACAAGTTTTTAATATTTTTGGACCCCAATTTGATTTATATCAGTCTTTGTATCGACTGCCTATTCGAAATTTGCAAAATTGCAGTATGTTTCCTCTGGCTTTCTTTGCCGGATCATTACAGGGTCACTGATGAGGCTTTATTAGCCGAAACTACGTAGTATGACCCATCTTCTTTCTTATGAATGTTTTCATTGCTCTTAAAGGAACTCATTTTTGATTTTTATTTGATTGTTTCTTGATTTTTTCTTGATTTCAGGCTTTTTAGATTTTGATTATTCCTCCTATATTCTGTTTAAAATGACTATTGGAATAAAATTATTTTGCAACACCCAGTTCTGCCTGTTCACTAATCAAATAATTTGATATAATGTATTCAAGTAACAAACTGCATTACAAACAGTGTAGATCCTGATCAGATGGCTTCTTCAGAAGCCATCTGATCTGGATCTACACTGTTTGCAAAGGTAATGGTTGTCATGTACAGCAGGATGAGGTAAGGCTGCAAAATCAGGTCTTTCAGGCTTTGAAAAGCTTGGTCAGTATGAGGCCTGATCACACTATGCGCTTATTTTTTTTTTTTCAAAATTGTATAAAAACATTGTGGTGAAAAATCTACCAAATAAGTGCTCACTCGATCCGAAAAAGAAATAGCTAAGACACATTACAGAGTTGAATTCAGCAGAGGGGTTCACAACATATACATATGATTGTCTTGTATATGTTTTTGATGTTCTACAAAATAAAGGTATGTTTTGTGTTCTCATTAGCATCACTTCCTAAAAGCAATTGCCTCCTAAAAGCGATTCTAATGAGTATACACAGCATACATTTTCAAGATAAAAAAAAAGATAAAACCTCCCTAAATGTATGGATATCTGGAGCTATTCATTGTGATAACACATGTTGCGACATGGTGCATTTTTTCATATCTCCAAAATGGCTACTTTTCTGATGAAAATCCATGATATTTTTCTTATTCATACTCTAAACATAGGTTGTGGATGTCCGTTAGAACCGCCTCAACGAGGAGGTTCTAACGAGTACCTACAACCTATGTTTTGGAGAAGAAATAAGAAAAATGATGTATTCCCCCATAAACCCCAGTTTTCTCTGTATTAAGTTGGCTTGGGTGGGTGTTCATTTCACAGACTTGTTAATGTGATGGCAAGAATTCTCTAGGAATTCAAGAGCAAGCTCAAATTAGTCATTGTAAAAAGCCATCACATCACTTTAACAAGTCCGTGAAATGAACACCCCTAACCCCACTTTATATAGAGAAAACTGGGGTTTACAGGGGTATATATTGTTTTCCATATTGCTGCTTTGAGACAATAAGGTGGTTCTGATGAGCACCCACAACCTATTTTTGCAGTATAAATAAGAAAAGTACCACAGATTTTCATAAGCATCACGTGAATAAGGCCCTGAAATAAAGACCCCTCTGAACCCCACTTTATATAGAGAAAACCGGGGTTTATGGGGGTAGACATTATTTTCCTTATTTCTACTCCAAGACATAGGTTGTGGGTACTCGTTAGAACCGCCTCAATGAGGCGGTTCTAACGAGCACCCAAAACCTATGTTTGGAGTATAAATAAGAAAAATATCATAAATTTTCATCTGGAAAATATCTTTTTTGAGGTTTGGAAAATGTACTATAACACACGGATGTGTTGTCGTAATGGAAAAGCAGCCATTTTGGAGATGCGAAAAATGCACTATGTAACATGGGTGTGTTATTGTAATGAGTGCTTGAGTGTTGAAGTTTCGCCTCACAGTGATTCACATTATTACATTTCTAACAAATTATACAGAGGATCTTACATGAGTGTTCATGTATTATTCAATTTATTAAACGAGTTGAGGAAAAGGGATAAAATGTGAGGCAAAGGCCTCGCATTTTATCCCTTTTCCTCAACTCGATTAATAAATTCAATAATACATTGTACATGAACACGAATGCAAGATTTTATTTATCATATGACATTTAAAGCACATTTTATCCACGATTGTTTACAAAAATGTCAATATTCCGCCGTTAGTAAACGCAACGTCATTAAGGACGTCGTACATGTAACGTTACGGGACGTATCTAGCTAATTTGCATATTTAATCCACTAGTGGATTATCAAAAATAATACACGGCGTTATTACACTCTCAGATGCGACGTCATATGATAAATACATATTTTTCTGTGTGGTAAAAACCCGGTAATCGATCAACAGTGAATTATTTCATTGCTACAAATTGATTCATTTTCACATGCTAATTGGTATGCAATTTATTAACCATGTGACACTAGCACCCGCCCTTGTGTTGACATCATCTGTCAGAACTATTTTAGGTCAACTATATTTAGATCTAACTCCAGGAAGGTCGTAGGAAATTCAGACAGTTTTGCCCATTGATGACAGTAGTAGTGACTGGGCATGATAGAACCTTATTTGATGAACGTCTAAACAACTTCAATCCAATTTATAGTTTCTTTTACTCCAAAACTGTATATTGTACACTTCACCACCCTAGGGATGACATCATCTGTCAGAACTACTGTAAGGTAAGTCAAGAATACTCAGTGGCCCCGCCCATCGGGGTTTGAAGATATGGGCTGCATGATGCTTCCACGCAAAGCTGAAACCGACCCGCACATGAGTATTGATAAACGGCTTAGAGGATCTAAGCCTGCCCAGGCAAAGCAGTGCGTGTCGGCCCATCCATGTTTATAAACCCTATTGGTTTCATTGGGTGACAGGGCTTGAGATCTCATTTCATCTCAATGTCGGGTAAAAAGTCCCACAAAATTGGAAGCAACGACCCCAATATGACCTTTACAGTGTTGACGGGGACATTAAACCTCAAATCAAACAAACAAGAATATTCAGAAATTAAGATGAATATTGACAATTGATGGCAGTCCCTATCACTCACACTTTTGTTACACGGAAGCCTTACAACTCATGTGAATCATTTCTCTGTAGTCCATCAAAACAAACCAATAAACTCTATAGTGCATATCACAATTGAATACCTTTTTTCATTGGCTAGAAACGCATCACAAGCAAGTTGCTATTCTTTGGTAGATGCCCAGCAGGCACTATAACATTTGAATAGTGTGGCTATGGAGACAAGAATTCCGCAGAAGGCGGCGTCCCACCTGCTAGGGGCAAAAGTCACAGGAGCCACAATCAGAACATTGTTATTAAATAAGTACATTTCATTCTTAGCAATTGGTAGTTGATGTAAAATGTGTCAAAGTCACTGGACCAAAAAATATATGCCATGGTCACCAGGTCAAGGTATGTGCCAAATCAGTACATTGAGGAGAAGCACTATGCAAGGCTTGGTGGTTGTAGGCCATTATTTTAGGACATATAGAACATTGACATAAAAATGTGTTAAAGTCACTAGAGCGCATAATATAGGTCAAGTTCACCAGGTCAAAGTACTCACAGAGTCAGTAAATGTAAGAGAAGCACCATGCAAGGCTTGGTGGTCGTAGGCCTTATAGTTAAGAAGATAGGGCATGTCAACCTAAAATGTGTAAAAGTCAATGGAGTACAATAAATTGGCCAAGGTTACCAAGTCAAGTACCTGCACAGTCAGTACATCTAGAAGCAGCATTATGCAAGATTTGATGGTTGTAGGCCTATTATTTGCAGAGATCTGGAACTTTGACGTAAAATGTGTCAAAGTCTCAGGAGCGTAAATATAGGTCATGGTACCCAGGTCAAGGTACCTGCAGAGTCAGTACATCTAGGAGAAGCATTATGCAAGATTTGATGGTTGTGAGCCTTTTATTTGAGGAGATCTGGAACTTTGACATAAAATGTGTCAAAGTCTGTGGAGAGTAAAATATAGGTCAAGGTCACAATGTCAAGGTACCTGCAGAGTTAGTACATCTAGGAGAAGCATTATGCAAGATTTTATGGTTGTGGGCCTTTGATTTGACAAGATCTGGAACATCAACTTAATTTGTGTCAAAGTCACTGGAGCGTTAAATATAGGTCAGGGTCACCGGGTCTAGGTGCTTGCCTAGTCAGGAGCTTAGGATGAAGTTTCATGAAAGGTTTGATGGTTGTTTAGTCGTATAATTGATTACAATACAAACTTCGACTTAATGTCGAACTTCGACTACTGGTCAAAGTCACTGGAGCGCAAAATATAGGTCAAAGTCACCAGGTCAAGGTGCCTACAAAGCCAGAAGGTCAGGGAGATGCTTCATGTAAGGTTTGATGGTAGCTGAATCTTGTAGTTGACTTAAATAAAAACTTTGACGTAAATGTCGAACTTCGACGTGAATGTAAACAGACGGACAGATGAACTGATGCAAAATATTGGACAAAGTCACCAGGTCAAGTTGCTTACAAAGTGAGAAGGTCAGGGTGATGTTTCCTGTAAGGTTTGATGGTAGCTGAGGTTTGTAGTTGACTTAAACAAAAACTTTGACCTAAATGTCGAACTTCGACGTAATGGTCAAAGTCACTTGAACGCAAAATATAGGTCATAGTCACCAGGTCAAGGTGCTTATAAAGTGAGAAAGTCTATAAGATATTTCATGTAAGGTTTGATGGTAGCTGAGGTTTGTAAAATAAAAACTTTGACGTAAATGTCAAACTTAGACGTAAATGTCAAACTTCGACGTAATGGCAAAAGTCACTGGAGCGCAAAATATAGGTCAAAATCACCAGATCAAGGTGCTTACAAAATGAGAAGGTCTATGAGATGTTTCATGTAAGGTTTGTTGGTAGCTGAGGTTTGTAAAATAAAAACTTTGACGTAAATGTCGAACTTCGACGTAAATGTCGAACTTCGACGTAAATGTCAAACTTCGACATAATGGTCAAAGTCACTGGAGCGCAAAATATAGGTCAAAGTCACTAGGTCAAGGTGCTTACAAAATGAGAAGGTCTATGAGATGTTTCATGTAAGGTTTGATGGTAGCTGAGATTTGTAAAATAAAAACTTTGACGTAAATGTCGAACTTCGATGTAAATGTTAACAGAAGGACGGACGAACGGACAGACAAACGGACATTCCAACATGTCAGGTTTAAGGGCTATTTCTTTTGTTCTTTTCTTTTGTTTGTTTAAGGGGCTAACCTCCTAAACCTTTTATTTACGGAATAAGCCTATTGTTTAAAAATCATTTTCTATTGTTATCAATCTGGACACTAGCCCCTAAACATGACATGTTTGCCTGGACAAACGGACGCACGGACAAACAGACCCATGGACGGAAAATCAGACACCTATGTCGCACCCTGCTACAAGCAGGTGCGACAATAACCGGAAACTATTATGGACAATCACAATTAATGTACTGGTTTTCATTTCTGGTTGTCGCTCCATTGAATTACAGGAGACTAGTCTAACAACAACATGTCCACCTTCAATTGTCATATGTTTTTGCAGTAGTTGTTCAGTGCACCAAAAACAATAAAAACCTAAGCTTCAGGCACAACCAAGGTTTGTTGACTGTCGCTCGGGGCCATAGCAACCCAGCGGGGCAGGCCCTGGCCCTCGGGCAGTCCGTAATCCTGATGCCGTCCGCTTAGGTAACTACCGTAATGATCCTAAGTACAGTAAAATTTCGCTATTAAGACCACCTAAAATTAGGACTAATTCTGCGATAAAAAGCTTATTTTGAAGGGTACACTTAATTTTTCTTTGTGTTTTCTGCCTACAATCCTCTGGTCAGGGGACCACCTTTGGGACTGTTCAAAAGTGGTCTTTAAGACCACTTTTGCACATTCCAGGCTTTCAAGTAGTCCTACTTTTTCCTACTTTTCCTACTTTTTTGGTCTCTTCCTACTTTGTTCCTCCTTTTTCCAGAAAAACTCCTACTTCTCCTACTTTTTTGATTTGTTCAAAAACTAAGATCCCAAATAAATAAATAAACAAATAAAGCATTTAAAAATATAACATGTATCTCAAACTATTTGTAGAATGCATCTTGTTATATGACATATGTACTGATGATCCTCGACATTCATCTGCTGTTTTTAGCTGTGACACTGATTGGAATATGTTGATGTAAAGCAAAACTGCAATGACCATCTACAGTTTTGTCTTGTTGAACATGGCAAGAATTTTTGCAGTCAGTAGTGTAGTGATGCTTTAACTAAATGACCAACTGGAGCTCTGTCTTGTTGAGAATGGTAGAAAATTCACTACAGCAATGCTTTGATGCCCTTTAGAACTGCTTTGACAAACTGTTCTGTCTTGTTTAGCATTACAGAAATTCATTGTAGCAGTCCAGTGATGCCTTAACTTGCAGTGACCAGTTATAACTCTGTCTTGTTAGCATGACAAACATTCACTTCAGCAGTGCAGTGATGCCTTAACTGCTGTAACCAGCTTGAGCTTTGTCTTGTTTAGCATGACAAAAATTCATTTTCAGCAATGCTTTGATGCCTCAACCGCATTGCCCAGCTAGAGCTCTGTCTTGTTAAGCATGACAGGAGTTCATAGGTGCAATGCTTTGATACCATGGCTTTGATGCCTTACTAGAGCTCTGTCTTGTTTAGTTGCTTTGACACCTTAACTGCAGTGATCAACTGGATCTCTGTCTTTAGCACAAGAGAAATTCATTTCAGCAGTGCTGTGATGCCTTAACTGCAGTGAGCAATAAGAGTTCTGTCTTGTTTAGCTTGATAGAAATTCATTGTAGCAGCCATGCTCTTATGACTTAACCCTTCTCTTGCTGAATATTCAGTATAGCCACACCCATATCTGTCTATCAACCAATCAGATTACTTGATGTAATTTATTCCTACAAATTCATAAACTGTATGTCAAACAGTGTAGATCCTGATCAGATGGCTTCTTCAGAAGCCACCTGATCTGGATCTACACTGTTTGCAAAGATAGGGGTTGTCATGAACAGCAAGATAAGGGTTAACTGTGGTTACCATCTAGAGCTTTGTCTTGTTGAGCATGACAGAAATACATTACAGCAGTGCTCTGTCAGATGACTAAACTGCAGAGACGACTGGAGCTCAGTCTTGTTGAGCAAGACAAAAATTCATTGCAGCAATGCTGGGATGCCTTGACTGCAGTGAGTTCTGTCTTGAGCATGAAAGGGATACACTGCAGCAGTACTGTGATGCCTTAACTGCAGTTACCCACTAGGGTTCTGTCTTGTTGAGCATGACAGCAATTTATTGCTGCACTTCTGTGGTGCCTTAACTGAGTTACAACTAGAGCTATGACTTTCTGAGCATGACAGAAATTCATTGCAGCAGTACTGCCTAAATTTGCCTTAAATACAGTGACCAACTAGAATTATTGTCTTGATAAGTAATTCATTGTTGCCATGCTTTGATGCATTTAACTGCAATGACCATTTAGACTTCTGTCTTGTTGAGTATGACAGGAATTCATTGCAGCAGTGCTGTGTTGCCTTAATTGAAGTTACCAACTAGAGTTCTGTCTTATTGAGCGTGACAGGAATTCATTGCAGCCGTGCTGTGTTGCCTTAATTGAAATGACCAACTAGAGTTCCGTCTTGTTGAGGAAGGGATTCATTGCAACAGTGCTGTGTTGCCTTAATTGAAGTGATCAAATAGAGTTGTGTCTTGTGTAGCATGACAGAAAACTATTGAAGCAGTGCTAGGATGCCTTAACTGCAGTGAAATATCTGAGATCTGTCTTATGGAGGATGACAGAAATTCAAAGCAGCAGTAATGCAATGTCTTAACTGCAGTGATATGCCAGCAGATCTTCCTTGTCTAGCATGACAGAAATTCATTGCAGCAGTGCTGTGATGACTGGAGTGACCAACTGGAGCTCTGTATTGTTTAGCATGACAAAAATTCATTGCAGCAATGCTGTGATGACTGAAGTAACCAACTAGAGCTCTGTCTTGTTTAGCATGACAGAAATTCATTGCAGCATTGCTGTGATGTCTTGAGTGACCAACTAGAGCCCTGTCTTGTTTAGCATGACAGAAATTCATTGCAGCAATGCTGTGATGACTGAAGTGACCAACTAGAGCTATGTCTAGTTTAGCATGACAGAAACTCATTGCAGCAATGCTATGATGACTGAAGCGACCAACTAGAGATCTGTCTTGTTTAGGATGAAAGAGATTCATTGCAGCACTGCTGTGATGTCTGAACTGACTAACTAGTGCCCTGTCTGGTTTAGCGTTACAGAAATTTATTGCAGCAATGCTATGATGACTGGAGTGACCAACTAGAGCTCTGACAGAAATTCATTGCAGCAATGCTGTGATGACTGAAGTGACCAACTAGAGCTCTGTCTTGTTTTGGCATGACAGAAATTCATTGCAGCAATGCTGAGATGACTGAAGTGACCAACTAGAGCTCTGTCTTGTTTAGCATGACAGAAATTCATTGCAACAATGCTGTGATGACTGAAGTGACCAACTAGAACTCTGTCTTGTTTTGGCATGACAGAAATTCATTGCAGCAAGGTTGTGATGACTGAAGTGACCAACTGGAGCTCTGCCTTGTTTAGCATGGCAGAAATTCATTGCAGCAATGCTGTGATGACTGAAGTGACCAACTAGAGCTCTGTCTTGTTTTGGCATGACAGATATTCATCATGTTCATTGCAGCAATGCTGTGATGACTGAAGTGACCAGCTAGAGCTGTGTCTTGTTTAGCATGACAGACATTCATTACAACAATGCTGTGATGACTGAATTGACCAACTAGAGCTCTGTCTTGTTTTGGCATGACAGAAATTCATTGCAGTAATGCTGTGATGACTGAAGTGACCAACTAGAGCTCTGTCTTGTTTAGCATGACAGAAATGCATTGTAGCAATGCTTTAAAGCCCTGACTTCAGTGAGCAACTAAAATGCTGTCTTATTTTGTATGACAGGAATTCATTGTAGCAGTGCTATGATGCCTTCACCTGGACATCTTGTAGCTGATGCTTCTCACAAATTTAAATTTTCAAAATTCATCAATGCTTTTGAATTAATATTTTGACATAGTCGTATGTCAATATCTAGGTATATATATCTGCCAGTGGCAATCTCTTGACAAAAGGATTGGAAGTTCAGGCTGCAGGCATGAATAACTGTACTAGATGGGTTAGCCACTAACATTTTACAGGTGCCTGCTAACTTTGATGTAAAAACATTAGATTCTAATGCACAAATAAAACTGTCCAAAATGAAAAACTGATAAAATGTGAGACATAATTATGGAGGTATGTTCATGTCCATTAGCTCCTACTTTTTATATCAGGTTCCTACTTTTTTCCTACTTTTCTCCTACTTTTTGATATCTCGGGCTCCTACTTTTCTCCTACTTTTTCACCAGGAGTCACTTGAAAGCCTGACATTCCCAAAGGTGGTCTTAATATAGGAAATTTACTGTATTTGGACAGATAGGCCTAAGCAAACAGTGCAGACCCAGATATTGGAGCAGTCTTTGCTCCTACAGGAGCAGTCTGATCAGGGTCTACACTCTTTGTTATTCCGTCTGTACCTTTTGGACTATTTGCTGGATCATGAAACAAACTTGTTAAAATTTTAGAATTGCAGTAAGTCCTTTAGGTGTCCGAAATCATAGGGTTTTACGGTAATGCTTACCAGACTTATTTTTTTTTCTGAAAAGTAATAAAACAATATAATTGCCATCTACTCTAGAATTTTTTCTTGGAAGTCTAAATATCAATTGTGAAGATTTCAAATTACATGTAGAAGGATTAGATTAATGTAAAAATCCAAAGAATGCGGACACCTTGAGTACTTGCTGTAATTCTCATAAAAATATACCAAATTTGTTTTACAATCCTGCAAGGAGTCCAAATGGTGCAGACAGAATATCAGGATCAGTCTGATCAGGGTCTGCACTGTTTGATTAGGCTTATCTGTCCCAATCTTATGATCTTTACAGTATACACTTTTTGGATTGACTGTGTGACTGGTGATCAGGAGGTCACAATACATGCTGGGTTGCAATATTCTTTCCCCTAGATTTATCATGAATTCTTGCACACCGGATAAGGTAATCCATAGTTTTAGCTTGAGATAGAAATTCTGTTCTAACCCTGGTGTTCTTACCCAAAATCGAATATTCCCACGTGTCTGATAAATGCACTGCTTGAATACGACCTCATATGCACTGTCTTTAGGGTTGACGTCACAGCATGTTACATGACGTCACTAAACATCACTGTAGTGTCATCACAATATGGCAGAGGTCGGTAACCGAAGTGACTGCAGCATTAAA
Source organism: Lucinisca nassula (assembly GCA_963580285.1). Lineage (NCBI taxonomy): Eukaryota > Metazoa > Mollusca > Bivalvia > Lucinida > Lucinidae > Lucinisca > Lucinisca nassula. Next base: position 119,971,263 of record OY757013.1, on the reverse strand, counting down.
AACCCACATAAAGAAAGGAGAAAGGGAAAGTATGCAAGAAAAAGAATCCTACTTGGGTGTGAGGGGTGGATGGAAAAATCCGTCCCTCGGGATCACTGTTTGGCATCACTCTGCAAGTTGTGATGCCGGACAGTGACCCTAGGGATGGATTTTTCCATTCACCCATAACACCCATGTAAGATTCTTATATTCCCCTAGATTGATCATGAAATATTTCTTACTGTAATTGTCTCTGTTCCACTGTTGCAAAATAAGGTAGTTGTGATTACATTACAATAACACATCCATGCAACATTGTGCATTTTTTTGCAACTCCAAAATGGCTACTTTTCTGATGAAAATCTGTGATATTTTTGAAAGTTGATTTATAAAATCAAGTTTCTATGTCATTGCATTTCTACTTCCGGTACTGAACCGCGTTATTCCCTTCCGCTGTTCGTTTGCTGCATAAAATGGTTCAAAGGAACTCTTGAAAACAGATTTTGCAGGCATGGAACGTCTTTCAAAATATTTCATTTTTCGAGACTTCATACGGATTGAATATAAATTGGCACAAAAGACATTCTAAACAGAAAACAATACTCTAGGACTATTTTCCTACGCGCTTTCCGATGATGTTTATGTTTTACTCTTTCATCCCTGAGTTTCGGAACAGGACTCTTCTCGCTTTAAATATATACTTATAGAAAGGGATTTCTGATTAGTTCACTGACATGATGGCAGTTAAACAGTGTATATGTAGATTCTGGCGAGACGTGCTAGCTACGTGCCGTTTTATCAGGATCTACAAGGTTTGCATAGATACAGTGCAATTCTACCTCGGCGTCTGCACCGGTCTACAGCGTTAAAAGGGTTAGCTCGCTTCTCTGTGATTATCAGTGACCGACTTAACAACCCATAACTGACCGACATCAAACACAGTTATTTACCTGTTTTCGAGAGCTCTAATTACAAAACATGTATTGTAAGCTGCGAGTTTTAAATCAAGTTCCGTACATTTAGCAAATAGTGAAGACATCGATCAGACGCTACATTCTGTGGCCTCTTATCTGTGTTAACTGTTTCCGAATGTCCCAGTATTGAAAAAATTGGCATTTATGGGTTAATGTTTTTATCTGGAATAAACGTATTTAAATTCGCCTTGGGCAGTCGAAGTTCGCTAAACGCGGCGTCTGATCAGGGTTATAATGTCTTAACTGTTTCCGATTGTCCCAGTATTGAAACAATTGGCATGCTTTTATCTTGAATAAACGTATTTTAATTCGCCTTGGGCAGTCTGATCAGGGTTATAATGTCTAAATCAAATCTTTTTTTTTTTGTACCGTCCAAGTTATTCTCCTTTTCCGAAGGAATACAGCTCCAAGCGGCTGTACAACGTATGTGCATCGTCGTATCAACGCAACGTTGATGCGACATTGCTAAGACGTAATGTGTCCGCTATGAGAACTTGTCTGAAAGATTTTTAGCAGATGGGACAAGCACAGAATGTACTGAGCTAATTTACAAACCATGAAGAAATTAGAAGACACGTTTATCTTTCTTTCTTCCTTTTTTTCTTCGTGGGGGTAGTTGGGTGAGGCACAGGTGATGTGTATCTTGTGTCACTGGGGAATCCAGCTGATACTGACTTACATTTGGGCAAAGCCTGCTGTCCTTGCAGCAGGTAACGGTAGATGGTGAGTGTTGAAATTTCTTCTGTTTCTACATTTCCATTCACTCTGTCCCTCACTTTCATCTCCTCTGCTATCTCTTCCATGTCTTTACCCCCTTCCTCTTGGAGAAGACAAAATGATCCACAAGGGTTGACCTGTCGTTAAACTCAAAACAATCGATGAATCAATTTTTATTTTCTTCGTCGAATTTTTTAACCCTCACAAAATGTCTAGATAACTGCTTGATCTACAACTGGCATTGTTACCATATAAATTATTCCTCACAAATCAACTTTCCTCAGTACTTTCAGTACTTTGATTCTTAATTATACTGCAAACATAGTTTGTGGGTGTTCTAATGAGTAGGTACCCAAAACCTATGTATAGGAGCAGAAATAATAAAAGTTAATGCATACCCCTGTAAAACCCATTTTTTTATATAAAGTGGGGTTTAGGGAGAAATTCATTTTAGGGACTTGTTCACGTGATGTTCTAACGAAAGCGTATATGGACTGCACGCTGATTGAATTGTTAGCCCTTCTCTTGCTAAATATTCATTTAAGCCACACCCATATCTGTCTATCAACCAATCAAATGATGTAATTTATCGTTACAAATTCATAAACTGAATGCCAAACAGTGTAGATCCTGATCAGATGGCTTCTTCAGAAGCCATCTGATCTGGATCTACACTGTTTGCAAAGATAGTGGTTGTCGTGAACAGCAAGATAAGGGTTAATCTCATACCAAACAAACAAAAGTATTTTTTCTTTTTTCATATTTCAGTGTATGGTATTTAATTTGTATTTAATTTCTGTTATATTTCAGTGTATAGCATTCAGTGATCTGGCTCCACAAGCGCCTGTTCATTTCCTTGTTATACCACGTAAACGTATACCCCAACTGAGTGATGCCGATGCCAGTGATCAAATGGTAATTGTAGTTTGTTTTTTTTTCATTTACAATATTTACCATAATAAAAGCACATTGTTATACCGCAAAGAAACTTGCGGGATTTTATTGGGCAGTACAAGGACAATTAATGTTTGCTTACACTATGAGTAGAATATATTGCCCTCCCGTGCAAGCCTTTGCTAAATTGCAATGTCCACCATATTGAACTTACTGCGCAGTTGATGAGAAATAGGGGCAAAATAAGCTCACATACCACGATAATTTTCAGCAATTAATAACTAGAATAAAGATTTTGATTCCATGCTTGAAAACAATATTTGCCCTCTCCTAATGGCTCGGGCAAATACCGCTCTCAAATACCGCGGGGAATATGATCGCATGTTACCTGTCAACTTGAGAACTTGCTGTAATTTTCCTATTGTTTTAACAAATTTTCGCGATTCTGCAAGAGGTCCAAAAGGAGCAAACAGAATGGCAAACATTGTAGACCTTGATCGGAGCATTCTGATCTGGGTCTGCACTGTTTGCTTAGGCCTATCTGTCCCATTCCTTAGGATGATTACGGTAATAATGTGCTCAGAGATTTCATTTTAATCGTAAAGCAAACCCTAAAGAGTGCTTTCGTTGACACATAGCCTGACATAGGTACATGAAATGCAACCATATATCATCCTTATACCAACTCTGGACAAGTTTGGTTGAACCAAACATGTCCAAAGTTGGCATAAGGAACATAAACATGTTTTTAAACACATTTAAGGGGAATGGGAACACCTTCAGGGGAAGCAACTCCTCCAAAAGTATTCTCCCAAGTCAATAGGGGTCAACTCTTAAAGGAAAGAATTTGCTCCTCAGGAGCAAATTCTTTCCTTTAAGAGTTGACCCCTTTTTCCATGGGACAGAGCTTATAGAAAAGCGAATAGGAAGTCCCGAAAGTTGTCTCCCTTTGAAAATGGCGGAAAAATCTGCCAGGTGTACCCATTCCCCTTAAGTTCCTTAATTTATAACCCAAGATGGCAATGATGTCCATGAAGCTTTCTTAAAGTGTAATAATTGATATATCAGAATAATGTACTGCGTTCTTTCAACTTCATTAAACTGTTTCATTACGATAACACACCCGCGCGACATAGTGCATTTTTCTTATCTCCAAAATGGCTACTTTTCTGGTGAAAATCTGTGATATTTTTCTTATTTAAACTGCAAACATAGGTTGTGGGTGCTCGTTAGAACCGCCTCACTGAGGCGGTTCTAACAAGTACCCACAACCTATGTGTTGGAGCAGAAATAAGGAAAATAATGTTTACCCCCCTAAACCCCAGTTTTCTCTATATAAAGTGGGGTTTAAGGGGGTGTTCATTTCACGGACTTGTTTACGTGATGGTTTGTGTTGAAGTTTTACATCCCCATCAACACTATATATGTCATCTTGGAGTTGTTGCCTCCGATTTTGCGCAACTTTTGAGATGAAATGGCATCTCAAGCCATTTGTTTGTATTGGAGTTTTACAGCCCACTCAACACTATTTAGGTCATTTTTGAGCGGGTCAGTTTACCTATCAACACTTTCCTGGGCAGGCTTAAACGTAAGCGGTTAACCAGTACAGTGCACTTTCGCCAGAAACTGACAACAACCCTTCTTGAATCAGCGGAAGGGAGAGAATGACCGTAGAAAAGATTTCATGATCAATCTCCACGAAAGAATATCTCAAGCCATACTGTCTAAAAAAAACACTAAACTCCGTTCAGAAAATCTGAATCATCGATTTTTTCGTTTCTTCCTTTTAATACTCATTTTAGCCCATACATCACTATGGGAAAGTTTTAGACCTGACCCTCCGCCGACTTCTCCAACAGGTCATATGCCTCTGCGACAGTCAGGGAAGGCTGTGATTATTTGGAGAAAATTGCAAAACAAAGAAATGAGACCACAGACTAAGTCCATTTGACGATGATTGTCAGGTAAAATAATAAATATTCAAATCCATGTGATGCACTTTATAAATAGATATGCAGTTACGACACACCTTACATTCGAATGGCTAGATAGAGGCTCACTAGGAACGGGAAGCCACTAGCGCGATGTGCTGTCAACAGTTGTCAAAAAGAAATATACCGATATCGGATGTGGTGTCACAGCTTATGATTTTCCATGAAGTGATCGTGCAAATAAAACATAGACGCCCTTGTAATTTACAAGAGCAGTAACCACTTCTATATATGGTTTAAAAGGGTGTGTCGAACCTGTCAGAATGTCTTAGTCTGTGGAAGAAAATTTAGATTTTGCACTTTTCTCCAAATAATCACAGACCTTCCTCGCTATCGCAGAGGCATACGACTTGCTGGAGAAATCGGCGGAGGGTGAGGTCTAAAACTTTCCCATAGTGATGTATGGGCTAAAATGAGTATTAAACGCGAGAATCGAAAAAATCGATGATTCAGACTTTCTGAACGGAGTTTAGGGTTTAAGGAGCTGTCCTACATGACTTGTCCTGGACAGGCCTAGTTCTAAGTGGTTTACCAGTGCTCAAGTTTGGCCAGTTTGAGCTCTGTGCGGAAGTACCATGCAGCCCAGTATATTTCTCATAGTCCCGATGGGGGTGGGGTGTTAGACTGTTAAAGTTTGCTCTCTTAACTGGTGTCAAAAGTACTGAGGTGCATTCAACAAGCGGGTAGCCGCTGATCATTCACATTGTTGACTACCGGTACATACTGTATAGAAAAATGACCATTTTTGTCGTGCCTGCTTTAACCCATATATGACAATGGAATCTTCCATCTAATAAATTTGGAGTTGTCCATTTTCAATTATAGGGGTGTCAGATTTGTTTTGTTTAATGTAAGTTGTACAAAAATGTATGTTCTTTGAGCATACAGTGTAGACCCAGATCAGACGCCGCGTTCTGCGGCGTCTGATCTGGGTCTACACTGCTTGCCAACGTCCCAAAAAAGGACCGCTAGGCATATATGGGTTAAGCATGGCACAATACAGGAGTCTGGTTTTTGGTCTGTTCGCCTGTTTGTCCATCCGTTCGTCAAGCCATCAACAATTGCGGCCACCCTAAGAGTAAAAAGTAAAATGTAAGAGTCCATTTCTCAAGAACTTTTAGAGCCAGTACAAACTTGCATCTTTGGATGGCATCTTTAATGCGATGAACCCATATTTGACCTTGACTTACATTTTATAGTTCACTGACTTTGTAAACTGTTGTGTCATTCCTTCCATTCAACCTAATGTAAGAGTTCATTTCTCAAGAGCTGTAAGAGCTTCATTAATAATACTTGGTACACACTTGCATCTCTGGATGAACCTTTATGCAAGCATCCATATTTGTCTTTGACCTACATTTCATGGTTCGCTGACTTTGTAAACTGTTGCATCAACCCTTGCATTCCAATTTTTGTAAAAATTCTAAAACTTCAGACACCTTTAGGGCTTGCTGTAATTCTCTTAAAATCTTCACAAATTTGTTTCATGATGCAGCAAAAAGTGCAGGAGGAATGACGGACAGTGTAGACCCTGTTCAGACTGCTACTGAAAGAGTAGTCTGATCTTGGTCTGCACTGTTTGCTCAGGCCGATCTGCCCAATACTTAGGATCATTATGGTTATGTAAGAGTCCATTACTCAAGAACTATAAGAGCTTTATTAATGATACATTGTGCAACTTTAATGCAAGCATCCATATTTTACCATGACCTACATTTTTTAGTTCACAGACTTTGTAAACTATATTGTCAACCCTGGCATTCATCATAATGTAAGAGTCCATTTCTCAAGAGCTATAAGAGCTCCATTAATTATACTTGGTACAAACTTGCATCTAGGGATTGCAACTTTAATACAAGCATCCATATTTGAATTTGACCTACATTTTATGGTTCGCTGACTTTGTAATCCATTGCATCAACGATAGTGTTTACCTTAATGTAAGAGTCCATTTCTTAAGAACTAACAGCTTCATTTATAATTCTTGGTACAGACTTGTATGTGAAGATGGCAACTTTAAAGCATGCATCCATATTTGACCTTGACCTGAATTTCCTGGTTCGCTGACTTTTAAACTATTGTGTTAACCCTATAGTTGATCCTAAGTCCATTTTGCAAGAACAATAAGCACTTCATTGATGATAATTGGTACAAACTTGCATCAATAGATCGCAACTTTTATACAACCATCCTTGCTTGACCTTGACCTACATTTGATGGTTTTGGGACTTAGTGCTCCATAGGCACAACATAGCCTTCGGCGGAATTCTTTATAGTCTATACATTTTTTGGATCCATCTTGAAAACATGACCCACAAAGAGGGTTGATGTGTCATTAAACATGAAATGGTCATCATCATCATCATCATCATCTTGAAAACATGTGTTATATCCCAAACCCTGTTATAATGAACAATGTTAAAACGAGGTTGTGGTGTAAGAGTGTCAATGGCTTGCAGTAATTCAGATTTTAACTCTTATCCTGCTGTTCATGACAACCCTTTTTGTCGCGCCTGCTATTAGCATGGCGCAATATAGGCACCCTGTTTTCCGTCCATTCGTCAAGGCGTCAACATTTACGTCCACCCTAGCGTTCACCCAAAGGTTCAAGTTTATTTCTCAAGAACTATGAGAGCTTCATTAATGATACTTGGTACAAACTTGTATCTGGGGATGACAACTTACATGCAAGCATCCATATGTGACCTTGACCTACATTTCATGGTTCACTGACTTTGTAAAATATTTCGACCACCCTAGCGTTCACCCTAATGGTCAAGTTTATTTCTCAAGAACTATAAGAGCTTCATTAATGATATGTGGTACAAACTTGTATCTGTGGATGGCAACTTAAATGCAAGCATCCATATTTGACCTTGGCCTACATTTCATGGTTCACTGACTTTGTAAAATATTGCGACCACCCTAGCATTCACCCTAATGGTCAAGTTTATTTCTCAAGAACTATAAGAGCTTTATTAATGATACTTGGTACAAACTTGTATCTGGGGATGGTAACTTAAATGCAAGCATCCATATTTGACCTTGACCTAAATTTCATGGTTCAATGACTTTGTGAAATATTGCAACTACCCTAGCGTTTACCCTAATGGTTAAGTTCATTTCTCAAGAATTATTAGAGCTTCATGAATGATACTTAGTACAAGCTTGCATTTGAGAATGGAATCTTTGTGCAAGCATCTATGTTTTACCTTGACCGACATATCATGGTTCGATGACTTTGCGCCCCCACAGGTGCAACATAGCCTTCGGCGGAATTCTTGTCTTTGCAACAGTGTAGATCCAGATCAAATGGCTTCGACATTTGATTTATGAATTTGTAGGAATAAATTACATCAAGTAATTTGATTGGTTCAAAGTCAGAAATGGGTGTGGCTTAATTGAATATTCAGCAAGAGAAGGGTGAAATACTTACTGGAACTGCTGTAATGGGGCAGTTCAGGTTAGCACAGAAAATCATTGTTTGGAGCTTACATGAGATTTGTATCGGTAGAGAGAGCATTTTAGATTTAATAAATAAAGCATTTTATTGCATTGATCTCTTACTCGTGATGTTAACCCTTGTCCTGCTAATCCCGGATATGCCTTATCTTTGAAACAATGTAGATCCAGATCAGATGGCTTCTGACGAAGCCATCTGATCAGGATCTACATTGTTTGCCATTCAGATTGTGAATGTGTTGCAATAATTTGCATCAAGTAATCTGATTGGTTGATAATCGGTAGTGGGTGTGGCATATATGAATATTCAGCAGAACAAGGGTTAAAATTTGTTTGTCATTTTGATTTGTTTTTAGCTCACCTGTCACGTAGTGACAAGGTGAGCTTTTGTGGTCACTTTTTGCCCGTTGTCCGTCGTGCGTGCATCCGTGCGTGCGTTTGTAAACAATTTCAAATAAGTATATCTCTAATACCCCATGTCCAATCTTGATCAAATTTCATGAGAAGCATCACCAGGTAGGGGGAAAGGCTGCATAAGGTTTTTGGGCTGATCAGATTGGAATTCTGGTTGCTATGGCAACATACAGCTCCCATAGACTTACAATGGGAAAAAATTAAAATATCTTCTTCTCTGAAACCACAGGGCCCAGAGCTAAGATATTAAGCATGTAGCAACGGCCAGTGGTCACCTACATAATTCCTGCCAATCATGCCCCTGGGGTCCACATTGGCCACGCCCCAGGGCCCCTTCATTCCCATAGACTCACAATGGAACAAAAAGCTTCAAAAATCTTCTTCTCGGAAACCACAGGACCCAGAGCTTAGATATTTAGCATATAGCAAGGGCAAGTGGTCACCTACATAATTCCTGCCAATCATGCCCCTGGGTTCCAAACGGGCCACCCCCCGGGGCCCTTTAGCTCCTATAGACTCATAATGGAAAAAAGCTTCAAAAATCTTCTTCTCTGAAACCACAGGGCCCAGAGCTGTGATATTTGGCATGTAGCAACGGCAAGTGATCACCTACATAATTCCTGCCAATCATGCCCCTGGGGTCCAAATAGGCCACACCCTGGGGCCCCTTAGCTCCCATAGACTCATAATGGAAAAAAAGCTTCAAAAATCTTTTTCTCTGAAACCACTGGGCCCAGAGCTTAGATATTTCGCATGTAGCAACGGCCAGTGGCCACCTACATAATTCCTGCCAATCATGCCCCTGGGTTCCAAATGGGCGACGCCCTGGAGCCCCTTCGCTCCCATAGACTCATAATGGAACAAAAAGCTTCAAAAATCTTCTTCTCGGAAACCACAGGGCCCAGAGCAAAGATATTAAGCATGTAGCAACGGCCAGTGGTCACTTACATAATTCCTGCCAATCATGCCCCTGGGGTCCACATTGGCCACGCCCCAGGGCCCCTTCGCTCCCATAGACTCACAATGGAACAAAAAGCTTCACAAATCTTCTTCTTGGAAACCACAGGACCCAGAGTTTAGATATTTAGCATATAGCAAGGGCAAGTGGTCACCTACATAATTCCTGCCAATCATGCCCCTGGGTTCCAAACGGGCCACGCCCCGGGGCCCTTTAGCTCCTATAGACTCATAATGGAAAAAAGCTTCAAAAATCTTCTTCGGGCCCAGAGCTGCGATATTTGGCATGTAGCAACGGCAAATGGTCACCTACATAATTCCTGCCAATCATGCCCCTGGGGTCAAAATTGGCCACACCCCAGGGCCCCTTAGCTCCCATAGACTCATAATGGAAAAAAAGCTTCAAAAATCTTCTTCTCTGAAACCACAGGGCCCAGAGCTTAGATATTTAGCATGTAGCAACGGCCAGTGGCCACCTACATAATTCCTGCCAATCATGCCCCTGGGTTCCAAATGGGCTACGCCCTGGGCCCCTTCGCTCCCATAGACTCATAATGGAACAAAAAGCTTCAAAAATCTTCTTCTCAGAAACCACAGGGCCCAGAGCTAAGATATTAAGCATGTAGCAACGGCCAGTGGTCACCTACATAATTCCTGCCAATCATGCCTCTGGGGTCCAAATAGGCCACACCCTGGGGCCCCTTAGCTCCCATAGACTCATTATGGAAAAAAAGCTTCAAAAATCTTTTTCTCTGAAACCACTGGGCCCAGAGCTTAGATATTTCGCATGTAGCAACGGCCAGTGGCCACCTACATAATTCCTGCCAATCATGCCCCTGGGTTCCAAATGGGCGACGCCCTGGAGCCCCTTCGCTCCCATAGACTCATAATGGAACAAAAAGCTTCAAAAACCTTCTTCTCGGAAACCACAGGGCCCAGAGCAAAGATATTAAGCATGTAGCAACGGCCAGTGGTCACTTACATAATTCCTGCCAATCATGCCCCTGGGGTCCACATTGGCCACGCCCCAGGGCCCCTTCGCTCCCATAGACTCACAATGGAACAAAAAGCTTCAAAAATCTTCTTCTCGGAAACCACAGGACCAAGAGCTTAGATATTTAGCATATAGCAAGGGCAAGTGGTCACTTACATAATTCCTGCCAATCATGCCCCTGGGTTCCAAACGGGCCACGCCCCGGGGCCCTTTAGCTCCTATAGACTCATAATGGAAAAAAGCTTCAAAAATCTTCTTTGGGCCCAGAGCTGCGATATTTGGCATGTAGCAACGGCAAATGGTCACCTACATAATTCCTGCCAATCATGCCCCTGGGGTCAAAATTGGCCACACCCCAGGGCCCCTTAGCTCCCATAGACTCATAATGGAAAAAAAGCTTCAAAAATCTTCTTCTCTGAAACCACAGGGCCCAGAGCTTAGATATTTAGCATGTAGCAACGGCCAGTGGCCACCTACATAATTCCTGCCAATCATGCCCCTGGGTTCCAAATGGGCTACGCCCTGGGCCCCTTCGCTCCCATAGACTCATAAAGGAAAAAAAGCTTCAAAAATCTTCTTCTCTGAAACCACAGGGCCCAGACCTTAGGTATTTAGCATGTAGCAGCTGCCAGTGGCCACCTACATAATTCCTGCCAATCATCCCCCTGGGTTCCAAATGGGCGACACCCTGGGGCCCCTTCGCTCCCATAGACTCATAATGGAACAAAAAGTTTCAAAAATCTTCTTCTCGGAAACCACAGGGCCCAGAGCTTAGATATTTAGCATGTAGCAACGGCAAGTGGTCACATACATAATTCCTGCCAATGATACCCCTGGGTTCCAAACGGGCCATGCCCCGGGCCCTTTAGCTCCTATAGACTCATAATGGAAAAAAGCTTCAAAAATCTTCTCTGAAACCACAGGGCCCAGAGCTGAGATATTTGGCATGTAGCAAGGGCAAGTGGTCACCTACATAAATCCTGCTAATCATGTTCCTAGGTTCAAAATGGGCCACTCCCCGGGGACCTTTAGCTCCTATAGACTCATAGTTGTAAAAAAAGCTTCAAAAATCTTCTTTTCTGAAACCACAGGGCCCAGAGTTTAGATATTTAGCATGTAGGAACACCAATTGGTCACCTACATGATTCCTGCCAATCATGCCCCTGGGTTCCAAATGGGCCACGCCCCGGGGCCCCTTCACTCCTATAGACTCATAATGGAAAAAAAGCTTCAAAAATCTTCTCCTCGGAAACCACAGCGCCCCGAGCTTAGATATTTAGCACGTAGCAACGGCAAGTGGTCACCCACATAATTCCTGCCAATCATGCCCCTTGGGTCCAAAAGGGCCACGCCCCTGGGCCAGTTAGCTCCTATAGACTCATAATGGAAAAAAAAAGCTTCAAAAATCTTCTTCTCTGAAACCACAGGGCCCAGAGCTTAGATATTTAGCATGTAGCAACGACAAGTGGTCACATACATAATTCCTGCCAATCATGCCCCTGGGGTCCAAACGGGCCACGCCCCGGGGCCCTTTAGCTCCTATAGACTCATAATGGAAAAAAGCTTCAAAAATCTTCTTCTCTGAAACCACAGGGCCCAGAGCTTAGATATTTAGCATGTAGCAATGACAAGTGGTCACCAACATAAATCCTGCCAACAGAACCTAGATATTTAGTATCTTGCAACATAAAATAGCCAGCTACATAAATCCTGCTTACCCTGCCCCTGGGGTCAAAATTGGCCACGCCCGAGCTCATCACCTCCAATAGACTTATAATGGAAAAAAACTTAGACTATCTTCTTCTATGAAACCATAAGGCCCAGAGCTTAGATTTTTAGCTCACCTGAGCCGAAGGCTCATTGGTGAGCTGATAGTATGGCCAGGCAAAAATTCTCTGTGTGTGTGTGTGTGTTCACATTTTCAAACGTCTTCTCCTCCGGAACCGCTGGGCCGATTGTTGTCAAATTTCATGTGGAGGCTCCATGGGGTGGGGGAACAAAAGTTTGCATTTTTGGTCTAGGTCACATGACCAAGATGGCCGCCATGCCCATATATGGTAAAAGCCCTTCGAAAATCTTCTCCTCCGGAACCACTGGGCCGATTTGCATGAAACTTGGCATGTAGCACCTGGGACATGGGCCCATCATAAATTGCATAAATGGTGTCCCTGGGATGACCTTGACCTATTTTACGCCAAGGTTAAATTTGGTAACATGGGCATTTGTATGGGAAAAAGTAGAAATGTCTGATATCTTGCAAACTGTTACAAATAATGCCACTAAACCATATATATTCTTATTCCTGATGATGAGGCGCATTAAGTGACATGGATTTTGGGACCCTGTGGCCCCCCGGGGGGGCATGCCCCGCCCCCTTCTTTGCACAAAATGCTTAATATCTCGGAAACGGTTAAGATCCCCACCCATAAACCATATATATTCTTGTTCCTTATGATAAGGCGCATTCAGTGACACAGACCTTTGGACATCAGGGTATCGGAGGGTCCCCGGGGTGGCATGCCCCACCCCCTTTATTGCAAAAAATGCTTAATATCTTGGAAACGGTTAAGATCCCCACCCATAAACCATATATATTATTGTTCCTTATGATAAAGCGCATTCAGTGACATGGACCTGTGGAACCCCGGGGCCCCGGGGGAGGAGGGGCATGACCCCCACCCCCCGTTGAAGAAGTCTAAACCTCTTCAAAAGTTTCTTCTTCAGAACCACCCACCAAAACATGCATTGACTTCTATCAACCTTTACATTCAGGTGTACTGGGGTTTACAGTAAGCAACTTTTTAAAAGAAATAACATTACCCCTTTAACAATTACATGTATTTCATCGATTTGGTTAAATATTAATAGCTTATTCTACAGTGTTTTGTAAAATACAGAATTTTATTGTACGAGTCTTCGACCTGCCGCCACCCCCTTTAGAATTGGAAGTAACACCTCAAGTAACCCTCCCCCTTTTTTTGTTTTTTCAAAAAGGGACCAAGTTCTTGAAAACTGTTCAGATCCCCACCCATAAACAATATATATTCTTATTGCTTATGATAAGGGGCTTTAAGTGACTTGCATCTCGAGACCCTGGGGGCATGCCCCACCCCTGCATTACATAAAATGCATCAAATATCAGAAACTGTTCAGATCCTCTCCCATAAACCATATATTTTCTTGTGATAAGGGGCATTTAGTTACATAGATCTTTGGACACCGTAGGTTAAATTGAGGGCCTCACCCCCTTTAGAAATGGTTAAGCATTCCACCCATTAACCATATATTTTCTCCTGACCTTTTAGCTCATCTAAGGCTTTATCTTGGCTAAATATAACTGAAAATTCAAACTCAAAATTTTCCAACTGATCTTCAAGAGTCAGGAATGTGATTAAGGACCACTTGGTCATACAGCCAAATTCTAAAAATAATCAATGCTTGCTGTCAGGTGAGCGTCTTCAGGACCATTGGTCCTCTGGTTAGTATGTAGCAACGTCAAGTGGCCACCTACATAAATCCTGCCAGTTATGCCCCTGGGATCCAAATTGGCCACACCCCAGGGGTCTTTAGCTTCCATAGACTTACAATTGGAGAAACTTCAAAAATCTTCTCCTCTGAAACCACAGGGCCCTTATAATGAAAAAAAAAAAAAACTTAAAATGGGGGAAAAAAATCTTCACAAATCTTCTTCTCTGAAACCATAAGTCCCAGAGCTTAGGTATTTAGCATGTAGCAATGTCGAGTGGTCGCCTACATGAATCCTGCCAATCATGTCTTGGGGTCCAAATCCTGTGGCCCCTTAACTCCAACAAACTTATAATGGAAAAAAGCTTCAAAATTCTTTGAAACCATGAAGTACAGACCTTAGATATTAAGTATATAGCAACACAAAATGGTCGCCTACATAAATCCTGCCAACCATGCCCTTTGGGTCAAAATTGGCCAAGCCCCAGGGCTCATTAGCTCCTATAGACTTATACTGGAAAAAACTTAAAAAAAATCTTTTTCTCCAAAACCATAAGGCACAGATTTTGTTTGATTTGAGGTTTTACATCCCCGTCAACACTGTATAGGTCATTTTGGAGATGTCTCTTCCAATTTTGTAGGACTTTTACCCGACATTGAGATGAAATTACATCTCAAGCCCTGTTGCCCAATGAAACCAGTAGGGTTTATAAGCATGGACACCGCTTTGCCTGAGCTTAGATATTTAGTATATAGCAATGTCAAGTGGTCTCCTACACTAATGATTTTCTGGTACACAGGTGAGCGATATAGGGCCATTGGGCCCTCTTGTTTATTTATTGTTCAGTTACTGGGGCACCTGCTGTTAGTTGCCAGCAAAGTTGCAAAGGACAGAAATTTAGACAGTGGATATAGAATAGGTAGGTTATAGGAGTCCATGCATAGCCGGAACAACATACGAGCCCCGCCAAGCGAATTTGTGTCTTCAAGCATTCCGTCATGCCAAATTTTAACTGCGCATGCCCAGCCATCCAGAGGGGCAAGGGATATGGCTTTCTATCTGAAGGTTCCTCTTGATTCACTGCTTGCATGAGCGAGCAGCGAAGGTTCTGGTGAGACTGCGTGGATGCGCAGGCTCGTCTGAACCTTGGCTGCTCGCATAGGCGATAAGTACCAAAATCGCTTGACGGGGCCCATACAATCCTTAATTAGGTTTATCGCAAAAATTCCAAAAGTTTGGACATCTTGAGGACTTGCTGTAAAATTTTAACAGATTTGTTTCATGATCCAGCAAGGAGTCCAAAGTGTGCAGTCAACATGGCAAACAGTGTAGACCCTGATCAGACTGCAGTCTGATAAGAGTCTGCCCTGCCTGTCCCAATATTTAGGATCCGTAAGGTACCATTTACGCAGAAATCAAGTCTGCGTTATGAAAATCCTCTGATATGAACTTAACTTTCAACAGAGAAAAAGAGATTTACAAGTGCATACATATTTTTCTGTATTATAAGTACATGTGCTTATTAGAGCCACCTCTACCAACTATCCACATGTATGTTTGAAGCATGATTATGTCACAAATTTTCATCTGTAATTACAGTCGAACTTCAATGGCTTAAACACCTTTGGGACCACGAAAGTCTGTTCGAGACAGGGGTAATTCGAGCCACTGATGGTTACTGCAGGACGCATAACGAGATACTTTTAGACATCTTTTCGGTGTTATATAATGAAAATGTATGCTGTGTGTACTCATTAGAATCGCCTCATCGAAGCGATTCTAATGAGTACACAAAGCATACATTTGCAAGACAAAAGGCTAAAATCTCCTTAATTATCCACCACTATTTCTCATGTAGAGGATTTCGCTAGGGGCTCAAGAATTGGTTCGACGCATCCATGGTAAACAAGCCATCGGTGTTCGAGCCATCGAAGTTCTACTGTATTACTGTTTTTGACCTATTTATCTTGGTGGTCACTTCACATGATTTGTTTGTTTAATTGAGGTTTAACAGCCCCATCAACACTGTTTAGGTCATTTTGGAGATGTTGCTTCCAATTTTGTGGGACTTTTACCTGACATTGAGATGAAATGACATCTCAAGCCCTCTTGCCCTATAAAACCAATAGTAGGACAGGCCGACTCGCACCGCTTTGCCTGAGCATCATGCAGCCCATTTATTTCTTCAAGCCCCGATTGGCGGGGTCCATGACTTCGTATGAAATTTTTGAAACAATGCTCTGATGAGTTTCATAAATTTCATATGATATGACTGCAAGTTTTAGATTCTGTTTTATCAACAATTTTAAGTCATTTTGTACCAGAAACCCCAAAACATGTAATTGGAAAACAGTGCAGGCCCAGACAAGACGCCACAGATTGCCGCGTCTGAACAGGGCCTACACTGTTTGTAAAAGTTCTGCCATTTTCCAAACAAATTTTGAAGAAAACACAGTATGACACCCTTAAAATTTGAAGCGGACACCTGCTATTCACCATATTTGCATTATTTGATGGCTCCCAGCTTGCACATTGTCTGTATTGGAAAAACAGGTAACCAGACCCCCCTGACCTTCAAGGTCAGGGGGGTCTGGTTACCTGTTTTTCCAACACTGATAACCTTCAGACTAGGAACCAGCAGATAATGCATATAAGGTGAATATACATGGATAAGGAGGAAGAATATATTTGGTACAAAATGGGTTAAATTGGATTTTCTTGCACACCAGACAAGGAAATCCGCGATTTTACCCTGGTATAGAAATTTATGTTCTGACTCTGGTGTTCCGACCCCAAATCGAATATAATCGCGATTTGATAAATGCACTGGTTGATAACGACCTTGTGTGCGCCCTCGTTAAGGTTGACGTCATGCACGATCCGTGACGTCACTTTACATTCCTGCAGTGTCAACACAATATGGCGGACATTGGTAACCGAAGTGACTGCAGCATTGAATTCCGCGCTAAGAAATGGAAGGTTTTGTTTGTTTGTTTGATTTGAGTTTTAACGTCCCCGTCAACACTGTAAAGGTCATTTTGGAGACGTTGCTTCCAATTTTGTGGGACTTCTACCTGACATTGAGATGAAATGACATCACAAGCCCTGTCGCCCTATGAAACCAATAGGGTTTATAAGCATGGACGGTCTGCCTCGCACCGCAGTTCCTGGACAGGCTTAGATCCTCTAAGTGGTTTACCAGTACTAGTGTGCGGGCCGGATTCAGCTCTGCATGGAAGCATCTTGCAGCCCATATATTTCTTCAAGCCCCTATTGGCGGGGGCTTAAGAAATGGAAGGTATACAAGAAAAAGAATCCAATATGGATGTGAGGGGTGGATAGAAAAATTGGTCCCTCGGGATCACTGTCCGGCATCACTCGGCAAGCCTCGTGATGCCGGACAGTGACCCTCGGGACGGATTTTTATATCCACCCCTCACACCCATATAAGATTCTTATATTTTAGCCAAAAAAGTTCAGAAGAATTCCTGTAGAAAACATAGGGTTGTCACGGGCATCATCATGATGTTATTATTGTTACGGACCGCATTTTTCTCCCTTCAGTTATCTACCTTGGTAGATTATATGCATACCTTATAGGTTTATAACTACTCTCTGACAACTCTTTGGCTCAGTGGCCCGGGTTCGTATTTCTTAGCTGTGTTTCTTTCCTTTGTTACAGCTTTCATGTCGTAAGATGGGTGCTCGGACTTAATTCCGGGATCAGACTTTATTTTACCGAAAATGGCTTGGTGTCGAAATTGGCTTCGCGTCATCATAAATGGTGACTTCTTGAAGAGGGGGTGTAATACAGACCTCATTTCCTCCCTTCAATTATTTAACCCTGATAGATTATACGCATAGCTTATTATTTTTATAACCACTCTCTGACAACTGCATCAGGGAGTCAACCCTTTGGCTCAGTGGTTAGAGCATTGGATTTTTACCCAAGTGGCCTGGGTTCAAATCCCACCATAGGTGGGATTTTTCTTCAGCTATGTTTCTTACCTTTGTTACGGCTTTCATGTTGTATGATTATTTTATCGTCCAAAAATGCTTAACCCATTGCAGGGACTTATAAGCCAGTCTAAGAAAGACAAAGTTGTGAAACTTAAAGGAAAGTAAAATCATGAATGAAAAGTTAAAAAGATTGAGTTACAAGATCAAAAGCAAGATGATGGTTTTTTATACAGTTGAACTTCGATGGCTCAAACCTCTTTGGGACCATGAAAATGTGTTTGAGACAGTGGTAGTTCGAGTCATGGAGGGTCACTATTAGTGTGATATATACCAGGAGGCATAATGGAGATAATTGTGGGATATCTTTTGGTGTTCTTTGTTTGTTTGATTTGAGATCTTTCATCCCCATCAACTCTGTATAGGTCATTTTGGAGATGTTGCTTCCAATTTTGTGGGACTTTTACTTGACATTGAGATTAAGAAACATCTCAAGCCCTGTCGCCCAATGAAGCCAATAGGGTTTATAAGCATGGACTGTCCCACTCACCCCGCTTATCCTTGGCAGGCTCAGGTCCTCTAAGTGGTTTACCAGTACTTGTGTGTGGTCGGTTTCAGCTCTGCGTGGAAGCATCACGCAGCCCATCTATTTATACCCCCGGCATACCAACTATGCTATGGGGATATATAGTTTTCATCATGCCATTCGTCCGTCCTTCCTGGTGAACATGTCAGGTTAGGGGCTAGTGTCCGGATTGGAAAACAAAGTTTTGGGTTAACGTTTCTAAGAGATTGTATCTTCTGAACCCCGTGATAGATTTAGTTGATACTTACACTGATGTTACATACTAGGCTAACGATTTCATTGATGCATGTCCAACCCCCACAGTGACCTTGAGGTCAAGGTCACAGACTTAGAAATTTTACATTTGGTTAAAGTTTTTTGACAAAGTATATAGATGCCTGTATGTTCTAAACTCTAAGACAAATTCAGTTGATACTTGATTCACTGTTGCATAGCAGTCCAACGATTTCATGATGCGTGTCCCTTCCCACCCAAGGTGACCGTGTCCTCAAGGTCACGAACTTAGAAATTTTACATTTGGTTAAAGTTTTATGACAAAGTTTATAGATGCCTGTATGTTCTAAACTCTAAGACAAATTCAGTTGATACTTACATCGAGGTTGCATACAAGTCCAAAGATTTCATTGATGCATACCCACCCTGCTGCTTCAGTGACATTGTTACCCCTTCATTCAGTAACTTTGATGCCCTCACTCCCTTGGTCCATTTAGAAATTTTATGTTTGGTTTAGCTTTTACACGCACATTTATAGATTCTTATAGCTTCTTGACTTCTTCATTCATATTACATACAAGCACAAAAGATATATCAAAGGGTGGCACTGGCCAGGGATATACTTGACCCACTGGTCGCTTTCTCTAGTTCTTCAAGCCCCAATTGGCGGGGCAGTTTTGATGTTCAATATTATAAATGTATGTTGTGTGTACTCATTAGAATCGCCTCATTGAGGCGATTCTAATGAGTACACAGAACACACATTTGCAAGATAAAACATGAAAATCTCCCTAAATTATTCCTATATTGTATTTAGAGGAATTCCCTACGAACTCAAGAATGGGTTCGACTCATCCATGGTAAATGAGCCATTGGGGTTTGAGCGATTGAAGTTCTACTGTATAAGGTGAAAAGCAGGTTTATATGGCTGACTGCTCTGTTGAACTCACCAACTTTAGGCAGGGTGACTAATTCTAAGGGTTATCCACTAAATAACAGTAACATAATATGAGCCCCGCCAAGCGAATTTGTGCCTTCGAGTATTCCGTCATGACAAATTTTAACTGCAAATGCCCAGCCATTCAGAGGGGGCAGGGATATGGCTTTCTGTTTGAAGGTTCCTCTTGATTCACTGCTTGTATGATCGAGCAGCGAAGAATCTGGCGAGACTGCGCGAATGCGCAGGCTCGCCTGAACCTTCACTGCTCGCATAGGCCATAAGTGCCAAAACCGCTTGACGGGGCCCATATGATATGGCCCCCACCCATCGGGGCTTGAAGAAATATATGGGCTGCATGATGCTTCCACGCAGAGCTGAATCCGACCTGCACATGAGTACTGGTAAACCGCTTAGAGGATCTAAGCCTTCCCAGGCAAAGCTGTGCGAGTCGGACCGTCCATGCTTATAAACCCTGTTGGTTTTATTGGGTGACAGGGCTTAAGATGTCAATTCATCTCAATGTCGGGTAAAAGTCCAACAAAATTGGAAGCAACGTCTCCAAAATGACCTTTACAGTGTTGACGGGGAAGTTAAACCTCATATCAAACAAACAAACATAAACATATTATGATAGTAAAAGTATTATATTGTATAAGTATTATATTGTATAGGTGTGTTGTTAATCTGTATATAGAGTTAATTACTCCGCCCATTTTAAATTTGGGATTTATAAACAGAGGGAGGTTGAATATCTGATAAAGGAATGGGTGAATCTTTATCGTATGGTCTATCTCCTGGGGTCTATAAATCCCATAGTAATAGGCTGAGTCTATATGCATTTTGATGGAGCTGATGGTTCATTTTGCATCTACATGTAATTCTTAGTACAGTTCACTCTTAATATACAGGCCATGTAAACGGTACTGGGTGCAGTGACACATAAGCTGACTGAAACAAAAACTGTTCAGACACTACCTTGAAAGTGTTTTTATTGTACTGAATGAAAATAGAGAGCTAAAATTATTATTGTGCTAAATGAATTAAAAATGTGAGAGTATGCCTAATTCAGTGGTTATGTCCATTATTTTATATTTCAACGCTGCCTCAGAGTCTAATGTCATGCATTGTGAATATTGTGGACATCTTCTGTGACGCATTTTACTTGACATCAAGAACAATGCATTGACGTGAATTAAACTTTCCAGCATCTACATATAACAACTTGAATTGGAAAAGTAGGACCAGCTACAGGGAAATATTTCCTTAGAGGAAATAAAACTTCCTAGGCCAGAGATGATTATCATTTTTAATTAGCTCACCTGACCGAAGGTCATGGTGAGCTTTTGTGACTGTGAGATGTCTGGCGTCGTCGTGTGTGCGTAAACTTTTCTTGTTAACACTCTAGAGGCCACAGTTTTGATCCAATCATCATCAAACTTGGTCAGAATGATCATCATGACAATATGTCGGTCAAGTTCGAATATGGGTCATGTCAGGTCAAAAAGTAGGTCACCAGGTCAAATCAAAGGAAAACCTTGTTAACACTCAAGAGGCCATAATTTTGGTCCAATCATCCTCAAACTTGCTCAGGATGATCATCTTGATAAAATCTTGGTCAAGTCCGAATATGGGTCATGTCAGGTCAAAAAGTAGGTCAGTAGGTCAAACCACAGAAAACCCTTGTTAGCACTCTAGAGGCCCCAGTTTTGGTCCAATCATCCTCAAACTTGCTCAGAATGATCATCCTGACAATATCTCGGTCAAGTTCGAATATGGGTGATGTCAGGTCAAAAAGTAGGTCAGTAGGTCAAATCATAGAAAAACCTTAACACTCTAGAGGCCACAGTTTTGGTCCAATCTTCCTCAAACTTGGTCAGAATGCTCATCCTGACAATATCTCGGTCAACTTTGAATACGGGTCATTTCAGGTCAAAAAGTAGGTCAGTAGGTCAGATCATAGAAAAATCTTGTTAACCCTCTAGAGGCCACAGTTTTGGTCCAGTCATCCTCAAACTTGCTCAGAATGATCATCCTGACAATATCTCGGTCAAGTTCGAATATGTGTCATGTCGAGTCAAAAAATAGGTCAGTAGGTCAAATCATAGAAAAACCTTGTTAACACTCTGGAGGCCACAGTTTTGGTCAAATCATCATCAAACTTGCTCAGAATGATCATCTCTACAATATCTAGGTCGAATTTGAATATGGGTCATGTTGGGTCAAAAGTAGGTCAGATCATAGAAAAACCTTGTTTACACTCTAGAGACTGCAATTTTAGTCTAATTATCATCCAACTTGCTCAGACTGATCATCTTGACAATATCTAGGTCAAATTCGAATATGGGTCATGTGGGGTCAAAAAGTATTTCATTGTGTTAAATCATAGAAAAACCTTGTAAACACTCTAGAGGCCACAGTTTTAGTCCAATCGTCATCAAACTTGCTCAGAATTGTCCTCTTTTTGTAATACCTTGGTCAGGAGGGGTATTTTATTTGACAGAAAATGCTGTTAGCAAACAGTGCAGACCCTGGTCAGATGCCACATTCTGCGACATCTGATCTGGGCCTATGCTGTTTGCCAGGCTACCCCTTCAGGGTTTTCCCGCCTTTTAGGGGTTATTATAACTTTAAACTAAAAGGGGTTATTATAACTTTAAACAAATATTCTGTATGATAATACAGTATGTCAAGCAATTCAGACTTTCAGGGTGTTTGGATCATGGTCAAAGTTCTTTTGGCTATGTTTAGAAAAAACATTGTCATCACTTGACCTACTTTTATTTCATAATATCCCCACCATAAGCATGCTACAGATTAGAAATGATTGAAATCAACCTTCAGGCTGCAGAAATATAAATGCTGTCAGACATGAAGGGGCGGACCTTTCATCTCAATGTCGGGTAAAAGCCCCACAAAATTGGAAGCAACCTCTCCAAAATGACCTAAATAGTATAAACCTCAAATCAAACAAACAAAATTGGTCAAATTATACTTGAGACTGAATTTTTTGTTCAAGCTTCAAAAAACTTGCCAAGAATGTTTGCCTTTATAAAATCTTGAATATGTTTGAATATGGGTCATGTGGGATCAAAAAGAAGGTGATGAATAGACTCAGGTGAGCGATACAGGACCATCATGGTCCTCTTGTTAATTGAGAAATCATGGTATTCTTTCGTTATGCATGTAAAATAAAAGTTTTCTGTACACTTTCAGTTATAAACAATGGTGTAAATGGCGGTCAGTCAGTATATCACCTCCACGTCCATGTGTTGGGAGGAAGACAGATGCAGTGGCCTCCAGGATAAAAAAGACAGACAGACATCATTATTTTGACTACTACACCACAGCCCATTACGCAAACACGCCTATACAAATACATTGCCACCTTTATCGCAGAAAAAATGAAAATTTTATGATGAAAAATTTTGATGTTTTTCTTATTTCTGCTCTAAAATATAGATTTTGGGCACTCGTTAGAACCGCCTCATTGAGGCGGTTCTAACGAGTACCCACAATCTATATTTTAGAGCAGAAATAAGAAAAATATGGTATACCCCCAGAAACCCCAGTTTTACTATATAAAAGTAGGGTTGAAGGGGGTCAAAATTATATAGGCGTGTTTTCGTGATGCTAATTATTATGATGTTTGTTATAGCCCCCCTTCGTAAAAATGTGGGGGCTATATTGGATTTGCCGTGTCCTTCTGTGATTCCGTAAAGCACTATAAGACGATGTACAGAGCGCATGAACCATAACTCTGGATTGGGTTTTTACCATCTTTAATAAGAGGCTGAAAGCTGAAAACATTTTTCTTGCATTTAGCTCACCAGAGCCGAAGGCTCCATCCAGGGGAGCTTATAGGATAGGCAGTTGTCCGTCGTCGTCGTCCGTCGTCGTCTGGCGTCTGGCGTCAACACTTTCAAACGACATCTCCTCTGAAGCCACTGGGCCAATTGGGCCCAAATTTTATCTGTAGCGTTCTTGGGCTGGGGGATTGAAAGTTTGTGTTTTTTATGAAAATCGGCTCATTAGTTTGGTTGCTATGGCAACTTAGAGTTTCCATAGACTTATAATGGGGAAAATTGAAAAATGGCAGTTACTGCCAAGCTTCTGCAGATATTTCGACAAAACTTTCGTAGAAATGTTCCTTAGGCAATCTGCTATCTGCCATATGATTTTAGGTCTACTGCTCATTTTTATTGGTTGCCATGGAAACCAATATGCAAAAAAAAATAGAAAAAAATACTTAAAAAATCATCTTCTCAGAAACCATATGCTCTAGGAGGCAGAGGCTTTATGAAAATATTCACCATATTTGCCTTCACAGGTTTTGTGTTTTTTATGAAATTTGGCCTTTTAGTTTGGTTGCTATGGCAACTTAGATTTTCCATTGACTTATAATGGGGAAAACGGAATAATGGCATTTACTGCCAAGTTGTTGCAGATATTTTGACCAAACTTACATAGAAATGTTCCTTGAGTAAACTTCTCTTAGCCATATGCTTTTATGTCCACCTAGGGTCCCCTAGGTTGTGCCGGGGCCATGCCCCACCCCCTCCACTTCATAAAATGCCTTATATCTCAGAAACCTTACAGATCCCCACCCCTAAACCATATATATTCTTGTTCCTTATGATAAGACACATTCAGTGACACCAACCTAGGGGTCACCCGGGGTGCGCCCGGGCCATTCTCCATCCTTCGACTTCACAAAAGACCATATAGCTGAGAAACTGTTCTGAGCCCCACCCCTAAACCAAATATATTCTTGTTCCTTATGAAAGGATGCAATCAGTGACACCAGCATGCGGGTCCCCCGGGGTGCCATGGGCCATGCCCCACCCCTTTACTTCATTAAAATCCATATATCTCAGAAGCCGTACAGATCCCCACCCCTTAACCAATATATTATTGTTCCTTATGATAAGACTCAACTTCATAATAGGCCATACATCTCAGAAACCATTCAAATCCCCACCCCATAATCACATATATTCTTGTTCATTGTTATCAGACACATTCAGTCACCCGGCTTGGGGGATCAACAGGGGACATTTCTTTCTCTGCCACTTCATAAAAGGGCCTCATATCTCAGAAACCATTCAGATTCCCGCCGTTTAACCATATATACTCTTGGTCCTTATGATAAGACATATTCAGTGACAACAATTTTGGGCTTTTCTGGGATCTGTCA
This sequence comes from Lucinisca nassula, assembly GCA_963580285.1. Taxonomy (NCBI): domain Eukaryota; kingdom Metazoa; phylum Mollusca; class Bivalvia; order Lucinida; family Lucinidae; genus Lucinisca; species Lucinisca nassula. The sequence continues at coordinate 119,946,525 of OY757013.1, read as the reverse complement.
TGCCTGAATCCCTCCATTGCTTAAAAGGCCTTACATCTCAGAACCATAAATATCCCCACTGCTAAACCATACATATATATGTCTCTGTTCCTTTTGATAAGACGCATTTATTGACACCAACCAGGGCTCCATTGGGTCCATGCTCCACCCTCTCTACTTTATAAAACACCTAATATATCAGATACAGTCCACATGGGTGCTCCTTTGGGTATGGGGTTTGTTTGGGAGACTTTATAATTGGTAGATTAAATCATATCATGTTATAATACATGGCTGCCATTGGGCAGTGTCCACCTGAGCTCTGGTTTATGAAATTTGGCACTTTGGTTTGTTTAGAAGCCTCTGTAGTGTAATGGGTAACCCTACTCGCCTTGTAAACCAGGGATCGCAGGATAGATCCCGGGGTTCTCCAGACTTTCGGATGAGTTTTTAAACTGAGGTCCGTATGACCTTAGCTGTTGGTGGTACCTAAAACTCAAACACTCACTCTTTTGTTTGTTTGTTATTGCAAGTTAAGAGTTTCCATTGACTTATAATAGGGAAAATTGAAAAATGACATTAATGCTTTTCAAGATATTTTGTCACACTTTCATAGAAATGTTCCTTTTGGCCTATTTGTTGCCACAGGTGGGAAATTGTTAATTGTCATCTGTTGTCCTGCAACCACACATTCAAGCCACATCAGAATCTGATTGGGTCCAAATTTTATCTGTAGCATCCTTGGGCACAGGGCATCCATGGTTAATTAAAATACATTGTTGCCAGTGGGTAGTGGCCCCCTGAGATCTGGTGAGCATTGTGGCCCATGGGCCTCTTGTTTTCTTTTCTGATAGCTCAATAGCGGGGCTATAGTCAGATCCTGTGACAGTTCTAGTTTTAACAGAGTTTTGGATATAACATGGTTTTCAGATGGATCCCCAAACTATATAATCTTCACATTTTTGTTTGGATATAGAACAGTGTTTATTCAGACTTAAGCATATATAAGCTCATCGTCCATAACAATACAGTTGTTTCTGCTTTGGACCCCATTAACCCTTTTTGTACCAATTGGAATCTTCCTCCTTATATATAGCAGGAGTCCATTTCAAAATTTAGGGGTGTAGGGTTGTGTTTTCTTCAAAATTTATTTGGAAACTGGCTGAACGTTTTGCAAACAGTGTAGGCCCTGATCAGACGCCGCATTCTGCGGCGTCTGATCTGGGTCTGCACTGTTTGCCAAGTACCCCTTTAGGGGTTTCCGGTACTAAATGGGTTAATCGTGTTATAAAGAGGTTTGGTGTATTTTCTTATGCAAAATGTGACAAACAACCATTGCAGGTGATAAGGAGAAATACCAAAGATATTTTGGGGAAATGTTTTCTTCTTTTTTCTCTAAAAAATATACATGTATGTTTTGGGTCTTCAGTTACTTTGCAAATGACCATTTATTATTTCTGTTATCTTTCATGAACATGGGAAAACCAAATTAATTTTATTACTTACATTTACAATATTCTACAATCATTAGCTGGCTATATTAACAACCATACATTTATAATATGAGCCAGTGCATGACAAATCCTACAATAAGACCTGTGCGCCTGGCAAAGACTCAGATCAGCCTCCGCATCCATATTGTCTAACCAGAGACTTCTTGCTGCATGGAGGAGCATTGGGCCCTAAGCTATCCTTAGAGCACACAACAAAGACTCTGATAAGACTGCGCAGATGCGCAGGCTGATCTGAGTCTTTGTTTGGCGCACATGTCTTATTGTAGGTTTTATCATGCGCTGGCTCATATTTAACCCATATATGCCTAGTGGCCCTTTTTTGGGACGTTGGCAAACAGTGTAGACCCAGATCAGACGCCGCATAACGCGGCGTCTGATCTGGGTCTACACTGTTTGCTCAAAGAACATACATTTTTGTACAACTTACATTAAACAAAACAAATCTGACACCCCTATATTTGAAAATGGACAACTCCAAATTTATAAGATGGAAGATTCCATTGTCATATATGGGTTAATTTGAAGAAATCAAACTTATAACAGTGACAGTAGAACCTCTATATACCCTACTTTTATTAGGGCCCCGCACTGAAAGTGTGGGTGCCCTATAGTAATCACTCTGTCCGTCCGTCTGTCTGTCTGTCTGTCTGTCTGTCTGTCTGTCTGTCCGTCTGTCCGTCTGTCCGTCCACAAATTTTTTTATCCTCCATAACTTTCTTATTCCTGGATGGATTTAAATATTACTTGGCAGAAATGTTAACCATAATGTGATGGAGTGTTGCGCGCAAGACTCAGGTCCGTACCTCAAAGGTCAAGGTCATACTTAGAGGTTAAAGGTCAAAAAAGGGTCTTTCCTGTGTCCAATTAATAACTTTGTTATTATTCCTGGATGGATTTAAATATTACTTGGCAGAAATGTTAACCATAATGTGACGAAGTGTCACACGCAAGACCCACAGCCGTACCTCAAAGGTCAAGGTCATACTTAGAGATAAAAGGTCAAAAAAGCGTCTTTTTTATTGTGTCCAATCTATAACTTTCTTATACCTGGATGGATTTAAATATTACTTAGCAGAAATATTAACCATAATGTGACAGTGTGCCGTATAGTAATGCCCTGTCTGTCCGTCCGTCCGTCTGTCCATCTGCCCGTCTATCCATCAACATTTTTCATGTTTACAAACTGAAGCTCAAGTTATTGACAGTTGCCACATAGTAATACCCTTTTGTTTTTAATTCATAACTTACAAACAGTCAAATGCATCAACTTCAAACTTAAGATATATGGTCACAATATCATTACACAATTACATGGCAACTGACGTAACTCTAGCTACAATACTCTAAGAGTAATAGCCCTTTGAAAAAAAATCCAACTCCTCTGATGGCACTGCCGGGGCCCTAGTCAGTTTCACTGACAGCTCTAGTTGGTGTAATTTTGTGCTTTACTAGAAAATTGGGGTTTATTTATACCATGGACTAGACATTATGAATACATGTATGTTTTATGGCCACAATGTTTTAAAACTTCTTTAAATTTGGTTCACTTGAGTATAAATTTACACTGATCATGAATTTTTGGACGGGTTTTTCAAGTAAAAATTCCTTCCTTTAGAATAGAGATGTCCATGTGGGCGGACGACCGGGCATCCGCGTCCTGGTTTACCTTTTCGTTAACATTTTTTCAAAAACCCGTCCATAATGCCATTTGGCATTTTTCTTGTTAAATGTGAATAATTAATGGCGATATAGACTTATAAACAGGGCAAATGATACTCTTGTTGATGTAACCAGGATGACTCATTTGTTTGAATTTTGATGAGCATTGCGAATTCCATTCCAGAGGGGAATGGATACAGCTTCAAGGGAGGCAACTCCTCTAAAAGTATTTTTGTTTCCCATGGCAGACGAGGTTATCTCTTAAAGGAAAGAATTTGCTCCTCAGGAGCAATTTTTTTCCTTTAAGAGTTGAGCCCTTTTTCTGTGGAACAGAGCTTTTTGAAAGCAAACAGGAAGTTCTGAAAATTGCCCCCCTTTGAAAAATGGCAGAAAAATATGCCAGGTGTTCCCATTCCCCTTAACTAATATGAAAAAAAAGTTTTAAAACCTCTGGCGCTGATCTGTATTTCAGTCTTTAGACTGCCAATCATAACATTGGCAGACTTCATTTTCAAATATTTCTGTCTTATTTTTTGGAGAAAACAAGGTTTGACATTTAATTGCAGATGAATCCTCTGCCAAGCGGACGATTCACATGAAATGTCAAGCCTTATTTTCTCTGAAAAATTATCTAAAAAATAAAATTGACATTTGCTCTAAGTAACTGTTTGGTACTTTAAGGGTTGAAGGGGCAGTTTCATTTCGATGTATATTGTACATTATTTATTTGTGGTATTGGATAATCATAAAATAAAGTAAAAAAATAAAAGGATATGAGTTATTATTCCTGCAGGTAAATGCATGCGAACAGGTCTATGAAAAGGACTCCCCATTTCCAAAATCTGATTTTTTTCTGTTTCTCCTCAAAACACAGATTATGGGAACTCATTGAAACCACGTGGACAAGGCAGTTCTAACGAGTGCCCACAATGAACATAGATTGGGGGAACTTGTAAAAACTACCTCGACAAGGCAGTTCTAACAAGTACCCACAATCTATGTTTTTAAGCAGAAATAAGAAAATAATGTGTACCCCTGTAAACCCCAGTTTTACTATATAAAAGTGGGGTTTAGGGGGGATCATTTTATATAGGCGTATTTTTTAATGTGATATAACCCTTTTTATCATATGACGTCGTTGATAAGCAGTGAATAACGTCGTGTAATAAATATCATATGACCACACGTGTAATAACACTTTGGCGGGATTAAGTAACGTCATGACGACGTCCATGTCAACAATGCATTTTTCTTAGAAAACTTGTCAAATTAAAAGGCGCTAAAATCCAATTTAAAGTAGCCATATGATAAAGATAATCTTACACTCGTGGTCATTTCATATGAAATTTATGAAACTCGCCGAAGGCTCGTTTCATAAATTTCATATGAAATGACCTCTCGTGTAAGATCCTCTATCTGTGTATGTTTTCAGGGTTATACAGTATTTTCACACTTGTAGCAAGACCTTTGGTTAGATGACAAAACTAATTTGTGACATCGAAGTCTGGTGTAAACTATCAGAAACCTGTCATCATGAACATGTAATAATGCTTTTCACTGGCTGGTATTTAGTTTTATGCTACTGGCAGCTCTTGCCGTTTAGTGGAAATTAGATGGTTCTACTGAGTACCCACAGTAGATGTTAGAAACATAATTCTTGCACACCAGATAAGGAAATCCATGGTTTTAGCTTGGGATAGAAATTCTGTTCTAACCCTGGTGTTCTTACCCTAAGTCGAATATTCTCGCACATTTGATAATTGTACTGGTTGATTACGACCTCATATGCGCCGTCGTTAAGGTTGACGTCCTGCACGTTACATAACGTCTCCAAACATTCCACAAGTGTCATCACAATATGGCGGACGTCTGTAACCAAAGTGACTGCAGCATTAAAAATCCGCGCTAAGAAATGGAAGGTATGCAAGAAAAAGAATCCTTTTATGGTGTGAGGGGTGGATTGAAAAATCCATCCCTCGGGGTAACTCTCCGGCATCACTCGGCAAGCCTTGTGATGCTGGACAGTGACCCTTGGGACGTATTTTTCCATCCAACCCTCACACCCATATAAGATTCTTATATTCTTGCACACCAGATAAGGAAATCTTGAACTTTACCCAGGTATAGAAATTCTTATCCTACCCTGGTTACTCTAGCCGGGGATAGGGTAAAAATAAAAAAAAAATCACTTGCTTGATGTGCACTGGTTGAAAAGGACGTCACATACGCTCTCATTAAAGTGAATGACCACCTTTATAACATAATTATACCCCCGGCATACAAAGTATGCTATGGGGGTATATAGTTTTCGTCCATCCGTCCGTCCGTGTGTCCGTCCATCCGTTAACATTTTTGACTTTCTAAGAGATTTATCTTCTGAACCGTTTGATAGATTTAGTTGATACTTACACTGAAGTTACATACTGGTCTAAAGATTTCATTGGTGCATGTCCCACCCTCCACAGTGACCTTGAGGTCAAGGTCACAGACTTAGAAATTTTACATTTGGTTAAAGTTTTATGAAAAAGTTTATAGATGCCTGTATGTTCTAAACACTAAGACAAATTCAGTTGATACTTGCATCAATGTTGCATACCAGTCCAAAGATTTTGTGATGCATGTCCCTTCCCCCACCCATGGTGACCTTGACCTCAAGGTCATAGACTTAGAAAATTTACATTTGGTTAAAGTTTTAAGACAGAGTATGTATGTTCTTAAGTCTAAGACAAATTCAGTTGATACTTGCATCAATGTTGCATACCAGTCCAAAGATTTCATTGATGCATACCCCACCTTGCTGCTTTAGTATTATTGATGCCCCCCTACTCACCTGGTCCATTTAGAAATTTTATGTTTGGTTTAGCTTTTACAAGCGCATTTATAGATTCTTATAGCTTGTTGACTTCTTCATTCATGTTTCCTACAAGCGTGAAAGATATATCAGAGGGTGGCACTGGCCAGGGGTATATGTGACCCACTGGTAGCTTTCTCTAGTTACATATATTGCAAGAAAAAGTTACTAAAATGTTTAATCTCTGACTTATTAACAATCGAAGTCTGCTAAGGTAATAAAATCTACACCTAATGGTTTCAGTGAAGCCTTCTGGCAGCATCCATGTTTTCTCCAAGGTAATCCAAATGTTTCCCAGCATTCCACCTGTTTGCTAAAATCCTTACCTCATGGAGCCCGTTGAACCTCGAGTCTCTCTATTTAGGTATTGAATTAGAAATAATCAGGCTCTCAAATGAGTGTTGAATTCTCAAAAATCCTCCAATTGGCTGCCAGTTCAGGATCTTAAATACGGACTTTGCTATGTATTTTTAGCTCACCTGGGCCGAAGGCTCAAGGGGAGCTTATAGTATAGTGGGTCCTCCGTAGTTCGTCATCCGTCCGTCCGTCTGTCCACACTTTTGAGCAGCTATATCTCTGCAGCCTGCAGGCTGATCTCAATCATTTCTCATCTGTAGCATGCCTCTGGTGGGGCATTGATGACATAAACTTTTTTTGAAATCGCACGAAAACTTTGGTTGCAATGGCAACCACAAGGTCCCATAGACTTACAATGGGAAAATGCTTGTCATCACCGTAGCGCCTTCAGTTTTGATAGGATCTTTCTGAAACTTATATGTAAGGTGGCTGGGGATGAATTCTCGGATGAGTTAAAAAAACCGGCCAAGTCGGCCCATTTATCATAGAGTTACGTCCCTTTGATTGCTGAAAATGCCGATTTTTTACCTTGTCATCACCGTAGCCCCTTCTGTTTTGATCCGATCTTTCTGAAACTTATGTGTAAGGTTGTTTGGGATAAAACCTGGGATGAGTTTGAAAACCAGCCAAGTCGACCCATTTATCATAGAGTAATGTCCCTTTGATGGCTGAAAATGCTGATTTTTATCCCCCGACCAAATAGGTTCGGGGGATATAGCGATCAGCCTGGCGTCCGTCCGTCCGTCCGTCCGTAGACGCAACCTTGTGATGGCCCTAACTCCTATACCCTTTGAGATTCATTGATGGTTCTTGCCACAATTGTTCACAAGGCTGAGATGGTGGGTCATGCGCAAGAACCAGAACTCTGGATTGCATACTTTTTAGTTATCTCCCCTTTTAATAAAATAGAATGACTACTTTGTGATGGCCATAACTCCAATACCCTTTGAGGTATGTTGATGGTACCTGGCACAGTTGTTCACAAGGCTGAGACGGCGTGTCATGCACAAGAACCACAACTCTGGTTGTCATGGTTTTGGAGTTATTTCCCCTTCCAATAAAATAGAGTGACTACCTTGTGATGGCCATAACTCCAATACCCTTTAAGATATATTGATGATACCTGACACAGTTGTTCACAAGGCCGAGACCGTGTGCCATGCACAAGAACCACAACTCTGGGTGCCATGGTTTTTGAGTTATCTCCCCTGACAATATAACCTTGTGATGGCCATAACTCCTAAACCTTACAGATCCCCACCCCTAAACCATACACTGCAACCTCGTTATAGCGCTGATCGTTTAAGCGCGGAAATCAGTATAACGCGGTTGTTCCATGGCTCCCGATTTTTTTCCGTCGGGCGAGATTCCGCGCGTCCGAAATTGACTGGGGCGAACCGGCAGATTTTTTCGAGCGTCCGAAAGTGACGGGGGCGAATCAGCCGATTCGCTGAAATAGATTTGCGACAAGCCGCAGACTTGAATCCGTGGCATAGTAGAGCTTCCGCGCATCCGAAATTTACTGGGGCGAACCGACCGATTTTTTTTCCAGCGTCCGAAATTGACGGGGGCGAATCGGCCGATTAGCTGAAATAGATCTTTGACAACCCGCACACTTGAATCCGGCGCATAGAACTTCCGCGCATCCGAAATTGACTGGGGCGAATCGGCCGATTTTTTCCGAGCGTCCGAAATTGACGGGCGCGAATCAATGAGATGAAACCACCGCTACAGTTTTTTCTGCACGCGATCGGTAAATGACGTCATCGGAACCCAGCAACCCCCAACCTTGTGATGGCCATAACTCCTAAACCTTACAGATCCCCACCCCTAAACCATACATGTATATATTATTGTTCCTTATGATAAGACACATTCATTGACACCAACCTAGGGGCCCCCAGATGCGCTGGGGCCTTGCCCCACCCCCTCCACTTCATAAAAGGCCCAATATCTTGGAAACCGTACAGATCCCCACCCCTAAACCATATATATTCTTGTTCCTTATGATATGACACATTCAGTTACACTAACCTGGGGGCCCGGGATGCGCCGGGGCCATGCCGCACCCCCTCCACAACATAAAAGGCCATATATCTCAGAAACCGTGTAGACCCCCACCCCTAAACCATATATATTTTTGTTCTTTATGATAAGATGCATTCATTGACACCAACCTATGGGCCCCTGGGATGCGCCGGGGCCTTACCCCACCCCCTCCACTTCATAAAAGGCCCAATATCTCGGAAACCTTACAGATCCCCACCCCTAAACCATATATATTATTGTTCCTTACGATAAGACACATTCAATGACACCAACCAGGAGGCCCCCTGGGATGGGTCAGGGCCCTGCCCCACCCCCTCCACTTCATAAAAGGCCATATATCTGAGAAACCATTCAGATCCCCAACTCAAAAACATATATATTCTTGTTTCTTATGATAAGACGCATTCAGTGATACCAACCTAGGGGTCCCCCGGGATGCGCCATTGCCCCACCCCTCCACTTCATAAAAGGCAATATATCTCGGCAACCTTTCAGATCCCCACCCGTAAACCATATATATTCTTGTTTCTTATGATAAGACACATTCAATTACATCAACCTGGGGGTCCTCTGGGATGTGCCCGGGCCATGTCCTACCCCCTCCACTCCATAAAAGGCCCCAAATTCTCAGAAACCGTTCAGATCCCCACCCCTTATCCATATATATTCTTGTTCTTTATGATAAGACACATTCAATGAGTCCAACCTAGGGGTCTTCAGGGGTGTGCTGGGGCCATGCCCCACCCTGCCACTTCATAAAAGGCGATAAATCTCAGAAACCTACCAGATTCCCACCCCTAAACCATATATACATTCTTGTTTTTTATGATAAAACGCATTCAGAGACACCAACCTGGGGGTCTCTTGGGATGTGCCCGGGCCATTCCCCATCCCCTCCACTTCATAAAAGGCCCAATATCTCAGAAACCGTTAAGATCCCCGCCCCCACCCATAAACCATATATTTTCTTGTTCCTTATGATAAGATGCATTCAATGATATCAAATTGGGCTCTGTTGGGTCATCTCCCACCCCTCCACTTCATAAAAGGCCTAATATTTCAGATACAGAGTCCTCATGAAATGGGGGTTCATTTGGAGACTTTATAATCAATAAATTAAAACCATACATGGCTGCCAGTGGGCAGTGCCTGCCAGAGCTCTGGTGAGCATCGTGGCCTATAGGCCTCTTAATTTCGTTATCTCCCCTGACACTAAACTTGTGATGGCCATAAATGCAATACTTTTGTGATATATTGCTGGTTTAATTCTGGTGCACTTTCTATTGGTGGACAATCTTCTGAAGGCCATATTGGCTTATGGTCGGGGGATTTGCCATCTCTTCCGATGGCTATTTTTGACCTTGTCATCACCTTAGCCCTTTCAGTTTTGATCAGATTTTTCTGAAACTTATATGCAAGGTGGCTGGGGATAAAACATCGGATGAGTTCGAAAACCGGCCAGGTCATCCTATTTTTATACGCCCGTTTTGAAAAAAACGGTCGTATTATGTTATGGGGTCGGCGTCCGTCCGTCCGTCTGTCCGTCCGTCCGTAAACTTTTCGTTTCCGGATAACTCCTCCTACAGTTTTCATCCGATCAAGCTCAAACTTGGTAGGTAGTAAGACCATGATGTGTAGATGTGCGTAAAGTTTCGAGAATCAACGTCCGCCAAATATTAACAGAGTTATGCCCCTTTGAAATTTTTGTAAACATTTTCGTTTCCGGATAACTCCTCCTACAGTTTTCATCCGATCAAGTTGAAACTTGGTAGGTAGTAAGACCATGATGTGTAGATGTGCATAAAGTTTCGAGAATCAACGTCCGCCAAATATTAACAGAGTTATGCCCCTTTGAAATTTTTGTAAACATTTTCGTTTCCGGAAAACTCCTCCTACAGTTTTCATCCGATCAAGCTGAAACTTGGTAGTTAGTAAGACCATGATGTGTAGATGTGCGTAAAGTTTCGAGAATCAACGTCCGCCAAATATTAACAGAGTTATGCCCCTTTGAAATTTTTGTAAACATTTTCGTTTCCGGATAACTCCTCCTACAGTTTTCATCCGATCAAGTTGAAACTTGGTAGGTAGTAAGACCATGATGTGTAGATGTGCATAAAGTTTCGAGAATCAACGTCCGCCAAATATTAACAGAGTTATGCCCCTTTGAAATTTTTGTAAACATTTTCGTTTCCGGAAAACTCCTCCTACAGTTTTCATCCGATCAAGCTGAAACTTGGTAGTTAGTAAGACCATGATGTGTAGATGTGCGTAAAGTTTCGAGAATCAACGTCCGCCAAATATTAACAGAGTTATTGAAATTTTTGTAAACATTTTCGTTTCAAGATAACTCATCTTACAGTTTTTATCCGATCAAGCTGAAACTAGGTAGGTAGTAAGACCATGATGTGTAGATGTGCGTAAAGTTTCGAGAATTATCGTCCGCCAAATATTAAGAGAGTAATTTCCCTTTGAAATTTTTGTAAACATTTTCGTTTCCGGATAACTCCTGCTACAGTTTTCATCCGATAATGCTATAAGTGCTCGTTTTTATGTGTTGTAAATAACTGATGAGATTAATTCTAGTTCTAAGCTGTCTGCTGTGGAAAGAGCAATACAGGGAAAAGGAAGAAAGCTCTGTGATGCCCTAGCTCTGGCTTGGCACTGTGCATGCTCTTCTTGCATTTGCTGTCACCCATTGAAACTTGAAAAATAGTTCCACCATCAATGAATACTGTTTTCAGGTTTCAGTCTACCAAATATGAATTTGCCACGGGCGTATAATGCCCCGCTTGCGGAGCTCTTGTTCGTAGAATTTCGTCCCTTTGATTGCTGAAAATGCTGATTTTTGACCTTGTCATCACCGTAGCATCTTGAGTTTTGATCGGATCTCTCTGAAACTTATATGTTAGGTGGCTGGGGATAAAACGTTGGGTGAGTTCGATAACCGGCCAAGTCGGCCCATTTATCGTAGAGTTACGTCCCTTTGCTGAAAATGCCAATTTTGACTTTGCCATCACTGTAGCCCCTTCAGTTTTGATCGGATTTTCTGAAACTTATATGACAGGTGGCTGGGAATAAAACCTCGGATGAGTTTGAAAACCGGACAAGTGGGCCCATTTATCATAGAGTTACGTCCCTTTGATTGCTGAAAATGCCGAATTTTGACCTTGTCATCACCGTAGCCCCTTTAGTTTTGATCTGATCTTTCTGAAACTAATATGTCAGGTGACTGGGGATAAAACCATGGATGCTTTCGAATACCGGCCAAGTAAGCCCAATTATCATAGTGTTAAGTCCCTTTGATTGCTGAAAATGCTGATTTTTGACCTTGTCATCACCTAAGCCCCTCGAGTTTTGATTGGATCTTTCTGAAACTTATATGTTTAGGTGGCTGGGGATGAAACGTCAAATGAGTTCGAAAACCAGCCAAGTCGGCCCATTTATCACAGAGTTACGTCCCTTTGATTGCTGAAAATGCCGGATTTTGACCTTGTCATCACCGTAGCCCCTTCAGTTTTGATTGGATCTTTCTGAAACTTATATGTAAGGTGGCTGGGGATAAAACCTCGGATGAGTTCGAATATCGGCCAAGTAATCCCATTTATCATAGAGTTACATCCCTTTGATTGCTGAAAATGTTGATTTTTTACCTTGCCATCACCGTAGCTCCTTCAGTTTTGATTGGATCTTCCTGAAACTTATATGTAAGGTGGCTGGGAATAAAACCTAAGATGAGTTCGAATACTGGCCAAGTCTGTGCATTTATTATAGCGTTACGTGCCTTTGATTGCTGAAAATGCCAATTTTTTACCTTGTCATCAACGTAGCCCCTTCAGTTTTGATCGAATCTTTCTGAAACTTATATGTAAGGTGGCTGGAGATAAAAACTCGGATGAGTTCGAAAACTGACCACGTCGGCCAATTTATCATAGAGTTATGTCCCTTTGATTGCGGAAAATGTCTTTTTTTGGCCTTTTCATCACCGTAGCCCCTTCAGTATTGATCGGATCTTTCTGAAACTTATATGTAATATGGCTGGGGATAAAAAACTTGGATGATTTCGAAAACATGCCAAGTCGGCCAATTTTTTACCTTGTCATCAACGAGCCCTTCAGTTTTGATCGGATTTTCCTGAAACTTGCATACTTATAAGTTTGTGTTAAAAGCTTGGATAAGTTCGAAAGGTTGGCACTTCCTGAAACTTTGAATCTGTTAGCTCAGGTGAGCGACACAGGACCATCTTGGTCCTCTTGTTTATTTCTATGTGACTCCTCTGCTGCTAAAATACTAACACCTGTTGACTATCAGAACATAAACTGAACAGTTTCTGTGAGGTCATTGGTGGAGATAAAAATCTGTTGAAATGTCTGACACCCTAGCAGCAACTTTAATGAGCCATTACAGGAAATTAGAGAAACAGTTAAGAGAAACATACAACTTTTATTATTCCTCAATGGAATTAGTTTAAAATGGACCTGAGAAAAGAAAACGTTGTCATTCACTTTAAGTTTGACATCACTGCCAGTAGAGTGACATCAAAAATGCTACATAATTGTCTTCACAATATGGCGAACGTTGACAATCAAAGTGACTGTATTAAAAACAGGAGGACCAAGTTTGCCCTGAATTACTCACCTGATTTCAAGATGTCATAGCTTCTCGAAGTCATGTGGATAACTGACAACCATTTTATTTCATGGAGCTTGACAGCTGGCATGGACAGTCACCTTGGCAACATATGGCAAAGTTTGACTAAAACTGGCTTAGGAATTGCAGATACAGTAGAACTTCGATGGCTCGAACACCGCTGGCTCGTTTACCATGGCTGAACCCTTCTTGAGTCCTTAGGGAATTTCGTTACATAAGAAATAGTAAGGGGAAAATTTAGGCTATTTTCGTTCCTTATCTTCCAAATGTATGCCGTGTGTACTCATTAGAATCGCCTCAACGAGGCGATTCTAATGAGTACACGCAGCATACATTTATGTTATAGAACACCGAAAAGAAGCCCCAAACTATCCCCCTTTACGCCTCCTGGCAGTGACCCTCAGTGGCTCGAACTACCCATGTCTCGAACAGAATTTCGTAGTCCCAAAGGTGTTCGAGCCATCGAAGTTCGACTGTAGTTATCATTTAAATAAAGCTTTTTCCACTTTTAAGTCTGCCAAGAATTTTTTCCATTAAACATAACTATTTTTGCAGGTCACCTTAGCAACATTCCCATAAAGTTTGAATGAAACTCAACCAAAGAAATGGGATGAGTTATCATTTAAAGGTATTTCTCTTCATTACGATAACACACCCGTGCGACATAGTGCATTTTTTCACATCTCCAAAATGGCTACTTTTCTGACGAAAATCTGTGATATTTTTCGTATTTATACTGCAAACATAGGTTGTGGGTGCTCGTTAGAACCACCTCATTGAGGCGGTTCTAACGAGTACCCACAACCTATGTCTTGGAGCAGAAATAAGAAAAATATTGTTTACTCCCGTAAACCCCAGTTTTCTCTATATAAAGTGGGGTGTAAGGGGGTGTTCATTTCACGGACTTGTTCACGTGATGTTAGCTCTGGCTGCCATCTTGTTCATTGGATCAGAACTGATAGAGGGTCTCCTGTATTTCTGTTTGAAGCTCTGGCAGCCATCTTGTTCATCCGAGCAGAACTGTATAGCCATTTCATAGAGGGTCATCTAAGCAACATTCATATTAAGTTGGATTGAAATTGGACCAAAGGTATGAGGTCTCGGGTTCGATCCATGGCCGCGACATACCAAAGTCGTTAAAAATGGTACTAGATGCTCCTCGCTTGGCACTCAGATTTACGGGGTAGAGCTAGGACTGGTCGATCCAGTGTCAGGATAATATGGCTGGGTGTGGTATCATGTAATGTGTCTGGGACATGATACTTCAGTGAGGCAGCACTATAAACGTGAGCATTGAGCTCCCTGTCGCAACCAGACACCGTCGTGATATGACTGAAAAATTGTTGAAAGCGACGTTAAACCCGAATTCACACACACACACACACACACACACACACACACACACACACACACACACACACACACACACACACACTGGACCAAAGGTATAGGAGAAGTTGTCATTTAAAGGCTTTCTATTTTTAGCTCTGGGTGTCATGTTGTTCGTTGCAGCAGAAACTGTCTAGCTAGTCTGATAGAGGGTCTCCTAAGCAACATTCCTTAGAGGTTTAAAGCTAATTTGCACAAAGATATAAACCAAATTGCCATTTATATTAAAGGTTTTTCCATTTCTAGCTTTGGTGGCCTTTTGTCTGAGCTATTTTGGAAGAGGTTGACCAAAGCAACATGCTTATGACGTTTGATTGAAATTGGTCCAGGGGTATAGGAGTTGTTGTTTGAAGATTATTTTTTTTTCTATTTTAAGCTTTGCTGGCCAACTTGTTCATTGAAGCTGAACTATTTTGGCATGCGCTATCTAAGCAACTTTCCTATGAAGTGAATCAAACTGTCACAAGGGTTTAGGAGGAGTTCGCATTTAACCCATTGCATCAGAATCAGAATTGTTACTGGTGACACATCAAATGACATTCATAAACCAGAACCTGTGATGGGAAGTTAGTCCCTAAGTCTCACTTAAGGGCATATGCTACGGAATACTTCCTTGAAAACTGTTTTAGAGTCTGTATATGTTCAGCATCATATACTGGCTCACCAAATATGAACTAAAAACCATATGTCACCGTGCTGAATCTTAAGTAATCTGAACAAGAAGAAACCACCCCAAACTGTTTTCCCAGAAATATCAGAAAACTACCATGTTAGTAAATAGCATGTCAAAAATGACATTTGCCTAGCTTCTAAACATTTATTTCAGTCAGAATGATATATTAAAAGATACTGCTGCCTAATTTTAGCCTATTTTTTAAGCTCAGAAAATTATTTTGTAAAACAAATTTTATCATCAACCAAAATATCTTTAAAAATAATTCATTGTGTGCAATATTTTGGACCATACAGAAAAATTCTACATTGCAATTTTCATAAAACAAGGTTTTATCTCTAGGGAATGTTTTCGGAGAATAGAAAATTAAAAGAAAACTTGGTGTCACCGTGCTAATTTCTGTTTCATTAAACAAACCGTTCCCCTACCCCCAGATGAAATACATGGTAAAAATATAAATAAATTCTATGAAACGATGGCGAATCACTGACAAATAACTTGGATTTTACTTGTAAATAGTAGCTGGCCAATTAATACGAGGACTGTTCAAATATGAATGCAAGTAGAACGTTTTCTCATGCACTAATGCGAAAATGACCTGGAAATAAATATCACAGCGTAGAAAAACGTTTTACATATACATTGATACCAAACCTGTTAAAATCCGTCAACTTTAGCCATGTATATCGTTCGATAAACACTGTCTACTCTTGTATACTAATACAAAACATGGTTGGAAGAAGGTCAGAGTACGCCGTTGAAATACGGTCCTAAGATATTAAGAATCGTTGTATTCTTGGTATACGGTGCAAAGACATTTTTGATGAAATATGTTCGGTTTATGGGCATAATGAAATGTCTTTTCTGACAGTTTTTCGTTGGTGTAAGAAATTCAGCTGTGGGCTAGGCTCAACAGAAGATACACCACATGATCGTCGGCTGAAAAGAGCCACATCTGCCAAGATGGTTGCTAGAGTGAAAGAAATAGTTGCTACCGATGCACGATACACCACTAGGCAAATAGCTATAGTATGGTTGGCATCTCATTAGGAGCAGCTCATACAATTCTGAAACGGGATTTGAAAATGAGAAAGATCTGTGCTAGATGGATTCCCCATCTGTTGACAGATGAGCAGAAAAAGACACGCGTTCAGTGCGCCAAGAAGTTGCTTAAAAAGTTTCCAAATTACAATGCACGGTCTTTCGCTAATGTCGTCACAGGTGACGAGACATGGGTTCACGTTTTTGAGCCAAAACGAAAGATTCAGAACAAAATATGGACAACAAAGTATTGCAAAAGATCATGCATTGCAAAGCGGACCATGAGCGTCAAGAAGGTAATGTATGCCATGTTCTTTTCAAATCAGGGCCCTGCTATTCAGGTTGCTGTGCCTAAAGGCAAATCTGTAAATGCGAAGTTTTACAAGAATAAAGTTCTTCGAAAATTGAAGAAATATTTCAAAGAACGAAGACCCGCAACTGGTTTGGCCAATGTCAGATTGCTACATGACAATGCGTCATCGCACAAGGCATTCATTTTGCAAGACTATCTGAAGCAGGAAAAGGTTGTTGAACTCCCTAACCCCCCCGTATTCCCCTGATCTTGCCCCTTGTGACTTTTTTTGTTCCCGCGGCTGAAAAAATACCTTTCTGGTCGAAAATTTGTACAGCGCAAACACCTCGGTTCTGCAATATTCCAGTGCCTTCATAGTATACCTCGAAAAGACTACCAAAATGCATTCAATAATTGGATCAGAAGACTGAAAGTTTGTATATCTGTTAAAGGGGAATACTTTGAGGGGACAAAATAATTTTTTCATCGAAATCTATCACGGAATCATTTTTATGTGCTTAGTTGCATTCATATTTGAACAGTCCTCGTATGCATTGCAGCAAATCATTTTAGTAAGTCTGTAACCATTTAGGTTGATCTGATCTTGGATAAATGTCGAAAAATTAAAATTTTCAGAAGTCGCAATGTTACTGTTTTCGTGAACTTTATAGCCAAGCTGAACATGTTAAATAGTGAAAGAACCCAAAACAATATCTGTTCCAGAAATTTCAACCATTTTCTTACCCAAGGACGGTAAAATGTTGGCTCTGGCATAACTTTCATTTTTGATGATCATACAAAAACGGCAATTTCATAGCATTTGTCTTTTAGAGGTAAACTTAGCTGAACAATCCTCAGCACCTTCAGCTGCTGAAAGCATAACTTTCATTTTTGATGATCATATAAAAATGGCAATTTCGTAGCATTTGTCTTTTAGAAGTAAACTTAGCTAAACAATCCTCAGCACCTTCAGCTGCTGAAATAATCGAATCAGGAAGGGCATTTCAATCTCTAATGGTTAGGGGGGAAAATGATTGGAAATCCTGGTGATGCCAGACAGTCATCTTCAGGATAGTTTTTCTATCCCATTACGAAAACACGCCCATATAATTTGTACCTCATTGGATCCCACTTTTATATAGTAAAACTGGGGTTTACCGGGGTCACCTTATTTTTCTTATTTTTGCTCTGAATATAGATTGTGGGTACTCGTTGGAACCGCCTCGATGAAATCTATATTTTGAGCAGAAATAAGAAAAATATCACAATTTTTCATCTTAAAATTTTCAATTTTCGGCGATAAACGTTTTGTATAGTCATGATTTCGTAATGCTCGTGATGCCAGACTGGTTTTTAGGACAGTTTTTTTATCCTACCTTCGCGTCAATGTAAGATTCTTGATATGTACCATCTTAGAAATGTAAGGTAACTCTCTCTCTCTCTCTCTCTCTCTCTCTCTCTCTCTCTCTCTCTCTCTCTTACTATTCTTTCGGAAAGTGAACCGCTCAGAACGAAGGGCTACTCTTGAAAGGAAATAATCTGATCTCCAGGAGGGAGAAAATACTTTACTTTACGAGTTAGCTTATTGATAGAGGAGACCGAAATAATTTTAAAAAAGTTGCCTCCCCTGAAGGTGTACAGTATCTATTGCCATTTAAAGGGAATAGGTACAGATTTTGGTCGGATTGTAGATCTAGAGGTAGCCGGTTCGATTCCAGCGCGCGCCAAGTGTGTGTCCTTAAGCAAGACACTTTATCCACATTGCTTAGTACTGGTTTCTACCCAGGAAAAGGGAAAACAGAGTCTTACATGAAAAATTATTACTTGCACTAAATGTGTTACCCTCTATAAATAAAGTCGATTCTTCTTCTTCTTCGTCTTCTTCTTATTATTATTATTATCATTATTATTGGAAAAAGGGGTCTACTCTTAAAGGAAAGAAATTGCTGGAGACAAAACTACTTTTGCAGGAGTTGTCTCCCCTAAAGGTGTAGTAATTCCCCTTTAAAAGAACTCCACCACCTGATTTCGAACTCGGAGCCCCAGCGGTTGTACTTCAGTCCCAAGCAACAGCTTTCATGTTGACGACAAAGCAGCTCCATCTTGCTTTATACAACTACAACGAAGGCAACTGGCGATTTTCCTCCTCGTTGATTTGCGGATAAGGATGTAGACGACTGGGTCCACGGAGTAACTGAGTCCGCTTAAAAAATGTATCATGCCCTTCAAGCTTGAGTTTGACACAGGCTTGACCAGCTCTACCAAGATGAGGACCTGGAAAGAAAATAGAACCATATCTTAGAACTAGAAAATCATTAAAAGGAAGTGAAAACCACCGCTGCCAAATTTCTAAGTTGATGAAGGGTATTTAAGGGGAATGGGAACACTTTCAGGGGAGGCAACTCCTGCAAAATTATTTTTGACTCCAATGTCAATATGGGTCATCTCTTAAAGGAAAGAATTTGCTCATGAGGAGGAAATTCTTTACTGAGGAGCAAATTCTTTCCTTTAAGAGTAGATCCCTTTCCAGTGAGACGGAGCTTATAGAAAAGTGAACAGGAAGTCTCGAAAGTTGTCTCCCTTTGAAAAATGGCGAAAAAATCTACCAGATGTTCCCATTCGCCTTAACTGTAAACATCCTTGCTTCAGTCAAATTCCTCTCACCAATGCGCATGTGCTCAGCATATATATACAAGTACTCTTGATATATTGATTTGAGTATTAACGTCCACGTCAACACTGTATAGGTCATTTTGGAGACGTTGCTTCCAATTTTGTGGGACTTTTACCCGACACCGAGATGAAATGACATCTCAAGCCCTGTCACCCAATGAAACCAATAGGTTTTTTAAGCATGGGTGGTCCGACTTGCATCGCTTTGTCTGGGCAGGCTTAGATACTCTAAGTGGTCTACCAGCAGGGTGGGGAACCCACGTGACCATTTGATATAGTAAACGGAATTTTATGAGGAAAATCGCTCGCTTCAGGTACGGTATTCCTCCGATATTGTGGTTATTACAACACGCATTTTTACGAGTCATACACCAAAGTACTCTGCTCAACTTCTGATTTTTTTTTTTTTTTTTTTTGACGTTTGCTTTGAAGGCAGAAAATGCCTTGTTTTCGAGAAAATGCCCTCCAAAATTTTTTTCTCCGAGCCCGACAGATCGTGATTAAGACCACGGCAAACAGAAGAAATCTTTAATTTATTGCAAATAGAGTGTTTTAGATGATCCTACCACATCCGAAATTGCAAATACTACCTATAGCATGTTTCCATGTAACAGTTAACACCGATATACCGTTTGTTTGCCTGGTATGCAATTTTTTATAAAATGATCCAGTTCACGGTACAAAATCGGGAAGGTAAAGTTAACGGTAATTTCCAACATTGTGACAACGTAAACGCCATACTGATAATGCTTTTCAACATATCGCAACAACAAAATGGCAATTCACGTGATGTTGGTCATGGGAAATACATGTTCGTTGATACAATATGTATTCCTTTTTCCAAATGACTTCCGCATGCCAGACATGTAGTAAAGACTTAAGATTGAAAACATCTAAGCGAACATACGCGAAAACACACGGGCACGGCCGCCTACGTTTGTTGTGGAAAGAGCTTTTTCTCTAGACTTATTTGAAGATACATCAATGCAGTACACATGGAGCGGCAAAGGAGTTTTTGTGTTCAAAAGGTCAGGAAGCGTTTCCCATAAAAGCGAACTCAGACACTGAGGGTGAAGGTTGGGATCCCGTAAAGTATACTTAAAATAGAAGTGGAGGCAATGATCAGGAATCGATACAATCAACCCACAGCTCCCATCAGAGACACGAAAGGGAAAGAAACACAAACATGAAACAACAGACCCTAATGGAAACACCAATAGCAGAAAGATAAAAGGACAATCACTTTCCCACAAAATGGCCAATAGGCTATCCAAAATAAAAGAATATAAGCGACACAAACACCCAAAGCCAAACCATAACAAAAATAAACCGCGACAGAATAACCACCTTGGAACGGTCAGCGGAAACGAATTCCACTTGGGGGCTTAAATCGATTTTACGTGGCCACAACCCTCGTCTTTACTTCCGTCGCGATTTAGACAAATAATTTGCTCAGTCCGCATGAAGGCCTCCTAACTCATTAAAGCCCGTCAGTAATTGTTACTGTCCGTTTCGAGTAGGTGCTTTTGCTGTGGTGTTGGTGAGTTTGATAATTTCCTCAGTAATGTATATTAATTAATTTTTAACGACAGATGCATTCTGTGATTGTTCGCTGTGCTGCAAGTTTTGAAGTAGTTTCCACCCCCACCCCCTTCCCCGGCATAGAAATATGAGTCAGCACAAAATGTAGTCCGGATTTTTTTTTTTTTTTCAGTTTTATGCTGTGCCCCCTCCCCCGGCATAGAAATTTGAGTCAGCACAAAATGTAGTCCGGCTTTTTTTTCAGTTTTGAAAAAGGCCGAACTACATTTTGTGCTGACTCATATTTCGGGGGGGGGGGGGGGGGCAAACTTCTTTAAAACTTGCAGCACAGCGAACAATCACAGAATGAAACTGTCGTTAAAAATTAATTAATATATACTGAAGAAATTATCAGACTCACCAACACCACAGCAAAAGCACCGACTCGAAACGGTCAGTAACAATTACTGACGGGCTTTAATGAGTTAGGAGGCCTTCATGCGGACTGAACAAATAATTTATCTAAATCGCGACGGAAGTAAGGGCGAGGGTTGTGGCCACGTAAAATCGATTTAAGCCCCCAAGTGGAATTCGTTTCCGCTGACCGTTCCAAGGCGGTTATTCTGTCGCGGTTTATTTTTGTTATGGTTTGTCTTTGGGTGTTTGTGTCGCTTATATTATTATATTTTGGATAGCCTATTGGTCATTTTGTGGGAAAGTAACTGTCCTTTTGGTTTTCCGCTATTGGTGTTTCCATTAGGGTCTGTTGTTTCATGTTTGTGTTTTTTCCCTTTAGTGTCTCTGATGGGAGCTGTTTTGATTTCATTCATTCCGGTGATTGTTTTGAACATTTTCTCGCGCATATTTGTATACATTCGCTGTCTTGAGTTGAAAAAATGATCAGAAGACACATGCCTTTTGAAAAACCAACAATGAATATCTACCCAAGCGTACTGGCGTGTTAGTGTGTTAAAAGCGCCATGCAAAAACTTAAGGCAGACGACTTTAAAATTTTATCTTATTTTTCAGAGATTGGATTCAGCATTCCATATGAACCAGCTGCCTGCAGATTAGTCATAAGAAATGTGAAATTGTGGCGAAATATAAGAATAAAAGACGAAATATCCTCTGCAGCATTTAAAAATGGCCAGCATAAGATTTTACCGCTTCCACACGAGTTTCTCAATTTCAGTCTCCAATCACTGTATTTGTACACGTCCGTTCTACACATGTAAACTGGGTGTATAGTCAATAATAGTCAACAGCAGTGCAAACCATTAGGAACAGAATGAGATGTCTCATTATGAGCCATTTCACCAGGATCTACACTGTTTGCAAAGGTATCTGTACTTGGGCTGCATGATGCTTCCACGCAGAGCTGAATCCGACCTGCGCACTAGTACTGGTAAACCGCTTAGATGATCTAAGCCTTCAAGGAACCGCGGTGCGAGGCGGACCGTCATTGCTAATAAACCCTATCGGTTTCATTGGGCGACAGGGCTTGAGAAGTCATTTCATCTCAATGTCGGGCAAAAGTCCCACAAAATTGGAAGCAACGTCTCCAAAATTACCTTTACAGTGTTGACGGGGACGTTAAACCTCAAATCAAACAACAAAAATCTGTACTTGGCTATAAAGGGCTGAAAGGGTACAAAATCATAACGCTTACATGCTAAGTACGTGACGAAAGAAACTTCAACCGTACGGTAGCATGCCAGGAACATACACTTCAAATAGTTGTCACTGTCCAACAATATGTAAGCACGGTTGTGACAAATAATTAGTTACACACCGCAAAACTTCAAACATCGCACAAAAAGCGCTTTCATTGATTGTAGTGCATGACGATAAGATAGGTTGTTGACTGAGCCGCGCATTTGGCTATATATATTTGAGTCTGCACTTAGCACCTTATTTAGCTCACTCCAGAGAAAATCATCAAGAATGGAAGATTATCGTCTACCAGCTCCACTCACCAGCTTATTGAAGTCCAGTAAGCTCACTGGAAATCCAGATTTTGATGTGAGCATGCGCTCAGATCACATTGAGGTCAAGCTCGTCTGGAAGTTGCGGCAGCCATCACAGCCCAGAAAGAATAAACTGCAGAAAGCTCCGACCTCAAAGGCAAAGTCTCAGCCACCACAGACCAGAGAAGAACCAGCGGAGTCGACTCCAAGGACTCCGACGCCAGCAAAAAGAACGCCGCCGCCACCCCAGCAGCAGCCGACTCGTCGCAGATCACCGGTGATACCAGCAAGCCCGAAACCTGCGACATCACCTCCGCCGTCTCCGTCACCTCCCAGCTCACCGCAGCCTATGGAAGCCGAGAGAGTGACCTTCCCAGACGTTCCAGGGAGTTTCACCGCCACAACAGGCACTGAAGTCATCGACAAGTACAAGATGATGGAAGCGCGCTACTCCAGCGACCAGAATGTCTTCATCGTGACACTCCAGCACAAAAGAAAGCCTCACCAAGACGACTGTTACGGGATACTAGACCTAACAGCCAAGCACTACGCAATCTACAAGGGCTACGACAGTAAACACTTCTCACAAGAAGCCATCGACGAGATCGAGGAGTGTTTCTCCAACTGCCCACAAGGACGGCATGCAGAGCTGATAAAGCAGACCAAAGCCTACGTGAAACAACTTGACTGCAGGTACTTCGCTCCAGAGTAGGCTAGCCGTCCGAATAACTTTCACCGCCTGGGAATGCAAAAACAACTTGTAAATCGCCCGTGGACCGATCCCAGCGCGGCCCCTGGAGAGAGCATTTGACCTACTAAGCTCTCGAGCGAGATGTCTGAGTCACGATTGATAGCCGGAATTGGCAAAGACTCAACATCAATTACATGCTCACTTTTAGAATCGGCGTTTCAAAATTCAAAAACAAACAGTGCCTCTCTCTTTTACCTGGATTATGCACCGACTCGGCCGGGCCTGGTGAAGTTGCACGTTGGACTTCACCGCGCATGGAGCCCACCCCAGAGGCACTGTTGAAACTTAGTCTTGTTGAAGTTGGCGACGCAATCCTTTTACAGGACCTTTTCTGCTTTGACCTGGTTCAGACATGTTGACACGCAAAAAATTAAGCTCAAGCAGACAAATAGGACTTACGATAAAGGACTTACGCTAGACTAGGACGGACGGGGTTGGAGCCGAGCGGTGACCCACTTATTTCTCGGTAACGAGAAATAAGTGGGTCAACGCACGGCTACGGAGTTGTGCCAGCATGGATTCGTTCCCTGGGACCTCCACCAACCGACGACCCTCGACAAGGGGAAACTGGAAACAACAACAACAACACCTTATTTAGTTGTGTTGTCATAAAACTGGCAATTTGTTTGTTTGTTTGATTTAGTGACACAGAGTCCTTTCTGATATTTCATCTTCATCAGTGTGTCTCAACCCTAAAGTTTTGAAACCGAAACGGATGACGGACAAGACCCGGCAAACACAGCACATCCCCCTCCGAGCACACATGAGACAGGTCAACTGGAGGCATCTGGCGAGAGAAGCCTTCCCGCGGACTTATAGGCTTCCCCACCGAGCCAACATCAGCAAACATGACCCACACACCACGAAAGTCCCGGGCATCAGGAAGGAGATGTCCAGAGTAGCGAGACTTGCAAAATTTAAAATATTACAAAATATTACAAAAAGTGGCAACCAAATCCGCTAAGATACATGTCCCACCTGGCAAGTCAGTCTTAGTTTTAGAAAAAATAGAAATGTATACTGCAAAAATTAAAGATATAGTAAAGTTGTTTAAATCAGCACTTGAGTACTGACGTCAACATCGCAGTATCAACCTCAGCACTAAGGAACTGATCTGAGGTTTAACGTTCCCGTCAACACTGTATAGGCCATTTTGGAGACGTTGCTTTATATGTTCTATAAAAGGGTTAACCGATGCAAGCAAAAAACACACCACAGAACTGGAAAATATGAAATGTACATGCTCTCTGGTTCTGTTAGATCTATCATTTTTAATTTCAATAAACTTGTTTCAGATTTTGATATTGATACTAAGACTCCCGATACCTGAGATTATAAAAACTCAGTGTATTGTATCCTGCTGCTGGTCATATAATCATTCGCAATTTAAAAAATAATTCCTGATTTTAGGATAAGAAATATAATTAATAAAGGACTGAACTATCGATTTCCTTCTAAAATTTATTTAAAGTAATGTAAGGATGAAATCGCTGCTGCCTTAAATGAATTCGGTGATCGATGTTGTAAACGGGAGTAAGTTGAGCATAGTCTGTCTACTTACGACTTTTCTACTCTTTATACTAATACACATCCTCATAATCTTATAAAAGAAAAACTTAATGATTTAACTGAATGGACTTTTTACAGAGAAGATTCTCTCTATCTTGCATGTTATGTTAGAAATACGAGTTTCACTTCTAAAGAGCATAAGAATTATACACTATGTTCATGTCAGAAAGTGTGTGAAGCTCTAACATTTCCACTTGACAATGTTTTCATTAGATTTGGTACGAAGTTATTTAGACAAATTACGGGTATTCCGATGGGTACGAATTGCGCACATCTTGTAGTTGATGTGTTCTTGTATTGTTATGAAAGAGACTCCATGGTGTCACTTTCTGCTGATAACCACTCTGAAATTATAGAAGCTTTTAGCTCTACTTCTAGATATTTGCAAGATTTATTAAATATTGACAGTTCTTACTTTGGTGGTTTGATCAGTCATATTTAACTCCCAGAACTTCAGTTAAATAAAGCAAATTTCTCTGATACCGAGGCCCCGGTTTTGGATTTACATTTATCTAGTATAGATGAATTTGTTTCTTGCGATGATTTAGATTTTATGATTGTATATTTTCCTAATTTGGACGGTGATGATCCTCATGCGACATCCTACAGTGTTTATATTCCTCAATTCAATTTGCTAGAGTGTTTAGTCATGTTTCTGACTTCAACACTCGTAATAAATTGTTAACTGCTTAACTTCTAAATCAGGGGTATCGATATCATAAACTACGTAAAGCCTTTTCAAAGTTTAATAGTCGCCGTTCTGATTTGATTTCAAAATTCAATGTTGGAACTAAAACTTCTGCAACAAGGCCTATCGGAACCTGAATTTATGGTGACTTGAATATAAAGTTAGACAAATATATACTTGCGATGACTACAGTACCCAATTTCGTAAAATCGTTTTAAGATACAAAAATATTGGGTACAACATATATGTTATAAGACAGAATGCATGCTTCGAAGTTAACCCTATCACGGTTTGTAACTTTTCTACCCGCTTTGATTGCACGCCGTTGGGTCGGGCCTCAGATTCTATGACGGTTCCAGCGTAAAGGCGTGCATTTTATGTAATGTTGGTTGGTACCTGATGCTTCGTCTTTGGTCGGGCCCCTCGGAGTTTAACTGATGGCTTTCTTTTGCTCCAGCGTTAAATTTGTTTCGCGCTGTCGAGTCCTCAACGTTGTTTCATCTCTGCGGCTGTTTAATTTGTATGTCCTCGGAGATGTCTCACTGATGAGTTAGGAAGCCTTCATGCGAACTGAACAAATTAATAGTCTTAACCACGACAGAAGAAGTAAGGGCGAGGATTGCAGCTGCGTAAAATCGTTTTAAGCACCCCCCCCCCCCCCCCCCGCACACAGACACCTACACACAGACACCAGTGTAATACTTTTCACTGTCCGTACGAAGACGGTTCTTCTGTGGCGTTTTATGTGCTTAATTGTTTGTTACTAGTTGTATGTCTCGTTTGTGTCTTTTTTTATCTTGGATAGCCAGCTGGCCATTTTGTTGGAAAGTAAGTGTCCTATTGGCTTTCTATGGAACAGTATTAAGGTAAAAACTCAATTATGCAATGTGCAATTACAAAATGAATTGTTGAAACCGCACTTTGCATTATGAACTTTTCCATATCTTACTACTTTATTCGAATATGCAACATGCACATTCTATTTTGAGACATTTGTATTTAAATATGGCATTTGGACGTCCTATTTTGCAATATTCAGTTTCGATTCTGCTGTGGTAAGACGGGGTACCAGTCATTGAGGTGACGGTAACGTTCGGTAATGTCCGTGGATTTGCCGTATTTTTTCCGATGACAAGCGTCCGTTTGAGAAGATCGCATTTGCTTTTCCAGGGGCCAAATTCAAGCCAGCAGCGATAAATTTTATCCAGCTATATAATAATTCGGATATTTACAATAATGTGTACGTTTGCATCTTTAAAATAAATTTTACAGCGGGGTTCCTTATTTTTATGAGAAACAGGATTTTTATTTAAAAGTTAATACTTGTTTGACGAAGGGGAAAATACTCTATCGTTGAATATTTACTAAAATAAATTACCATGAGGGATTAGTTTGTGCCGAATCCATGGATTTGAAATGAGCATAGATTGTTAAAATTGATGAATTCATACAATTATCATAAATCTGATCCTTCTGAGGTGTTACTTATAAAGATATTAGTTACTAATTCCAACCTCACTCAAAACTTCAATGTTTGGATATTATAGAAGTATTGATATGCGGTGTACGACAAAACATAGAAAGACAAAAGAGAGAAGCGACACAAAATAGACATTTGTTGAAAACCGGCCAAGGTGAAACCGCAGATACTGGTATAAGCCGCAAAATTGTATGGGACGAGGCTAAACGAGACGCCTTCAGATCTACCTTGTTAGATAATACACATATTTTACACCAATTGACGACAAATGTATCCAACGAACCAATTGAAGATACAATTAACAATTTTACTCAGTTTTTACATGATAAAGCTTTCGAAGTTTTTGGTAAAACGAGCACCCAAAAAGGCAATTCGCGAGGCAAAGTCACAAATAAAGAATGGTTTGACAGAAACTGTGTAAGTGCCAAACATGAATTCACACAAAAGAGAAATAGCTTTAATCGCAACAAAACCGCACAGAACCGTATAATTTTCACGAGAGCACGAACTAGGTACAACAAAGTTAAGAAAAAAGAACTACAAAACTTCAAGATTAGAGAGGGTATACGGCTCAATGATATCGCAAGAAAAGATCCGCGGAAATTTTGGAAAAATATTAAGAAATCTTACAAAAATTCCAGTAAACAAACCGACAATTTGACTGCGGAACAACTGCACGACCATTTTAAAGCAATGTTTGGTGAGCAAACCGAACCGAACGAGGACGCCGAACCGAACCCAAACAACTGCTCGTTTGACGCTGAACTAGACACGGAATTTACTTGTACGGAACTTCGAAATGCTATATTTTCCCAGAAAAACGATAAATCACCAGGCTTAGACAATATACCAAGCGAGATAATTAAAGCCTCCTATGAATTTATTTCCCCGATCTTAATCAAAATATTCAACAAAATATTTAGCTCTGGAGAATATCCACGCTCGTGGGGCGACTGCATTATAAACCCAATATTTAAAAAGGGAGACGTCAATGACGCCCAAAACTATCGCGGTATCACACTTATCAATGTTTTAGCCAAAATCTACTCACAACTTCTATTAAATCGTCTTACAAAATGGTCAACTCAACACGAAAAAATTATGAACAACCAATTTGGTTTCCAAAAAGGAAAATCAATAACGGATTGCATGTTCATCCTTCATTCAGTACTTTCAAAAATGCTCAACTCCGGGGGTAAATTATATTGCGTCTTTATCGACTACGAAAAGTGTTTTGATAAAATTGACCGTTCATATTTATGGCAAAAGCTTCTGAAAGAAAACGTTAGTAGTAAGTTTGTGAAGGCTGTAAAATCGATATATGCCACTGTAAAACTTTGCGTTAGATATAAAAATTCATTCTCTAATTTCTTCAACTCTTATATCGAAGTCAAGCAGGGGGACCCGATTTCCCCACTGCTATTCATGCTTTTTGTAAATGATCTAGAAAAAAATATCAACTCAAATATTGACGGTATATTTAATTTGAACGAAATAAAAATCTTCTTGCTCTTGTTTGCAGACGATCAGGTGGTTTTCGCAAAAACTCCCCAAGCCTTGCAATCACTTCTCTCCGACATAGAAACTTACTGCACAACCTGGGGACTTAAAATAAATACAACAAAAACGAAAGCAATAATATTCGAAAAAGGACGACATACTCATCACGAGTTTTTCATTGACAATACTGCGATCGAGCTTGTTGATCATTTCAAATACCTCGGAATAACGCTATTCAAAAATGGTAACTGGTACCGAACACAAAAAAGTGTAGCACAGCATGGCTCTTTTGCTCTGTACAATCTCTTTACGATTTTCAATTCTGTCGAGCTACCAGTAACGCAAAAATGCAAGCTTTTTGATACTCTAGTGGGATCGATATTAAATTTTGGGGCAGAAATCTGGGGTATGCACGACGCTATCGATGTTGAACAAATTCACACTAAGTTTTTAAGACGCATCCTAGGGGTTAAGAAATCCACTAATCTTACGGCTCTTTATGGCGAATTAGGGCGGGTTCCGATGGCGGTATTTCGCAAAGTCATAATGATTAAATACTGGATAAAAATACTGAGGCAAAATGATTCATCTTTGGTAAAACAGATGTATCTACTCCTAAAATCAGATGCAGACTCGAATTTAAGTTACAACGGTAAAAATTGGGCTTTCAACGTTAAGTCTATTTTGCAACAACATGGTTTACAATATGTATGGACCCAACAATCAGAAATAAACATTCCTTTTAACGTAATAAAACAAAGAATATTCGATATATTTTTCCAGAAATGGTACTCAGATATCAATAATTCTAATCGCATGAAATCTTACTGCATATTTAAACATGAATTAAAACCCGAGAAATATCTAGAGGCTATCAGAGAAAAAAAGTATAAGGTCGCATTGGCACGTTTTAGAACATCGTCTCATGATCTTCACATTGAAACCGGGCGATATGATGGCACTCCACGAAACCAAAGACTCTGTATTTCCTGTAACATGAATAGGATAGAGGATGAATTTCATTTTTTGCTTGTATGTCCTAAATATCGTGAATTGAGGAAAAAATACTTCAAAAACTATTTTTGTCACTGGCCAACTTTGCATAAATTTGAAAGTCTGATGTCCGCCTCGTCACCTAAACTCATCACACACTTAGCTAAATTTATTTATTTTGCCACAAAGTGTCGAATATCATAAGAATTCCTTTATTGATGAATCACTGAAGACCCTCTCTCATTGTGGAAAATATGTTCATAAAATGTTTAGTCCATATAGTTTAACACCAGTATAACGTTACGTATCATATACCTATGATAACTTAAATGATTAGTTCATATTATGCATTTCTTGCACTCTTCGAAAAACTTTTTTCAAATGTTGTCTTCACTGTATGATAGCTTATGTTAGGCTATAAACATTGTATGTAATGTTTTATGCTGAATAAATTGTTCGTTCGTATTAAAATAGATAAGTCAAAACATAGACGCGACATTTAATAGATCGACAAATAATAGAACGACCAATAATAGAACAATAAGTGTGAGCGATAATTACCAGACCGCTCGTCAATTGCTACACGTCATTGAACATTCGCTCACTCGATCAAGTCTACCGATCAGTAAGTGGACAAACACAACGACCGCTCGGCAATTGATACACGTCATTGAACATTCGCTCACTCGATCAAGTCTACCGATCAGTAAGTTGATAAACAATAGTTACAGTTAAGCACCGATCGAGAAAATCTTGATGACTCTTTACGGGGCCATTGTTGTACTTCTTTTGTATTTCTTTTGAAAATGAAATTTGATGAACAAATTGTGTTCACGTTTATTTTTTCCATACAGCCCGTTATTTTCATTCGAAATGGAGATTTTGACCATGCAGAAAGGAAAGCCACAACTGGCGTTAGTTGGCTACCTTTAAACAGTAATACACTATTCACGGGGAATATCTAGGAGCCATTTTTCCAATGGTTTTCTGTTTGTTACCAAAGATAAGCAGTGAAACATACACAACTGTGTTTAGAATTATAAAAGACAAATTGGAATCCCTTGGAATGAGCACCGAAATCCAAACATTTAGATCAGACTTTGAAACCGCGGCTTATAGTTCCATGAGATTTTTGTTTCCTCAGCTCAGTATTGAATGCTCCTTTTTTCATTTTGGACAGGCTAACTGGCGCAAAATTTCTGAACTCGGCCTTCGAACTAAGTACATTGACGGCCTTGATTTCAGCTTGAAAGTACGTATGTTTACGGCACTTGCATTCCTACCACACGACTCTGTCCGCCATGCCTTCCAGGAAATCAAGCTACCTGTCCGCTACCTCAAAATTCCCGAGATACGTTTACAATAAAAAAAAATGTATTGTTGTCGAAAAATGGATATAATTTTTTTTTCGATATTTCTGAACTTTTTCGATGTTATTTCGATCTTTTTTCGATATTTTTTCGATGTTCTATTTCTATGTTTTGTCTTTCTATGTTTTGTCTTTTCTATGTTTATGCTTTTCTATGTTTTGTCGTTCTATGTTTCGTCATAGATCCTTCATATGTCCGCTCAGGAAATAAGCGAGCGATGGTCTCCCTGTTCGCGGGCTTGGATTTGTTCCCTGGGACCTTACCAGCTGACCATACGGGGGTAAACAACAACCAGTGCCTCAATTCCCGTTATTACTCTGATTTAAATAATCATCGTCACTATTATAAACATAACTTACTCATTCTCAGTCCCGACCCACAACCATAGAAACGCACCTGTGGTCACAATGACAGCTGTCGTATTCATATGTCCGTCTGTCGTCATAAGTTAGACTTGGGCATGATGGCTTTCATCCAACAGAATCACAACGCAAAAATATTAGCTGGTCGTCTGTCAGTTCGTCCGTCCGTCCGTCTGTCTTCAGCCAGCAAAACCTTGCTGAGCTAGTGTCGCGACTGTCTTAACCAGCCTACTACATATTTCTTCAAGTTCTACATGTAACGATTTGGCAAATGGAGCGGCTGAATCCAAACCATTTTGTACTTACATGTATTTCCATGTATTAGGTCTACACCAAAGTGTTTTCTTCTTCTTGTTTTATTACAGTTAGACCGCGTACAGCGTACCCAGGTTTACCTGGCGGAACTTAACGACATTATTTATTTATTTATTCACTTATTATTAAAGTGTACAGAATCTAGAAAAAAAATGTTTTTGATGCATTAGATTTGTACATTTTACCGCCGAAAAATACAACAACAAAAATTGTAAGATGAAAAGTCGTGATGATATTTTTCTGACTGTTACTTAAAATATACATTTTGGGTACACGTTAAAAGCGCCTCTTCGATGCGGTTCTAACGAGTACCCACAATCTATATTTTGGAGTAGAAATGAGAAAAATAAGGTTTACTCCTGTAAATCCCAGTTTTACTCTATAAAAGTGGGGATCAAGTGTGTGTGTGGGGGGGGTGGGGGGTGGGGGGGTGGAAGGGGGTCAGAATTATAAAGATGTGTTTAATGGTGGGGTGCGCTTGGTATGTGAGTGCGTTTTTAGTTTTACGTCTCACCAACAGCTAAGGTCATACGGAGAGGGGACCTGGGTTTAAAGACTCATCCGAAATTCTGGAGAAGCCCGGGGTCGATCCTGCGATCCCTGATTAATGAGGCGAGTAGCATAACCACAACACCACATAGGCGTCCAGCGCTTGATATGTTACATTGTAGCAGGTGCGGGTTTTGCACCTGCACTCCGGTATGAAAGAATTTGCTTCGCGTTGTATTTTGTCAAAAAAGTGGAAACCTTTGCGTTTTGTCACTTGAAGCCAAAAATCTAGTATAAAAAGTCAGATAGTTTTCTATTTTCTTATAAATTAATGAATGCATTTAACACAAACAGTTACGAACATCTACATAAACATGTGACAAAATAAACAGGGAATCAGACCCCCGGCCTTCGTGGCTTGAAGAAATAGATGGGCTGCATGAACTGAAACCGACCCGCACACCAGTACTGGTAAACCGCGTAGAGGATCTAAGTCTACCGAGCCAAAGCGGTGCTTACAAACCCTATTGGTTTCATTGGGCGACAGGGCTTTGATATGTCATTTCATCTCAGTGTCGGGTAAAAGTCCCACAAAAGTGGAAGCAACGTCTCCAAAATTATTTATATTGTGTTGACGGTGACGTTAAAACATCAAATCAAACAACAGAACCAAAATGCCTAGTTTTAGAAATTCCGTTGGATATGCCCTAAATCAGAAATAAATGTTAGAGGGAACGTAAGTCGTAGTTCATCTGAAAGCATTTTCACGAAAGAAAGTTGTAACTATGTTTGCTTTCAAGCGATCATAAAGGAGCAGTCTCACAAAGGTCTACACGATCTGGACAGTTGCCTGTCTGTGCCATACAAAATTAGTATAAGTATTTACAACAAATTTATATTTTAGGGGTGCAATGGCCTGAACACATTTGCGATATATTTAGATAAAACTTGGGCACAAAACAAACCAAGCAAAGCTGATTCCTGGTCTGACATATAAAATAAAAATTATGTGTAACTGATTTTATCGGGAAGGGTGTAGTGTCCCCAATTCGTCCGTTTTATGCCAAAAATATAGTTCTCTCATTTCTTTCACTCCTCCGCGTCACCAATACGCTTGCAGATTTTTTGGGGTATCTGCCGAATACAGGCGGACGTTTACGGGAACGGTACGAAAGAACGATCACAGCGCCACTGAACGAGAATAATGGGAACTAGAAGAAGCAGAAGCGGAATTTCAAGTTGCAAAATAGGACGAGAAACAGAAAGAAAACTACACAAATTCCAAAAGCAGGCTACAAAAATGAATATCATATTGTAGTGTTGCACAATTTTAACTGAATAAAGCATAACAGAATATCAAAATTGCATATTGCAATCTCAATGTTGCATAATTGAGTTTTTACCTAAATACTGTTCCATAGCTTTCCTCTGCTATTGATTCCATCACGGTCTATTTACTTCTTGTTTGTGCTTCTTTCCCTTGGCCCCCGCCCATAGGGGCTTGAAGAAATATATAGGCTGCATGATGCTTCCACGCAGAGCTGAATCCGGCCCGCACACTAGTAATGGTAAACCGCTTAGAGGATCTAAGCCTGTCCAGGAACCGCGGTGCGAGGCGGACCGTCCATGCTAATAAACCCTATTGGTTTCATTGGGCGACAGGGCTTGAGATGTCATTTCATCTCAATGTCGGGTAAAAGTCCCACAAAATTGGAAGCAACGTCTCCAAAATGACCTTTACAGTGTTGACGGGGACGTTAAACCTCAAATCAAACAAACAAACAAACGCAGAGCTGAATCCGGCCCGCACACTAGTACTGGTAAACCGCTTAGAGGATCTATGCCTGTCCAGGAACCGCGGTGCGAGGCGGACCGTCCATGCTAATAAACCCTATTGGTTTCATTGGGCGACAGGGCTTGAGATGTCATTTCACCTCAATGTCGGATAAAAGTCCCACAAAATTGGAAGCAACGTCTCCAAAATAACCTTTACAGTGTTGACGGGGACGTTTAACCTCAAATCAACCAAACCAAATTTCCCTTGGGTGTCTCTGATGGAAGGTGTAAATTAATTGTATCGATTCTTGATCATTGTTGTACTTCTCAGCAAACATTTAAGTATACTTTACATGAACATGATATCAAACGGCCCCCGCACATAGGGGTTTGAAGAAAAATATGGGCTGCATGATGCTTCCACGCAGAGCTGAATCCGGCCCGCACACTAGTACTGGTAAACCGCTTAGAGGATCTCAGCCTGTCCAGGAACCGCGGTGCGAGGCGGACCGTCCATGCTAATAAACCCTATTGGTTTCATTGGGCGACAGGGCTTGAGATGTCCTTTCATCTCAATGTCGGGTAAAAGTCCCACAAAATTGGAAGCAACGTCTCCAAAATGACCTTTACAGTGTTGACGGGGACGTTAAACCTCAAATCAAACAAACAAACAAAACAGGATATCAACCCTCACCTTCACTTTCAGCGTGGTACAAACAAGCATTTATGACAAAAGTAAAAGAGTAAAACACAGTATGAGATAAAGAAATTGATTTACGTAACTGAAATTAATTAATATACATTACTGAGGATATTATCAGGCTCACCAACACCACAGCAAAAGCACCGACTCGAAACGGCCAGTAACAATTACTGGCGGGCTTAAGGGCATTTATTCTTGATTATTGAGTACTATCATTTCATTACATAATATTATGTAGCTCTCAGTGCTGACTGAAGAGATCTCCTCTGTCTTCAACAGGTAAGGGGCCACCTTGGGAAAAATCAATAGTTTACTAACTGTTGGCTAGAGTGTATATTATTGAGTTTCCCCTTAAGTGCCTAAGTCAAGGGATCCAACAGGAGCTACTAATCACCCTATTAAGGGCCGCCTTTGATCTGCTATAGACAGTATATCACAGGGGGCAAGAATACAGTTATGAACACACGGTGTGTCCTACTGTTTAAGAATAAATGCCTTTAAGTATACTTTATGGGATCCCATCCTTCACCTTCAGGGTCTTAGTTCGCTTTTATGGGAAACGCTTTCTGACCTTTAGAACACAAAATCTCCTTTGCCGCTCCATGTGTACTGCATTAATGTATCTTCCAATAAGTCTGAGAGAAAAAGCTCTATCCACAACAAACGTAGACCCGCACACGAGTACTGGTAAACCGCTTAGAGGATCTAAGCCTGCCCCGGCAAAGCGGTGCGAGTGTCATACCGTCCATGCCCCTAAGCCCTATTGGTTTCATTGGGCGGCAGGGCGTGAGAAGTCATTTCATCTCAATGTCGGGTAAAAGCCCCACAAAATTGGGAGTAACGTCTCCAAAATGACCTTTACAGTGTTGACGGGGACGTTAAACTTCAAATCAAACAAACAAACAAACAAACAAAAACAAACGTAGGCGGCCGTGCCCATGTGTTTTCGCGTATGTTCGTTTAGATGTTTTTAATCTTAAGTATTTACTACATGTCTGACATGCGGAAGTCATTTGGAAAAAAAAAAAGAATACATTATGTATCAACGAAAATGTATTTCCCATGACCAACAACACGTGAATTGCCTTCTTGTTGTAGCGATATGTTGAAAAGCATAATCAGTATGGCGTTTACGTTATCACAATTGTGGAAATTACCGTGAACTTTACCTTCCCGATTTTGTACCGTGAACTGGATCATTTTAAAACTGTGCATGCCAGGCAAACAAACGTTGTATCGGTGTTAACTGTTACATGGAAACCTGCTAGAGATGATATTTGCAATTTCGGATGTGGTAGGATCATCTAAAACACTATTTGCAATAAATTAAAGATTCTTCTGTTTGCCGTGGTCTTTATCACGATCTGTCGGGCTCGGGAAAAAATTGGGAGAGCATTTCTCGAAAACAAGGCAGTTTCTGCCTTCAAAGCAAACGTCATAAAAAATCGGAAGTTGAGCAGAGTACTTTGGTATATACATAGGGGCTTGAATCACGAAAAAAAAAAATGAAAAAAAAAAAAAAATTTTTTTTTTTTTTTAGGTACTATATTAGAGACAAGGGGGGAACTTAGGCTCGATTTTTTGGGGGGTTACCCCATTTTACCCAGTGTATCTTTTCCGCAAATGCAGTTTTTCACCTGCTTATTATGAATTATACAAGTTAAATGTGTCCACTTTGCATCAATAATCCGGATCTGTCTGTAACTTGCAGGAAACATGTATTTCTCGCATGGATTACCTCAGCATCTCAAAATTCGGCATAACCGTGTGCCAAAAAAAATCAGGTTTTCGTCTATCATAGGCGAGCTTGTGTTAGGGAGGGAACTTACTTCGCTTTCAACTGATGTCTTTCATTAAAATGAACCTCTCTTGACCAATTTGAATCCAAAATGATGTATTTGCAGCTCTAAATTTAGAATTTACTACTTTCACTTCGCTTTCTGTAATAGATCAAGAAAACAATCGCCGCGAAGCTTGGTTTTTCTGCTAATTCCGGGCTAATTTATTGATGAACTAACGACCGGAACGACCGTTGTTGTTTAATTTTAAACCTTTCGAAGTAGTGGCAAATGAGCCTTATCGCTATTTTTCTTCCATTTTCAACTAAACCCAAAGAGGGGACACAAACGGTGTATCGGCCCCCGCCCATCGGGGCTTGAAGAACTATATGGGCTGCATGATGCTTCCATGCAGAGCTGAATCCGGCCCGCACACTAGTACGGGTAAACAGCTTAGTGGTTCTAAGCCTGTCCAGGAACCGCGGTGCGAGGTGGACCGTCCATGCTAATAAACCCTATTGGTTTCAATGGGCGACAGGGCTTGAGATGTCATTTCATCTCAATGTCGGGTAAAAGTCCCACAAAATTGGAAGCAACGTCTCCAAATTGACTTTTACAGCGTTGACGGGGACGTTAAACCCCAAATCAAACAAACAAACAGACGGTGTATACTGCATATACTCCATTTTTGAAGGGTGAAAGAGTACACAGTATTCATGTAATTACGGTATGGTTCTTTAACCTGCATAGGGGATGTTCTCCCTGCACGTGGGGGGGGGGGGGGGGGCTCCAGTTAACGTCCAGATCCGAAGGACGATGTACTTTATGACATTCATATCTGCAAATGATGCCAATGGAGCGTGTTCGGACACCGACATTTGTCACCGCTGCTGGGGATCGAACCTGGGACCGTTAGGATCTGAGGCAAATGGACTAACCACTGATCGAGCTAGGTGGGTTGCTAAATTTAGGAAGGCAGGAATGAGCAGCAGTTATCTCCATACCGGATTCAGAAATGTTGCAATGTATTTTTTGTTGAACTCGTGGACGTTTTGTGTAATTTTCAAAACAGTTTCACTAAATAAAAAAGCCAGCCTATTAAAATGCCACCAAAATGTAAATGTTCAAAAGTATGCAGCCTGCAAACAATTTGTTTCCTATTGCAACATATTCCTTTTCATGTTTTGAAATTTTGATCCTGGGTCGCGAATGGCCATTAAATGACAATACGCACTATTTAGGTTGGGCCCTTTGGGTCCTTTTCCAACATGGATTAAAGGGGACAGAACCCGTACAATGCAGCACACACACGCTCTCTCATCCGCAAGTTTATGAAGTTGACGCTTCTATTTATGAATTAGGTCACATCCATTGATGTAGGGACTTTGGTGAAATCATTGCTCAATCCTTCTGCTCAGTAAGTTTGTATTAATCTGAATTTGTTTGATTTTCGGCTTAACGTCCACTTCAACACTGTAAAGGTCATTTTGGAGACGTTGCTTCCAATTTTGTGGGACTTTTACCCGACATTGAGATGAAATGGCATCCCAAGCCCTGCCGCCCAATGAAACCAATCGGGTTTATAAGCATGGACAGTCCGACTAGCACCGCTTTGACTGGGAAAGCTTATATCCTCTTAAGCAGTTTACCAGTACTCGTGCGCGGGTCGGTTTCAACTCTGCGTGGAAGC
Organism: Lucinisca nassula; assembly: GCA_963580285.1. Taxonomy (NCBI): domain Eukaryota; kingdom Metazoa; phylum Mollusca; class Bivalvia; order Lucinida; family Lucinidae; genus Lucinisca; species Lucinisca nassula. Next base: position 119,908,449 of record OY757013.1, on the reverse strand, counting down.
ATCATGCAGCCCATCTATTTCTCCAAGCCCTTGTATTAGCCGACTTTCGGATGATTATTTAAACCGAGGTCCCGTCTCCGTATGACCTCTCACTTTTATAGAGTGATATGAAACGTTTTTCATGCGCAATTCAGCCGAGCTAGAAATTTGTAATGCTCGCTATTTTTGGCTCGATTGTAAATGGCATAATCAGAAATAGTGCTGTTGTCCACGTGACTATCACTGATTTGGGGAAACCAAGGTTATGGTTATTAACAGAAACTTGTTGTGTTATTTTTATCGATGTTACATGTGGGTCAGAGTGTTGCGTGATGCTGGACGCCTTTGGCAAACAGTGTATCTCCAAATCATACGCCGCAAAATATGTGGCGTCTACTCAGCCGGCTGCTCAGGGTCTACACTATTTGCTTCGAATACTGGTATGTAGGTATAAGTCTCGGCTGTCAATTTAATGATATATTCCTCCGTTATAGAATTTCTTTTCGTTTACCGAAAGGGTATACGGTTTTGATGATTGTTTTGATTTCAGTTAGTACAGTTCTGATTACGTATGTTTGGAATAGATGACAGTATTCCTACATAGTATGTTCAGTCTACGGTTTCAAATGATCCTTTTCGATTCCAATGTTTGTTACTGCGAAAGAATGGTTATCCCTTATAACCCTAAAGCCAAGTACAGGTACTTATGCAAGCAGTGTGGATCCTGATATGATAGCCATGAGCTGTCTTATCGAGATATTTTCTTACCGTTCAGCTGGACGCCCTTAAGTAAAATGGATGTGCTCAACCTTAGTCATGAAACAGTGCACTCCAGAAACTTAAGGGTGAGAGGGGGTTTGAAAATATGAATAAACCAAAGCAGTGACTGGGCGATTGTCTCTAACTGCAGGCTGGAAAAACAGAACGGTCCCAGTATTTCCTTAAGATCTTGCAAACAGTGTATACCCAGATTAGACGCCGTGTTCTGCGGCGTCTGATCTGGGTCTACACTGTTTGCCAAACCCAACACATAATTCCAGTCCAGATTTTACAGATAACTCTCTCACAATCTCTCACCTCAGAGTGGAACACATAACACGGCTATTTTTGGACCGATTGTCAATCGACCCAAAGTTACTAAGCAGAAATGCTCAGTGCTAAAGTCCACATGACCATCACTGACTTGTCGGAATTACTTTTATTTTATAGAATATAGCCGTAGTGAGGTCAGAGTGTTGCGAAAGAGGGTTATCTTGGAATCATAGGTTGGACTAAGAAACCAGAATAGACCCAGACCAGAGTCCACAGAACGCGGCGTCTGATCAAGGTAAACACCCGATATTTCAAGGTTGAATGAAACAGTTTAACTCACCACTAGGACTATTATTTTGACATACCATAACTCTCTGTACAAACAGTTCCGGCAATTTTCCTGCCTAGATAAGCACTGAATAATAGTATGTATGATGTGGTTGAGACTCTCAGGAATTCTCAGGCAAGTTTTCTGTTAACGTAAGTATCATGTGGCGTATTGTCGAGTTTGAGACTTCAATTCACTGAAAACGAGTCCGAAAAAATCGCAATATTATTAAATTATTTTTCTCACACAAAACTTTAAAGAATTTGTTTGATTTGATGTTTAAAGCCCCATCAACAGGTCATTTTGGAGACCTTTCTTCCATTTTAATTATTATTATTGTTTTTATTTTTTTTTTTTTTTTTACTTTTACTCGACATTGAGATGAAATGACATCTCAAGCCCTGCTGCCCAATGAAACCAATAGGATTTATAAGCATGAACGGTCCGGCTCGCACCGCTTTGCCGGTGTAAGATCATCTAAGCGCTTTACCAGTACTCGCGTGCGGTCGGTTTCACATTCACACAAATGTATCACAAGAGAAAAGTTAGTCTTTAAATATTCCTACCTCCTGAAGAAAATCGTCATCATTTTTTCATTGAGCTGCAATTTTTTTTAAACATTCATTTACATGTAGTGTGGTAAACATGAATTGAAAACCAGTGCATGTACATTTCATGACCTTCTTTCCATGACACTTGACAGCATTTTGATGACAAATTGAATGTCAGTTTATTAAAAGTTGATAAGGACATGTCATTATGACTTAAAATGTACATTTAAGGAGAAACTGAGAGGGGGCCCCCTAATCGCATGGATAACAAAACACGCTACAGAAGACGGTTTTGACAACAAAAATACCTCCAGTTCAATGTGCGTAATATGCAACATAAAGAGACAGCAGTACGAGGCAAAGACATCAAACACTGTCACATATAAAGGCCCGTGTGAGAGGGTCATGTATCCTTACACATTAGTTTTAAAATAACAACATTTTCTTAAAATTATGAGCAGAATAATTTTCAAACCCATCAGTTGGGCATGAAATTAGTATTATAATCCTGGGGTCAGGTTGGTGCATTTTAGGTCTGTACACCGTCATTTCTTCCTCTGGAAGTACACACTATTTCCATACCCCTTTAACTTAATCTTAAGACTTCCCCAAATTTCCTCCAAATATCTGAGATCGGAGAGTCTCGAGAACAGCAAACAATAGATAAAATACATGTTTAAACGCATTTTGCTTGGTTTCAGCTAATTACAAAGGAAAAAAAAGAAGGCAAAATTGTAAAGGCCTATAATGGCATCAATACAGCCATTATTATCTAGGAAACAACATTAGAACACACGTTTTTAAGTCGCCAGTCAGTCCGACCACTATAAATCCGAATTTGAAAAACACTTTCAAATTATTTCTAGCCGTATCTCTTTTAACTTATATTCTGAACCATTTAGCTTAACACTGCTGCATATTTTGCGTTATAAGCTAGCCGTTGCCATGTACCGGAGACGAACGTTTAAACACAAGGTGACGACGTAGTGTTCACACGTTCTTTAGCACTCTGCCAAAAACACATAAATTTTATATGATACCCGTTGTGCAAGTAACTGACACACATTTCCCTTGAGTACGCAGCTCTCTTGCTATCTCTTTGATGACATGGGTTTTGCCCGTCCCAACCTGGCCAGATGTAAGGCAATTGTGCCCTGTTTTTATAATATCTATGGCCGTCTTCTGCTTTGCAGTAAGCATTTTGATGTCCTTTTCAGCGCATGTGCCAAAAAAGTTACAGCGGCTGAATTGGATGTCAATATATTTAGCGGAACCGCAAGCGCTACAATATTCTCAAAGCACAGCCCATTAAAAGTAGAAAAGTTATCTTATCTGCATATACGTAGCCTTAGCAGACCATGTTACATAGAAATAAAATCAAAGGAGAAATCAAGGCTACCACACACATAACAGTATCCCTACCTGCTCCACTGCCGGACGTAGTTAGCAAAGTTCCTGATTCTATCTGTCCTGCAAGTCCCGCCTTTTAAACACGATAATTAATGCAAGCGTCCTGGTCTGTGTTCAGATCGCTGACAGAACACTGCGGAAATCGTAGCGAAAGTAGTAAATTCTAAATTTAGAGCTGCAAATACATCATTTTGGATTCAAATTGGTCGAGAGAGGTTCATTTTAATGAAAGACATCAGTTGAAAGCGAAGTAAGTTCCCTCCCTAACACAAGCTCGCCTGTGATTGACGAAAACCTGATTTTTTATGGCACACGGTTATGCCGAATTTTGAGATGCTGAGTTAATCCATGCGAGAAATACATGTTTCCTGCAAGTTACAGACAGAGGCGGATTATTGTTGCAAAGTGGACACATTTAACTTGTATAATTCATAATAAGCAGGTGAAAAACTGCATTTGCGGAAAAGATACACTGAGTAAAATGGGGTAACCCCCAAAAAATCGAGCCGAAGTTTCCCCCCTTGAGTACCCCCCCCCCCCCCCCAAAAAAAAAAAAAAATTTTTTTTTTTTTTTCATTTTTTTTTTTTTCGTGATTCAAGCCCCTATGGTATATACCTCGTAAAAATGCGTGCTGTAATAACCAAAATATCGGGTAAAAACCGTACCTGAAGCGAGCGATTTTCCTCATAAAATTCCGTTTACTATATCAAATGCTCACGTGGGTTCCCCACCCTGAACCAGTAGGCGTGTGCGGTCGGTATCAGCTCTAAGTGGAAGCATAATGCAGCCCATCTATTTCTTCAAGCCTCGATGGCCGTGTACGCTTATTGGAACATGTGCACTAACTACGGCGTCCTGAACATTATCTGGAATGCCGGATTGCGTCCCTTTTGTGACTCTGCGTTCCTGCTCCGAAAAAAGCCAACTCTTGAAGGAATGACTATTAACAAGGGAGACAAAAGATATTTTGAAATAGTTGCAACCCCTGAAGCTGTACCTTCACCCCACCACCACTTAACTGTTTGGTACCTTGCACGCGAAAATCAAAGTACTGGTAGCACTGGTGGGCCGAAGACTCTGAGTGTAGGCTGTGAAAATGGTCTTGTATTGGGACTTAGACTGTTTCGTATAACCCTTAAGTTCCATTATGATTAAGCAAACAGAGTAGACTGCGATCAGACACCGCGTTATAATATGCGTGGTCTGATCTAGGTCTACGAGCCCAGGTCATATTTTACATTTATAACAAACGCCTCAGAAGAAAAGCGCTAGCTACAATCAAACGTTAACTTTATTTTGTACATGTGGACAAAAGCAGGCTGGAGCAAATATACGACCAGCTGACAAATGCACCAGAAACAGCGTGCACTTGTTTATCCCTCGCCCAAATATGACAAGTAGAACCTTCCACTGAATAAACGTAGCTTTGAACAGGTCCATTTCAAATATACGGGGTTCCCGGTTTGTTTAAATTATAAGTTTATTATGATTCCTGTGTTTTTAACTAACAATGTAGAACCTGAGCAGATGCCGCAGATGCGGCGTCTGCTCTGGGGCTACAGTATTTGCCAAATGAATTTTTATTAGACGCTAGACGCACATGGGTTAATTAAAGAGTTCGCATGCACGCCTTTCCCCTCAATCAATATATCACAAAAAAAAATCTTTTGCGCTGACTTACCATCTACAAACTGTCCAATTAGCGTTGCTTAATAATCACTATGGTTTATCTAGACTTGCAGCTTTAACTTTATTTGTGTCGAACAAATCTGAGATTGAATGAGAGAAATAAAAGACTCATATTCGAAAAGAGATATTGGTGGTTTCTTTATTTCCGCCAGCATAAACTTCAACGACAGAAGAAACACAGGGATGAAATCGTTAAGGTGAATGGGAACACCTAGCAGATTTTTCCGCCATTTTTCAAATGGAGATAACTTTGGGGACTTCCTGTCCGCTTTTCTGTAAGCCCTTGTCCCGTTGAAATAAGGGGTTTACTCTAAAAGGAAAGAATTTGCAACTGAGGAGCAAATTCTATCTTTTATTGCCATGGGAGACAAAAGGGTTTTCTGCACTAAAAGGTTCCTAAGCTGTTTACGAGTACTCATGTTCGGTCGGTTTCAGCTCTGCGCGGAAGCACCGTGCATCACAATCTATTTCTCCAGGCCCTGATGGACGGGGCGCAACTTTTATCTATTAATCTCAGAGGAATGGTCTGTCAGACGGACGATTCGCATGAAATATCGCGCCTTATTTTGTCCGAAATATAAGGAAAATAAAGCCGACTGACTTTATAGCGTTGAGATGCTGCTGTTGGTTACATTGCACGTAGACCGGAAACAATCTTTCGCAAGAGATGGACAGGAAGTGCTATTACCGCTGATTCCAGCATTCCACAGCTTCTTCTTAAGATAACATAAGAGCCGATGCATAATAAAAGCCAATTTCAGACCGAATTTTCTTGCACACCAGACAAGGAAATCCGTGATTTTACCCTGGGATAGAAATTTATGTTCTGATCCCGGTGTTCCGACCCAATATCGAATATTCCCGCGTGTTTGATAAATGTACTGGTTGAATAAGACCTCGTATGCGCCGTCGTTAAAGTTGACGTCATGCACGTTACGTGACGTCACTAAACATTCCTGTAGTGTCATCACAATATGGCGGACGTTGGCAACCGAAGTGACTGCAGCATTAAAATCCGCGCTAAAAATGGAAGGTATGCAAGAAAAAGAATCCTATATGGGTGTGAGGGTGGATAGAAAAATCCGTCCCGAGGGATCACTGTCCGGCATCACTCGGCAAGCCTCGTGATGCCAGACAGTGACCCTCGGGACGGTTTTTTTCCATCCACCCCTCACACCCATATAAGATTCTTATATTCTTCGGTATTAAAACGCGCAACTTACACGACAAGGGAAAATGTGAAGGAAAAACACAGTGTCTTTCAATTTAAGAAATTTAAATACCTCTAAATATGTTAAAAGTGGTGATTGTAACGAGCGCCCTTGCTCTATATTTGGCCAAGAAGTAAGAAAAATGTCTGAAAGTGCTATTTCTAGAGTTATGAAGGACGCCATTTATTATTATTATTATTATTATTATTATTATTACTGTGATCGCTACTGACAGCCGGCTGTCAATAGCGAAGCCAGCATACTAGATATTTGCCACATTGATATTGCAAAATTTAAAAAGTTAACTTTATATATTTTAATGAAAAGTTATTCAAGATGTATAATAAAGGAAATGTCTTCATGTGCTGTATTTGTCCAGTCAGTTGTATTTACCAAGTCACTTGTAAAGGTAGTGAAAATTAAACACATCCTTTTCAAGGATTTAGTGATTATTTATCATCATATCCTCGTATAAAAATACTTGTATTTGAAAGGGAAAGCAGGTCAGGAAATACATTGCGAGTTGACCAATGTTTGCACAAGTTAAATTCTCGGTTGGGGAATTCAAACGCGGTAGAAGACAAAAACAGGTCTGAACGCCCGTCAGATGCCACCGATGAATAAATGTGTAACAAAGTACGGGATCTGGTGTACTCTGATAGGCGAATAAAGGTGGAAGAAATAGCGAATGCATAACACATTTCACATGGTAGTGTTTCAACAATGTTACATGATCGCTTGGGTATGTGCAAGCTAGCAACCCGTTGGGTACCACATTTGCAACCAGAGCATCAGTATGCAGCGCATTGTTGAAGCAGTTTAGGTCAAAGGATGATTGCTTTCTTTCACGTCTGGTGACTGTAGATGAGACCTGGGTCGATTATTATGAGCCAGAGAATAAAATTCAAAGTAGGTCGGGCCGGTGTAGCCGAGGTCAAAGTAGTTCAAAACGCAACCCTTTGCTTGCAAGGTGATAGCAACTGTATTTTGGGACGCACAAGGTGGTTGGACTTCCTTGCAAGAAAAGTACAGTAACAGGTGCGTACTATGCAACTCAGAACTGCGATCCGTGAAAAACGCCGAGGTAAACTCTCCAATGGGGTTCTGTTACAACAGGATAATGCAAGCGTCCACTCTTGCAAAAGAGTCCCCTCTCCCAAATTTGCCATGAATGCTGTTGATCGGAATGGGTACGAGCTAATACATCACCCCGCCTATTCTACGGACTTAGTTCCTAGTGACTATTTCCTGTTCACAAACCCACGGACATCATTTCCGGTCCAACGAAGAAGGCGTGGCGGCAGTTGAGGAGTGGGTCGGGGACAAGGCCCTTGGCTTCTTCAGTTTTGGGCCGATGGCACTGGAACAGCGTTGGTCCAAGTGTATCATTCTAGAGGGCAATTACATCGAGAAATAAGTAAGGCTGTTTTTATTTTGTTTTTGTTTTTTTATTGACTCGCCCTGGTATTATCAAAATAAGGAATCCTAATATAACATCACTCAATGTCTCGTAACTTAACTGACAGTAATAATTGATAATAAAAGATAAAACATATTTTCTAAGTTGATTTTCATGCTGTCGGACATTCAGGGATGGCGGGCATTTAATGATGCTTAGGTCATCCCTATGTGTCTGACAAGAATAAAAATATAAGTAAAATTTTGAAAATTCTATTTTTGTTTTCGCATATGTCAAAATTGATCATTCCCCACAGTTTTTTACCTTTACAGTGTTGACGGGACCTTTAACCTCAAACAAATAAAATCAACAGCTTTCCCAAAAACTTAGCGTTTGTCGGACACTTAGGTGTGTCGGAGGTTTAGGGATCCTACAAACGTAAGATCGACTCTATAAATGGGCCGAGTCACAATAAAAAAAGCCTAAACAACGCAAACAATTTCACGCGTAATAATAATAATGTTAATTGAGAAATACAAGTAAGAAATATATATATAAAAAAGTCTCCTCCTAAACTAAAGCTAGAGTCATAGCGACCTTTTAAAAATCTGCAGAGTTTCTTGCTTAAAATGGAGACGCGCATGCGCTTTTGGATTTTTGTTGGGTCGATTGATAAATTGGGTCCACTGTTTATCAATCGACCAAAAGTTACTAACTACAGAAGCTTCCCGCCGTCTACAGTACGCGAGTACAAATCCAGGTTCTGGTTGTTTATAGCATCGCTAGTTTTCTACCTGTGACGACAGAGAGCGCTGTTTCAAAAGGCATGGGCAAAAATGAAGACCCAGACCAGACGCCGCATGTGTCTTTTCAGTGTCTACTCTGTTTGCTTAAAATGGGTTTTAAGGATTAAATGAAACAGTTTAAGGGGAAGGGAACACCTGGCAGATTTTTCCGCCATTTGTCAAAGGCAGACAACTTTCGGACTTCCTGTCCGCTTTTCTATAAGCCCTGTCCCACTGAAAAGGGGTCTACTCTTGAAGGAAAGAATTTGCTCCTCAGGAGCAAATTCTTTCCTTTAAGAGTTGACCCCTATACTTTTGCCGGAGTTGCCTCCCCTGAAGGTGTTCCCATTCCCCTTAAATCTCTGTTCAACTCAATTTTTCCAGTATACACTCTTCGACAGTCGACCAACCACTACTCTCAGTGCTTTGATTCTATATATCCTGAGGCTCCTGTCGGCGACTCAGTGCCATATGACTATTTTGATCGCGTTGATGTTGGCGAGACTTGAAAGACGTGGAAAAAAACGTATAAGCATTGCGTCGGAATGGAACACTTGATGTTCTTTCGTGTGCTTTTATGGCAGACAGATTAAATAGCCAGCTTTAATGTAACGTTAAAACTGTGCAAAGTCTGCACTTGAAAAGATATAACTTTGCATGTCTACCCGTGAAGATTGAAATTCGCCTGCTCGTCCAATCACGCAGTGCATCAGAATCTTCAAGGTTCGCTCTGTGGATGAAACAGGCTCTATAGACCCCCTAAGCGCCTATCGAGGACCCAGATAGCGCGGTCTGAACTGCGTCATGCCTGCTCGCATCCTTTCTTGTGCACGTGCCCTATTGAAACCCGACGCTTTGATTATAACAGGAAAGGATGAAAGGAAAGAGCTATTAGAAAGTAATAACTATTTAAAGCATAAACTTTAACCATCTAATGCATTCTGCAAAAATTGATTTCAATGAATCTAATCACGAAGAATCTTTCTGAATCTAAGTTCATGAAGAAAAAAACAAAAACAAAAAAAAAAAAAAACGTTCTCCACTCTCGTGTGTAATTGAACTTTCTTACGTGTGTTAAAACGTTTTCATGAATCAAGAAAAACACTCTGAACAAATTAGTAAATAATGATAGGAAGTGGCTATTGATAGCCGGCTGTCAATAGCGAAAGTTAGCTATTGACAGCCAGCTTAGATTTTGGAAGAATATATAAATGAATAATTGAAATCATGCAAAATGTAAAGCTTCTGTAAGTTATAGATTGATACAAATGAACACTTCAATTCAATTCAAATTTTATTAAGACTGCCATGTCATATGACGTCGCGTCTGAGAATGTAATAACGCCATTTAACATATGACGTCGCGTCTGAGAGTTTAATAACGCCATGTAATATTTTTAATAATCAACTAGTGGATTAAATATGCAAATTAGGTAGATACATCCCGTAACGTTACATGTACGACGTCCTTAACGACGTCGCGTTTACTAATGACGAAATATTGACATTTTTGTAAACAATCGTGAATAAAATGCGTTTTAAATGTCAAATGATAAATAGAATCTTGCATTCGTGCCCATGTATTATTGAATTTATTAAACTCGTTGAGGAAAAGGTATAAAAATGCTCGGCAAAACCTCGCATTTTACCCCTTTTCCTCAACTCGTTTAATAAATTTAATAATACATGAACATTCATGTAAGATCCTCTATGTAATAAATTCAATAATCCACAAGTGGATTAAATATGCAAATTAATTAGATACGCCCAATAACGTTACATGTATGACGTCCTTAACGCCGTTGCGTTTATTAATGGCGGAATATTGACATTTTTATTAATCAACCGTGGATAAAATGCGTTTTAAATGTCATATGATAAATAGAATCTTGCATTCGTGCTCATATATTATGTATATCGTGCATTATTGAATTTATTAAACTCGTTGAGGGAAGGGGTAAAATGCTCGGCAAAGCCTCGCAGTTGATCCCTTTTCCTCAACTCGTTTAATAAATTCAATAATACATGAACACTCATGAAAGATCCTCTATGTAATAAATTTGATAATCCACTAGCGAATTAAATATGCAAATTAGTTAGATACGCCCCGTAAGTACTAACCTTACACGTACGACGTCGTTAACGACGTCGCGTTTACTAATTGGACAAAATTGACATTTTTATTAACAAATCGTGAATAAAATGCATTTTAAGTGACGTATATGATAAATAGAATCTTGCATTCGTGCTCATGTATTATTGAATGGATTAAACTCGTTGAGGAAAAGGGATAAAATGCTAGGCAAAGCATCGCATTTTATCCCTTTTCTTCAACTGGTTTAACAAATTCAATCCTCATGAACACTCATGTAAGATCTCTATTGACCATATGACGTCACGTCTGAGTGTAATTACGTCATGTAATAAACTCGATAATCCACTACTTGTGGATTAAATATGCAAATTGGTTAGATACGCCCGTAACGTTACATGTATGACGTCATTAACGACGTTTAATGGCAGAATATTGACATTTTTGAAAAACAATCGTGAATAAAATGTGTGTTTTTTTTAAATGTCATATGATAGATAGAATCTTGCATTCGTGCTCATGTTTTATTGAATCTAGTTAACTCGTTGGGGATAAGGGATAAAATGCTTGACAAAGGCTCTTATTTTATCCCTTTCCTCAACTCGTTTAATAAGTTCAATAAAAACAAGACATCACGAAAACACACCTATATAACTCTGACCCCCTTGAACCCCACATTTGTATAGTAAAACTGGGGTTTACGGGGTATACCTTATTTTTTTTATTTCTGCTCTAAAATATAAATTGTGGGTACTCGTTAGAACCGCCTCATCGAGGCGGTTCTAACGTGTACCCACAATCTATATTTTGAGCAGAAATAAGAAAAATATCACAATTTTTCATCTGAAAATTGACGTTTTTTCGGCGGTAAAATTTGCAATGTATTTGTATAGGCGTGTTTTCGTAATGAGCACTGATGTAAGATCCCCTATAACAGCAATGTCACCAGAAAAAAAAAATTGTGTCTGGGATTTGCGACCATATAAAACACTAACCGGCCTGCTCCGCTAAAAAGAATAGCAAGAGTCTTGAATGGTTAGACACCAGGGGCCAGTTGTTCAAAGCATCGTTAGCTTAACGAGCTCGTTAGTGGTCATATTGTTAACTCTTCTAGCAAGTACAATATTGTAAATTTTGGTATTTTTGCTGGAAAAATGTGAGCTGCTCATATTTTTTCAGCAAAAATTTCAGCATATTTGCCATATTTAATGATCAAAGTTTTAACGATACGTTAACTAACGACGTCGTTAGTTTTGAACAACTGGCCCCAGAGCTAATGTATTATCCACGTAACGAAAACACGCCTATTCAAATATATTAAAAAATTACCACACACAAAAAACTGACTAATTTCAGATAAAAAAAAATCTGATATTTTTCACATTTCTGCTCAAAACAAAGATTGTGGGTACTCGTTAGAACCGCCTCGCCGAGGCGGTTTTACGAATACTCACAATCTATATTTAGAGTAGAAATAAGAAAAATAAGGCTTACCCCTGTAAATCCCAGTTTTACTTTAAAAGTGGGGTTCAATGTGGTCAAAATTATATAGACTTGTGATAAACACGAGAGTGCTGATCAGACTGTGCGCGCATGCGCAGGCTTCTATGCACCTTTGTTGTTTTTAATTAGTAGCAAAATAGGTTTCTCACTACGGAGCTCAATTATGCTTGTATTCAGGCGAACTCCAGGGCCACGAACGCCATTGGGACCATAAAAATGACGGGTAGGATAAGCCAATCAGGGTTAATAAAAGGGCGGGCAAGCATAATAACGGATAATCTACGGAAATCTTTCGGGCTGCATGATGCTTCCACGCAGAGCTGAATCCGGCCCGCACACTAGTACTGGTAAACCGCTTAGAGGATCTAAGCCTGTCCAGGAACCGCGGTGCGAGGCGGACCGTCCATGCTAATAAACCATATTGGTTTCATTGGGCGACAGGGCTTGAGATGTCATTTCATCTCAATGTCGGGTAAAAGTCCCACAAAATTGGAAGCAACGTCTCCAAAATGACTTTTACAGTGTTGACGGGGACGTGAAACCTCAAATCAAACAAACAAACAAACAAACGGAAATTTTTCGACCTTCCATAAAATAAAGCTATTATATATATATATATTGTTGTTACCACACTGTTGCGATTCTAATGCGTGCACACAACGTACCTTTATATTATAGATAACCGAGAAGATATCCTTAAGTTCTAACCAGTATGGCTCATTACCTTGCGCAATAAGTACTCATGCTTTGTTCGAACTACCCTTATCTCGAAAAAAAAATTTCATGGTCCCCAAGGTATTCGAGTTGTTGAAGTTTCGATGCAAATGTATACGTTAAGCGCCCGTGGCGATACTTACGTTCATCGGAGTTCCGCAGACCAGATACACAAAAGCTAGACACCCCATTAGTCTGGCAAAGGCTAGTTCAAATGAGGACTGTGTTAGTGTCGATGTATCACTGCTGGCAAACTCAGTCGTTGAGCTTGGTAAATCGGTGATCACTGGAACAACCCGCTTCCTCATCTTGAAGATAGAATGAATCACCAAAGCGTTGCCACAGACGATTGTTAGAATGATGGCGCAGCCCAACAGACCATAAACGGCACCGTAAAGCTTCTTATGTGGTTGCTCGCGGTAACTGAATGTCGAACATTTGTATACAACCTTTCCATTTTCATAAGTTTTAACAGTAACATTACCAAGTCCGATTACTGGAAACAATGCAAAAGTCGCCGTACAAATCGCGACAAAAATGCAACCAATTTTCCATGTACAAACATGTATTTTTCTCTTATAAAAATATGGAGCGCATATTGCCATTGCACGATCTATGCTCATCATTGCGTTCAGAGTTGCAGAATATAATCTAAAAAACGCATGAAGCACCGATAAAGGTGCACAGATGATATATCCCTTTTCTGCTACAAAAAGAGACACGCCCATGTGAATTCCAGTGAAACTTACCGCCACTAAATCGGAAGTAATTAGTGTAAAAAGTAACACAACAGCAGGGAAAATAGCTTTTCTCACATCTTTGACGATAAATGCCAGGGCAAGAGCGTTTGTTAGAAGTCCGGGTAAAACAACAATTATTACACAAAGATAGTACAAAATTATATCATATCTGTACTGGTTGCCTGCATCCCCTTCTCCAGTCTTGTTGAAACCGGTGCAATTGTCACTACACTTCATACTTCCGGTAAAACAAGTTGACTTTTAGGGACTGCATTTACCATGCATGCTGTCCGGTATTTAACTAGAAAACAACATTCTAGGTCAATCTGAAAAAGGGTCACATTTCTCTAAGGAAAGAATTTGCTTTCATATCACAAAATCCCGTTGACACGTGCAACAAGGCAATAGTTATGACACTTGTATCTTCCCAGCCAGCAAAGCATGTCGGGCCAACGTCCGGCCGACATTGATCGGCCCGACATGACGTTGGCCGCTGTTTTGTGGTGGCAGGGATCTCCTTTGTGGTGTAACTCATCACGAGAACACGCCCATATAATTCTGACCCACTTAAACCCCACTGAACCTTATTTTTCTTATAATTGCTCTAAAATATAGATTGTGGGTACTCGTTAGAACCGCTTCAATGAGTACCCACATCTTATATTTTGAGCAGATATAAGAAAAATATCACAATTTTTCATCTTAATTTTTTCATTTTAACGGCGGTAAAATTTGCAGTGTATTTGTATAGGCGTGTTTTCATAATGTGCCTTAGTTCTTTCACAAACAAATGCTGTGAGGCCAATTACGAAAGCATGCCCAAACAAATGCATTGTAAACTTTACCGCCGGAAAAATGAAACTTTTAAGATAAAAATTTGTGATATTTTCCTTATTTCTGTCCAAAATATGGATTGTGGGCACCCGTTAGGACCGCCTCGTCGAGGCGGTTCTAAGCAGTAACCACAATCTATATTTTAGAGCAGAAATAAGAAATAATATGGTTTACCCGTCTAGACTCTCAGTTTTATTATATAAAAGTGGGGTTCGAATGGATCCAAATTATATAGGCATCTGAGATCGTCCTATTGTGTTCGTTGTGCATGTACATGTATGTCCAGCTACATTTCTATAGTCAGTCTTTGTTCAACATACGCAGACAGAAACTTAGCACAGAATTACAGATTTTCATCTTTAAAAGTGAAATATTTTCTTTCAAAGGTTATCAGATATCTTTTTTTAGCATTCTTGTTACTTTTCCTTTTTTCTTACTAATTATTTCCGCCTTAGAATAAAGCCTTTACAAACCCCGACACGACACGTGGAATTTATCCATAAAAGCACAGCAGAAAATTCGAGAGCAGATGCAAATCTATTAATTATTATTTTTCATTTTTTCCCCGTGAAAATAAGTAAGCCTCAAAATAAGACAGTACATGTGAATCGCTGGCCCTCGCCCATCGGGGCTTGAAGAAATAGGTCGGCTGCATGATGTTGCCATGCAGAGCTGAAACCGAGCGCATACGAGTACTGATATATCGCTTAGAGGATCTACGCCTGCAAAGGCAAAGCGGTGCGAGTCGGACCGTGCATGCTTATAGGCCCTCATGATTGGTTTCATTGGGCGGCAGGGCTTGAGATGTCATTTCATCTCAATGTCGGGTAAATGTCTCACAAAATTGTAAGCAACGTCTCCAAAATGACCTATACAGTGTTAACGGGGAGGTTAAACCTAACATCAAACAAACTAAACACGCGAATCAACGGTTGAGAAAAGGCTTTATATTTCATTTGAATCGTCTGTTAGAGGACAATCTAGGTGTTTGCTTGTGTTGAAGATTTACGTGTCCGTCAACAAAATCTAGGTCATTTTGGAGACATTGCTTCCGGTTTTGTGGCACTTTTACCCGACATTGAGATAAAATGACTCTCAAGCCCTGCCGCCTGAAACCGCTAGAACGGTCCGACTCCTGCCACTTTTCCTGGGCAGACTTAAACCTTCTTAATTGTTTCCACTATTCAAGTTCGGCCGGGTTATGGCAAGCCTTATTTGTCCACATGTAATCATAAATGTTTATCGTCTGCAGAGAAAGCCAGCGTACGACAAAACCTAAAATAAGACATGTGAGCCCATCGAAGACTCAGATCAGCCTGTGCATCCATATAGTCTAACCAGAGACTTCTCTTGCTGCATGAAGGAGCATTGGGCCCTTAGCTATCCTTAGAGCGCACAACGAAGACTTTGATCAGACTGCGCGGGTGCGCAGGCTGATCTGAGTCTTCGTTGGGAGCACATGATTTATTGTATGTTATGTCATGGGCTGGCTCTAATATCAAACGTTATATCCTTTGAAAAATGAATTTAAAAACACTATAAATGTCGTCTGTAAGCCATACTCGACGTTAGAATCAAAGCTGCATCCTAATGCAGATTGATTTGACGATGCAATTAAATGATTTTAGTATCTAATTCCATATAAATTCCTTATTACGACTATATAAGTTATGATTTACAAAATAAAGCTGGCAAAATAAACTACCTGCCGGTAGCTTTTTCCTCTCAGAAAAACTAATCTTAGTAATTTGAGCGCTTATTGAGACGAAGTGCAAGCGATCTGTGTAACGTGAAAGCATGTCTTTGGACAAGCGCTCAAAGCGAGGACTCAAGACTTTCTCTTTCATCAGACATCATTCGGCATTTGCATGAATAAGCCTTCTCCGAACGGACAACCACATGTACGAGGGTTATTGATCAGGCTGCGTGGATGCACAGGCTGGTGTGAGTATTTACTGTGCGGACATATACTACTCAAAGTTTGATAGGGATCACTTTTTATATACGAAATTTTGCACTAAAAATTTAAAATTTCTTGACAGAATTTATACTCGGTATATTGATAAAACTCGTGTGCAGTTCAGTTCTCATAAAAGTGCTCACTTCTCACACTTCGCAAATGAATTCATGCACCCCAAAAATCTTGCACAGCACTGCTTTCCAGCAGACTAATGAAACTTGTCAGCGTTCCTCACCAAACGTAAGGACTTCATTTGATTTGTGAAACACTAAAATGCCTAGGGGACAATTAAGAAACCGTCTGAGCACCGAAGAAATGAATCGTGGCGTCGGAATGTTGGAATCCAGCGTCTCTCAACGTCGTGCTGCTGGGAATATGAATGCGTCTCAGAGCGTGGTTTGCCGAATGTGGAGTCGGCGTCTTACCCACGGAAATCCTTCACACAGACACGACGGGGTCGAGAAATGGCTACAACTCAAAGTCAGGTCCGTTTCTTGTTGATTCAGTCTCGACGTCAACGGTTCATGAACGCTACGCGTTTGCATAACGAGCTTAGGAACGGAACTGGAGTACGAATTTCTACACAAACTGTCAGAAACAGGCTCCACGAGTTCCGACTTAATGACATGAGGCCTGCTGTACGTGTTCCGTTGATGAGACAGCACGTGCTAGACCGGTTGGACTTTGCCAGAACTCACGTCAGGTAGACGGTTCATGACTTGACGCCAGTACTGTTTACTGAGGAGTCCAGATTCTGTCTAAACTTCACTTATAAACGTCAATTAGTGTGGCAATTGTCAAAAGAGCCATTCGATGTCTTGAATGTGGCAGGGCATGATCGCAATGGAAAGGGGTCAGTCATGGTTTGGGCTGTGATAAGCGTGAACGGTAAAACTGACTTGTGCGTCGTTGTAAACGGATCGTTAATGGCAGTGAGGCACTGTAATGAGATTCTTGATGAGTTTGTGAGACCATATGCAGATGCTATCGGCCCGGACTTTATTCTGATGGACGATAATGGCCGTCCCAACCGTGCCAACGTCACTGACTCCTATCTGGAACGTGACCCAATCGTTCGTATGGACTGGTCTGCTCGGTCACCGGACTTAAATCCAATTGAGCATGCGCGGGGCATGCTACAGCGTGCTGTTTCAGCCCGACCTGTGCATCCGAGGACTTTAAAGGAGCTCAAAGATGCATTGGTTGCTGAATGAAAGCCGATTCCACAAAACCGGATACAGACTCGGATTACGAGCAGGCGCAGGCGATGTCGTACTGTAATTGATGCCCGTGGACTCCATACACGTTATTAGGCACGTTTGTCTAAACAAATTTGGAAATTTGTGAAAAATCAGTTGTCCAAATCCCTTTGTGTTACGGCTAATTTTGGGGGTGCCAAGACGGTTGCTGTTGTCACGCTTGAATGCAGTACCAGTGGACAAAATTAATCACTAGGTTTTGTGAAGGATACGTTTTCTGTCATTATGTATCAAATTTGGATTCAGCTGATTAATTCATCCAAAAATATTTTGCATTTAAAATGTGATCCCTATCACTTTGAGTAGTATATGTATGAAGGTCTGTTAGCTTTCGCTACTGTGATCATCATTAACAGAACCACTACATCGGAAAATGTCGTCTGCTGATACTTCTTACAAACTTTTCAAACATAGTTTTGCATACAGGCAAACAGTTTAAACCCTGATCAGGCTGCCCCTAGAGGAGCAGTCTGGTCTGGGTTAACATGGTTTGTAATAATGACTTTTAAAGTAACCGACAGAAAACGAAGCAGACGGCATTTGCTATGATTGGCGTCTTAAGGATTAATGAACATATATTGTTACTTTCCCACATCAGATTTTTTTCTAATGATCTTTCCGTGCAAGGAAGTCCATGAATTGGCCAAGACAAATGGAAGCGGGTCTTCTAGAAAGCACTCATCAGTCTGTACATACAATCTTCTCTGATTGAATGAAGAAGCTTCCTGTCGATGATTATCCTTATAAGACACAGCGAAGACTAGTAATGCGCGGACACACAGACTTATCTGAGTCTTCAACGGGCACACATGCTCGTAGAGCCCTTTCAGCTTAGTGCGGCTCAGTTACGATAAATAGAAACGTCCTCTTAAAGGCTTTGGTCAGGCACATTTCCAATCTTATAAGTTTTTTTTTTTAAAAAAAGTGCTTTCAGGTTTATTCTGTTTGCCAGCGACCCTCAGTTTATGAGGCATTAGGCACGTAAAATACATGTGGCTTGAAGATACTCAGTCTTTTATTCTCTGCAGTTTTTTTTATTTGATCAATTGTTTGTCAATCTAACCAAAGTTACTAAGCATAGTAGATCTAGTTGTTGTTTATTTTTGTCAATGTCCACGTCACTGTTATTGATTTATAGTGGAAATCCCGGGCTTCTCCAGACTTTCGAGATCCCGTCCCCGTATGAACTTAGCTGTTGGAGAGACGTAAAACTCAAACACTCAAGCTAACCGTTATTTATAGGCAAGAAAAGAAAACAAACAGTCTGAGTCCCTATCCTCATGCTTAACCCGTTTACTACCAGAAACCCCCCAAAACGAGTATTTGGTAAAAAGTGTAGGCCCAGATCAGACGCCGCAGAACGCGGCGTCTGATCAGGGCCTTCACTGTTTGCAAAACATTCAGCTATTTTCCAAATAAATTTTAAGAAAACACAATCTGACACCCCTAAATTACGAAATGGACTCCAGTCATACATTTGGTCCAAAAAAGGGTTAAATCGAACTCGCTCTTAAGTTCGGAGAGGATTCTTCCCAAAGGCCTTGATTCAGATGTCCGTGTATTAAGGATAATCTAAATTGAGCCTGTGCATGACAAAACCTACAATAAGACCGATGCGACTAGCAGAGACTCAAATCAACCCGCGCACCCATCCATTATGACAAGACCTTTTGCTTGTGTCTCTTTGCATAGATATTAGCCTTAAGTAGATACATGCAATCAGCGAAGACTCTGATCAGACTGCGCGAACGCACAGGCTGATCTGAGTCTTCGCTGGTCGCTGAAGACTTCTTGTAGATTTTTTCATGCGCTGGCTTAATTTATCTTGAAAAGGTATGTTGTGCGTACTCATTAGAAGGCGATTCTAATAAGTACAAACAACACACCTTTATTGTTTATGGAAGATAAAAGTATAATCTTCATAATTCCTTCTGATCCGCTGATAACAATGCATCATCTTTCGTCAAAGAATCTACCAGTTACGTCATATGGCGCTGTAACGTAAAAAAGTGGACCGTGAAAAAATGAGACATTTCCGCCATTGCGCATGCGCGTTGCTAAGTGGGTGTTAACCGATTGTTTAAGGCGGGGCTTACACGATAAACAAATCAATAGTCACATTTTCAATCCTCCTTGAATGAACTATTGCCCAGCCTGCCAAAAACATCGGACCAACGTCGGGTCGACGTTGATACGACGTATCCACGTCGTTTCGCTCTCAGCCCCATATTGGCCGGCTATTGCGTAATAGCTGGGAAGTATACGATATACCATGCAATGAAATTTTTACCTCTGTGACTGTTACTCACATTTTGCTCTTGAACAGCAGTTGTCAATTTCTGGCGTAAGATTGTGCAGTGTGCTGGTTAACTGCTAACGTATAAGCCTGTCAAGAAAAAGTGTGGATAGGTAAACTGACCGGCTCAAAATGACCTGAATGGTGTTGTCCGGGCCGTTAAACTCCACTACAAACAAAGAAAAAAAATGTTTTTTTTTTTTTTTTTATTTATTTATTTATTAAACCTCTTCCTCTCCCTCTGTTTAGTTTAGTATTACACTTCTCTGAGTATTTCTCTAAACCATCTGGGAGAGGAA
The DNA here is from genome assembly GCA_963580285.1 of Lucinisca nassula. Lineage (NCBI taxonomy): Eukaryota > Metazoa > Mollusca > Bivalvia > Lucinida > Lucinidae > Lucinisca > Lucinisca nassula. The sequence continues at coordinate 119,888,367 of OY757013.1, read as the reverse complement.
TTATGATTTTGTTACCTCGAAAATTGTGTACAGGTGCCAAAAAATAAGAGTATCGATGCATTTTAAAAGTAACATTAACAACGAGAAGATCCTGCATATGCTGAAGTATAACGAAACATCCTCACCCTGAGTTATGTAGACGAGCTATTGATCAGTACACATGAGAAACCATAAATTTGCAGCCTGCGTGGAAAAAGAGATAGACGTGTAAAAAGTAGATAAGGCATCAATCCGTGCAAAAAGTGGACATGCGTGAAAAAAGTGGACATAAAGAAATGCAAAATAAAGGAATGAAAAAAGATGGATGTGCGTGAAAAGGGTTAAAAAGGTACCAGTCCGTGAAAGCAGAAGATGTGCGTGAAAAGAATAATCCCGACGAAAAATGTACACTGACGTGAAAGAAAAATAGATAAGGCACCAATCCGTGAAAAAAGTGGACATAAAGAAATACAAAGAAAAGGAATGAAAAAAGAAGTGCGTGAAAAGGGTTGAAAAGGTGCCTGTCCGTGGAAGATGAAGATGTGCGTGATTAGGATAATCACGAAGAAAAATGTACACTGACGTAAAATAAAAATAGATAAGGCACCACTCCGTGAAAAAAGTGGAAATCCGTGAAAAAAGTGGACATAAAGAAAAAAAAAGAAAAGGAATGAAAAAAGAAGATGTGCGTGAAAGAGGTTGAAAAGGTACCAGTCCGAGAAAGAAGGAGAGGCGCGTGAAAAGGATAATCCCGAAGAAAAATGTACACCGACGTGAAAGAACAGCAGAAAAGGCAACACTCCGTGAAAAAAGTGAACATGCGTGAAAAAAGTGGACATAAAGAAATACAAAGAAAAGGAATGAAAAAAGAAGATGTGCGTGAAAAGGGTTGAAAAGGTACCAGTCCGCGAAAGAAGAAGATGTGCGTGAAAAGGATAATCACGAAGATAAAAATGTACACTGACGTGAAAGAAAAATAGATAAGGCAATAATCCGTGAAAAAAGTGGACATCCGTGAAAAAAGTGGACATAAAGAAAAACAATGAAAAGGAAAGAAAAAAGATGTGCATGAAAAGGGTTGAAAAGGTACCTATCCGTGAAATAAGAAGTTGTGCGTGATAAGGATAATCAGTTATAAATCACGAAGAAAAATGTACACCGACGTGAAAGAAAAATAGATAAGGTAACAATCCGTGAAAAAATGGACATCCATGAAAAAAGTGGACATAAAGAAATGCAAAGGAAAGGAATGAAAAAAGAAAAGGTGCGTGAAAAGGGTTGAAAAGGTACCTGTCCGTGAAAGCAGAAGATGTGCGTGAAAAGGATAATCACGAAGAAAAATGTACACTGACGTGAAAGAAAACCAGATAAGGCAACAATCCGAGAAAAAAAATATACATCCGTGAAAAATGTGGACATAAAGAAATGCAAATAAAGGAATGAAAAAAGATGGATATGCGTGAAAAGGGTTGAAAAAGTACCAGTCCGTGAAAGCAGAAGATGTGCGAGAAAAGGATAATCCCAAAGAAAAATTTACACTGACGTGAAAGAAAAATAGATAAGGCCCCAATCCGTGAAAAAAGTAGACCACCGTGAAAAAAGTGGACATAAAGAAATAAAAAGAAAAGGAATGAAAAAAGAAGATCTGCGTGAAAAGGGTTGAAAATGTTCCTGTCCGTGAAAGAAGAAAATGTGCGTGATAAGGATAATCAAGAAAAAAAATGTACACTGACCTGAGAGATAATTAGATTAGGCAACAATCCGTGAAAAAAGTGGACATCTGTGAAAAAAAAAGTGGACATAAAGAAATGCAAAATAAAGGAATGAAAAAAAGAAGATGTGCGTGAAAAGGGTTGAAAAGGTACCAACCCGAGAAAGAAGAAGATGCGCGTGATAAGGATAATCACGAAGAAAAATGTACACTGACGTGAACGAAAAATAGATAAGGCAAAAATCCGTGAAAAAAGTGGACATTCGTGAAAAAAGTGGAATAAAAAATACAAAAAAGGAGTGAGTTTTAGTTTTACGTTCAACCAACAGCTAAGGTCATACGGAGACGGGACCTCGGTTTAAAGACTCATCCGAAATGCTGAAGAAGCCCGGGATCGATCCTGCGATCCCTTGTTTACAAGGCGAGTAGTGTAACCACTGCACCACGGAGGCTATTACAAAGGAAAGGAATGAAAAAAAATGTGCGTGAAAAGGGTAGAAAAGGTACCAGTCCGTGAAAGCAGAAGATGTGCGTGAAAAGGATGATCACGAAGAAAAATGTACACTGAGGTGAAAGAAAAACAGATAAGGCAGCAATCCGTGAAAAATGGACATGCGTGAAAAAAGTGGACATAAAGAAATGCAAAATAAAGGAATGAAAAAAGATGGGTGTGCGTGAAAAGGGTTGAAAAGGTACCAGTCCGTGAAAGCAGAAGATGTGCGTGAAAAGGACAATCCAGAAGAAAAATGTACACTGACGTGAAAGAAAAATAGATAAGGCACCAATCCGTGAAAAAAGTGGACAGCCGTGAAGAAAGTGGACATAAAGAAATACAAAGAAAAGGAATGAAAAAAGAAGATGTGCGTGAAAAGGGTTGAAAAGGTACCTGTCCGTGAAAGAAGAAGATGTGCGTGATAAGGATAATCACGAAGAAAAATGTACACCGACGTGAAAGAAAAATAGATAAGGCAATAATCCGTGAAAAAAGTGGACACCCGTGAAAAAAGTGGACATAAAGAAATACAAAGAAAAGGAATGAAGAAAAAAGATGTGCGTGAAAAGGATTGAAAAGGTACCTGTCCGTGAAAGAAGAAGATGTGCCTGATAAGGATAATCACGAAGAAAAATGTACACTGGCGTGACAGAAAAATTGATAAGGCAACAATCCGTGAAAAAAGTGGACATAAAGAAATACAAAGAAAAGCAGTGAGTGAGTTTTAGTTTAACATCCCATCAACAGCTAAGGTCATACGGAGACGGGACCTCGGTAAGAGACTCATTCGAAAGTCTGGAGAAGCCCGGGATCGATCCTGCGATCCCTGGTTTACAAGGCGAGTAGCGTAACCACTGCACCACGGAGCCTTCTACAAAGAAAAGGAATGAAAAAAAAAAAGAAGATGTGCGTGAAAAGGGTTGAAAAGGTACCAGTCCGTGAAAGCAGAAGATGTGCGTGAAAAGGATAATCACGAAGAAAAAAGTACACTGACGTGAAAGAAAAACAGACAAGGCAACAATATGTGAAAAAAGTGGACATGCGTGAAAAAAGTGGACATAAAGTAATGCAAAATATAGGAATGAAAAAAGATGATGTGCGTGAAAAGGGTTGAAAAGGTACCAGTCCGAGAAAGAAGGAGAGGCGCTTGAAAAGGATAATCCCGAAGAAAAAGGAACACTGACGTGAAAGAAAAATAGATAAGGCAATAATTCGTGAAAAAATTGGACATGCGTGAAAAAAGTGGACATAAAGAAATACAAAGAAAAAGAATGAAAAAAGAAGATGTGCGTGAAAAGGGTTGAAAAGGTACCAGTCCGCGAAAGAAGAAGATGTGCGTGAAAAGGATAATCACGAAGATAAAAATGTACACTGAGGTGAAAGAAAAATAGATAAGGCAATAATCCGTGAAAAAAGTGGACATCCGTGAAAAAAGTGGACATAATGAAATACAATGAAAAGGAATGAAAAAAAATGTTGTGCGTGAAAAGGGTTGAAAAGGTACCTGCCCGTGAAAGAAGAAGATGTGCCTGATAAGGATAATCACGAAGAAAAATGTACACTGACATGAAAGAAAAATTGATAAGGAAACAATCCGTGAAAAAAGTGGATATCCGTGAAAAAAGTGGACATTAAGAAATACAAAGAAAAGCAGTGAGTGAGTTTTAGTTTTACGCCCCACCAACAGCTAAGGTCATACGGTAACGGGACCTCGTTTTAAAGACTCATTCGAAAGTCTGTAGAAGCCCGGGATCTATCCTGCGATCCCAGGTTTACAAGACGAGTAGCGTAACCACTGCACCACGGAGCCTTCTACAAAGAAAAGGAATGAGTAAAGAAGATGTGCGTTAAAAGGGTTGAAAAGGTACCAGTCCTTGAAAGCAGAAGATGTGCATGAAAAAGTTTATCACAGAGAAAAATGTTCATTGACGTGAAAGAAAAACAGATGCGGCAACAATCCGTGAAAAAAAGGACATCCGTGAAAAAAGTGGACATAAAGAATAACAAAGGAAAGGAATGAAAAAAGAAAAGGTGCGTGAAAAGTGTTGAAAAGGTACCTATCCGTGAAAGCCGAAGATGTGCGTGAAAAGGATAATCACAAAGAAAAATGTACACTGACGTGATAGAAAATCAGCTAAGGCAACAATCCGTGAAAAAAGTGGACAACCGTGAAAAAAGTGGATATAAAGAAATGCAAAGGAAAGAAATGAAAAAAGAAGATGTGCGTGAAAAGGGTTGAAAAGGTACCTGTCCGTGAAAGATGAAGATGTGCGTGATAAGGATAATCACGAAGAAAAATGAACACTGACGTGAAAGAAAAATAGATAAGGTACCACTCCGTGAAAAAGTGGACATCCGTGAAAAAGTGGACATAAAGAAAAAAAAAGAAAAGGAATGAAAAAAGAAGATGTGCGTTAAAAGGGTTGAAAAGGTACCTGTCCGTGAAAGAAGAAGATGTGCGTGAAAAGGATAATCACGAAGAAAAATGTACACTGATGTGAAATAAAAATAGATCAGGCAACAATCCGTGAAAAAGTGAACATCCGTGAAAAAAGTGGACATAAAGAAATGCAAAATAAAGGAATGAAAAAAGAAGATGTGCGTGAAAGGGGTTGAAAAGGTACCAGTCCGAGAAATGAAGAAGGTGCGCGTGATAAGGATAATCACGAAGAAAAATGTAGACTGACGTGAAAGAAAAACAGACAAGGCAACAATACGTGAAAAAAGTGGACATGCATGAAAAAAGTGGACATAAAGGATGCAAAATATAGGAAAGAAAAAAGATGATGTGCGTGAAAAGGGTTGAAAAGGTACCAGTCCGAGAAAGAAGGAGAGGCGCGTGAAAAGGATAACCCGAAGAAAAATGTACACTGACGTGAAAGAAAAGCAGAAAAGGCAACAATCCGTGAAAAAATTGGACATGCGTGAAAAAAGTGGACATAAAGAAATACAAAGAAAAAGAATGAAAAATGAAGATGTACGTGAAAAGGGTTGAAAAGGTACCAGTCCGCGAAAGAAGAAGATGTGTGGGAAAAGGATAATCACGAAGATAAAAATGTACACCGACGTGAAAGAAAAATAGATTAGGCAATAATCCATGAAAATAGTGGACATAAAGAAATACAATGAAAAGGAATGAAAAAAAGAAGATGTGCGTGAAAAGGGTTGAAAAGGTACCTGCCCGTGAAAGAAGATGTGCCTGATAAGGATAATCACGAAGAAAAATGTACACTGACATGACAGAAAAATTGATAAGGAAACAAACCGTGAAAAAAAGTGGACATTAAGAAATACAAAGTAAAGCAGTGAGTGAGTTTTAGTTTTACGCCCCACCAACAGCTAAGGTCATACGGAGACGGGACCTCGGTTTAAAGACTCATTCGAAAGTCTGTAGAAGCCCGGGATCGATCCTGCGATCCCAGGTTTACAAGACGAGTAGCGTAACCACTGCACCACGGAGCCTTCTACAAAGAAAAGGAATGAGTAAAGAAGATGTGCGTGAAAAGGGTTGAAAAGGTACCAGTCCGTGAAAGCAGAAGATGTGCGTGAAAAGGATAATCACGAAGAAAAATGTACACTGACGTGAAAGAAAAACAGATGCAACAACAATCCGTGAAAAAATGGACATCCGTGAAAAAAGTGGACATTAAGAAATACAAAGGAAAGCTTAAAGAATGAAAAAAGAAAAGGTGTGTGAAAAGTTTTGAAAAGGTACATATCCGTGAAAGCAGAAGATGTGCGTGAAAAGGATAATCACGAAGAAAAATGTACACTGACGTGAAAGAAAAACAGATACGGCAACAATCCGTGAAAAAAAGTGGACATCCGTGAAAAAAGTGGACATAAAGAAATACAAAGGAAAGGAATGAAAAAAGAAAAGGTGCGTGAAAAGGGTAGGAAAGGTACCTGTCAGTGAAAGCAGATGATGTGCGTGAAAAGGATAATCACGAAGAAAAATGTACACTGAAGTGAAAGAAAAACAGATAAGGCAACAATCCGTGAAAAAATGGACATGCGTGAAAAAAGTGGACATAAAGAAATGCAAAAAAAAAAGAATGAAAAAAGATGGATGTGCGTGAAAAGGGTTGAAAAAGTACCAGTCCGTGAAAGCAGAAGATGTGCGTGAAAAAGATAATCCCAAAGAAAAATGTACACTGACATGAAAGAAAAATCGATAAGGCACCAATCCGTGAAAAAAGTGGACATCCGTGAAAAAAGTGGACATAAAGAAATACAAAGAAAAGGAATGAAAAAAGAAGATGTGCGTGAAAAGGGTTGAAGAGGTACCTTTCCGCGAAAGAAGAAAATATGCGTGATAAGGATAATCACGAAGAAAAATGTACACTGACGTGAAAGATAGATAAGGCAATAGTCCGCGAAAACGTAGCATCCGTGAAATAAGTGGACATAAAGAAATGCAAAGAAAAGGTATGAAAAAAAGAAGATGTGCGTGAAAAGGGTTGAAAAGGTAACAGTCCGTGAAAGAAGAAGATGTGCGTGATAAGGATAAACACGAAGAAAAGTGTACACTGTCGTGAAAGAAAAATAGATAAGGCAACAATCCGTGAAAAAAAGTGGACTTCCGTGAAAAAAGTGGACATAAAGAAATACAAAATAAAGGAGTGAAAAAAAGAAGATGTGCGTGAAAAGGGTTGAAAAGGTACCAGTCCGTGAAAGAAGAAGATGTGCGTGATAAGGATAAACACGAAGAAAAGTGTACACTGTCGTGAAAAAAAAGAAGATATGCGTGAAAAGGGTTGAAAAGGTACCAGTCCGTGAAAGCAGAAGATGTGCGTGAAAAGGATAATCACGAAGAAAAAAGTACACTGACGTGAAAGAAAAACAGACAAGGCAACAATATGTGAAAAAAGTGGACATGCGTGACAAAAGTGGACATAAAGTAATGCAAAATATAGGAATGAAAAAAGATGATGTGCGTGAAAAGGGTTGAAAAGGTACCAGTCCGAGAAAGAAGGAGAGGCGCTTGAAAAGGATAATCCCGAAGAAAAAGGAACACTGACGTGAAAGAAAAATAGATAAGGCAATAATTCGTGAAAAAATTGGACATGCGTGAAAAAGTGGACATAAAGAAATACAAAGAAAAAGAATGAAAAAAGAAGATGTGCGTGAAAAGGGTTGAAAAGGTACCAGTCCGCGAAAGAAGAAGATGTGCGTGATAAGGATAATCACGAAGATAAAAATGTACACTGACGTGAAAGAAAAATAGATAAGGCAACAATCCGTGAAAAAAGTGGACACCCGTGAAAAAAAGTGGACATAAAGGAATACAAAGAAAAGGAGTGAGTGAGTTTTAGTTTTACGTCCCACCAGCAGCCAATGTGATACGGAGACGGGATCTCGGTTAAAAGACTCATCCGAAAGGCTGGAGAAGCCCGGGATCGATCCTGCGATCCCTGGTTTACAAGGCGAGTAGCGTAACCACTGCACCACGGAGGCTTCTACAAAGAAAAGGAATGAAAAAAGGAAGATGTGCTTGAAAAGAGTTTAAAAGGTACCAGTCCGTGAAAGCAGAAGATGTGCGTGAAAAGGATAATCACGATGAAAAATGTACACTGACGTGAAAGAAAAAGAGATCAGGCAACAATCCGTGAAAAAAGTGGACATGTGTGAAAAAAGTGGACATAAAGAAATGCAAAATAAAGGAATGAAAAAAGATGGATGTGCGTGAAAAGGGTTGAAAAGGCACCAGTCCGCGAAAGCAGAAGATGTGCGTGAAAAGGATAATTCCGAAGAAAAATGTACACTGACGTGAAAGAAAAATATATAAGGCACCAATCCGTGAAAAAAGTGGACATAAAGAAACACAAAGAAGAGAAATGAAAAAAGATGTGCGTGAAAATTGGTTGAAATGGTACCTGTCCGCGAAAGAAGAAGATGTGCGTGATAAGGAAAATCACAAAGGAAAATGTACACTGACGTGAAAGAAAAATAGATAAGGCAACAATCCGTGAAAAAAGTGGATATCCGTGAAAAAGTGGACATAAAGAAATGCAAAATAAAGGAATGAAAAAGGAAGATGTGCGTGATAATGGTTGAAAAGGTACCAGTCCGAGAAAGAAGAAGGTGCGCGTGAGAAGGATAATCACGAAGAAAAATGTACACTGACGTGAAAGAAAAATAGATAAGGCAACAATACGTGCAAAAAGTGGACATCCGTGAAAAAAGTGGACATAAAGAAATACAAAGAAAAGGAGTGATTGAGTTTTAGTTTTACGTCCCACCAACAGCTAAGGTCATATGGAGACGGGACCTCGGTTTAAAGACTCATCCGAAAGGCTGGAGAAGCCCGGGATCGATCCTGCGTTCCCTGGTTTACAAGGCGAGTAGCGTAATCACTGCACCACGGAGGCTTCTACAAAGAAAAGGAATGAAAAAGAGAAGATGTGCGTGAAAAGGGTTGAAAAGGTACCAGTCCGCCATGCCCTGTTATGGTGAAAACCTTAAAAAATCTTCATCTCCGGAATCACTTGACTGATTGTCTTGAAACTTGGTTTATAGCATCAGGTGATTGAGTACTACCGAATTTGCACAGGGCTCAGGGGAGCGACCAGGACCTCATGGGCCTCCTGTTTTTTGTTTTGTGTTGTTTTGCTTTGATTTTTCTGCGGCTTTTCCCTCTGTTTCTGTCGAATGAATGTGCACTGTAATGGTCAACCACTGATGTGCATGTCTGCCCAAGTAAGATTGCCTGCTCGGCGTTGTCTCAATGGTGTTGACAAGGCCGTTAAACTTCACACAAACTGCCGAACAAAAACTCGGACACCGCCCATCAGGGTTGGCAGAATAGATTGGGCTGCATGATGTTTCCATGCAAGGCTGAAACCGCTGGTAAGCCGCTTAGAGGGTCTGAGCTTGCACAGGCAAAGTGGTGCGAGTCAAACCATTCGTGCATATCAACCATATTGGTCTCATTGGGCGGCAGGGCTTGAGATTACATTATATCTCTATGTCGGATAAAAGTAGCAACCTCCCAAATATGAACTATATAGTGTTGGTTGGGACGTTAAACATCAAACAAACAAACAAACGAACGAACAAAATTACTAGCAGGTATTTGGTTATCCTGAACTCTCATTGCGTTTTGTCAATAATAAAACAGTGTATACTGTTTTTTGGGGCGCCTTCATGGTCTAGTGGGTAAAAGCTTTGACTCTTAATCACCTTGCATATGTGACGCAAAGTAAAGGTCATATATTTTTCAGGTACTCCAGTTGTCACTCACCGTTAATTAACGGTCTGCTCGAAAACCAATAGGTCTTAAAACCAGAAAAATCGCCTGGTTTTACTCATACGTAGTGTATAAGGCCTTAGACAAATTGAACATAACAGCGCAGTAAAAGATATGTGGCTCGTACAAACAATATGTGAAGAAACCTTGGCAACAGGCTGATTTTAGGCTATATACAGTGATTCTGAAATGTCTCGAAGAGGGATAGCGGGTTTACTACGGATAATTCGAACTCGTTCTTAGACCCTAGAGAATTAATCCCATATAGCTTCCGTTATGTTGTCCATATATAAAGAATAGTTCATTTTGTCTAAAAAGGTATGTTGCGTGTAATCACCAGATTCGCCTAAATGAGTACTCACAGCATTCCTTTAACCTTGACCCTTTTTCTAATAAATGGAATATTCCTCCTTATATATAGCAGGAGTCCATTCCAAATTTAGGGGTGACAGGTTGTGTTTTCTTCAACATTTATTTGGAAGATGGCTGAGCTTTTTGCAAACAGTGAAGTCCCCGATCAGATGCCGCGTTCTGATCTGGACCTGCATTGTTTGCCAGGTTACCAGTTTTAGGGTTTCTGTTAACTTAGAGAAGACTGCAAAGATATCCTCCTCTCATCACCATTATATCTCAATACCAGGGCCCCCGCCCATCGGGGCTTCAGGAAATAGATGAGCTGCATGCTGTTTCCACGCAGAGCTGAAACAGGCCCTACACAAGTACTGGTAAACCGATTAGAGGTTCTAAGCCTGCCCAGGCAAAGCGATGCGAGTCGGTTTCATTGAACGACAGGGCTTGAGATGTCATTTCATGTCAATGTCGGGTAAAAGTCCCACAAAATTGGAAGCGAAGTCTTCAAAGTGACCTATACAGTGTTGACGGGGACGTTAAACCTCAAATCAAACAAACAAAGTTATACCTATACTTAAGTTTACATTGACGGACGGCGATTGACGCCGCCATTTTGAAAGTGGCGCTGCAGTGTCAGACGTAACGTCTTTCGCAACGCACTTACATAATTGTGCCATTTATTTACGTATTCTTGACCTTTAATAGGGGAAAAGAAATTTAAAGTAAAAACAATTATCAACTGTCATTTTGGCATCCAAAAGTCGTGATTTCTTACCCTAAACGACCCGCGTTTGATGGAGGTCTCGTAACCTCACCACGATCAGATATTCCTATCCTGATATACGACTACTGTCTCTGTTATAGGTGAGGTGAGTGTTTGAGTTTTACGTCCCACCAACAACTAAAGTCATACGGAGACGGTACCTCGGTTTTAAGACTCATCTGAAAGTCTGTCTCTGTTATAGGAGATACGTAAACTATGCATCGGTTTAACACATACACGCCTAGAAGCCTCTGTGGTATAGCACCTTTTCCCTGTGGCCTTGGCGAACATCGGCTAAGGAGCATCTGATCTAGGTCTGCACTGTTTTCGTAGTGTCCATACATAGAGAGTTTGGTATGATATGAATTAACGGGTATCTGATCTGGGTCTGCAATGTTTCCTAGTGTCCTTTATTTTAGATGTTGCGTTAAATGGGTTAACCGACATCAGAGCCGGGTCTGCGAGGATCTGCGCTGTATTCCATTTGGCCTTAAATAGTGGTGATGTGCTAATGTGGTTTAAGATTGAATAAACCAGCTCTTGCGGTGATTTGTTGAGTAATATATCACTGTTTGAATGTTCCGTTGTATGGTAGATCAAATCACGAAGACGTAACAATTGAGCTGATAACACACTGAAAGTCTACTAAAATGCTGTTGTTTCCTTCATATTCTTTCAACATTCCGCCACTGTTTGAAGAAATCCCGCCGACATGTTTGACTGTAACGCACGTGTAACGTACTGAAAAAGACGTTCCACGGTCTAACGTCAAGGAAAGGATCGATAACGTAACAAAACTTCATAAAACGGCGGCTCTTCACGTCCTGCCTTTTCGCCTAGTGATTTACCACGCAATATATCACCGGATTTAACCATTGGCTGTATAAGCGACTAGTGATAGATAAGCTCTATCTGTGATTTGTTGAGTAATAAATCACAGTTTGGTGGTCCGTATCACGAGCGCGTAGCGCGTGTGATTTGTCTACTTACAACTGACCGACAAACTGTGATTTATTACCCAACAAATCACTGGCTAGAGCTGAGTTATTTCGATTCTTGCACGCTGAAAATCTTAGCTAATGCTGTTGTTTCCTTCAAATTCTCAAACATTTTCACCATTGTTAAAGAAATCGACTGTAACACATGCATTTATGTCCTTTTGAAACGTTGTCGGTGCTAGACAGTGACGTTACACCGTCTAACGTCTACGAATCTACGTATGGCGTCATAAATTTGCAGCTTTTAATGATTTCACTCGGCCCGCTTTTCCGCACCGTGATTTGTTGCATAATAGACACAGTTCTTTCCCATTGCCAATGTAAAAATACGGGGCACCATCTGGTCTGCACTGTTTGCCTATGTCATTAAACAGATATGCTGCGCTTAATTTGGTTGAGGAATATCTGAGCTACGTCTGCACTGTTTGCCTATGTCCTAAGAGACACTAAGCTTATATGGGTTGTGTATGTCTTTGAGAATTACGTCCTAACAACAACTAAGGTCATAATGATACGCGATCTCGGTTTAATATCCGCAAGTCTGGAGAAGCCCGAGATGGAACCAACTAACCCTGGTCATTGAGGCGAGTAATATAACCATTTCAAGGCTTAGGCAAATAATGCAGACCTAGATCAGGCATTGCTTAACCAGCGTTAGCCTTTCGCTTCTACTTTAGGACTAAGGCAAATGACACAGACCCAGGTTAGACGCCGCTTTAACGTCGTAAGCTAAGCGTTTCTTTCAGGACTGGCAAACAGTGCAAACCCCGGTCAGATGCCGATTAACCCGTATTAGCCTGGCATATCAAATTTAGACCATAGACTATATAACAGTTCCGCTGCCGCAAAATATGTTGTTTGATCGGGTGCTTCACTTTTTAGTCACGATGCTTCCACGCAGAGCGGAATCCGGCCCGCACACTAGTACTGGTAAACCGCTTAGAGGATCTAAGCCTGTCCAGGAACCGCGGTGCGAGGCGGACCGTCCATGCTAATAAACCCTTTTGGTTTCATTGGGCGACATGGCTAGAGATGTCATTTCATCTCAGTGTTGGGTAAAAGTCCAACAAAATTGGAAGCAACGTCTCCAAAATGACCTTTACAGTGTTGACGGGGACGTTAAACCTCAAATGAACCAACCAACACGAGGTGTAGATTTACGCCCCGCCCATCGGGGCTTGGAAAAATAGATTGGGTTCATCATGCTTGCACGCATAGCTGAAACCGACCGCACAGGACTACTGGTAAACCGCTAAGAGGATCTAAGCCTGACTACGCGAAGTGTTGTAAATCGGAACGTCAACTATATATAAACCCTTCTGGCTTGTTCAGGCGACAGGGCTTGAGATGTCAAGAATTTCTTCTTTGTAACCTGTCGTCCTGAGGAGGTCTCTTATCTTGATTGACTCTGTCGTCTCTCCAGGATTGTCTTCTTTCCTGATGAGGCCTCCCTCCATTTGAGTGGCTGTGGGTCTGCTCCTGTCGCATGGGATTCTCAGCTGGCGATGCTTTTCTTTGGGGTCGTTCGTCACCCATGAATCTCTCTTCTGCTACAGATACATGTAGTTGTGGGGCTTCTTGTCGTGTAGATGGTGTTGGTGTAGATGGCAAGCCCTCAAGGACGGTCTTAAGTTGTGTCTGTGATGTATGCGACATAATTCTTGAAGCTGAGCTGTTACAGAAACCCTCGTCACTGGCGCCTGATGAATTACCGTTGGGTTCTGTCGATACAGCGACTGCGTAAGACTTCTGTGGTGGGTTGGGTTCTGTCGATACAACGTCTGCATATGACCTCTGTGATGTAGCCCTATCCACCATTAGTAGTATCGTCGTCTTAAGTTCGTCTATCTTGGCCTCTAAATTTGACACCACGTTCTGCTTAATGCCTTTCAACTCTAATTCCATTTCTTTCATCGTGTTGAAAATGTTAAGTATACAGCCGTTATATGTTGAGTTTGCAGAACTGTCACTTTGTTCGGTCCGCTGCTCAGGACGCTGTACAATAGGCGCTGAAATGCTTTTTTGTCCTGTTCGCTGCTCCGGGCGCTGTGTGATAGGGGTGCTGGTAAAATGGGCAAATCTGTGTGTGAAAAGGAAGGACCGATTTCCATGTTTTCACTCTGTTTCATCGCCATAGATTGTGTACTTCTGCCGTGTCCATCAATTATCTCTCCCTCTCCAGTTCTCTCTGCACCGAACTGACTATCAACGTCTGTCACGTATCTCTTGAACAAAGCAGAAGCAACCCTGGGAAAATATTCCTTTCTCCAGAATTTATGTCCGACGCCTGTTATGATTACAGTACTGGATTTCCGATCCATTTTCATCTCGCATTTCAATCCTCTTATGTGCGTACAGCAGGTTGATATGCCAGTAGATTTGTCTTTGCAAATATTCTGTGAAAAGTCTGAAACTATCTTGTTGTAGAAGCCGGTGAAAAATACACCGGAAAGAAATCTTAGTTTTGTTACAGAGGAGTTAATATATGTATTGTAAAATACGCCTTCAAACTGGTCCTCTAAAAAGTCCTCCGAACTCGACTGTGTTTGCCATAAATCCTTTTCTGGAGATGGCATGAAAGTGCTGCAAGATTCACTCGACTGTGTTTGCCATAAATCCTTTTTTGGAGATGGCATGAAAATGCTGCAAGATTCACTCGCAGTTGTCTGAGTGTTTTCTGTACCCGAGCCAAGAACTGTTGCTGTGAAATTTTCAAGGCTGTTTTTCTTACTGCTGCCTTCTATGTCGCCTAAATTTAGCACTGGAGAATTTGCACTCATTCTGATCAATTTTTTACAGGATCACACAATTACATAGATATTTTACAGGAATATTTGTAACAGTTCGCATACAGCAAATGCGTATTTAAACTCAGCAGAACGGTCCAGGCAAAGATTTCACGCGTTTTGCTGTATAAATTACAGTCACAAAACCTTGTAATTATTTTCAAACAGTTATTTCAGTAAACACAGAATGAAATAATTGCTATTTACCCTCCAAAAGAAACTTTCACTCGTGTTTTCTGTCATATTATGCAACCGCTAACAGCACAATGGAATCTGTCACATTCGATGATGCTTCTTCTCCGCCTCACGCAGATGAAAAATGTCAATTTCTTGAAAATCACAGAATTTCTCCACTAGGTATGCACACCAGGTTGAAGATTTCTCGATTCTCCGTTCGATATTTAACTTTAGACTAGTTTTCAGCACTTATATTTAACGTAATTGATTATTTTGTAATTATTTTAGCAAGAGCGCTTAAGAAAAACAACGAAAGGCAAGGGGAATTGATGCTTGCACCCGCTTCGATAACAAGATAAATGTGTCTTCTATTTATTTATCCTTACCTTACTTCAATAATCACCGTAATCGATAAAAAAAAAACAAATAAACTCTATGTAATAAATTCAATAATCCACTAGTGGATTAAATATGCTGATTTATAGTTAGATACGTCCCATAACGTTACACGTTAGACGTCCTTACCGGCGTCGCGTTTACTAATGGCGGAATATTGACATCGTCAATAAAATTCGTTTTAAATATCATATGAAAACTGGAATCTTGCATTCGTGCTCATGTATTATTGAATTTATTAAACTCGTTGAGGAACGGGATTAAATGCTTGGCAAAGCCTCGCATTTTATCCCTTTTCCCAAACTCGTTTTATAAATTCAATAATACATGAGCACTCACGTAGGATCCTCTACATAATGAATATCAAGCAGGATCTAATAAAATATGAACAGGACATATAACGATGTTTTTGCACTATATGAGTATGTTAGGCAACCCACGTTTTTTACCACCAGACAGCTGTGGCGTTCCATACTTATGTATTTCTTTTGAACGTCTTCGGCGGTAAAATCCGATTTAAAGTCGTAATCTTACACTGGTGGTCATGTCTTATGACAAAAGCAACTCACACTCTACCAATGTACTTATAAACAATACGATAACACATCCGTGTGGCATCATAGTTCATTCTTCCATATACGGGCCTCCGTGGCCTAGTGGTTAAGGGCGCTGACTCTTGATCATTAAGTCTCTCACCGCTGTGGTTCGAGCCTCGCTCGGGTCATATGTGAGACGCCAAGTTCTGCAACGGAGGGTCGGGTGGTTTTTCTCCGGTTACTCCGGTTTTCGCCCAACACTGATTAACGATCGGCTCGATATGAGCGAAATAATCTTGAAAGGGCCGTAAAACCAAAACAAAAAAAAAAATTCTTCCATATCTCCCAAACCATATGATGATATGCACTTATACTCCAAACATAGGTTGTGGGTGTTCGTTAGAACCGCCTCGATGAGGCGGTTCTAACGAATACTCACAACCTTTCTCTTGGACAAGAAATGAGCAAAATAATGTATATCCCTGTAAAATAAAAAGCTAAAAGGTTGCCTTTGTAAACAAAGAACACATAAAAGAACGAAAATCGGAGACTCGGTTTTATTGAGTCTAAATACATGGGCCGCATGATGCTTCCACGCCGAGCTGAAACCGACCTGCACAGGAGTACTGGTAAACAGCTTAGAGGGGTTTAAGCCTGCCCAGGCAACGCGGTGCGAGTCGGCCTGTTCATGCTTATAAACCCTATTGGTTTCATTGGGCGACAGGGCTTGAGATGTCATTACATCTCAATGTCGGGTAAAAGTCCCACAAAATTGGAAGCAACGTTTCCAAAATGACATATACAGTGTTGACGGGGACGTTAAACCTCAAATCAAACGAACAAATTTAGTTTGCAAGGATGCATACGTCTCCTAGCATTCAAAGTAACCAGAATGGGCTGAATGATCCCAAAGGAACTGCACTATGATGAATTACGGGAAGAAATTCTACGGCCGCGACACGGACTTAATCTTAGTTTTCTCAGCTATAAAATTGGGTTTAGAGAGGTATTCATTTATGTGATGAACCCGGTCATAGACTTCGCCATATACATTCCGTATTTTTGATGATTTAATTATTATATCGAAGATATTTGAGATTTTAATGATACATTACTGTTTATTTTCGCCATTAATCCCGGGAGAAATCTAAAGAAGAAACTGGTTAGCCTAAATCTGATGACATTTATCACGCGGCTTAATGGGACTGCTTATTAATCGCTAAAATCGAAGTTTTTCTGCCTTTTTTCATTAAAGTGGAAAGAATGCACATTCAGGGGAGGCAACCCTTTCAACAAGATATATTTTTGTCAACAGATAAGGTGCGTATTTTGTGATAATTGAAGGATAGTTTTTGTCAGTTCTCCATAAAAAAACTATGTTGTGGGTATTCATTAGAAACCCTAATGAATACCCACACGTAGTTTTATATGGTGAAATAAGGAAAACTGTCCTTCAATTATCACGAAGTACCCACCTTGTCTGTTGCTATGGTGTCTACCCTGAAAGGAAAGTATTTGCTCCAGAGGAGAAAATTCTTTCCTTTCAGGGTCGACCCCTTTTGAGAGATTGAAAACAAACAGGGCGTCATTTAGGTTGTCTCCCTTTGGAATATGCTAGGTGTATTACTTCCCCTGTAAAGAACTTTCATGACTCCCTATCTCACACTGGTAAAGGCAAGCGCGCAGGGTAAGGAACAAACCCACATCGGATAGCAGATCGCGTTTCAACAGAACCTCGGATCAGTGGCTCATGCTCTTCGGATCAACATATTTCACGTGATTTGGACGCTTATATACTCCAGAATGATGAAAGGAAGTTGAAAGGTCTAATCGTCGTTGATCTAACCAATAGTCAATGGGCAAAAGTGTCCCCCTTGTTTCGAAAAACCTCATGGGGAATCCACCACTTGGATGGAGAATGTATGGAGGACATATAAAATGGACACGGTCGCCCACTATCTACCCGTTCTTTTAAAGGATTCCAGTGCATAAATGACAAAACTGTGTCGTGTATATAAAGACTGGTTAACATACACATACCCGATGTCGAAAGGTCGGCTGTAATTCCAGTCTGATCGTAAAAAGACAATTCATATATTGTCAGACAATGGCGATGTATATAAAATAAACTAGTCGAAGTTAAAAAAAAACAAAAAAAAAAAAAAAAAAACACACACACACACACACAGCGTATAAATCTATATGCCATTTAGGCTTGAAATGGGGCTCAGTGCGTTGGACGTATCGATCATAAATGGTCTTACCCATATATGACAATGGAATCTTCTGCCTAAAATTATTGAATGTTCCATTTTCCAATAAAGGCGGTGTTATGTTAGCGATAAGCTTTGCGAGATTAATGAGGTCAAGACATACATCGAACCCCTCGTCTGATCTGGGTCCGCACTGTTTGCTAATGTCCCCGAAAAGGGCCACTAGGCATATGCGGAAAACGTGTATTGAAACTGAGAAAAGATTTGTTGTAATACATAAAGGTCATCAAACGGTTTTTAAAGGAACTAACCTAACCTCATTTAAGCCGAATGAGTTCTTCCATCTTAGACGAGTGTAGACAATTCGGTCTGTGTCCGAACACGCTCCATTGGCATCATTTGCTGGGGGTGAAAGCCCAAAAGTGCACCGTCTTTCGGTTCGGGACGTTAACTTGAGACCCCTATGTAGGAAGAGTCAATTCTGTATAGGTTAAAGACCCCTACCGTATTTACACGATTACTGCATAGGCTTTCAACCCTGAAACCTGGAGTGTATGTAATGTACACCTGCAAGTAATGGTCAAATGTGACCGATCGCAGTATAAGAAAGAAAAAGATACCGAGATGAAATGACATCTCAAGCCCTGTCGCCCGATGAAACCATGTTTGTAAATGAGGACGGGCCGACTCGCACCGCTTTGCCTTGGCAGCCTTAGAACCTTATCAGTATGCGGTCGGTTTCAGCTATGCGCAGCCTCATCTATTCAATCCCCGATGAGCGGGGGCGGCTGAAGTTTTAAATAGAAAGGATGGTGTCCATCGGAATTCATAAAAGTCAATTGAGGGTTTATTTACCTGGGTAAGTGCCGAAAAACAATTAATGCAAGCTAATTTTACGACCCGTAACGCGATAAAACTGACCTAACTCCATTTCTTCCGTCGTAGACGAGTGAAGACAATTCAAAGGGCGAATGGAGCGAATGTTTTTCTAATTAATTTTCAAAATATATTAACCTTTCTACGACAGAGAGAATTGTCCGTCTTGCTTGAGTATTTAGACAATGGCGATGTACATAAAGTAAACTAGTCGAAGTTAGAAAAAAAAACAGCGTATAAATCTATATGCCATTTAGGCTTGAAATGGTGTCGAATTTAATGAGTCAGTGGGAATGTTTTTCTCATTATAACCCATATAAGATAATGGAATCTTCCGCCTAATAAGTACGGAGTGTTCCATTTTCCGATAGTTAGTGGTAAGGGAGGCGAAGACCTAGATCGGTCTAAAAGGTCATCTAGGGTCAGCCGACATATCAAACGAAGAGTTTAGCCATTTTTCAATCATTTAGTGACGAGGCAGCAAAGAGAGTAGGCAAAATAATGCGAGTTATTTACTGGATACGAGTATTTTATTGTCGTCTGCTAAATATTTTGACATTTTATTTAGTCAAAAGAAGAAGAAGAAGGGCTCGAGCTTCACCGCTCCTATCCGGTTTCATATGGCTCGGATCGAAGTAAAATGGCTTCAAAAACAGGAAGCCTACTCGCTTACGAGAGGGGACCAGAAGGAGATTCCGGAGATCTAGAGTGATTGTCGAAGGGCTGGACAGCATGTGTGATACGGATCTGATGGATATGATGCTCTGTCTAAACAGTCACCCGGCGGCCATCTTGGCCTACAAACTCCGCATCTAGCTTCATCCGGCGACCTCTTCGGGTCATAGAGGTTCAAAATGGCGGCGATCTTGCCATCACCTTGTGACTTCATTGACCCTAAAGTGCCGGGTATACTACTAGCAGAAATTAAAAAAAGAAAGGTAACCCCCCTGTAAACCCTAGTTTCACAACATAAAAGTGGGGTTTAAGGGGGTCAGATTTATATAGGTATGTTTTCGTGATGGGATGGAAGTTCCTTTTCGAAACGTAATTCAGAGAACAGAAGAACTCAAGTGACAATTGAAGAATTCCCATAATGGAAGTACTTCTCAGAATAAAATAACTTTAACCCTTACTTTGCTGTTCACGACAACCCCTATCTTTGCAAACAGTGTAGATCCAGATCAGATGGCTTCTGAAGAAGCCATCTGATCAGGATCTACACTGTTTGTCATTCAGTTTATGAATTTGTAGCAATAAATTACATCAAGTAATTTGACTGGTTGATAGACAGAAATGGGTGTGGCTTAAATGAATATTCAGCAAGATAAGGATTAAGAATAGAAGCACTCCACAAAAATACAAGAGATTATGCATATGTAAGAACTTCTCAGAAGGGAAAAAACTTTTTAGAATGAAAAGAATAGAAGTTGGTTTTTGATTTGATTTTACGGCCCTTTTATTATTTCACTCATATAGAGCCGATCGTTTATCAGATGTGGGCGAAAACCGGAGTGTCGGGAGAAAAACCACATGACCTTCCGTTGCAGAACTTGGCGTCTCATATATGACCCGAGCCAGGCTCGAACCTACAGTGGTGAGAGACCTTATGATTAAGAGTCAGCTGTCTTAGCCACTAGGCCATAGAAGTTCCCAGAATGAAAGATTTTCACTGAATGGAAGAAATTCTCAGAATGGAAGAACTTCATAGAACTGAAGAACATAGAATGGAAGAATACCACAAAAATCAAGATCTTATCAGAACGGAACTTCTCAGAACAGAAGACTTCTCAGAATGGAATGCCTTTTCGGAGCAGAGGAACTTCTCGCTCTCAGCAATCTAAGCTCGTCGAAAAGGTTAGTTTTGCTCTTTTTTTCTACAATTGTTTATAATCTTAAACGATTTCTTCTCGAAAGATTCGACCCCTCAGTTATGTACAAATGAGAACATATATTATTGTAAGACTTT
The DNA here is from genome assembly GCA_963580285.1 of Lucinisca nassula. Taxonomy (NCBI): domain Eukaryota; kingdom Metazoa; phylum Mollusca; class Bivalvia; order Lucinida; family Lucinidae; genus Lucinisca; species Lucinisca nassula. Next base: position 119,867,873 of record OY757013.1, on the reverse strand, counting down.
CCTTCTCCTTTTATAGTGCCCACAGTCACAGAGATACCCGCCACAATAACGATGAGACCTCTTAAACAACTCCATGGTTCTATAAATAGTAATAAAGTGCTTTCCTAAGGTCTGGTCTATGAATCGTTTTTCCTGCATCTGCAGCATAGAATATTACACAATTTTCTAACCCGTGTCTTTCGAATAAGGATATACACAATCGGATCCACTGAGTAACTCAGCCCAGCTAGAAAATGTATGATCCCTTTGAAACCACCGCTGACTGGCTTTAGTTGCTCAAGAACTGTCAGAATCTGAAAATTGAAAACATGTCCATGTGAAATAATGGTGTCCAACATGGTGTCAGAAATGACAAATGTTATGTAAAAATTGTAATATCTTTCTTATGTCTGCTTCCAACATAGATTGTGGGTGCTCGTTAGAACCGCCTCAATTAGGCGGTTCTAACGAGTTCCCACAATATATGTTCTTGAGCAGAAATAAAGCAGACAACGTGTACCCCTGTAAACCCAAGTTTTCACTATCTAAATGTGAGGTTTAAAGGGTTCATAATTATATAGGCGTGTTTTCGTGATGACATTATCTGCAACAAAGAGATATAGTCAGCTTTTACATATATCGTATTCTTTCGTGGATCTACGGTCACGCTCTTCTAAGAAGAGCATTTGCCAGCTTCTGGCGAAAGAAGGTGCACTGTACTGGGAGATTGAGCTGAGATTTTGCGTAAGAGTCAATACTATACAGGTCATTTTGCTTCCTATCTTGGGGGGACCTTTAGCCGACTTTGATATGAAATGACATCTCAAGCCCTGCCACCCAAAGAAACCGCTACAGTTTTAGAAGCAGTCTGACTAGCATCACCTGACATAAGCGGTTTACCAGTACTCAAGTTCGGTCTGTTTCGGCTCTGCGCGGAAGCACCATGCAGCCCAATCTAGTTCTCCAGGCCCCGATGGGCGGGGGCCCAAGAGACTGAAAAGTAGTTTCGTGCAAGAAGACACGTGTCTGGTCCGATTCGCACATCTGAAGTAAATGAGCCGGGACACAGATTTTCCTACAATTTACATGTACGCCCAGCGAAGAATCATATCAGCCTGCGCATCCATATAGTCTGACCAGAAACTTTTCTTGCTGCATGGATGAGCATTGGGTCCTTTAGAGTGCAAAACAAAGACTCTGATCAGACTGCACTGATGCACAGGCTGATCTGAGTCTTCGCTCAGGTAGTGTAAATTACAGGAAACGGTGTGCCCCGGCTCAAATTGGAAAAATAGGAGAATGTCAAAGGCATTTTTTCTCATGCGCCATCTAAAATGTACTTACACTATACGGCGCCCCAGACAGAAGGTACACTATGGCAAGCCCACCCATTAGCTTTGCAAAAGCAATCTCAAATGACTTCACCTTTGCCTTGTTGTCTGAATCCGAATCGGTGGTCGTGGATGGCTCCGGATTCACTGAGATGATTTTCTTTCTCATTTTGAACACTGACCATATCACCATGCAGTTACCAATGACTATGAAAATAATTATCAAAAGCCCCAGAATGCCATACATTATGCCATAGACTTTTTTGTTAGTTTCTTGTCGATGGTCAAACGTTGAACATTCCAGCGTGGCGTTTTTACTGATATCTTTTGTTTTCACTACGTCCCCGAGCCCAATTATTGGAAACATCGCAAACATTGCCGTACAGACAGCAGATACAGCAGTTCCTAACTTCCATGTTGAAACATGTACATTGCTCTTATAGAAATATGGGCCACAAATTGCCAGAACCCGATCAGTACACATCAAAACATTTAAAATACCAGAATATAGTCTAAAAAATGTATTGGGCACAGATAACAAGGCACAAAATGTATACGTTACATCTGTAACATACCGCGAAATACTGAGATGAATTGTTGTAAACGTTACCGCGGCCAAATCAGCGCAAACTAGAGCTAACAACAAAACTATTGCCGGGAATACTGCTTTTTTGACATCCTTGACGATGAAGCCCAGAGCAAGGATATTGGTTATGAAGCCGGGAATCAGAACTATTGCCACACAAATATAAAACATCAGACCAAAATGGCTCGATTGGTCGGCTGTTCCGTCAGTCAGCCTTGTAGTTTCTGTTATAGATGCGTCCATGTTTGTATCGTTTTTAGATAAATCCATTTTTATCAATTATTCCAAATCTGTCTCTCTGTTGTTACAGCAACTTCGGTGACAGTGAACACTGACGGAGAACGACAACAGCGGCTAGAAATTTCTTCGCTACAGAAAAAGACGTGACGTACATAGTTTATTCCTAAATGATCACAAATTTAATGGCAAAAAGTGCAGATCCAGACCAGATGGCTTCTCCAGAAGCCATATGATCTGGATTTATACTGTTTGCAAAAATGAGCAACACGAAAACACGCCTATATAATTTGACCCCTACATTTATATAGTAAAAAGGGGGTTCACAGGGGTAAACGTTATTTTTCTTTTTTTCTGATCAAAAATATAGATTGTCGGTACTCGTTAGAACCGCCTCATCGAGGCGATTCTAACGTGTACCCTCAATCTATATTTTAAGTAGAAGTAAGAAAAATATCATTTTTTTTTCATCTGAAAATTTTCATTTTTTTTCTTCTTTTTTTTTGGCGGTAAAATTTACAATGTATTTGTATAGGCGTGTTTCGTAATGTTTTCTAGTAAGAGACTACCTTTGGAATCGTTCAAAAATGCTCTTAACCTTAATGCTGCTGAACAAAACAACCCCAACCTTTACAAGCAGTGAAGAACCTGCTCAGATGGCCATCAGATGGCTACACTGTTTGTCATGAAGTTTATGAATTGGATGAATATGTTATATAAAGTGAGCCCCGCCAAGCGAATTTGTGTCTCCGTCATGACAAATTTTAACTGCGCATGCCCAGTCATTCAGAGGGACCAGGGGTATGGCTTTCTGTCTGAAGGTTCCTCTTGATTCACTGCTTGTATGAGCGAGCAGCGAAGGTTCTAGCGAGACTGCGCGGATGCGCAGGCTCGCCTGAACCTTCGCTGCTCGCATAGGCGATAAGTACCAAAAACGCTTGACGGGGCCAAAGTTATTTGACTGGCGGATAGTTAGACAGAGTGGTGTCTAAACTAATTTAGTTAACAGGTTGAGGGTTAATGACCATTTCTGAACGATTCCAAAGCGTGCCTTCTTAATATAGAATTTCACTGTTCATAGGCCTACATCCGATGTATATCGTAAATAAAAATCTTGAACCAGTAGTATATCTCCAGTTTTGGGGCGTCTTTTTAGTTTTATTTGTCGGAACTTCTACTAGCCATCCTGTTATTCGAACTGTGTAGACCCTGATCAGACGTGTGGTGTCTAATCTAGGGCTAACACTTTGCCAATGCCCCGTCTGCAGAAAACTAAGCATTTATGGTTTAACTGTAAAAACGTTCACTGGCAGATCTCACATGTTCTTTTCTACTCCTGTTAAGCCCCACAGCACCGAGAGCCTGCAAGATAAAGTGTGACAAGATAGCCTCAAGATTTGGGTGGACTTTATACAAAATAGGATTAATGATACATCAGATTATAACTCATTACGCGAACACGCCTATACAAATACATTGCCACTTTTATCGCCGAAAAAATTAAGATTTTAAGATGAAAAATTGTGATATTTTCTTATTTCTGCTCAAAATATAGATTGTGGGCACTCGTTAGAACCGCCTCATCGAGGCGGTTCTAACGAGTACCCACAATCTATATTTTAGAGCAGAAATAAGAAAAATAAGGTTTACCCCCTGAAACCCCAGTTTTACTATATAAAAGTGGGGTTCAAGGGGGTCAAAATTATATAGGTGTGTTTTCGTGATGTTAAGGTATAACCAGAATTGTCAGATTCCATTCACACGTCTATGCTCCTTTGATTCGTCGTTTTAGGCATCAACGTTAAAACTTTGGAACCAGTTGGATTTGAACTCAGTTTCGCAGTTTAAAAATGCAGCAAACGCATTCCACAAACCAAGCAAATTTTTGATAAAAGGTGAAAGAAATGACCAGAATAAGACATAATTGTAGTAGTCTCCATGGCGATATATATAGAACTAATATAGATCAAAGCCCATTGTATGACTTCGGTACTCTGTAGAAAATGCCCAACACTATTTCTTAGATTGTAGCTCTTTCAGTAATCAGAAAATGAGTTGTTGGTAGGCCAATATCTTAAGGGAAATGGGAAACTGGAAAACCTGGCACATTTTCCCGCCATTTTTCAAAGGGAGACAACTTTTCTACAAAGACTTTTCTGCAAAGCTCTGTCCCACAGAAAGTGTCAACTAATAAAGGAAATAATTTGCCCCTCATGAAATCCAGGGCACGACAACCTTTGTCGCTGTGACGTCAGAGAGCAGTTTAAAGATGGTTGTCAGTAAAACATGGACTGGGTTTCATATGTTGTGACACTGGAAAACATTGTAGAACAAGACCAGACATCACAGAAGGCACTGTCTGATTAAGGTCTACACTGTTTTATTCAAAATACAGGAATCTAAGGCATCACGAAAACACGCCTATATAATTTTGACCCCCTTGAACCCCACTTTTATAAAGTAAAACTGGGGTTTCCGGGGGTATACCTTATTTTTCTTATTTCTGCTCTAGAATATAGATTGTGGGTACTCGTTAGAACCGCCTCGTCGAGGCGGTTCTAACGAGTGCCCGCAATCTATATTTTGAGCAGAAATAAAATATAGATTGTTGGTACTCGTTAGAACCGCCTCGATGAGGCGGTTCTAACGAGTGCCCGCAATCTATATTTTGAGCAGAAATAAGAAAAATCTGCTCTAAAATATAGATTGTGGGTACTCGTAAGAACCGCTTCGATGAGGCGGTTCTAACGAGTACCCACAACCTATATTTTGAGCAGAAATGAGAAAAATATCACAATTTTTCATCTTAAAATTTTCATTGTTTCGGCAATAAAGGTTACAATGCATTGGTATAGGCATGTTTTCGTAATGTTGTACAGGATGGAATCGGCAATATTCTTTCGTGGAGATTGATTATGAAATCTTTTCTGCGGTCATTCTCTCCCTTTCGCTGATTCAAGAAGGGCAGATGTCAGTTTCTGGCGAAAGAATGTGCACTGTACTGGTTAACCGCTTACGTATAGGCCTGCCCAGGAAACGTGTGGATAGGTAAACTGACCGGCTCAAAAATGACCTAAAGCAGTGCTGACTGGGCCGTTAAGCTCCAATACAAACAAACAAACAAGAACGTAGATCATTGACATAAACGTTGGTTGGTATTTCTTGATTTTACTTGCATAAACTATCAAGAAATATCAGGGGCCAGTTGTTCAAAACTAACGACGTCGTTAGTTAATGTATCGTTAAAACTTTGATCATTAAATATGGCAAATATGCTAATATTTTTGCTGAAAAAATGTGAGCAGCTTTTGCATCCGCAAAAGCTGCTCACATTATTTCAGCAAAAATGCCAAAATTTTCGATATTGTATTTGCTAGAACAGTTAACAATATGACCGCTAACGAGCTCGTTAAGCTAACGATGCTTTGAACAACTGGCCCCAAGAGTTTAACAATGTAGACATGGTTAGGGATACTGAGAAGAGTTTTACATCGTCTTAAAAGAAAAAAAAATCGGGAATTGGTTGTCTGTGACCGACATATTTTACATAAAAATAACAAATAAGATCACAATTGTATCAACGTAGCATGCCTAGGGATACTAAAAGGAGTTTATTATTTATCTCCGTTCCCTTGTTACAAAAGTAAATGAAATAACGCCATTAAATAAAAAAATATTTCATTTGATGTTGAATTGCGTGCAAACGTAACATCAATGAAAGAATATTTCATTTGATTATTAAGGGCTGGTAAAATCCAGTTCTTAAATGTTCTTCTAAATGTGGGGAATTAGTCCAAAACACAGGAGACAGTATAAAGTTCTATTTCCCACTTTTAATTATTTTCAACAGTTCATCATATCAACACAATACAGTAATTGGCAACATCCAAATTACCTGTACATTCAAAGTTCAATTTAGCAACTTAACAATTTCAACAATATTTTGCTGGTAAACTCCAAGCATCAATTTTTAACTATTATTTTACGCCTTTACTGTTTTGTTGGAAATTCCTAACTGATTCTACAATTTTCAAAAATCTACAAATTCACACAAAACTAAAAAAGAAACGCCCACTAATCAAACAAACACACTCTTATCAACCAATAACTTTTACGCATTAAACTTAGATGCTCAGTTCACATAAACTGTGAAAACTACAAACAACAAAAATGGTTTCCGCTGCCAAACTGGCATTTTTAGCAAGATTAACATCTCAGTCTCAAAAACGTGTTTGCTTAACAAAGTGAGAACTTAACCGGCTTATTCTACAATTCAATGCACGGCTTCCGTCAGGACGCGAAACCAAGATTAACTAATCATTCATCAAAACATGCTAAAAGCTAGTCCGATTAGTCTAAAGGTTGAGACTTGTTTCTTTGTTTCAAAAATGCAAAAATGAACAATTTTGACTAAAATTTTATATTTTAAAGGTAAAAATGACAATTTCAGAATCTGCTTTTTATAAGGAACATTTTGATACCAAACATGATAATCTAAATTACGCATTCAGATTTATTGCAAAATACCAAAATTTTGCATCATAATAACTCCTTCGTTGCTGAAAAACTTTGGCCTCCAAAGTTAGCTTTGTTATTTTTTTCCGTTGGTATATGTTTTTGATAATAACAGTATATACAACAAGGTATTTTGTACAAATAAAAATCAACATACAACAAAAAAAATCCTAGCATCCTTTACTTGACCATACATGCAATCGCCTACATTTAATAAATTTGCAAAAGTATGTACGAATGGTACATGGCGGTGATATCGTCGGTATAGCGGGACTGTTATAGAATACACGTTTGTATGTCTTAATTCTGACGCAAGTATGACAACGATGTCGATTAAATGCTAGTGAAAGCATGCTGACTTAGATTATCAATACGTACGCGCTTGGCAGTTATCCTCAACCATACATGTATCCGAGTCCTACCCAACGCCACTATACAAATGCAACTTGATGCAGGGTGCATGATGCGCTGCCTCGCAATGAAATTACGGACAAAATCATGCTTGCATATTATTATTTACATTGAAAAAGTATAACGATCTACAACCTATTTTGTTTGTTACGTTTATATACAGTTTACAATAGTAGGCGTCCCTACTTCAGACAACAGTACTAGTACCCTTTGATTTGGACCAAGGCTGCATTTCCTATTTCTAGGTCTGAACAGCCCTGTCCTGCATAGTTGCTTCGGACTCAGACTGCTTAATGTTGGCAACAAATGTCCTATGTCGTGACGGGCTCAGATTGCCAACACAAGTTTATGCAACAATGCCCTGTATGACTATAGACTCAGATTGCAATAACAAGTTAGCAACAATGTCCTTAAACAAAAATGCAGAATGTATCTTCAATACATTACAATAAAACATGTTGCAACATCTTTAAATTACATTACAATCTATCTGACGAACAGCACTACGTTTTGGTATGGTTTGGAAAACTTAGACCGACGGAGCAGATGTCGAATAAACGACGTCCTCGAGGCTCCGACTTACGGTACCAGTTCTCAATTACCGGTATTATTGTTCCGTCCAGTAGATGTCTTCACACCACAGTAAATTCCAATTCACTCGTGCGTGTGGAAATTCTAAATGACACAGTCCCGCTAACGAACAACACTGCAATTTAGTTTTGGCATGTTTGGACAACTGACCTGCGAAGCCAATAGCAAATGTCGACGAGCGACTGCTGGGCTCGGGTTTGCAGGGACAGCTGCCAGTTACCCCAATCAATGCTATTCCGTCTAGCGAACTTGTCCTAAAATTACCTGTAGGCCTACCAGTCTGCATATGCTCTATTATTGGCACGTCCTATGTTTACCGCATAGACACATATCAGAAAATTCCCAGCGGAATAACTACATGTACATGTACAGAATATCATTAAAAATACTCAGTTGCTACTCGCAACAATTATAGTCGACTCCAGCTATCACGACTCTTGATAGCGAGTGTGCATCAACGAAATCTACCCAGCTATAAGCCTTAAATTCGTCTGTGCCGTCGAACAGGTTGTCTCTGGGCACACGACAGTCTTAATCTTTTCTACACAGGTCAGATTCCTCATTTCATTTCCCATATTAAAACTTGATTAATACCTACACGCCAAGCAAGGCTCGAAGCAGGGATTTTAATATTATCTAAAAAAGACAAAAAAAAAAAAACATTTCCGAACGAACCTACGTCCTCTATTATACGAGCGCATTACCGTGAATTTGCGTTTTATTCAGAATGACAACAATGACATATCTAATACCGCTTTTCGGAAAGGGCGAAAATACCGTACCCGATCCGCAATGGGTAAACTTAATCTGACAAAGGACTTACCCAGTATTTTTTTAAAAAGCAAATTATGTTCAAAGTGTGCCCTTATGCTCGATATATTTGTAAAACCCTTTGATTTACGGAACGAAAAAACAAGATACTTTTCGATGCTATATGCTCTAAAATTTTCAGAATCTGAACGAAAATCAATGCACTTGCTGTAGCCTAATAAGTTATACAAAAACGAAGTCTTCCTGATTAAAATAGGCCTGCCACGATGATGATTTTAGTGACCATGAATAAATTTCAGGATAACCTTTCTGCTAAAATCCGCCTATAACAAGCGATACGGTGAGAATAATATGTCTACATTTAACCAAATAAAATGTGATTTGTGAACCCAATCCGACTTTGAGCCGAAGCATCTTCACAATTTTTGACAATAATAATGATAATAATAATAATAATAATAATAATTTGTAACATTTATTTTTTATTTTTTACCGACCCAAAATATACCAAATTTGACTACATGTGTGCCATGACATGTACGCGTAGCTGCACTTAGAAACAAAACAACGTTTTTTCATACTTTGATTAATAAAGTTTTACATGTAGTTTCAGCGGGTAGATGGGGTACCTCCATCAGTAGCACTATAGTCAACAAATTTTCATTTGTTTAGGGTTGCTTACAACTACATGTGAAAGGTTGGTGCTACAAGCAGATTTTTTTCTTTTTGTGTGCGTCCTTTAGAATATATTTCTTAAATATTTATTGAAGTATGTGTTTATTTTAATCGTTTAAAAAGCATGCATTTTACATGTACGACATACGAGTATATAAGAAAGTTTATGATATATTTTCCATATCTGCCCAATGCATGACTTGCGGGGACTCGACTGGACCGCGTCTATCGAGTACCCACAATCTATGTTTTTAAGCAGAAATAATGAAAATAATGTAAACCCCCGTAAATACCAGGTTTACTACATAAAAGTGGAGTTTGATGGGGTAAAAGCTACATAGGATCATTGATTCCATTTTGGAATTCTGAAAATATCCGAGGGTAGTTGGCCGAAACTAGCTAGTCTGGCCCACAAAAAAAATGTACACTCCAATACTTTTCACCTCCATGGTGCATTCCTTGCTTCCAAAGGATAGCCCTTTTATAGAACATATTTAAAGAATTGTATTCCAGAACGAAAGTTATGCTTTAACATCGAAATGAGAAAATTTAAAACTATTTGATGGACAACAAATTACGGACTAGTAAACATATCTTTATAAAAAATATTTTGAACAACGCACCTCCTTTTTCACTTTCCGGTTGTATTGAAATCAAGAAATTTTGACCAAGTAAATATCGAGACAGCAGTGTGCGTTCCAATGTTGTGTCCATATGAAGGTGTCAAAAATGCATACTTATGTCACATGAAGTATGAAAAAAAAACATTTTTCATAGGTTTTTCGCCTTAAATAAATATCAAGGGTATTATATTTTCAGTTGCATATAGGTGTACATCTACATTTACGTTGAAATCAAAACATACAACTTAAATACTCTATTATACATTCCCCATAAAACTCTAATGTGTCAAGTAAAACGTGTTAGCAAACATGTTCTAAAATACAACTGAGGTCTAAAAAAGACAAAAATAAAAAATGATATCATCACGAACGTAAATATGAAAACATTTTAACTCAACAACATAGAAAAAAAAACTGGAAATAATACCATTAACTTCATCCTACTCAAATCTTTATATTAAATTTATGTTCTTCTAAACTGTTCATAAATTTATTCAGGCGAGCACACTCTGTAAAATGCCTCAACAATGCTACACCACTCACAGTTCAAATCCTCACTATTCGTCTGATTGTTCACATCTTTGTATGCTTGTAGATTTTCGAAGCATTGTCGCACTGCATTCGATAACTTAGTCTTATCGTCATGTAGTTTCTCGCATGCAGAGTTTACCAAGTTGAAACTCTCCTTCAGTTGTCTGTTCCTCTCCTCGAGGTCTGCATTCTTCAGGCGACAAAGTTCGGCATGGAATTTGTAGCAGTTAAGTGTCTCCATCATTTGTTCCATTTCTGTCGAGTGTCGTTGTTGCAGAGTACACTGCACCGAATTCACCTTTTCAAGTTCGCGTTGAAGCTCGGAAATGCGAGTGTCTGATAGTTCTAGACTGCGAACTAATGCATTGTTTACCACTGTATGATGGTCGTCTAGTCTAGAGAAAACTTTACAAAATTGCTTATCTGGCAAGTCGGCACCCGGTAGTAAAGAACATACCGCTTTCCTCTCCTCTGGTTTAGATTTTGAATAAGACTGCCTTTCCTGAAACACCGTGTTACTTTCTTGCTGAAGTTCTAGATTGTCAAGTTCAAAGAAAGGCAGTCCCGAACAAATTGTTTTATTTTCGAGAAATGTTTGTCTACGTTTGAAGTCCCTAGTTCTAGTTGACTTACTTTTTGTTTTCACGAAGTGTTCCTGATCAGCCCTGTTGAAAGTCGGCTGTTGATCCCTGAACGGCGTTCGTGTTGTTACTGGAACATGGATCACCAGTACTGGAGGCTGTCGCAACTGTCCATAAGACAGCCAGTATGGCCTACCTAAGCCACCGTAGAAATTTACAAAGTTCACTTTCTGTCTCCTTTTATAATCCATGATTTTCACGAGATCGCGTAGCAAGCTTAAAAGATGCTACTCCGGATTTCTCACACCAAATTATTAAGGGCTGGTAAAATCCAGTTCTTAAATGTTCTTCTAAATGTGGGGAATTAGTCCAAAACACAGGAGACAGTATAAAGTTCTATTTCCCACTTTTAATTATTTTCAACAGTTCATCATATCAACACAATACAGTAATTGGCAACATCCAAATTACCTGTACATTCAAAGTTCAATTTAGCAACTTAACAATTTCAACAATATTTTGCTGGTAAACTCCAAGCATCAATTTTTAACTATTATTTTACGCCTTTACTGTTTTGGTGGAAATTCCTAACTGATTCTACAATTTTCAAAAATCTACAAATTCACACAAAACTAAAAAAGAAACGCCCACTAATCAAACAAACACACTCTTATCAACCAATAACTTTTACGCATTAAACTTAGATGCTCAGTTCACATAAACTGTGAAAACTACAAACAACAAAAATGGTTTCCGCTGCCAAACTGGCATTTTTAGCAAGATTAACATCTCAGTCTCAAAAACGTGTTTGCTTAACAAAGTGAGAACTTAACCGGCTTATTCTACAATTCAATGCACGGCTTCCGTCAGGACGCGAAACCAAGATTAACTAATCATTCATCAAAACATGCTAAAAGCTAGTCCGATTAGTCTAAAGGTTGAGACTTGTTTCTTTGTTTCAAAAATGCAAAAATGAACAATTTTGACTAAAATTTTATATTTTAAAGGTAAAAATGACAATTTCAGAATCTGCTTTTTATAAGGAACATTTTGATACCAAACATGATAATCTAAATTACGCATTCAGATTTATTGCAAAATACCAAAATTTTGCATCATAATATGATGTTGAGCGGCTGTCAAGCGGCATGCAAACATAACATCAAAAATGATGAGAGAAGCGTGTCGACGTGTAAAGCAAACATTGAAAGAATCAATAAATTGCAAACACGAGCAGCGCGAATAATCTTAAAAGCAAACTCTACCACTCCGTCGGCTGATATGTTTCGACAACTAGGATGGGTGTCTGTAGTTAGCGGCACTAATGATAACAAAGCTGTTTTTCACATATAAATATGTTGTATAAAAGGGTTATCCTTTGGAATACATCACAGAAGTGAAAAATATGGAGTGTACATGTTTTCTCGGCCAGACTAGCTAGTTTCGGCCAATTAGGCCTCATCAGTGACCCTCAGATATTTTCAAAATTCCACAATGGAATCAATGATCCCAAAGGACAAGAAAATATAATCTACACTATGATGTAGGGCAGGGAGACATTTTACCGCCGCCACACATTCCCACACACCAGCTGTAGTGAAGTTAAATAAAGTAAAGCCTTATATAACCTGTCTCCATCCTATATATATCAGATTTACAAATACCGACAAAGCAAACGCATAATTAAAACCTACGATCCACTGAAAATCACTCCCTTACGCTACCAAAACAAAAAAACGCTCTTTACGCTGGCTCATTTACTTGCTGAGCCCCCCAAAAAACATGGAATACTCTTCCTACATAAGTTAGGCTGTCGTCATCGCTAAACAGTTCCAAAAGACATGTCAAAGAACATATATCCTAAGCATATATACATGTATGGTATTATACTGTTTTAAATTGATAGCATATTTTAAATAGTTTTCAATACATGTATGTGTAAGCTTTATACGCCCATATTTCAGTTACATGAAACACTATGCTAAACAGATATAACTGTTATACTCTTCCGGGACTCTTGGCCCCTGTCGCTAGGGATTGCACGTTTCTGCGCGGGGTACACGGAAAACGTTCCTTGAGAGAACACCCGCTCTCATGGGGTGGGGAAGCCCATCCTGGTGACCGCTCATATGTCAGTATGTAAAGGCATGCGGTGAGTCTAGTGATGCGGGGATTTGTGGAAGATGTGAGTCTAGTGTTTTGATAATATGTGATAACCACACCGCTGTGATAGATAATTGATAGCATACCGTGTTTTACCCAGATTTATTCAGAGAACGGATGGCAATTTTATCTTTTATGAGTTTAACGAAAAAGTATTCTTATCTATGGTCATGCTTACCAAACTGAAATGTCTTTTACGAATCTTAAATCTTGGTTACATGTAACTTTTAATGCATCTTATTTTGTATGTATTGTAAATAGTACATGTTTCATGTTTTTTAACTTATCTTTGTTATTTTATACAGAGGGCCACATGGTAGAATGGCTTTACAGCTAAATGTGCTACTCTCTTGAAACATTGTATAGAAAAAAAAAAATGATATTTACTTGCAAACAAACGTAATATCAAATGAGATATTTATTTCATATGATGTTGAGTTTCACGCAAACGCATCATCAAATGAAAACATCTTTCATTTAATGTTGATATGGTCAGTTTCATGTAAATATAACATCAAAATACAGGAATCTAAGGCATCACGAAAACATGTCTATATAATTTTGACCCCCTTGAACCCCACTTTTATATTGTAAAATTGGGGTTTCTGGGGGTATACCTTATTTTTCTTATTTCTGTTCTAAAATATAGAGTGTGGATACTCGTTAGAACCGCCTCGATGAGGCGGTTCTAACGAGTGCCCACAATCTATATTTTGAGCAGAAATAAGAAAAATATCACAAATTTTCACCTTAAAATGTTCATTTTTTCGGCGATAAAGGTGGTTATGTATTTGTATAGGCGTGTTTGCGTAATGAATTACTTTATTTGATGTTGAGACAACATGCAATCGTAACATTACTGCTACATACTAAATATAAAAAAGTCTGGGCCTACTGCTTTCGGAGAAGATTTTTTCCCATTATAAGTCTATGGAAGATGTACGTTGCCATGGCAACCACAGTTGCCATCCGACCATTTGTAAAAATTTTAATCGTTCTTTAACACAAGGCTCCCCATGAAGTTCGAAGAAATTCGGCCCAGGGGTTTCTGAGGAGGTCGAATATGTGAAAATTTAACGACGTACGGACGGACGACGGACAACAGGCCGTGACATAAGCTAACAACAAAACACAAGAATTAAAGCGGTCAGCAATAAATTACTTGTTGGCTTAAGATACGTGTACCCACAAAGAAATTAAAGATAAAGACAAGTTTGAAAGGGTTATTTCATATGATGTTACGATAACATGTTGTCTTAACATCAAATGAAACTATTCTTTCATTTGATGTTATATTTACATGAAACTGAACATGCCAACATTAAATGAAAGAAAAATATAGATATTTCATTATTTTATTTATGCCAGTCCAAGCTTAGCTCCGATAGCTTGATATTCCCAATCTATCTTGCATGAAAATCGAATAAAGGGCAGACTGCACCTTGGGACAGTGGTCATCTTTAAATGATTCTTTCTCAACCTTAACAAGGCGCACTCCTATTATGTTACGCATTAAATTAAAGGAAACAAACGGAAGTGTAATATAAAATATTTTACATATGGTAAAATAATAAAGTTGTTGTTATTAACGGAAAGGAAAAAAAAAAATATTTTTTTAACATTTTGGAATCGATTTTTTCCATTTGCTTAAATAGGGCCATTATGCAAAACAAGTACGTGCTCTACAATAAGGTATAACATATTTTTTTCTAACCATGTTTAGAAGAAAGATTTTGCAATTTTTATTTTCGCTTTGATGATTGGCACCCACACAGATTTTTCTTCTTTTTTTCAGGAAAGCTGCTGCCCATTGAAACTATTTTAAAAAAGATTTACTGAGCTGGTACATCAGCCCCTTGCCCAATTTACCAATCAGCAATGGGCTTCAAAATTACAAGAGGAAATAGCTGCTGAATTTAGGCGTTGCAAGTCAACCTCGCCGAAGTGTGGCTTCTTTATGAAGGATCATGTGATCATAAATGACATTATTACTATTGTTTCCAACGGCAAGTTTACAAGTTTCACCTCGGCTCAATCACACCGTGCTATTTGAGAATGATTAAAACCGGGAAGCACCCAGTATTGGACACCACAGTTTTGAGATTGAAGGTGATAGACTTTCTTTTTCTGGCAGTATCTTTTTTAAATCTGTTATCTGTTATGTGTAGGCGGGCTTCACTCGCTCTTGATGTTTTGCACGTATAAACAAGCCGTTGGAAATAATAGTGATAATGTCAATTATGACTGAGCCTCGTCAAGAGAAACCCTAACTTCGGGGTTTCAGACCACATCACGTGAACAATTCCGTGAACCCACCCCCCCCCCACCCCCTAAATATGTTCTATAAAAGGGTTATCCTTTGGAAGCAAGGAATACACCACAGAACTGAAAATATGGAGTGCATATGTTTTCTGGGCCAGACTAGCTAGTTTCGGCCAATTAGGCCTCATCAGTGACCCTCAGATATTTTCAAAATTCCACAGTAGAATCAATGATCCCAAAGGACAAGAAAATATAATCTTGACTATATAAAGAGATAACTGGGGTTTACGGGGATATTCATTATTTTTCTTATTTCTGCTCCAATACATAGGTTGTGGGTACTCGTTAGAACCGTCTCAATGAGGCGGTTCTAACGAGCACACACAACCTATGTTATGAGCATTTTTAAGAAAAATATCAAGGATTTTCATCAGAAAAGTAGCTATTTTGGAGATGTGAAAAATGCACTATGTTGTACGGGTGACTTATCGTAATGTAGTAGAACAGAAACCGACTTGAATGTTTAGATATAGACACAGGAGATGTCGTAAAATCAAGGAACAAAAAGGATGCGCAGTCTGATCTGCACCTTTGTTGTTCGCGAGTGGCAAAAACTGGTTTTCTAATGACACGGTTCAACTAACGCTAATAATTACAGAGAAACTGATGTCTGCTAGGCTGCCCCAAAAGGAAGTACGTCGCCGGTATTGCATTCTCAGAAAACAATGGCTAGCCAGATGCAAAATATTATTACGCACAATAATAGAATGTAGAAAATCATCCGGGCAGGGGGTCTTGAGAGAATTCTCCTGCCTTTAAGAGCAGTTCTTTTGATGTGTGAAAGAAAATGCGGATCATTTCGTTTTGCTGAAGATTGGTTCCCTCAAACTATAACTCACGTTTTTCAATTTTTATAGATCACCGATATCCCAGCTAATTTTTGCTGCAGAGGGGTTATATTACGCAGATGCGTTATACGCGTAATGAGCGTAGGCCTAGTCGAAAAACCGGTAAGAAACAGTGTTCGACCAGCTCAGAATCATATCATTCTGCACATCCAGCCTGAGTATTCGATTACTAACCATCAGACGCTACAGAAGGCCCATGCGAATAGCTATGAGACTGAACATATAACGAAAAAAAAAAAAAAAAAAAAAACAGCGGCAGTTTTATTACCCCCTCCCCCCCCCACCCTACACACACACCAACACCACACACACAGAAGAGAGAGAGATGTGATTATCTTCATATTTCTTCCAAAAATATAGATCGTGGGTACTCGTTAGAACCGCCTCGTCTCTATGTTTTAGGCAGAAATAAAAATAATTTATACCCCTAAAACCGTAGTTTTACTTGAAAACGCAAACATAAAGACGGGAAAAAAAATGGGGACATATTATACATTCAAGCCGACTATGGCGTGAAATGCGTTGCAATATTGTATCTTGTAATATATCTTTTCCATAAAAAATGTGTGTCTTCTATATTAAGATATTTGTGGTCAATAAATTATATTTGTGGTCAATAAATTATATTTGTGGTCAATAAATTATATATATGGTCAATAATTTATATCTATTGTCAATAAATTATATATATGATCAAGTAATTATATATATGGTCAATAAATTATATGTATGGCCAATAAATTATATTTATTTGTTAAAAAAATATGAACATCTTTTTTGTCTACTATAAATTTATTTATTTGCATTAGATTTATATGTTTCCTTAAAAATAAATTTCTATGGGTACGTTTTTTTATTTATGAATTTACAAAAATATTTATTGGGTAAAATTAGCATTGTGGGATATTGTGTAGTTTTGTAACAGAATATTTCATTGGTCCCCACGACATACCGGCAATTTCGATCCGCTGAGTGTTTCGCATCGTAGACTTTCGTCCTTCGACCAAACCCAGACCATGACCTTACCTGGACACGCTGTGTGCCCTGGGTGTTCTTTCTTCCGATGCTTAGTTGAATGAATTGAATTTCATTTACTGCACTTGTATATCATTTAAGCGTTAAAGGCAAGCAAATACAACCATTCCTTTTTTCTATAATCAAAATTTACTCCTGACTTTCGCTCCAGAGTACCGGGTTTTATACTCTTCTATTAGGTGCGAATTGATCAAGGTCGAAACGGGATCATTTGAGATCAACTTTCACTTTTGGGGGGTCACTTATGTTTTGTGAAATGAGTGTCCCGTTCGGTAAGTTTGATCCCATATTGCTGTTATAATCGAGTTATGTAACTGTTTTTTAATCGCAATAAAGGCTGCCATTATTATGTTTTAGAGAACCAATGAAATTCGCCGTTACAAAAGCGCGAACTATCCCACAATGCTAATTTTACCCAACATATATTTTTGATACTACAAAAATATTTTAGCGTGACGCAAAAAAAAATATAGAATCTAATCAATACTTTTTTAAAACAAATAAATATAATTATTGGCCATAAATATAATTTATTGACCACATATATAATTAATTGAAGATATATAAAATTTATTGATGGCATGTATAGTTTATATACCAAATATATAATTAATTGATGATAGATATATAATTTATTGACCATATATATAATTTATTGACCATATATATAATTTATTGACAATAAATAAATTTATTGACAACAAATATTTTTTATTGACCAAAAATATATTTTATTGACCAAAAATATAATTTATTGACCACAAATATCTTAATATAGAAGACACACATTTTTTATTGAACAGATATATTACAAGATTCAATATTGCAACGTATTTCACGCCATAGCCGACTTTTAAAAAAGAAAATTATCTAAATCTGATCATAATCAGGGATACTAGAAAGAGTTTAACACGATTAAGAGCTAGTGTTCATGATTGAAAGGTAGATAAAAAAAAGTGAAATCAGAGAATGGAGTATGCACAAATTGTCAGACACTTAAAAAAGAATTTCGGGTAGTTGGGTAAGGCGAAGGCGCATGATATCTTTTGTCACCTGGGCGTCTAGCTGGTATTGTCTTTGCAGTTGGACAAGCCTGCTGTCCTTTCAGCAGGTTAGCGTAAAGGGGAATGTTTTTATTTCTTCTGTTTCTTTTCTTTCTCCCATCTTCCTCTTTCTCCCCTATACCTCTCTTTCATCCATTTTACTATCTCTTCTGTCTCATTTCTCCCTTTCTCTGGGAGACGACACAAAATGACCCACAAAAGATTTTGTCGGTAAACCCCAATACATTCAATCAATCTTCATCACGAAAATACGCCTATGTAACTTTGACCCCTTAAATCCAACCTGTATACAGTAAAATTGGGGTTCACAGGGGTATACATAATTTTTCATATTTCTGCTAAAAACATAGATTGTAGGTACTCGTTAGAATTTGTTGTGTTTAAATGTTGCTTGTTTGAGCATCACCGCCGCTTTGCACGTAGCCTGAGTATGACGATGCTTCAGTTTTGATCCAGTGTGCACAATAAGATAGAGTTCGCACAGGAACAGTGTAAAATCCACCAGCGTTATGCTATGATCATCACTGTCTAAATTTTGGGAAGTAGAAATCCTCAGGTAGGCAAATAGCTTATTAGGTCTCATACTATTTCCATGGCTTTATTTGGGTAGCCAGACTATTTAATATTGTTAATGTTCAGTTTTTAATTGCTCGGCACGACTCGAAGCGCTTTCCACCCAACCGAGAAGCTCCAGCAGATCGTTGTCCACAGCGCGGTGCTGTTTTTTTTTTTTTTTTTTTCGGCTAAATGCTCATATATACGCGAGACGTAGTTTCGAATTTTCCCGCGGTCAAACTTCAGCGTTTGATGCAACTGTCTTTAAAAAGAACTTTTTAAAATTATTTCGATGTTTTTTTGAACGTGTTTCTGTTTTAATGGGACTTGAGTCCTTTTGGTGTCATAAATCATAGGGGCTTGAATGATGAAAAAATTAAAAAAAAAAAAAAAAAAAAAAAAAAAAAAAACATTTTTTTTTCTTTCATTTTTTTTTTATTTTTCATGATTCAAGCCCCTATGCATAAATGCAATTTTTGATCTCTGTCATTTCGTACGATTTGTACGAGACTCTAGGCGAGATTTGGCTGCCCAAGTCTCTCTACAGTGTGTTTGCTACGAGTGCAAACTAGTGCCGTATCAACGCTGACGTGACGTTGCTTAGACGTCTGTTAGCCCAGGATCGAGTTTATCAAAAGAAACGTTAACTTAATGGGCTAGTTAGTGGTCGAATTGTTAGCTGTTCCAGCAAAGTCAGTATCTAATGCTCTGTTGTTTTTGTTGAAAAAAAAAAGGTGAGAAGCTTTTGCAATTTGCAAAGACACTTACATTTTTTTTTTCAGCAAAATATTAGCACGTTTATCATATTAAATTATCAAACTTTTAACGAGATGTTAACTAACGGTATCGCTGGGCCCAGTTGTTCAAAATTATTCCACGTATCGTTATCTTTTGAGCTCGTTAGCGGTCAAAATGTTAACTGTCCTAGCAAGTACAATGTCTTATATTATGGTATTGGAATTGCAAAACTACTCACAATTATCCATCCAAAATGTCAACATAATTGCCATAAAACTTAACCCTTTTTGTAACCCTTTTTGTACCAACTGGAATCTTCCTCCTTATATATAGCAGGAGTCCATTTCAAAATTTAGGGGTGTCTAGTTGTGGCTTCTTCAAAATTTGCTTGGAAAAAGGCTGAAATATTTTGCAAACAGTGTAGGTCCTGATCAGACGCCGCGTTCTGCGGCGTCTGATCTGGGCCTGGGCCTGCACTGTTTGCCACGGTACCCGATTAGGGGTATCCAGTCTGAAATGGGTTAATACGGCTATTATTCTAACATTTTTAGTTATTCAAGTTGTAACGGTATGTCGCCCCTCGCCCATTGGGGCTTGAAGAAATAAATTGGCTGCATGATGATTCCACACAGAGCTGAAACTAACCGCACACGAGTACTGGTAAACCGCTTAGAGGATCTAAGCCTGCCTAGGCAAAGTGGTGCGAGTCGGACCGTCCATGCGTATAAACCCTATTGGTTTCATTGGGCGACAGGGCTCGAGAAGTCATTTCATCTCAATGTCAGGTAAAAGTCCCACAAAATTGGAAGCAACGTCTCCAAAATGACCTTTAAAGTGTTGACGGGAACGTTAAACCTCAAATCAAACAAACAAATCAGTCACCATCACGAAAATACATCTATATAACTTTGACCCCACTCGAACCCCTGTTTTATTGAGAAAAACTGGGGTTTACAGGGGTAAACCTTATTTTGTCTTATTTCTGCTTTAAAATATAGATTGCGGGCACTCGTAGAACAATATATATGTATAGGTGTGTTTTATGTATCAAAGTTTTAACGGCATGTAAGTTAGCTAACGACATCGTTAATTTTGTACAATTCTGTCCAGGGGCCAGTTTCTCAAAGCCTCGTAAGCTTAACGAGTTCGTTAGTGGTCATATTGTTAACTGTTCTAGCAATTACAATATGTAAATTTTTTGTATTATCGCTGAAAAAGAGTGAGCAGCTTTTGCAAATGCAAAACCTGCTCACATTTTTCAGCAAAAATATTAGTATATTTGCCAAAATAAATGATGAAAGTTAGTTTTGAACAACTGGGCCCACGTGTTTAGATACTTACAGCTGTTGTGCATAAAGTCAGTAATCCCGTCACGTCAACTGACACCCCTCTAAACCCAAACTTTATATAGAGAAAACTAGGGTTTACGGAGGTATACATTATTGTCCTTATTTCCGCTCCAAGACATAGGTTGTGGGTACTCGTTAGAACCGCCACAACCTATGTCTTGGGATAGAAAGAAGAAAAATATCACGGAAATTTCTTCAGAAAAATAGCCATTTTGGCGATATTGTACCATAATGAAATACCACCTATGACTGCTCTTCGTCTTATAAATAGATTTTATATATGATGTAGGGTTGAGAAAATCAATTGCAAATTGCAGGTTTTTAATAAAATCAGTATAAAAGCAGTTGTTATTGAAAACTAGGCGTATCTTGTTTCTCACTCATCTTAATATTATGTCTGAAAACTGACTATTTTTTTTTTTCTTCTAAAAACAAATCAGATGTCATTCGTCATTCTTAGAACAATATACCTGAACATAGCATAAACAGGATTTTCGACACAGCCGCGGTTTCTAAATCATTGAAAAAGAGGATGTTTTTGTTTGAATTAAGGTTTAACGTCACCCTCAACACTATATTGGTCATTTTTGGAGACGTTGCTTCCAATTCCGTCGCATTTTGCCCGGTATTGAGATGAAATGGCATCTCAAGCCCTGTCGCCCAATGAAACATTTAGGTTTTATAAGTATGGACCGTCCGACTCGCACCACTTTGTCTGGGCAGGCTTAGACCTTAGACCTTATAAGCGATTTACCAGTTCTCGTGTGCGGTCGGTTTCAGCTCTGCTTGGAAGCACCCTGTAGCCTGGTCTATTCATCAGGAAAAACACGCCTATATAAATCTGACCTCCTTGATTTCATATTGTACAGCTGGGGTTTACAAGGGTAACCCTTATTTTTTCTTATTTCTGTTCAAAATATAGCTTGTGGGTACACGTTAGAACCGGCTCGATGGATATTTCTTATTTTTGCTCAAAATATAGTTTGTGGGTACACGTTAGAACCGCCTCATCGGGGCGGTTCTAACGTGTACCCACAATCTATATTTTGAGCAGAAATAAGAAAAATATCACAATTTTTCATCTGCAAATGTTCTTTTTTTCACCAGTAAAATATACACTATATTTGAATAGGAGTGTTTTCGTAATGGAGACTTGGAGAACCAAGCCCCGATGGGCGGACCCAGTTGTTTAAATTAAGGATGTCCGTAGATACAATATCGTTAAAAATTCAATCATTTAAGACCGCATTAGATATTGTACTTATACTTAATCTTGCTATTACCCTTAAGATGCCACAGAATGCATCTGAAAAGGTCGTCTGTTTCTGCCGTCTACTACGTAATCTGCATTTTGTGGCAAACATATTTTTGCATACAGGCAAATAGTGTGGACACTGATCTGACTGCTACATCTGATTGCTCCCATAGGAGCAGTCTAATCCAGGTCCACAATGATTAATGTTACCAGCAGACGACAAAGCAGACGACACAATTGTTACTGGCATCTTATTGGTTTACAATCTGACCACTAACGAACTCATTAAGCTAAAGATGTTTTGAACAACCGTAACTTGTTTACCCCCAAGACATATATATTACATCAAAGATAACTACCTTTCAGATTCTTTCGTGGAGATTGATCATGAAATCTTTTCTACGGTCATTCTCTCCCTTCCGCTGATTCAAGAAGGGCAGTTGTCAGTTTCTGGCGAAAGAATGTGCACTGTACTGGTTACCCGCTTACGTATAAGCCTGCCCAGGAAAGTGTTGATAGGTAAACTGACCGGCTCAAAAATGACCTAAATAGTGTTGACTGGGCCGTAAAACTACAATACAAACAAACAAACTACCTTTCATGATTGTTTTCTTTGAAATCCCGGCAAGCTGAGAATAGCCTCAGAAATAAGGATTTATTCTTAATACGCTATGAGACACCCACCCCAGACACACACACACGCTCCCTCACCTCCCTCCTACACATACCACCACAGTAGTAGGAAATTTCGTGGATCCCATTTGTTTTGAAAGCTGAATATGCATGAGGTTTTTTTTTTCTTATTTTCTACCATCTGACGATTGGGGCTTGTGGGAGTTATACATGTAGCATGTTAAATACGTTACCCCTTATATTTCTGAAATATACATCACGAAAACACGCCTTTATAATTCGAATACCCTTGAAACCCACTTTTATACAGTCAAACTTGGTTTACAGGGGTTAACCTCAGTAGTATAGGCGGCACTTTGGCCCCAATGACGTCACAAGATGATCGACAAGATGGCCGCCATTTTGACCCTCGATGACATCGCGGCGGTCGAAGGATGGCTCTCGATGCGGGGTTTGAGACCAACATGGCTGCCATTTCTGACCCTCGATCACCTTTCGCGGGGTTGCCGAATGACCTTTGTGGAGAGGGGGTGAGGCGTTTAATAGAAACGCCCTAGACCACGGGAAGGTAGCGTCACGTCCAAGGGTACGGGGGTTTTCTATATGCAGGCTTATCTACAGGGTGGATGGGTGATCTTATTCTACCGAATGGTGACTATCGAACATACACAGATCGGGACTGATCAATCCGTATAATTTCTGAAGGAAAGTAGAAGTAAAACAAAGATCAGGAATTGATACAATTAACTTACTCCATCCATAAAAGACACCAAAGGGAAAGAAATACAAACATTAAGCGATCAGACCATAATGGAAACCTAAACAAAGGAAGGCCATATGGACAGTTACTTTCCCACAAAATGGCCATATGGCCATCCAAAATTAAAAGACACAAGTGATACACACAGTAAGTAACAAACAACAACAT
Source organism: Lucinisca nassula (assembly GCA_963580285.1). Classification (NCBI taxonomy): domain Eukaryota; kingdom Metazoa; phylum Mollusca; class Bivalvia; order Lucinida; family Lucinidae; genus Lucinisca; species Lucinisca nassula. Next base: position 119,844,152 of record OY757013.1, on the reverse strand, counting down.
AAATAAATCGCCACAGAAGAGCCGCCTTGGAACGGTCAGTGGAAGATTTCCACTGGGGGGCTTAAATCGATTTTACGTGGCCACAATCCTCGCCCTTACTTCCGTCGCGATTAAGACAAATAATTTGTTCAGTCCGCATGAAGGCCTCCTAACTCATCAGTGCAACATCTCCGTGAACACAGAAATCAAAGAACCACAGAGGTGAGACAACGGTGAGGACTCGACAGCAAGAAACCACTGAAATGCTGGAGCAAAAGAAAACCAACAGTTAGACTCCGATGAGCCCGACCAGAGACAGAGCATCAGGCACCAACCAACATTATCTCTTTAATTTTCAATAAGCCTTTACGTTGGAGCCGTCATAGAATCTGAGGCCTGACCCACCGGCGTGCAATTAAAGAGGGAAGCAAAGTTGCCAACCGTGATTGGGTTAACTACCATGCATGCAGTCTGTCGTATAATATTCATTATGTACCCAATCTTTTTATATCGAAGAATGATTTTACGAAATTGGGTGCTGAAGTCATTGCGGTTATATATTTTTCTGAATTTATATACTAAGTCACCATAAAATTCGGGTTCCGATAGACCTTGTTGCAGAAGAGATTTAAGTCCAATATTGAATTTTGAAATTAAATCAGAATGGCGTCTATAAAATTTTGAAAAGGCTTTGCGTAGTTTATGGTACCGATAACCCTGATTAAGAAGTTTAGCCGTTAATAATTTATTACGAGTGTTGAAGTCAGTTACATGACTACACACTCTAGCAAATCGAATTAATTGCGAAATATAAACGCCATAGGATGGCGCACGAGGAACATCACCATCCAAAAAAGAAAAATTTACAATCTCAAAATCAAAGTCATCGCGTTTATCATAAATTTTGCACGAAACAAATCCATCTACAATAGATAGATGTAAATCCAAAAACGGGGCCTCGGTATCAGAAGAATTTGCTTTATTTAACTGAAGTTCTAGGGGATAAATCTGACTGATGAAACCATCAAAATAGGTATTATCAATATTTAATAAATCATCTAAATATCTAGAAGTAGAGCTAAAAGCTTCAATAATTTCAGATTGGTTATCAATGGAAAGCGACAAAATGAAGTCTCTTTCATAACAATACAAGAACAGAGCAGCCACAAGAGGTGCGCAATTAGTACCCATCGGAATACCCACAATTTGTCTAAATAACTTAGTACCGAATCTAATATAAATATTGTCAAGTAGAAAGGTGAGGGCATCACACACTTTCTGACATGACCAAAGTGTATAATTCTTATGCTCTTTAGAAGTGAAAAATGCATTTCTGACATTACATGCAAGATAGAGAGAATCTTCTCTGTGAAAAGCCCATTCAATTAAATCATTAAGCTTTTCTTTTATAAGATTATGAGGAAGTGTAGTGTAAAGAGTGGAAAAATCGTAGGTAGACAGACTAGAAGCACGAAACTGTCTAGATTTCAATTTATTTAAAACCTCATTCGAATTTTTTATAGACCAAAACAGATTTCTTCCTGATCTTTCAAAGACTTTATCACAATATTTAATTACATGCGTTTTAATAGCAGTAAGACAGGAAGTTAATAATTTAGAAAGTTCAGTGGTAGTGCAAGAACTAGAATTTGCAATAAACCGTGCTTTGTAAGGTTTTTTATGAAGTTTTGGTAACCAGTATAGCGTAGGAAGCTTGTCTTGGCCTTCGTTAACACACACAGCAAACTTGGTGGCTGCAGGGGTCGCCTTTGTAGGCCAAGATTGCCGCTGGTGACTGCTTAGACAGAGACACCATATCATTCAGATCCGTATCCCACATGCTGTCCAGCCCTTCGACAATCACTCTAGATCTCCGGAATCTCCGTCTGGTCCCCGCTCGTAAGCGTGTAGACTTCCTGTTTTTGAAGCCATCTTACTTCGATCCGAGCCATATGGAACCGGATAGAAGCGGTGAAGCTCGAGCCCTTCTTCTTCTTTTGACTAAATAAAATGCCAAAATACTTATCAGACGACAATAAAATATACGAATCTAGTAAATAACTCGCATTATTTTGCCTACTCTGTTTGCCGCCTCGTCACTAAATGATTGAAAAATGGCTAAACTCGTCGTTTATTAAGTCGTATAACCCTAGATGACCTTTCAGACCGATCTAGGTATTCACCTCCCTTACCACTGACTATCGGAAAATGGAACACTCCGTACATATTAGGCGGAAGATTCCATTATCATATATGGGTTAGACCATGAGAAAACATTCGCACTGACTCATTAAACTCGACACCATTTCAAGCCTAAATGGCATATAGATTTATACGCTGTTTTTTTTTTCTAACTTCGACTAGTTTATATTATATACATCGCCATTGTCTAAATACTCCAGCAAGACGGAAAATTCTCTCTGTCGTAGATTGGTTAATATATTTTGAAAATTAATGAGAAAAACATTCGCCCCATTTCGCCCTTTGAATGTTCTTCAATCGTCTAAGACTTACGAACTCATTCGACTTAAATGGGTTTATGTCAGTTTTATCGTGTTACGGGTGGTTAAAATTAGCTCGCATTAATTGTTTTCCAACATTTACCCAGGTATTGACTTTTATGAATTCCGATGGTCACCGTCATTTCTATTTAAAACTTCAGCCGCACGAGCTCATCGGGGCTTGAAGAAGTAGATGGCGCTGCGCACAGCTGAAACGACCGCATACTGGTAAGGTTCTAAGGCTGCCAAGGCAATGCGGTGCGAGGCGGCCCCTATATAAACCCTATTGGTTTCATCGGGTGACTGGGCTTGAGATGTCATTTCGTCTCCGTACCTTTTTCTTTCTTATACTGCGATCGGTCACATTTAACCATTACTCGCAGGTGTACATTACATACACCCCAAGGTTGCAGGGTTGAAAGCCTACTCAGTAATCGTGTAATTACGATCGGGGTCTTTAACGTGCACAGGAGATGACTCTTTCTGCACAGGGGGTCTCCAGTTAACGTCCCGATCCGAAGGACGGTGCACTTTCAGACTTTCACCCCCGCAAATGATGCCAATTGAGCGTGTTCGGACACCGACCGAATAGTCTGCACTCGTCTAAGATGGAAGAACTCATTCGGCTTAAATGGGGTTAGGTTAGTTCCTTTGAACGCCGTTTGATGACCTTTATGTATTATAACAAATCTTTTCTCAATTTCAATACACGACGGTTTCCGCATATGCCTAGTGGTCCTTTTCGGGGACAATAGCAAACAGAGCGGGCCCAGATCAGACGCGGGGTTCGATGTATGTATTGACCTCATTAATCTCGCAAAGCTTATCGCTAACTTAACACCGCTTTTATTGGAAAATGGAACATTCCATAATTTTAGGCAGAAGATTCCATTGTCATATATGGGTTAGACCATGAGAAAAGCATTCGTTCAGCGCACTGAGTCATTAAATTCGGACCGATTTCAAGCCTAAATGGTATATAGATTTATACGCTATTTTTTTTTTCACATTGTTCTCTAGCTTTATAACGGTAGGGGTCTTTAAACTGCACAGGAGATGACTCTACCTGCACAGAGGGACCTCCAGTTAACGTCTCGATCCGAAGGACGGTGCACTGTTTGGCTTTCATTCCCCGCAAATGATGCCAATGGAGCGTGTTCGGACATCGAAATAATCACCGCCTTAGACATACATACATACATCAGAACCATCTCGTTAAAGATACGTTGTGGATGCGCGTTGAGGCGGATCATTAAATACGGATTTCGGGATACCGCCTCGGTGAGGCGGCGCATAACGCATAAGATGCGGGCATTTATTAGAATGAGGTGATCTCCCGAAGACATGTTAAACATCAAAGTACTAACAGTACCGACAGTAGGTCTTGACCTCATTAATCTCGCAAAGCTTACCGCTAACTTAACACCGCTTTTATTGGAAAATGGAACATTCCATAATTTTAGGCAGAAGATTCCATTGTGGGTTAGACCATTTATGATCGATACGTCCAACGCACAGAGAGCCATTTCAAGCCTAAATGGCATATAGATTTAAATGCTTTTTTTTTCACATTGTTCTCTAACTTTATACATCGCCATTGTCTGACAATATATGAACTGTCTTTTTACGATCAGAATGGAATTACAGCCGCCCTTTCAACATCGGAAATGTGTATATTAACCAGGCTTTATATACACGACACAGTTTTGTCATTTGTGCACTGGAATCCTTTAAAAGAACGGGTAGATAGTGGGCGTCCGTGTCCATTTTATATGTCCTCCATACATTCTCCATCCAAAAGGTGGATTCCCCATGAGTTCCGTTTCTCGAAACAAGGGGGGCACTTTCGCCCATTGACTATTGGTTAGATCAACGACGATTGGACCTTTCCTTTCAACATTCTGGAGTATACTAGCGTCCAAATCACGTGAAATGTGTTGATCCGAAGAGCATGAGCCACTGATCCGAGGTTCTGTTGAAACGCGATCTGCTATCCGATGTTTTGTTCCGGGTAGAGCGTACGAGACAAAACGCCAAACACGTCACTGACGATTTGTCTGTTTGACGGGGTATCGGCTTTATTGTCGACTTAGACGTACGAATACGGTTTTGACGTAATGTCATTGTAAATCTTCATGAACGTGGGATTGTTTTTATCAAATATCCTATCCGCCATTATCCCTATCTGTCGTTTGTCGGCTGGACTTCGATATAGAGCCATATACTGGACATTTCGACTGATACTGGTGTTATGCTTACTCTTAGGGAAAGCGTTTTGTAACAACAATATGACGCTGGCGTTTCTATGTCTGCCTTGAGTAAATAATTTGGAAATGATCGGACTGTCTACGGCGAGATCCATTAAGTCGTCCAAGACAATGATGCTATTATATCTCGTGTCTAAATCGCTCAGGTTGTTTTGAAAGTCTGGAAGGCCTTCTCGAAAGGTAATGTCCTGTTTCAATGTTCGTTTCATTTCCTTGAACATGTCTTGATACTGCCCATAAAACCACTGTATTTTACGGGGTTTGTTGCACGCTTCGTATTCAATATAATCCCTTTCTAGCAGTTCGAGCGGAATCGAAACCTCGGGAACGGCTGTGGTAAAATGTCGAGTCTCCTGTCTGTGGTCTTATGAGATTGTTCTAGTATCTGACGGTTATGCTTACGCCTGATTTTGTTCGCTTTGGATTTTTCTGCTGAACTCGGGAACCTTGTTTGTAGCGCAGGAGCGAAGGCGGGGGGGGGGGGGGGGGGGGGGCACAATACTGCACATTTGAGATACGGGTGTCCATTGTGTCAAATACCTGTCTTTATTAATTTAAGCAGTCGTCTGCAAATGGTACATCAGCTAAAAGTTGCGAGAGAACGCGCTGATTATCTCAAATGTGCAGTATTTTGCCCCCCGCTCCTACGCTACTCACAAGACTTGAGACAGGAGACTCGACATTTTACCAGAGCCGTACCCGAGGTTTCGATTCCGACACAAATTTTCTCTTATGGTGGTAGGGCCAAGTATGTCGGGAAAAAGCTATTTCGTCAGACAACTGCTAGAAAGGGATTATATTGAATACGAAGCGTGCAACAAACCCGGTAAAATACAGTGGTTTTATGGGCAGTATCAATATGTTCTATAAATGGGTTATCCTTTGGGAGCAAGGAATACACCACAGAACTGAAAAATATGGAGTGTGCATGTTTTCTGGGCAAGACTAGCTAGTTTCGGCCAATTAGGCCTCATCAGTGACCCTCAGATATTTTCAAAATTCCACAATGGAATCAATGATCCCAAAGGACAAGAAAATATAATCTACACTATGATGTAGGACAAGGAGACGTTTTACCGCCGCCACACATTCAAGGCATGTTCAAGGAAATGAAACATTGAAACAGGACATTGTCTTTCGAGAATGCCTTCTCTTCAGTATGCTATCAGACTTGCTGCTAATCCATCTAATCCGGCTTTCAAAATTTCATTTCCACCTGAATTTGTAGACAAGTATGAAATTAAACCCACAGCAATCAAACCTTTTGGATTACGTATATTACCACTGATAGGAAATTCAGGTATCGAGCTTAAAAATAATCAAAATATGAAACTGCCGAAGTTCCATCTTGGTGTATCAAAAAGCCTTCTGTTCTGTTTGACTTACATGATGGTAAAAAGTCCGAAGCAAATCCGATACTACTCAAACAACATTTTAAGGTACTGCAGTCATGTTATGATGATTACCAGCAAGTCTATACGGATGGTTCCAAAGAAGGAGAAACAGGAGACAAGCTTCCTACGCTATACTGGTTGCCAAAACTTCATAAAAGACCTTACAGAGAACGGTTTATTGTAAATTCTAGCTCTTGCACTACCACTGAACTTTCTTAATTATTAACTTCCTGTCTTACTGTTATTAAAACGCATGTGATTAAATATTGTGACAAAGTCTTTGAAAGATCAGGAAGAAATCTGTTTTGGTCTATAAAAAATCGAATGAGGTCTTAAATAAATTGAAATCCAGACGTTTTCGTGCTTCAAGTATGTCTACTTACGATTGATCCGCTCTTTACACTACACTTCCTCATAATCTTATAAAAGAAAAGCTTAATGATTTAATTGAATGGGCTTTTCACAGAGAAGATTCTCTCTATCTTGCATGTAATGTCAGAAATGCATTTTTCACTTCTAAAGAGCATAAGAATTATACACTTTGGTCATGTCAGAAAGTGCGTGATGCCCTCACCTTTCTACTTGACAATATTTATATTAGATTCGGTACTAAGTTATTGTTAGACAAATTGTGGGTATTCCGATGGGTACGAATTGAGCACCTCTTGTGGCTGATCTGTTCTTGTATTGTTATGAAAGAGACTTCATGTTGTCGCTTTCCATTGATTACCAATCTGAAATCATTGAAGCTTTTAGCTCTACTTCTAGATATTTAGACGATTTATTAAATGTTGACAATACTTACTTTGATGGTTTGATCAGTCAGATGTATCCCCTAGAACTTCAGTTAAACAAGGCAAATTCCTCTGATACCGCGGCCTCCTTTTTGGATTTACATTTATCTATTAGAGATGGATTTGTTTCTTGCAAAGTTAATGATAAACGTGATGATTTTGATTTCGAGATTGTAAATTTTCCTTTTTTGGACGGTGATGTTCCTCGTGCGACATCGTACGGGGTTTATAATTCGCAGTTAATTCGATTCGCTAGAGTGTCTAGTCATGTATCCGACTTCAACACTCGTAATAAATTTTTAACCGCTAAACTTCTTAACCAGGGGTATCGGTATCATCAACAACGTAAAGCCTTTTCTAAGTTTTATAGACTTCATTCTGATTTGGTTTCAAAATTCAATGTTGGACTTATCACACTTCTGCTACAAGGCCTATCGGAACCCGAATTCTATGGTGACTTAGTATATAAATTTAGAAAAATACATGCCTGTAATGACTTTAGTACCCAATTTCGTAAAATCGTTCGTCAATATATAAAGATTGGGTACAAAATCAATGTTATAAAACAGACTACATGCATGGTGGTTAACCCAATCGCGGTTGGAAAGTCTGCTTCCCTCTTTGATTGCACACCGGTGGGTCGGGCTTAAGATTATATGACGGTTCCAGCGTAAAAACATAAATGAAATTTTATTTTATTTTAGTACTCTTTCTGTTGGTTGGCGCCTGATGCTCCGTCTTTGGTCGGGCCCCTCGGAGTCTAACTGTTGGTTTTCTTTTGCTCCAGCAATTCTGTTGTTGTATGCTGTCGAGTCCTCAACCTTGTTTTATCTCTGTAGTTTTTTTTATTTGTATGTTCTCGGAGATGTTACACTGATGAGCTAGGAAGCCTTCATGCGGACTAAACAAAATTAGTGTAGACCGCGATAGAGGTAAGGGCGACGATTATGGCCATGTAAAATCGATTTAAGCCCCCCCCCCCCCCCCCCCCCGCCAGTGGAATTCTTTCCACTGACCGTTCCAAGGCGGTTTATTTATGTTGTTGTTTGTTACTTACGGTGTGTATCACTTGTGTCTTTTTATTTTGGGTGGCCATTTGGCCATTTTGTGGGAAATTAACTGTCCTTATGGCCATCCTTTGTTTAGGTTTCCATGGTCTGGTCGCTTCATGTTTGTGTTTCTTTCCCTTTGGTGTCTTTGATGGGTGGAGTAAGTTAATTGTATCGATTCCTGATCTTTGTTTTACTTCTACTTTTCCTATTTTGAACAAAAACGGAAGTAGTCTAACCGCAAATGGGCCATCAAAAATGCGAGTTATGCGAGTTATCCAATTATTGCCAAACAGCACGAACGGTAACGAAGGTTTTTGATGTTGCACTGATGAGTTAGGATGCCTTCATGCGACCTGAACAAATTATTTGTCTAAATCGCGACGGAAGTAAGGACGAGGATTGTGGCCCCGTAAAATCGATTTAAGCCTCCCAGTGGAATTCGTTTCACTGACCGTTCCAAGGCGGTTCTTCTGTCGCGGTTAAAGTTTTGTTATGGTTTGTCTTTGAGTGTGTATATCGCTTATATTATTTTGTTTTGGATAGCCAATTGGCCATTTTGTTTGGAAAGTAACTGTCCTTTTGGCTTTCCGCTATTGATGTTTCCATTAGGGTCTAGTTGTTTCATGTTTGTGTTTCTTTTCATTTGGTGTCTCTGATTGGAGATGTATGTTAATTGTATCGATTCCTGATCATTGCCTTCACTTCTATTTTGTAAGCAAGGGGTCGCCGATTCGAGTCCGGTTCTGGTCGCATTTTTTCAACTTCATTTCTTAAAGAATAATGTATTTGCCAATGTATACGCCAAACCGAGAAGCTCCAGTAAATCGTTTGCCCAAGCGCGGAGCTGGGTTTTACCGGCAAACGTTTGTATATACGCGTGACATTTCGTACGAAATTTGTTTGGGTGCCGAAGACTCAACATATAAACCAAGCAGGCTGCAAAGAGCAGGTAGCGTCGTATCAACGCTGACGTTGCTTATAGGTCTGTTAGCCCAGAGTAGAGTTTATGAAAGAAACGTTAGCTTAACGAGCTTGTTATTGACCGAACTGTTAGTTCTACTAGCGAATTCAATATCTAATGCTCTGTTGTTTATGGTGAAAAAAATGTGAGTGGCTTTTGTAATTTCCAAAGCAATTAACATTTTATCAGCTAAATATTTGCACATTTGTCATATTAAATTATCAAAGTTTTAACGAGATTTTAACTAACGGCATCGCTAGGCCAAATTGTTCAAAGCTTAGCGAGCTCGTTAGTGATAAAATGTTAACTGTTCTAGCAAGCGCAATATCTTATATTCTGGTATTGCAATTGCGAAACCACTCACATTTATCCATCCAAAATTAACATTACTGCCATATTAAGTTAAACTTTATATGACAATTATGTCAAAAATTTCAGTCATTATCACGAAAACATACCTATATAACTTTGACACCCTCGAGCCCCACTTTTATATAGTCAAACTGGGGTTTACATGGGTAAACCTTATTTTTTTCTTATTTCTGCTCTAAAATAAAGATTGTGGGTACTCGTTAGAACCGCCACGAGCGGTTCTAACGAGTACCCATAGTCTATATTTTGAGCAGAAATTAGAAAAAAATATCACAATTTTTCATCTTAAAAAAATTTCATTCAAGGTTACAATGTATATGTATAGACGTGTTTTCGTAGTGTATCAAAGTTTTAACGGTATGTAAGATAGCTAACGACGTCGTTAATTTTGAACATCTCTATCCAGGGGCCAGTTGGTTTAAAACTTCGTAGGCTTAACGAGCTCGTTAGTGGTCATATTATTAATTGTTCTCGCAAGTACAATATGTAAAATTTTGGTATTTTTGCTTGAAAAAAATCTGAGCAGCTTTTGCAAATATAAAAGCGGCTCACATTTTTGTCAGCAAACATATTAGTATATTTGCCAAATTAAATGATAAAAGTTTTAACGATACGTTAACTAACGACGTCGTTAGTTTTGAACACCTGGGCACACTTGTTTAGATACTTACAGCTGCTGTGCATAAAGTCAGTAATCCTATCACGTCAACGGATACCCCTCTAAACCCCACTTTATATGGAGAAAACTTGGGTATACGAAGGTATATATTATTTTCCTTATTTCTGCTCCAAGACATAGGTTGTGGGTACTCGTTAGAACCGCCGCAACCGATGTCTTGGGGTAGAAAGAATGAAAATATCACGGAAATTTTTTCAGAAAAATAGCCTTTCTGGCGATGTTGTACCATAATGAAATACCACCTATGACTGCTTTTCGTCTTCAAAATAGATTTTATATATGATGTAGGGTTGAGAAAATCAATTGGAAATTACATGTTTTTAATAAAATCAGTATAAAATCAGTTGTTATTGAAAACTAGGCGTATCTTGTTTCTCACTCATCTTAATATTATGTCTGAGAACTGACTATTTTTTTTTTCTAAAAACAAATCAGATGTCATTCCCAGAACAATATACCTGAACGTAGCATAAACAGGATTTTCGACACAGCCGCGGTTTCTAAATCATTGAAAAAGAGGATGTTTTTGTTTGAATTAAGGTTTAACGTCGCCCTCAACACTATATAGTTTATGCTTCCGATTTTCTGGCACTTTTAGCCTACATTTAGATGAAATGGCATCTCAAGCCCTGTCGCCCAATGAAACCTTTAGGTTGTATAAGTATGGACCGTCCGACTCGCACCACTCTGCCTGAGCAGGCTCAGACATTAGACCTTCTTGGCGGTTTACCAGTACTTATGTGCGGTCGGTTTCAGCTCTGCTTGGACGCACCATTCAGCCTAGTCTATTCATCATGCAAATTACGCCTATATATTTCTAACCTACTTGAACCCGACATTTATATAGTAAAATTGTGGTTTACAAGGGTAAACCTTATTTTTCTTATTTCTGCTCAAAATATAGATTGCGGGTACACGTTAGAACCGCCTCATCGAGGCGGTTCTAAAGTGTACCCACAATTTATACTTTGAGCAGAAATAGATTGTGGGTACACGTTAGAACCGCCTCGATCGAGGCGATCTAAAGTGAGCAGAAATAGATTGTGGGTACACGTTAGAACCGCCTCATCGAGGCGGTTGTAAAGTGTACCCACAATTTATACTTTGAGCCGAAATAGATTGTGGGTACACGTTAGAACCGCCTCATCGAGGCGATCTAAAGTGAGCAGAAATAGATTGTGGGTACACGTTAGAACCGCCTCGATCGAGGCGATCTAAAGTGAGCAGAAATATATTGTGGGTACACGTTAGAACCGCCTCATCGAGGCGGTTCTAAAGTGTACCCACAATTTATACTTTGAGCAGAAATAAGAAAAAATACCACACCTTTTCATCCGAAAATTTTCGTATTTTCGCCGGTAAAATTTACGATGTATTTGAAAAGGTGTGTTTTCGTAATGCTCACTACGCCCCGATGGGCGGGGCCCAGTTGTTTGAATTAAGGATGTCGATAGATAACGTAGAGTTAAAATGTCAATCATTTTATATGGTTACCATACGACTGCATAAGATAATATATATTACCCTTATTTGTTTGTTTGATTTGAGGTTTAACGTCCCCGTCAACACTGTAAAGGTCATTTTGGAGACGTTGCTTCCAATTTTGTGGGACTTTTACCCGACACTGAGATGAAATGACATCCCAAGCCCTGTCGCCCTATGAATCCAATAGGTTTTATTAGCATGGACGGTCCGCCTCGCACCACGGTTCCTGGACAGGCTTAGATCTTCTAAGAGGTTTACCAGTACTAGTGTGCGGGCCGGATTCAGCTCTGCGTGGAAGCATCATGCAGCCCATATATTTCTTCAAGCCCCTATGGGCGGGGGCCCCATATTACCCTTAAGATGCCACAAAAATGCATCTGAAAAAGTCGTCTGTTTCTGTCGTCTGCTGCATAGTCTTACATTTATTTATTATTATTTTATATTTTTATTTTAATTTATTTATTTATTTTTTGCATACAAGCAAACAGTCTGGATACTGATTTGACTGCTCCTATAGGAACAGTCTTATCAAAGTCCACACTGTTTGCAAAAATGATTTTTAAAGTTACCAGCAGACGACAAAGCAGAAGGCACTATTGTTTCTGGTACAATTTGACCACTAACGAACTCATTAAGCGAAAGATGCTTTGAATAACAAGAACTTGTTTACCCCCAAGACATATCTTTCTACATCATGTTTTCTTTGAAATTTCTGCAAGCTGAGAACAGCCTCAGAAATAAGGATATTCTCTTAATACGCTATGAGCCATTAAGGTATTTTCTGCATCCCCCACCCACACATACCACCCCAGGAGTGGAGACTTTGATAGATCCCATTTTTGAAAGCTGAATATCCTTGAGGGTTTTTCTTGTTTTCTACCATCTGGCGAAATGGGGGATGGGGGGGGGGGTTATATGTGTAGCATGTTAAATTCGTTACCCCTTATATTTCTTAAATATACATCACGAAAACACGCCTATATAATTCTGACTCCCTTGAAATCCACTTTCATACAGTCAAACTTGGTTTACAGGGGTAAACCTTATTTTTCTTATTTCTGGTCTATAGATTGTGGTGGGTTCTTGTGAGAACCGCCTTCTAAGAGTACCCACAATCTATATTTTGGGCAGAAATAAGAAAAAAAAATCACCTTTTTCCTCTTAAAGTTTTAATTGATAATTTTACACAAACACTAAATGTTTGCGATAAATATTAACTTTACCTTGCATGCTAGACCAGTTCACCCTGTAAAATGTCGTGCGTTCTGTATTTTATTTACCCGTCTGCGGTGTTGTCTATGATAAAAAATTGTTCACTTACTTCACACTTTTCTTTTCTATGGTGTATTCCATAACGATAACTCACCCGTACGATATAGTGCATTTTTCACATCTCGAAAATGGCTACTTTTCTGGTGAAAATCCTTGATATTTTTCTTATAAATTCTCATAACATAGGTTGTGTGTGCTCAAAGAGGCGGTTCTAACGAGTACCCACAACCTATGTCTTGGAGCTGAAATAAGAAAAATGATGAATATCCCGTAAACCCCACTTTTCCCTATATAAAGTGGGGTTGAGGGGTCTTCATTTCATGGACTTGTTCACATTTTTTTTCTTTTCCAATGGATTACCTTTCTACAGAACATATTCTATCCGATTAATTGAAAGCATTTTGGCCAAACAGAATTTCTTCACGTTAACAAGGCCTTGTCATGCACACCACAGAAAATACTCACTTTATATGGAGAAAAGTAGGGCTTGCAGGGACTACTTTATTATTCTTATTTATTTCACAAAACATAGATTGCCATGTCACTCAAGTGTGTGAATTCAGCTGTAACACAAAACAAAGCTGTGGTGTATGGCCATTTGGTCCGCTTGAAGAAAGCAAGCGAAAGACATTCAACCGAATCTTCAGAAGGACTCAGCGAATCAACCCCTGAATATCTCCGACTATAGTAATTTTTATCTGCGACTACTATACACAACCTTTGTTTGAGGTATAAGTAAGAAAAATATTGCGGATTTTCATCAGAAAAAAAGAGCTATGATGTGAAAAATGCTCTTTGTCGCATTGGTGTGTTACGGTAATAAGATGAAGTGACAATTCAATACAGACAAAAGCTTTTTAAAAGTACTCGTGTGTGATCAGTTTCAGCTCTGCGTGGAAGCAGCATGCAGCCCATCCATTTCTAAAAAATATCGTGGTCTGTGACATGAGAATAGATACAAAATGGATGTCTATGAATGCCAAAATTGATCTTGGCCCAAGGCCCCATGGTTTGCAAGTCTATTGACATGTCAAAATCACGAGCTTATTTCATTTAATTTTTGGGGCGACAGCCCCCGAGTATTGAAGAGTGATTTTGGCATTACTTTTGCACAAATGCATACCACCAGATTTCCACCAAGAGAAACCTTGAGAAAATATATCGCAATATTCGAAACAGTTTCACAAGTTCCTCATTAAATGAATCAGCCGATGGAAACAAATATTATAACATGAATGCTTAAAAATGTATCCATAAAGTTTACCGTGACAGGGATTCACTGAGGGATTCTCTGTGTACCAAAAACGTGAATGAAAACAATATACATAGACTAATACGCCAATCAGCGTCTTTTTATAGATCAGTACAATTGGCCCATTTTACAGCTCATTTTGTACGGGAATCTCAAAACTGGCAATTTGCAAACCGCGCAGGCCCAGATCAGATACCGCAGAACGCCGAGTCTCATTAGGGCATACACTGCGTGTTTGCAAAAGGTTAAGCATTTTTCAGATAAATTATAAAGAAGCCACAATCCGACATCCCTGAATTTTAATTGAACTGGACTCGTTTCATACTGATAAAAGGTTGAAGATGCCATTCAGTACAAAATGGGTTAAAAGTACGCAGTGTGAGCCGATTATGTAATATCCCATATAAGACCATTGATATCTCCCAGTTAAGAAGTTTGGAGTGGTCCATGTCCAATTCTATTGTTAGCAGTAAATTTTGCAAAACTTGTATGTACTTTCAGCAAACATTTTAGACACAGATGAGACGCCAGGTGTTTGCGGCGTCTGATCTTGGTCGGCAATGTTTGCAAATGTCTCAACAAAAGGCTGCTAGGCATACATGGGTTAATGGGGTGTTTATATCAATAACGAGGAAGTCATTTTGTTTTCAGAGACCTAATGGTTAAGTGTAAGCCTCCTAGGCATGTGAACGGCTTCGGTATCTCAGACGGATGCGCGACTGACTAATGATTAGGTGGACGCGGTTTCGTTACCAGCCGGGATCGGCAACATGTTTCTTGGAGATTGATAATGAAATCTTTTCGACGGTGATTATCTCCCTTTTGCTGGTTGGAAGTTTCTTGTTTGATTGTTTGTATTGGAGTTAAAGGCCCAGCCAACACTATTTAGAACTTTTTGCGCTGCTCAGTTTACCTATCAACACTGTTCCTGGACAGGCTTATACGAAAGCAGTTCACCAGTACAGTGCACATTCTTTTGGCCAGACAAAGAATGGTCCATTTTAGATATCCAAAGATCAAAACTCATGTTTCAACAGAATTTCAACATGGGTTTTGTTGCGTTAACAGGACTTCTGGCTCAGAATTGCTTTAAACAGCTATGTTCATTGGATTTTATTCAAAAATATATTCTTTTTGAGTCTGATTTAAAATACAAACTAGACGCTAAACTTGCCTAACCCTATCAATTGGTCACAAGCTATCGCCCCATCAGCACTCTCAGTGCTTTGATTATATGCAGTGAAATGCAAATTTGGTCGAATGGTTTGAGTCACTTGACCTAGATGGCCGCCATATCCATCCAAACATTGTAAAAGCCCTAAAACTCTTTCTTCTCCAGAACCCCAGTGCCGATTGTCTCGAAACGTGACTTAGTACTACCAGATATGCAAAAACGATGACCCTAGGTTGACCATGACATACTTTTTGCAAAGGTCAAAGGTTCCCTAGGCGTTTCAATGGGAAAAAGTAAAACAGTGCGTCTTTATAAACATGAGAATAGGTACAAAATGAAGGTCTACGTTAAGTGCTTCACTGATGGGAAATCATGAGGCTCATTCAAATATCACGAAGGTTCAAAATCAGAGATTATAAGAGAAACAGAAAGTCGCAATTACCTGATTACTGGTATAAAAGTCGCAGGTAAGATTGACTAGGCGGAGCTATCGTTTGCACCTGCCTTAGGAATATTCCATTAACAAAAAGGTAAACCAAGTCACCCGATTGTGTGAATTCAACTGTAACGCAAGCATAGCTGTGGCGTATATGACCATTTCATCGGCTTGTAGAAAGCGTGCGAAAGGCACTCTACCGAATCTTCTGGTGGACTCAGCGAATTTGACATATATTGGCAACACCTGAATAGCTCCACCTGCTCTATCTTATCTGCGACTACTATATGGGCCCCGTCAAGCGATTTTGATACTTATCGCCTATACGAGCAGCGAAGGTTCAGGCGAGCCTGCGCATCCGCGCAGTCTCGCCAGATTCTTCGCTGCTCGCTCATACTAGCAGTGAATCAAGAGGAACCTTCAGACAGAAAGCCATATCCCTGGCCCCTCTGAATGGCTGAGCATGCGCAGTTAAAATTTGTCATGACGGAATGCTCGAAGACACAAATTCGCTTGGCAGGGCACATATGGTAGTTTTAATATTTGAAGAATATAGATCAAAGGCGTAGGATCTGTATTAAGTCTACTAATGGTTTGTTGCCAGCGTATTTCATGTCTTTGACTGTCTACACTCCAATGTTTTGTACAACATCCCTTCAGATGGACGTTTCGTTGGCTGCACGGGATTTAGCCAAATATAGATATTGACGGTATTCGACTAGTAGGTTTCGTGAAATTTCCCTCAAATTCCACGTAGGAATGTGGTGCCTTTCTTGTAATAGCTGGTCACATGGTCCAATCAAATATTCCATTTGTTTTTAGCTCATAAGCGACCGTGGTGCACGAAAGGTTCGACTTTTCCTTCGAATAGAATCGTACTATTTTCATACGAGATAATAAGAGCGAGCCTCTCGTTTTAGTTTGTTTTAGTTGTGTGTATTCTATAATACGTTTACTTGTGGCGATGCACGGACAGCAACGGACATCCTTGGTACTCACGTCGAGGCAATATTAAATCGTTGTGACGTTGCATCGACGTGCATCTTAGTGGGAGGCGTGACGTAAATTTGCTTTTGTGTGTTAAATGGAAAATATCAAGCGACGATCTGCCTGTGCGTACTGATCATATTTTGGACATGATTATTATAAAAAAAAAACTACTAAGACGGATACTTAGTGCATTGCCACGAAACAGTCCAATATAAAAGTACTATGTAGTGAGCAACCCTCGATCTATAATAGGGAATTCTTACTTAATTTTATATAAACTTCCAGTATTTGCACCACATCAAAACAGGTTTTGTTTGCATGTGCATAACCGTGCGAATAGAATATTTATGTTTATGTTTATTCTATATGTACTGGTGTATTTATTTTTATTATTTCTGTTTCTTTGCATTAGAGCTGTCATCGGAATTCCTGGCGTTACATGAAGCTATGAAGCAGGCCTTTGGTACTGACCACTTAAAACTTCCAGAATGATTAATGGGTATTTCCACTGAACAATGGAGAGCTTCCATAGGTCTGTTTCATGGTCTCACCATCGATAGCAGCCGTAGTTTATGGTGTTTTCGGCTAGGTTTAAATTTGCTGTTAAAACTTTTAAGAAATATACACGGATGCCTTCTCACTGTATATTTTTTCACTAATTCATTTTTGAAAGGTTCCATATGTAATAACCATTTAAACTTCATTTTACTACTTCTTGTATTAGAGGCTTTTGATGTTGAAGAAAACCCAGGTCCAGCTACCAACGTGGACGATCTTTCAGTTTTACACTTGAATATTAGAAGCATTAGGAATAAACTTGACTTTATTAGTGACAATTTGTTGGATTTCGATGTAATATGTTTCTCCGAAACGCATCTTGATTTTCAAATTTCCAATGAAGCTTTATTATTGGATAATTTTGATACACCTTATAGACACGACAGAACTAACCACGGTGGCGGTGTCATGGTCTATATAAATTCTCAATTAATCCACACCAGACGACCCGAGCTTGAAAGGTACTGCAACGAGTGTGTATGGGTAGAAATTAAACTTAATAGTTTAAACTATCTTATAGGATTATTTTATAGTCCACGTACTGCCGATGTTACTTTTTTCGACAACTTAAATTTGAACATCGAAAATGCTCTAGAGGTATCTAAAAACATAATAATCGTTGGTGACTTAAATGAAGACTTGATTAACCCAAACTTTCAAAACTTGAAAGGTGTAATTCTTATTAATTCTTTACAAAATGTTATTACAGACCCGACAAGACTACAGGCACTCTTGGATCCTATAATAATTCCTGATGATATGCAATATTTAGACTCTGGCACGATAGTAATACCCCAACATATTAGTGATCACAAAGCTACATACATAAGAGTTCCATTTTGCTACCAAAAACAAACGACATATAAACGTCTAGTGTGGGTATACAAAAGAGCAGACATTCCAAGACTAAAGGAAATGATATTAAGTTTTGATTGGAAAGTTCTTCTGGAAGGATCAATAAATGAAGCTTGTCTTAAATTTACCCAGACATTTTTAAATTTTGTAAAACAGTGTATACCCTCAAAAACTGTCACCGTAAGGCCTAATGATAAACCTTGGTTTGATTCCGAAATTCGACACTTTATTCGTATGAGAGATAAATTAAAGAAAAAAGCAACTAAATTTGGTAGAACTATTGACTGGAATAAATATAAATATGCAAGGAATAAGGTAAATAATTTGAAGAAACACGCAAAAGAAAAATTTTACAATGACCTAGAAGTATCCATATCAGATTTTTATAACAATGACAATCGAAAATTCTGGCAAGTGATCCGCCATTTTGTCAGAGGAAACACTACTTCTAGTAATATTCCACCTTTGTCTACAATAAACCTTGATGGCCAAAACACATATTGTTTTTCAGATGAAGAAAAAGCAGAAAGCTTAAACGAATATTTTACTTCAATTGCTAACGTTAACGATAGAGACATTGAACTACCAACTTTTTACTCCAAAACCCAAAGCACTTTACGCACTATAAGCTGCACAGCTCTTGAAATTTCTAACTTGATAGATATATTAAATCCAAACAAAGCAACTGGTCCTGATTCTATTAGTAATAAAATGTTAAAGGCAGTAGCGAAAGAAATTTCAATTCCATTGGAAGTGTTATTCAATAGATCGTTCAGAGAGGGAAAATTTGGGAAAGTCTGGAAGGCCTCTAACGTCTTGCCGCTATTTAAAAAGGGTGACAAATCTAACTTATCAAACTATAGACCGGTTTCTCTATTAAGTGGAGTAAGTAAATTGCAAGAGCGAATAGTACATAAAAATATTCATAACTTTTTACTCGAAAACAATCTTCTATACAAATATCAGTCCGGCTTCTTACCTAACCATTCTACAATTTACCAGCTAATAGACATCTACCAACATATATGTCAAACTTTTGACAGTAACCAGTACTCATGTATGGTGTTTTGTGATATATCAAAGGCCATTGATAGAGTTTGGCATAAAGGTCTTATTTTTAAACTAAAACAGCATGGTATTCAGGGTCAGTTGCTTCAATGGATTGACGATTATTTGAGCAATAGGTCGCAGAAAGTAGTTATACGATCGTGTTCGTCATCTGCAAGGAAAGTAAATGCTGGTGTTCCCCAAGGTTCTGTTTTGGGACCACTGCTATTTCTGGTTTATGTTAACGACATTTCTGATTCACTTCTTAGTTTAACTAGCCTCTTTGCAGATGACAGTTCACTTTTTTTATTCTGCTTCATCAATCAGTGATATCGAAGGAATTATCAATCACGACCTGGCAGTACTTGAAATCTGGGCAAAACAATGGTTAGTTACCTTCAATCCCTCAAAGACAGAAGCTGTACTGTTCACACTTAAACCGTATGAAAATAACCCTAATTTACTCTTCGATGGAACTCCGATTAATTTTGTATCACATCATAAACATTTAGGATTAACCGTAAGTTGCAATGGCCAGTGGAATAAACATATAGAACTTATAACCACCAATGTAGCTAAAGTAATCGGAATCATGCGTAAATTAAAATATATCTTTCATAGGGTAGCTTTAAATCAGATATATATATCATATATTTTACTTATACTAGAGTATTCCTCTATAGTCTGGGATGGTTGTTCTGCACAAGATTGCCAGATACTAGAAAGGCTCCAAAATGAAGCTGCACGAATTGTGACAGGACTTACAAGATCAGTCTCTTTGGAAACTTTGTACACAGAATGTGGGTGGATACCACTAGCGGAAAGAAGAAAACAACAAAAACTTATGTTTATGTATAAAACTGTGAATGCCACTGTCCCATCATACATTTAGGACTTAATACCTCCTTTTGTCAGAGAAACTTCTAATTACCCTCTCAGAAATAGTAATAATATTTCGGTTCCGTTCACCCGTACAGAAATCTCACATAAATCGTGTATTCCTTCGTCAATAGAACTATGGAATTCAAATGACATGAGTATTCGTGAATCTAATACCTTATCTACATTTAAACACCATATTAAAAGATCAAGATATCCTGTCAATAAAGTCCCGTCATACTATTATTTTGGTGACAGATACCTTTCGGTAATGCTCAAAATATAGAAAGTGAGTACCCACAATCTTTATTTAGAGCAGAAAT
Source organism: Lucinisca nassula (assembly GCA_963580285.1). Taxonomy (NCBI): domain Eukaryota; kingdom Metazoa; phylum Mollusca; class Bivalvia; order Lucinida; family Lucinidae; genus Lucinisca; species Lucinisca nassula. The sequence continues at coordinate 119,823,882 of OY757013.1, read as the reverse complement.
AAGAAAAATAAGTTTTACCCCTGTAAACCCCTGTTTTACTACATAAAAGTGGGGTTCAAGGGGGTCAAATTTATATAGGCGTGTTTTCGTGATGAGTTGGCGGAGCTTCTCCCGCCCAACATTCTCGCTGAATGTATTGATCATAAATCAAAAATACAAAACGTTTTTTTTTTTCGAAAAACTCGGGAAAAATTTAAACAAATCGACTTCTTAGTGGGTGCTTAGTATGTTACAAATGTTGTATACGAGCATGGCATAAGAAGTCGAGCTCTTGTGTCTCTCAACTTCCGGAGTAATGCGCATGTTCCACATCTCATTACTATTACACATCCGTGTGACACAGTGCATGCTTTCATTTCTCCAAAATGGTTATTTTTTCTGATGAAAATGTGTGATATTTTTATTATCTGTACTCCAAACATAGGTTGTGGGTGCTCGTTAGAACCGCCTCATGGAGGCGGTTCTAACGAGTATCCACAACCTATGTCTTAGAGGAGAAATAAGACAAATAATGTATACCCCTTTAAACCCCAGTTTTCTCTATATAATTTGGGGTTTAAGGGGGATTTCACTTCACGGACTTGTTATCGTGATTTTAGCTTTGGTAGTTAGAAAATTAGCAACCTCGGTGGTTTTAACGTCGACTCAACTAAAGTCGATTTTTTTTTTATCTTTTTGCTGCGTTTTTTGGCGATAACTTTTTAATTTTTTGATTTTTGATCTACATATCCAGCGAGAAAGTTGTGGATATTTCTCGTAAAGGATTCAGCCTCCAGTGTTGTATACTTTTTGGTCTAATCAGATGGACTTTTTACAATTTTTATACGCCCGTTTGAAAAACGGTTCGTATTATATTATACCCCCTAGCGTCCGTCCGTCCGTCTGTAAACATTTCGTTTTCGGATAACTCCTCCTACAGTTTACATCCGATCAAACTGAAACTTCATACGTAGTAAGAACCATGGTGTGGGGCAGCGCATATTGTTTTGAGGTTCCGATCCACCAAATAATAATAGAGTTATGCCCCTTTGAACTTGTTATGAAAATTTTTCGTTTCCGGATAACTCCTCCTACAGTTTACATCCGATCAAGTTGAAACTTCATACAAAGTTATACCATGATGTGGAGCAGCGCATATATTGTTTCGAGGTTACGGTCCACCAAATAATAAAAGAGTTATACCCCTTTGAATTTTTTTTGTAAACATTTCGTTTCCGTCTAACTCCTCCTACAATATACATCCAATCAAGATAGATTGATTATGATGTGGGGCAACGCATATTGTTTCGAGGTTACCATCAACCAAATAACATAGAGGTATGCCCCTTTGAAAAATTCTGTAAACATTTTGTTTCCGGATAACTCCTCCTATATTTTACATCCGATGATGCTGAAACTTTACATACAGTAAGACCATGAAATGGAACAGTTCATACTATTTTGAGGTTACGGTCCGCCAAATATTACCCCTTTCACAGATTTTTCTAAATAGTTCGTTACCCGATAACTCCTACATTTTACATCTGATGAAGCTGAAACTTTACATATAGTAAGATCATGATGTGGAACAGCGCATATTATTTTGAGGTTACAGTCCGCCAAATATTACCAGAGTTATCCCCTTACACATATTTTTCTAATCATATTTAGTTTCCGGATAACATCTCCTTCATTTCACATCTGCTGAAGCTGAAACTTTACGTATAGTTAGACTATGATGTGGAGCAGCGCATATTATTTCAAGGTTACAGTCCACCACGTATTTCCAGAGTTAAGTCTATATTATTTTGAGCTTAAGATCCACCAAATATTACCGACCATGAAAATTTGTTGGAGACAGGTAGTTTGGGCCATTGAGGGTTATTAATAGTGCAAGGTAAGAATATATGGAGCACATATTGTTCCTTGGTTTCATTTCACAAACTCAAACTTGTACAACAGACAGTACATATGTGCTCCATCTTACTAATGCCCCGCTTGCGGAGCTCTTGTTGAATTTTTCGATAAAAACTAAGTCCAATTCTGCCACTCACACTCTCGAAATGTGAACAAATATCAAGCCTATTTGTAACAATGTCTATTTATGGATAAAACCCGTGCAGCCAACGGCCCTGTAAAGTCGGGTTAATCCACCTGGCCCACCCCCGGTAATAACTTCTGACCGTCATAAGGAGGTACTTGCTTTGTAGTTCCATTTAAGGGTCGATCGAAACAGTCTAATTCTACGCCCATCTCAAAGACAATCGACCTCGGCCCCCGCCCATCGGGGCTTGAAGAAATAAATTGGCTGCACGATGCTTCCTCGCAGAGCTAAATCCGACCCACACACGAGTACTGGTAAACCGCTTAGAAGATCAAAGCTTGCCCAGTTAAAGCAGTGCGGGTCTGACCGTCCATGTTTAAAAACCCTATTGGTTTCATTGGGCGACAGGGCAAAAATGGAAGAAACGTCTCCAAAATGACCTTTACAGTGTTGACGGGGACGTTAAACCTCAAATCAAACAAACAAACAAAGACAATCGGCCAACCATTATCGTCAGTTCTTTATAGCTAGGATACTACCGTGCAAGCCTAACAGCTATCTTTTTTGTGTAAACTGCGGCTGAAGGTAAGGGTCCAGCTTGGGGTTCCGTAAAACTAGTTAAACACCCCCATACCTCCGGTTAACATTACTTACCGTTCCAAGGCGGTACTTGCGTTATGGTTTCATTTCAGGGTCAATCGAAACAGTCTAATTCTACGTCCAGCTCAAAGACAATCGACCTACCATTGTTAGCATTGTTCTTTATATTATAGCTAGGAGACCTCCGTGCGGGCCGTACAGCCAACATATTCGTCATCCCGAAAACACGCCTATATAATTTTGACCCCCTTGAACCCCACTTTTATATAGTAAAACTGGGGTTTGCAGGGGTAAACCTTATTTTTCTTATTTCTGCTCTAAAATATGGATGATGGGTACTCGTTAGAACCGCCTCGATGAGGCGGTTCTACGAGTACCCGCAATTTATATTTTAAGTAGAAATCAGAAAAAAAAACATTTTTTATCTAAAACTTTTCATTTTTTGTCAAGGTTACAATGTTTTGGTATAGACGTGTTTTTGTAATGTGTAAACAGCTGCCGAAGAAGAGGGTGAAGGCTGGGGCCCCGTAAAATCGCTTTTACCCTCCTCCTTACCCTATCCCTACCCACTGGTTATTACTTCTGGCCGTCCAAAGACGGTACTTTCGTTGCCGAACACAATCAATGAATTATATGAAAGACGCACTAATGTAATAAACAAGAAAATGAAATAGATCCTGCTCAGATTTATTTACATGCCAACAATGGTTGGAAATTTGCTGCCCAAAAATTAGTTCGATTACACTGAAAGCTTTTGCAAACTTATCTCTGGTTTCATCGTGATAACTAACAAGTTCATGTAATGAACATCAGCATAAACCACACTTTATATATAGACATCTGGGTTTTACAGGGATACATTACGATAACACACCCATGGGACATAGTGCATTTTTTCACACTTCATAAAATGCATCTTGTCTAATGAAAATCTGTGATATTTTTGTTATTTTGACTTCAAACATAAGTTGTGGATGTTCGTTAGAACCGCCTCATTGAGGCCGTTCTAACGAGTACCCACAACCTATGTCTTGGAGTAGAAATAAGAAAAATAATATACACCCTGCAAACCCCAGTTTTCCCTATATAAAGTGGGGTTTAGGGGGTGTTCATTTCACGGACTTGTTCACGTGATGTATATTATTTTCCTTAGCGAGGCGTTCCTAACCAACATACAGGTTCTGTATTTTGACCATTAAGAAGAAAATTACCAAATATTTTCTGCGGCTTCAGTGTATACATTATTGTTCTTCTTTTGGCTAAAAAGAATAAATTGTGAGTACTCGTTAGAACCGCCTAAACCGGTCCCAACGACCATACACATCTATATTTTGAACTCTGATAACCGAAGTTTTTCTTACATCCAAAAATGTCATGCAGCCAGCCATTGACAACCATAAATTGCACGAATAGTATTATTATTATAATTATTATTGAGATGGGGGATTAACTCCACTTTCTCATATCCACCTATTTCAAATCCTCCTTTTTCAAATCTATCTTTTTTCAAGTCCTCCTATTTCGCATTATCCCTTTTCAAATACTCCTGTTTCAAATCCTTCTACTTCAAATCCTCCTATTTCGATTCTTCCTATTTCTTGTCTTTCTCGGTCGTTTGTGTCCTTTTCGGTTCTTCTTATTTCTTCGTATGGATTGTCTGTTTCTGGCTGGTACAATAAGTGCAGTAGGTCCTGGTGTTGTAGGAACGATCTCCTCCACGCGATTACATTCTGACAGAAACCCACCCAACCAGCTCACTATGTCGTCTTCAAGTGTGTTCAGGAAAATACTGAAATTTAACAGAACCTATAGATTACTCAAACTCCAATAATTTCTAAGTAATAGGGAAGCCCAGTCCTCTCAAATCTCGACCCTCGATTATTCGAAGTCTAAATTATTGTAACCAAAATTAGCCAGATCTTTATATTTTGAATTGTCGATGGTCTACCGTAAAATATGCCATTTGCGTCAAGCAAAAGTGTTTTTTGTGTCATGTATGCCCAGCAGAGACGCATGTTGAAAAGAGTCTCTGCTGTGCGCTATACGGAGAGTCATTTTGACGAAAACGTTCTTGGGGATCAAAGTGAAGGCTCGGTCACGACAAACTTGATTAGAAGTCTTATCTGAGTCTTCCCGGACAGCACAAAACAGCGGGACAACGTCGGACCGACATAGATACGACCTTTCTTACGTCGTACATATATCTATATCGGCCCGATGTTGGCTCGGCATTATTTTCTGGCCGGGTTTATTGTACGCTATAAGGAGATCTGTTGACAAAAAAGTTGAGGCTGATAGGGAATGCACTTTTTAAAAAATAGAAGTAGAGGCAATGATCAGGAATCGATACAATTAACTTACAGCTCCCATCAGAGACACCAAAGGGAAAGAAAGACAAACATGAAGCAACATAGTAAAACTGGGGTTTCAGGGGGGGGGGGTATACATTATTTTTCTTATTTATGCTCTAAAATATAGATTGTGGGTACTCGTTAAAACCGCCTCGATGAGGCGGTTCTAACGAGTGCCCACAATCTATATTTTGAGCAGAAATAAGAAAAATATCACAATTTTTCATCTTAAAATCTTCATTTTTTCGGCGATAAAAGTGGCAATGTATTTGTATAGGCGTGTTTGCGTAATGTTTGCTTCTGGTTTGCTGGTTTTGGTACCATGACCCTTTCAAGACTGTTGCACTTATATCGAGCTAATCGTTAAAAGGAGGTGGGCAATTCCGGAAGCCCGTTAAAGTAAACAAAATGCTTCATTTGTTTGTTCGATTCAGTGATGAGTATTACAAATTTCGTGCTCACTTGAGGATGGAAATCGAAGTGTTCATAAATATTTAATTTAAATGCAAAATAGTGCTCTTGGCATTTCAAAATTATTGAGCAGGTCAATTGGCATGCACAAATGCGTTGAACAGGTAACATTTAACAATCTTGGGACTAGAAGTCTGTTTGATTGTCAGACGCCCCCTTCCTACCTGTTATAGTTTATTTGCCTCCTGGGGCAACCTTTGTTTGTGTTAAGTGATGTGTTATGGCGACTGAATGTCTCCCCGTACTTCATCGTAACTTGTAGCTTATTTTGTTTACAATGGAGCTCATTTTAGTATTTCAACCCATTGTTTTCTGCAGGACTCTTCCATTGTTGTTGATGATGATGATGATTTTGTGCTTAACGACGCGTCAACCCTACCGGCCCCAATAGCTCAGTTGGTAGAGTGTTCGCTCCGGGGAACGGGAAGTCACGGGTTCGATCCCGGGCAGGGACATACCAAAATCGTTAAGAATGGTACTAGCTGCTCCTCGCTTGGCAGTCAGATTTACGGGGTAGAGCTAGGACTGGTCGACCCAGTGTCAGGATAATGTGACTGGGTGTGGTATCATGTAATGTGTCTTGAACATGATACTTCAGTGAGGCAGCACTATAAAAGTGAGCGTTGAGCTCCCTGTCGAAACCAGACACCGTCGTGATATGTCCGAAACATTACGCAAACACACCTATACAAATACATTGCCACCTTTATCGCGGAAAAAAAATTGAAAATTTTATGATGAAAATTATGATATTTTCTTATTTCTGCTCCAAATATAGATTGTGGGCACTCGTTAGAACCGCCTCATAACGAGTACCCGCAACCTATATTTTAGAGCAGAAATAAGAAAAACAAGGTAAACCCCGGAAACCCAAGTTTTACTATATAAAAGTGGGGTTCAAGGGGGTCAAAATTATATAGGCGTGTTTTTGTGAAGAAATTCTTGAAAGCGACGTTAAACCCGAATTCACACACACACATTCACACGCGTCAACGCTCTTTGTGGGTCATGAATCATAAGCGTCAGTCGGCTGATGATCAAAAGGTTTGTAGAATTATGAGGACACTAAAAGAAAACAAGTGGGCCATGATCCATTGTAATATGTTGGACAAATCCATTTGTCATTTGAGCCCCGCACGTATTTGTGTCTTCGAGCATTCCGTCATGACAAATTTTAACTGCGCATGCCCAGCCATTCAGAGGGGCCAGGGATATGGCTTTCTGTCTGAAGGTTCCTCTTGATTCACTGCTTGTATGAGCGAGCAGCGAATGTTCTGGCGAGACTGCGCAGGCTCGCCTGAACCCTCGCTACTCGCATAAGCGATAAGTACCAAAATCGCTTGACGGGGCCCATTTAACGGGTATCAGGTCTTTTTTATGCTTTTTATGACGGAAAATCCTATTAGTAAACTGTGAAGAACCGGATCAGACACTGCTTTATGCAGCGTCTGATCCATGTCTGCACTGTCTGCCTATGTCCTTCAACGTAGATTTCGGCCCCCCGTCCATAGGGACTTGAAGAAATATGTGGGCTGCATGATGCTTCCACGCTGAGCTGAATCCGACCCACACACGAGTACTGGTAAACCGCTTAGAGGATCTGTGCCTGCCCAGGAAAAGCGGTGTGAGTCTCGGACCGTCCAAGCCTATAAACCCTATTGGTTTTATTGGGCGACAGGGCTTGAGATGTCATTTCATCTCGATGTCGGGTAAAAGTCCCACAAAATTGGAAGGAACGTCTCCAAAATGACCTTTACAGTGTTGACGGGGATGTTAAATCTCAAATCAAAATCAACAGAGACCTAGGTTAGAGTGGGTAAAAATGGAGTCGAACTCATTTACCTGGAGAGTCTTGCAAACTACAGGAAGAATAGCTCAGTTGGTAGAGTGTCAGCTCCGGGGAAAGGGAGGTCACGGGTTCAATCCCGGGCCGCGACATACCAAAGTCGTTAAGAATGGTACTAGCTGCCCCTCGCTTGGCACTCAGATTTACGGGGTAGAGCTAGGACTGGTCGACCCAGTGTCATGATAATATGACTGGGTGTGGTATCATGTAATGTGTCTGGGACATGATACTTCAGTGAGGCAGCACTATAAAAGTGAGCATTGAGTTCCCTGTCACAACCAGACACCGTCGTGATATGAATGAAAAATTGTTGAAAGCGACGTTAAACCCGAATTCACACACACACACACACAGGAAGAATTCCATCACACGAACAAGTCCGTAAAATGAACACCCCCTAAACCCCACTTTATCAGTTACCCCCTATATGTATTGCATTAGAACGTACCGACCTGATAAAGATATGCTATCTCAGGACAAGTGACCTTTATCACGTCAACGTGACATTGCACTTTTATGACTGAACTGGACTACTGGAAAAATTACAAAAATATCATTGTTACTGGAAAAAAAATGAAAACAAAAATACTGAAAAAAAGTATCCTTGGAAAATGTGGTCAGTGATACTAAATATATCGCCCGCAAGAATGTTGGGACGCACTGAGGACCATCAATTGTTAATTTAAGAGTGTACAAGGGGATAAACTGATAAACAGAATACCAGATTCGTGTCATTTTATATCAAGTTTACCAGGCTCGGCTTCGAGAACGCATGTAGAATCGCTCGGCAAGCCTCGCGATTCTACAAGCGTTCTCGAAGCCTTGCCTGATAAACTTAATATCAAAAGACACGAACCTGGTATTCTCTATTTATATAGAGGAAACTGAGGTTTATGGGATAGAGATTATTTTTTTATTTCTCGTTTAATATGTAGCCGGGTTGTGTGTACACGTTAGAATCGCCTCACTGTAACGAGCACCCATTGAGGCAGTTCTAAAGAGCATCCACAGCCTATGTCTTGAGATTGTTCAGTTGTTTAATTGGGGTTTAACGGCCCAGTCAACACTATTTAGGCCATTTTTGAGCCGGTCAGCTTACATATCCAGACTTTGCCTGGGCACGCCTATCCGTAAGCAGTTAACCAGTACAGTGCACATTCTTTCGCCAGAATCTGACAACGGCCCTTCTTGAATCAGCGGAAGGGAGTGAATTACCGTAGACAAGATTTCATGATCAATCTTCACGAACGACTGTTGCCGACCCCGACAGGTATCGAACCTGCGTCCTCCTGATCACCAGTCAGACGCGTATCCGACTGAGCTACTGAGGCCGGCATGTTTTGAGTAAAATTAATAAAAATAACACAGATTTTCATCAGATAAATACTGCGGCCATTATGGAGTTGTGAAAAGATGCACTATGTTGCACGTGTGTGTTATCGTAATGGGTTCTTTGCTTCAAATGGCAACCTTAACTTGAGTCAAGTGCCGTGTGGTGGCAACTGAATGCCTCCCAGTACTTCATCGTAACGTGTAGCGATAGGGCTCATTTTAGTATTTCAACCCATTGCATACTGCATCCATTGTAATATGTTGGACAATTCCATTTGTCATTTAAGGGGTATCAGGTCATTTTGATGCTATTTATGGCGGAAAATCCTGTTAGTAAACAGTGTAGAACTGGATTAGATACCGTATTATGCAGCGCCTGATCCATGTCTACACTGTCTGCAACATTCTTTCGTGAAAATTGATCATGAAATCTTTTCTACGGATTCTCACCCTTCCGCTGATTCAAGAAGGGCAGTTATCAGTTTTTGCGAAAGAATGCGCACTGTCCTGGTTAACCACTTACGTATAAGCTTGTTCAGGAAAACTGTGGATAGGAAAACTGACCGGCTCAAAAATTACCCAAATAGTGTTGACTGGGCCGTTAAACTCCGATACAAAAACACAAACACTGTCAACCAATGTCCCTTCAACGGAGATCCAGGTTAGAATGAGCAAAAATGGAATCCAACTCATTTACGCTGCAAACTACAGGAAGAATTCCATCACGTGAACTCGTCTGTGAAATGAGCACCCCCTCCCCCTAAACTCCGCTTTTTATAGAGAGTTTACTGGATATACTTTTTTTTCTTATTTCTCCTTCAGAAAAAGGTTGTGGGTATTCGTTAGAACCGCCTCATTTTGGATATGTGAAAAAAAACATTATTCCGCCCGCGTGAAAGGCTTACACGATTAATCGTATACTCGATTAATCGATCGATAAATTCCACAAAAATGATTATCATTTCTGATTTGCTTTTAATCGATTACTTGATAGGTACAATTTACTACCCAAAGTTATGCCTAAGATGGCTGGATGAGTGTCAAACAGAGCAGACCCTGATGAGACGCCGCATTCTGCGGCGTCCCATCTGGGTCTACACTGTTTGTTCAGGCCTGTCTGTTCAAATATACATATGGGTATGGTTAAGTGCAACATATGGTAAGAGTCATGCTCAGACAGAAAGCTAGACAGGTAAAATCATGACAAAAACCTCAGCGATTACTAATCGATTATCGATCGCAACGACAGGACTGATAATCGATTATCTTTTCAGCTCCGATTAGCCAGCCCTACCCGCGTGTGTTATCGTAATGTAGTAGGTCTGACGGACAAATACGTGTTCGCTTTTGTTTTTGTGCTTATGGCATGAATAGAATTTCAAGTTCATAGCATAAGTCACACTTTAATTTTTGTATTCCTTGTTTCCAAAGGCAATCTCTACAGTTACTTCTATTTTGTACCGGAAACCCCTAAAGGGGTACCTTTGCAAACAGTGCAGGCCCAGATCAGGGCCTACACTGTTTGCAAAACGTTCAGCCACTTCCCGAAATAAATTTTGAAGAAAACACAACCTGACACCAGTATGTTCCGAAATGGACCTTTGCAATATATAAGGTGGAAGATTCCATTTGGTACAAAAAGAGTCAATTTATTACCTGAAGCGCAGCCTCTTGTCGCAGCCCTTCGTGTTCAGGGCCATCCCAAGCACCGAGTATTGTTTGTCCTCATTCATTTCATCCATATATGGTCCTCCGATGTCAGAATCTCTGCACTTTGGACTAAGTATAGATTGAATGGAAAATATTAACCAATCTTGAAATGAATAGAATCTCTCGTGTAATATACAGGGTGGGGAGGGGGTCTAATTCGGGACTTAAAAGGGCCAATACTATCTATCTTTTTTATATTGAGTCGGTCATATTTGGCCATTACCTCAGTTGGGTTAGCTGTTTTCAGAAATTAAAAAAAAAAATAACTGAACATTTTGCAAATAGTGAAGGCCCTGACCATACGGTTCGACGGTATCCGATTTAGGCCTACACTGTGTGGCGGTACCAGTTTAGCTGTTTTCCCTATACAACTTCGTTAGAAACAAACGACGGCTCATTTTACTTTTTCTTGAGACTTGAATGATGTTTCTGACAGCTTTATGAAGTCGAACTTTAATGGCTCGAACTTTAATGGCTCGGACACCTTTGGAACAATGAAAATCTGTTCGAGGCAGGAGTTATTCGATCACTGAGGGTTACTGCTAGGAAGCATAAGGGGATGATTTTGGGACTCCTTTTTGGTTTTCTATTAAATAAATGTATGTTGTGTATACTCATTAGGATCGCCTCATGGATGGGATTCTAATGAGTACACTGTATGCTGTGTATACCCATTTGAATCGCCTCATAGATGCGATTCAAATGAGTACACACGTCATACATTTGCAACATAAAAGACGAAAAACTCCTAAAAATCCTTCACTATTTCTAATGTGGAGGAATTCCCTAGGGACTCAAGAACGGATTCCACTCAACTACAGTAAAATTCCGCTATTAAGACCACCTAAAATTAGGACTAATTTTGCTACAAAAAGCTTATTTTTAAGGGTACACTGATTTTTCCTTTGTGTTTTCTGGCTACAATGTCCTCTAGTCAGGGACCACCTTTGGGACTGTTCAAAAGTGGTCTTTAAGACCACTTTTGAACAGTCCCAAAGGTGGTCTTAATATAGGAATTTCACTGTATAGTAAACGATCCATCTAAATTCTACTGTATTAGGGTTGGTGACTCAATAGGAATCCCATGTCAGTGCAGTTGGTAACCACCAGTTATGTCACGGAGGTCAATACTAAGGACATAAGATGTCGGAGGTGGTCACAGAGTCCCTAGTCCGGCCCACCGCCATGCAACTGAGGAGCATTGCAAAGTCATCCATTTCACAAAAGTCTGAACCAAGGAATGGTGTTTATCAGTTACCCCTTTTATATATTGCATTGTAACGCACTGACCTGATAAAGATATGCTATCTCAGGACAAGTGAGCTTTATCACGTCAACGTGACCTTGCACTTTTATGAATGAAGTGGACTACCGGCAAAAATGGCTAAAATTTTATAATAAACTAGAAAAATTGGAAAAATTACATTTAAAAAGATTAAAAAAAAAAATAAATAAAAATAACGGTCAGCTGATAGTAAATATACTGACCCATTATAATCCGCACCGGAATGTTGGGACGCAATGACTGATCATAAAATGCCAATTTAAAGAGCTTACAGGGGGATAAACTGATAAATAGAATACCAGATTCGTGTCTTTTGATATCAAGTTTATCAGGCTCGGCTTCGAGAACGCATGCAGAATCGCTCGGCAAGCCTCGCGATTCTGCAAGCGTTCTCGAAGCCTTGCCTGATAAACTTGATATCAAAAGACACAAACCTGGTATTCTCTATCTATCGCATTGCATTCTAGGAATTGCTTACACAGCATGAACCCGAGGACAAGATCGGCCGCCACCCATCGGAGCTTGAAGATATAGACTGGGATGCATGATGCTTCCATGCGCAGCTGAATCCCTCCGCACGAGTACAGGTAAAACCGCTTAGAAGGTCTAAGCCTGCCCAGGCAAAGTGGTGCGAGTCGGACCGTCCATGCATATAAATCCTATTGGTTTCATCGCGTGACAGGGCTTGAGATGTCATTTCATCCCAATGTCGGGTAAAAGTCCAACAAAACGGGAAGCAGCGTCTCCAGAATGACCTGAATAGTGTTGACGGCGATGTTAATCCTCAAAAAACAAATACACAGCATATATCCTAAGACAAAACATTACGTATGTAATACATGAGATTTTGTTTTGTTTGATTTGAGGTTTAACGTCCCCGTCAACACTGTAAAGGTCATTTTGGAGACGTTGCTTCCAATTTTGTGGGACTTTTACCCGACATTGAGATGAAATGAATACATGAGATAGGACATTGCATAGCATATAAGATAAAACATGGCATATGCAACATGTAAGGTAACACACGAGATGGCCACTGAAGGAGATGGCCACTGCACAAGCCTTTGGCTTAATGTCAAATCCTGGATAATATATACATGTATTAGTCTGCTACTTATACATGTCATTGAAGCAATTAAAAAAGTTTAAAGCAAGGTTACACACGAGTACGCACGGCATACATTTGCAACATAAAAGACGACTTTTAGTATTATGTCCGTAGTACATAAGATAAGGTATATACGAAAAGACACTGCATACATACATGTATATTGCATATATAATAAGACATTACAAATTACATAGATAATACATTGAATGTGCAATATATCATACACGACACTGCATATACATGTATAACATTAATATATTGAATATACAGTGTATAATATACTTAGTCAAAAAAGTAACTATACCAACTTTCGGGTGAAACTCACTAGATATCTGGCAGCTAATGAGCTAAATTTGGCTGTAGACATGTAAATCGGACGTTTAGCTAGAGAATGCTCAAACTTGCATTTGCCCATACCTTTCTGCTCCAGAGTTGTCTTGCAATATGTGCCTAGAAAGATTTTGGTATAAAATAGACATTGCGCATGCGCAGAAAGCTCTTTTTGCCTAAGAAGGAAGACAATATTCTCTGAACATCGGATAACACTTTACTTTTACAATATCTCATGATCTCGCATTATAAGCGAGGTTTTAATTTGTGAAATTCTCAAATTATCTCCCTTGCAATTACAAATATAGCAATTTTCGAACTGCTGTAATTTTTATTCTTGTCAATCAATTTTTGCCATTTTTTCAAAGAACGCTTTGTGTCCACCATTGCTGTTCATCATGATGGTAAAATATACAGAAAATTCATGTAGCACGTAGCACTATCGATTGCGATTTTCTATGGAGTTCCCATTGAAAGCAGCATTTGCACACAACTTCTAAGAATTGGAGGTCAATATGTGATAGCCTGTTTCTCGTAGCTGATGCAACTAAAGTTCAAAATCTTTTGTGAATATATGCAAATGGTATCTAAAGAAATGTCACATGTATCAAATTTTAGAAATGTAGGGTACTGGGAAATTTTGTGATGTTAAATCATAGCATGTTTTTAATGATTTTCTCTGCGAAAATGACACAGTGACCCCTTGGGTGTTTAAAGCAATAGTCTACGATGATGTGTTTACGAAAACAAAAACGAATGGTGCTTTTGCACGGAAAAATGAGTCTTCCTATCAAAACATAACAAACTTTGTGTAGTTTTTAATGACAGATTCTATCTGTCGTTTCTAGCTATCCTGCGTGTTGTAAAGTAGTTCCGGCTTTCCTACGACTTTCTTCCGGCTTTGACCGCCAAAGAAATATGAGTCCGCCAAAATGTAGTCCGGTTTGGCACAGTTATCAAAACTGTACATCCTATAATCGCAATACAAACTTTTGAAGCAGACGACTTGACGATTTTATCTTACCTTTCAGAGAATAGATTCAGCATTTCATATGAATCAGCTGCATCATGCGAGATCAATGCGGCGTCTGCTCAGACGTCTGTTCAGGTTTTACACTGTTTTCTAACATTGCTGTCAATATTAAATATTTAAAGACCAGCCGGTCAGCTACAGACCAGAATATTAATGGGTTTTCCGACATTCGAGGTCAAGTCTAGGTCAGTTACAACTAGGTGTATATCAGTCTTTGCGAGAGGCTGTCCCTTTCAACCCTGGAATATGGTACAGATACCTATGCAAACAGTGTAGGTCCTGTGATATATTTCTAGGTGCCATATTTAGCAGAATGGACGAGCCCAACTTCAGTGAGGGAAGAGTACACACCAGAAACTCAAGGCAGTGAATAAAATCAAAGCACTGACAACTTTCATGCCGATTGTCTCTAAATGCAGGCTGGTCATGAACGAGGACTTGGACTGATCCGTTTAAACTTAAGATGTTAGTAACTAATGCAAAAAATGAAGAACAAGACCAGCACCGTGTTCTGTGGCGTTTGCTCTTAGTCTACATTGTTTGCCAGATCGAACAGTTTATTGCGCTGCGTACCAACGCAGCGCCATTTGTAATGAGTTTGAGACACGGACTATGTAATCATGAAACTTGACTTTTCAATGATGTAAGCGAATTGTCAGTTACAGAAGTTCACGTTATTGATAAAATTAAAACACTTTTTTAACAATTTTAATTTGCTACTACATTCAATTATACATTTGAAATCTGAATTTTTGCCTTTCGAATTCTATTTTTGATACATTCTGGATTTTTAATAACGAACTATGTTTTTTGTTTTAATCATCGAAAGGGTATTCGGTTTTGATTATTATTTTATTTTCAGTCAGTACAGTCCTGAATATACTCCTGATATTTCATTGTTGAATTATCCCAAAATTAAAATTCATTATTTGAAATGGATGACAGAAGCCTGTACGTGTTTAAAATAGATGACAGTGCTTCTACACAGAATGGTACAATCTACGGTTTAAACGTATCCCTTTCGATTCCAATGATTGTTTACTGCGCAATATTTAAGACTGTTACTACAGCAAAGGTTAACCCTTTCAACCCTGCAGCCCGGCGCAGATACTAATGCAAATATGTAGATCCTGATGAGATGACTCATAATGAGCCACCTTATAGGGATATATTACTTGGCATCCTGATGACGCTTTTAAGCTAGATACTACATAAATTAGAATGGACGTGCCCAAAGTCAGTGATGGTAGAGCCCACGCAGATAACTCAGGGGTGGAAGGGTTGAAGAGGGTAAATAAATCAAAGCACTGACAGCACTGATAGGTCGAGTATCTCTTAGTGTAGATTGAAAAAAAATTGCCCTGAAGGGAAACTTGAACTGTTTCGTTTAACCCTTTACCCTAAGCAAACAGTGTAGACCCTGAACAGACACCGCGTTCTGATATGGGTATACACTGTTTGCAAAACCCAACACATGATTGCAGTCCAGATTCTACAGATAATTCTCTAAGATGTAAATAACGCGGCTTTTTTTTTTTTTTTGATTTGAGGTGTAACGTCCCCGTCAACACTGTAAAGGTCATTTTGGAGACGTTGCTTCCAATTTTGTGGGATTTGTACCCGACACTGACAGAAATAACATCTCAAGCCATGTCGACCAATGTAACCAATATGGTTTATAATGGGCATGCTTTACATGGGCAGGCTTAGTTCCTCTAAGCGGTTTAAGACTGAGTCCTCGTGTTGGGTCGGATTTCAGCTCTGCGTGGTAGCATCATGCAGCCCATCTATTTCTTCAAGCCCCGATGGACGGGGGCCGCCCGACATTGAGATGAAAAGACAACGCAAGCCCTGCCGCCCAATGAAACCAATAGGGTTTATAAGCATGGACGGGCAGCCTCGCAACGCCTTGCCTGGGCAGGCTTATATTCTCTTAGCGGTTTACCAGTACTCGTGTGCGGGTCGGTTTCAGCTCTGCGTGGAAGCATCATTCCGCCCATCTATTTCTTCAAGCCCCGATGGGCGGGGGCGTTTTTTTTTTTTTTTTTTTGTTTTTTTTGTTTTTTTTTTTTTGTAAATGATCCTTACCTTGATTTCCTAAAAAAAAAAACGCCTATATAATTTTGACCCCTTTAAACCCCACTTTTATATAGTGAAACTGGATTTAACGGTGATACCCATTATTTTTTCTTATTTCTGAATAAAAATAGCTTGTAGGTGCCCGATAGAACCGCCGGACCGAGGCGGTTCTAACGAGTAACCACAATCTATATTTTGAACAGAAATATGATAAATATCAGATTTTCTTCTATCTGAAAGTTTTTTTGACAGTAAAATTTTCAATGTATTTGAATAGGTGTTCTTTGGTAAAGAGTGATAGTCACGTGAGCGCAACGTTGAAAGTTGTGTGCTTAGTAACTTTGGTCGATTGGCAAACAGTTGACCCATTAAGTGTTTTTGTGTGGGTCTGGGAGGGGTGGAATTAACAGTGATTTCCGACATTGTTGGTTACTTCCCATTAGGCACATGACGATATTGTGACGTCACATCAACGTCGGTGCAACGTCTTGAGTTTAATGCAACGTCACATCTACGTCGGTGCAACGTCGTGACATTGCCCTGCTGGGTTATTGATATTCTCATACTGATTTTAAACTACAGTATTTAAAACATTCATTATGCAATGAAAAATGGGACTGAAAATTTAACGTGTGCCTGCTGGGTTATTGATATTCTCATACTGATTTTAAACTACAGTATTTAAAACATTCATTATGCAATGAAAAATGGGACTGAAAATTTAAGTAGAACAATTATTTTTCTTTCATCCAATGTTAAATTTGAGAAAATCAAATAAAAACAATTTGGGTCATTTTGAGGTTGTTTTAATTTTATCGGGATTTTCGGAGCTGGAAAAATGCCAGTACAGGTAAAGTCCATTGATTTGACATGAGGCATGACGATCCCAATTGTCCCGTATGTACAAAGAATCTTTCTTCCGTCTGACCATTAGAGAGTGGAATGCTCTTTCCGATTCGATCATTTCCACAGTTGAAGGTGCTGATAATACTGAAGCTAATTTTGCCTCTTTCGTGAAAGCCAGGGATAACATCACAGGTCCTGATCTTTGAATGGCATTTGACGTATTCTCAGTAATAATTCCGAAAGCTGATCTGTGTATTGAGTACTGGTAATCTGCTTAGGAGGTCTAAGCCGACCCAGGAAAATTGCTGCGAGTCGGTCCGTCCATGCTTATAAACCATATTGGTTTCATTGGGCGACAGGGCTTGAGATGTCATTTCATCTCAATGTCGGGAAAAGTCCCACGAAATTGGAAGCAACGTCTCCAAAATGACCTATACAGTGTTGACGGGGACGTTAAAACCACAAATCAATCAAATCAATCTGGTATGTGACTACCGATGGAGAAGAACCAGCATTTTACTAGGGTCATCCCAGAAGGCAAATATAGAGTCACTCACCTCAGAGTGCATAGGACACTTCAGTGTTTTTCACAAGGTGCATCGTGACATTGACATTTGACCCTTAAACTCGAAAATCTATGGTGTTCATCATCGCTCCACGGGAAACATTTGTGGAATGTTTGATTCTTCAATGATGATAGCTTTGCCTTTTATCCTGTTCACAATATTTTCAATGTCAAGTCCATTGTTAACTTGGCATTTGACCCTTGACTTTGAAAATCAATAGGATTTATTCTCTCTCCATGGGGACCATTTGTGGAAGGTATGATGCTTCTCCGATGATGGCATTGTCTTTAATCCTGTTCACAAGTTTCCGGACACACGGACACCCACACAAACACCCACACACGGACGTATGGTATCGATCAGGGGATAATAACGAACAATCATGTAATGTGTCATTGACTGGTGACAGATAGATCTCAAAGCTATAATTCTGAAGTCATTCAAAATTCCTAAAGTATTATGTTGCTTTTTTGCGGCAAAATGCTCTTTATGACCTGCTCGCGATGTTTCATACTCTTTTTTCCACCTTCTCTGTTTATGATTTGTACTGCCCGCAATTGGGAATGGCCTTAGAAAACCTTTCCTATAATGAATCGGTAAGAAAAGGCTCATTCTCATGTATTAGGTCCAACCCTTTAAAGACATGCACAATTATGAAATCTTTTAATGAAATTAAAGGTAAACTAGATCGCGCAGTCGATGGTATACCATCGCAAATACCCGCTTTGTCTATGAATAACACTAATGACTATGTATCAGCTAGCCAAACCTACATATAAGTTAAAAAAAGTTGCAAAGAACATTATAACTGATAAGCAAAGTTTCAGGAGTGTAAATCTTATAGTTTAGAAGATATGGCAAAGTCATACTTTTTACCTTTGACCTTGGGATCATGTTGAGGTCCACCAAAATTATCCCAATTTATCGTATATTCCCACGGCCATCCAATATCCAAGTTTCAGAGTGTACCACCAATAGTTTAGAAGATATGACTTTTTAACTTTTGACCTTGGGGTCATGTTGAGGTCGAGGTCACACCAAAAGTATCCCAATTTATTCTATATTCAAAGGGTCATCCAATAACAAAAGTTTCAGAAGTGTAACTCCGATAGTTTAGAAGATATGACAAAGTCATACTTTTTTACCTTTGACCTTGGGGTCATGTTGAGGTCAAGGTTACACCAAAAGGAGCCCAATTTATTCTATATTCCAAGGGTCATCCAATAACAAAAGTTTCAGAAGTGTAACTCCGATAGTTTAGAAGATATGACAAAGTCATACTTTTTTACCTTTGGCCTTGGGGTCATGTTGAGGTCAAGGTCACACCAAAAGGAGCCCAATTTATTCTATATTCCAAGGGTCATCCAATAACCAAAGTTCCAGAAGTGTAACTCCAATAGTTTAGAAGATATGGCAAAATAATACTTTTTGACCTTTGACCTTAGGGCCATGTTGAGGTCAAGGTCACGCCAAAAGTAGCTCCATTTATTAGCCACAGGCAAAGTTTGAAAAATGTATCTTAACCGGTTTCAGAGGAGATCCATTCCATAGAAACTCGAGGGACGTATGTACACACACACACATATACTTACATACAAACATACATACATACAGACCCCTGGACTGATAGACAATCGACCCTGACACGAAAATAAAATACCCGATTTTCTTTGAAAAAGCGGGTATAAAACAGTTGTTTTCCGCAGCGCTTCCTCCTTTGCTCCAACATGGAGCAATTTTTTACTTGTTCAAGTGCAGATTTTACATATAACACTTACATGCACCCAAGACTGACAAACGACCCGGCTATGTTTGGGTTGATTGTTTGGCATTCGACCCGAAGTTACTAATAAAAAAGCGGTTCAGAGCTAACGTCTACGTGACTATCACTGACTTCTCAGAATAGCCTTTTTCTTGCAGAAAATAGCCGCAGTGAGATCAGGGTATTCCATAAGACTAAAGAGGGTCATCCTGGAATCATAGGGTGAGCTTGGCAAACAGTGTAGACCAAGTTCGGACGCGGCAGGACGCGCTTCTTATCAAAATCTTCACTATTTGTTTGGAATTTCAGAGTTAAATTAAACAGTTTTATCTCAGCACAGGGCTTTCACCCCAACCTACATCCCCCAACACTTTCGGTGCTTTGATTCTGAAACCAAACGATTGCATGATTACAACACGCTTAAGCTCCATGCCCTTAAGCTAAAAAGGTTAAATCAATCAACCGTGACGTATGGTTACCAGTCCGGCCACGATCCTGTGTTTTGTTTTGTTTGATTTTAGGTTAAACGTCCCCGTCAACAATGTATAGGTCATTCTGGAGACGTTGCTTCCAATTTTGTTGGACTTTTACCCGACATTGAGATAAAATGACATTTGAAGCCCTGCCGTCCAATGAAACCAATAGGGTTTATATGCATGGACGGTCCGACTCGCACCGCTTTGCCTGTGCAGGCTTAGATCCTCTAAGCAGATTACCAGTACTCGTGTGCGGGTCGGTTTCAGCTCTGCGTGGAAGCATCATGCAGCCCATCTATTTCTTTAAGCCCCGATGGGCGGGGGCCAACGATCCTGTGTACCACCTTCACACCAGCACTGATAGAAACCACATGTTCAGGGTCAAACTTTTGATGTGTGATGTAAGGTCGTGCCTAGAAAAGAAGAAATTGTATTTCGTTCTCAGAAAGCATCAAGTGAGAGCGTATTGCAACATTTTCATTAAACCCTGGACAGTTGGAGTGAGTGAGTGTTTGAGTTTTACGTCCAACCAGCAGCTAAGGTCATACGGAGACGATACCTCGGTTTAAAGACACATCCGAAAGTCTGGAGAAGTCCAGGTTCGATCCTGCGATCCCTGGTTTACAAGGCGAGTAGCATAAACACTACACCACGGAGGCTTCTAATGGAAAGCAAGAAGCTGGTCGGAAAGCGGATGGCGTTGACTCTGATTTTGGGTGCCACATGTGTGTGATCTATTTGTCTGTTGGAGCGACATCTTACTATCAACAGAATACGCTAGTGGACGTCGACGTAGCGGAAGACCGACGTCAGTACGTCAAGATTGATTCATCCGACAGACGCATATGCGAAGCAGATTTCCGCCGGCATCTGCTACACTGTACCTGTAGATAAACAAAGGGTTTCGACCACCGAATACCGGCCCCGATATCTCAGTTGGTAGAGTGTCCGCTCCGGGGAACGGGAGGTCACGGGTTCGATCCCGGGCCGCGACATACCAAAGTCGTTAAAATGGTACAAGCTGCTCCTCGCTTGGCACTCAGATTTACGGGGAAGAGCTAGGACTGGTCGACCCAGTGTCAGGATAATGTGACTGAGTGTTGTATCGTGTAATGTGTCTGGGACATGATACTTCAGTGAGGCAGCACTATAAAACTGAGCATTGAGCTCCCTGTCGCAACCAGACAGCGTCGTGATATGACTGGAAAATTGTTGAAAGCGACGTGAAACCCGAATTCACACACACACACACACACACACACACACACACACACACACACACACACACACACACACACACACACACACACACACACACACACACACACACTCAACTACCGACTAATAAGCACTGACACTGTTCGTCGCCCTTGTGCGATGCATTTTTGAGAGCTAGACGTCCCTGTCGTGACCAAAATTAAGACGTTGACACAGTACGGAACACTTACGCTGGTGCATGAAATACATACATGTATATTGGCGTCCAAGCGACTCGCGTGATATGCGTTTCAGTGACACATCGCACTTCAGCGTGAATCACGCCGATTGTCGTTTCGGGATGTTTCGACAAATAGGTGTAAGGTATGCCGAGGCGACGCGTGCGTAATAGAGCATGATATATCGGATGGAATTTAAGCGAAATGGTATGTCGAGCTATTGCATGTAGCTAGCGACATTAAGAACATTCAAGATCATGGCTGAGACGTTAACTGAACAGCGAGACATTACATCAATCAAGTGCGTCGGCCTCACGTGGTTCCATTTATTTGTTTACGCTCAGAATCCGGGATATCTAATCCAGCAGGATTACGAGCGTGTTTATAGTGGTGTTCTTACTCAAAAATGTCTTCAAGCCAATGGAATTCATGTACTGGACTGACCAGCCTTTCTCCTCCGATCTCTTTGTGAAAAATAGAGTATCTTTTGTGGGGAGGTATCCACAACCGACCAGACAAAAATGTTAGTAATTGACAGCAGCATTCTTAAAACTTGAATTTTAATGTTTGGTTTTGAAAACGTAAATAGTTTCTTTCGAAAATCTGAAACATCGAATGGCATTTCATGATACCACCGGTGTATAGACATCTGCAAACATATCATATAATGGAATTTGCAGAACTACTTTTCTAAAATTTTAGAGCTTTTTAGAAAGGTTGTCTAAGTTTTCACAGGTTTTTTTTTATTTTCTCATAGAATCTGTCATTTCAGTGCCCTTGGCGCTTTGATTATCTGTAGCAGCTATAGTAACAGAAGCAATTTTAGGTATAGGAACTTTTTTGACTGAGTATATAAGATATAGTACTAATAGCAATCAATTATCTACCTTGATAGATTACACTTAGCCTATAGATTGTCTGTGACAATCTCTGACAACAGTGTCAGGAAAACAATTCTTTGACTCAGTAATAAGACCATTTGATTTTCGCCTGAGGTGGCCGGGTTTCAATCCCAAGGGACCCAAGAAAGCAGATTTGTTTCAGCTTTGCATCATTTCTCTGTTACCACTTTCAGGCCGTAAGAATCTAAAGCATATAAGTGAAGGCGTTGCAAATATAGCTTATCTATAACATACGTGATACGACATTGCATACAAGGCATTTAAGGTAAGCCATTGCACATATAGCATACACGACAAAACAATGAATATCAAGCATATAAGATAAGATATCGCATTTATATACAAGATAAGACATTGCATTTATCACATGACGTCGCGTCTGAGAGTGTAATAATGCCATGTAATAAATTCGATAATCCACTAGTGGATTAAATATGCAAATCAGTTAAATACGTCCCTTAACGTTACATGTACGGCGTCATTAACGACGTCGCTTTTACTAATGACGAAATGTTGACATTTTTGTGAACAAATCGTGAATAAAAAGAGTTTTAAATGTCATATGATAAATAGAATCTTGCATTTGTGCTCATGTATCATTAAATTTATTAAACTCGTTCAGGAAAAGGGATAAAATGCTCGGCAAAGCCTCGCATTTTAACCCTTTTCCTCAACTCGTTCAATAAATTCAATAATACATGATCCTCGATTTATAGCATATAAGGTACATGCTGAGCAAGCAAAACGTAAACTGGAATAGACACCTACCTTTCTTGAACGTTTCCAACACAGAAGAACTTTTTTGTGTCCAAATTTGGAAAAACCTTTCTACACCGTTTATTCGTCTGAACTGTTCGTTTAGTCTGTGTCAATGTTCCCGTCGGTAGATCAACGCTCTGCTCGATCTTATGGCCCCAGCCCGACACAAAACCTTTTTTGAGCTTGTTTTGCCAGTTCTTTTGTAGATGCAGCCGTCTTGTTTTTGAAAAGGCGTGCACTGAAACAAATTAGAATTGAATCGTGGGGATAGCAATCCCCAGGTGGTGTCAGCCACGTCATCAGAGATATTTGTATAGCCATTGGATAACAACAAAGGCTGTACATTTACTCAGATTGACCTGCATCTTGATGTGTCAACACGTTAACAAATAAATTGAGGACATGAGTGTTCATGTATTATTGAATTTATTAAACGAGTTGAGGAAAAGGGATTAAATGCGAGGCTTTGCCGAGCATTTTATCCCTTTTCTTTAACGAGTTTAATGAATTCAATAATACATGAGCAAGAATGCAAGATTCTATTTATCATATGCCATTTAAAACGCATTTTATTCACGATTGTTTACAAAAATGTCAATTTTTCGCCGTTGGTAAACGCGACGTCGTTAAGCACGTCGTACATGTAACGTTATGGGGCGTATCTAGCTAATTTGCATATTTAATCCACTAGTGGATTATAGAAAATATATCATGGCGTTATTACACTCTCAGATGCGACGTCATATGATAAATGAAATCCTTGTAAAGGTTCTGAAAAATAGGTAATCCAAGGACAACAGAATAGAACTGAAAACTATGGAGTATACAATTTCTTTTTTTTTCGTGGGTGGGGGGTGCAGACTAGCTAGTTACGGCCAATTAGGTCTCATCAGTGACCCTCAAATATTTCCTCTATTCCGCAGTGAAATAATTGATCCCATAGGACTGGAAAATAGAATCCACACTATGATGATGGGCAGGGAGACGTTAATGAATTTATAGAAAGCAAACTGGAGTTTGACGCTCCACTATGTTAACACTCTTAAGCAAGAGCTTGGTGGAACTGCAGCCTTTGGCTAGAGAGAGGGCTGTAGTTGATGGCTACATTTGCCATTCAGCCACCAAGTTTGCTGTATGTGTTAGAGAAGGCCAAGACAAGCTTCCTACGTTATATTGGTTACCTAAACATAAAAAAGATCAAAGAAAGCAGGGTTTATTGCAAATATAATCAAATTGTACCACCGCTGAACTTTCTAAATTATTAAGCTCATGTTTTACTGCTATCAAACATCATGTTATTAAATAATGCGACAAAGTCTTGATAGATCAAGGGGAAATCTGTTTTGGTCTATACAATATTCTAATAAGGCTTTAAATTAATTGACATCCAGACGTTTTCGTGCTTCAAAATAGAAGTGAAGGCAATGATCAGGAATCGATACAATTAACCCACAGCTCCCATCAGAGACACCAAAGGGAAAGAAGCACAAACATGAAACAACAGACCCTAATGGAAACATCAACAGCGGGAAGCCAAAAGGACAGTTACTTTCCCACAAAATGGCCAACTGGTTATCCAAAACAAAATAATATAAGCGATACAAACACTCAAAGACAAACCATAACAAAAATAAATCGTGACAGAAGAACCGCCTTGGAACGGTCAGTGAAACGAATTCCACTGGGGGATTTAAATCGATTTTACGTGGCCACAATCATCGCCCTTACTTCCGTCGTGATTTAGACAAATTATTTGTTCAGTCCGCATGATGGCCTCCTAACTCATCAGTGTAGCATCTCCGTGAACACAAAAAATCAAACAACCACAGAAATGAAACAACGGTGAGGACTCGACAGCGAGAAAACACTGAAAAAAAGAAAACCAACAATTAGACTCCAATTTAGTCTGTCTACTTATGATTTTCCCACCCTTTTCACCACACGTCCTCAAAATCTTATAAAAGGAAAACTGAACGATTTAAATGAATGGACATTTATAGGAAAGATTCCCTCTATCTTGCATGTAATGTAAGAAATGCTTTTTCACTTTTGAAGAGCATAAAAATTATACTTTAAGGTCATGTCAGAAAGTGTTGAAGCTCCCACATTTCTACTTAAGATTTGATACTAAGTTATTCAGACAAACTGTGGGTATTTCGATGGCTAGGAATAAACCCCTTGTGGCCGATATGTTCTTGTTTTATGATGAAAGAGACTTCATGATGTCCCTTTCCGTTGAAAATCAATCTGAAATCATTGAAGCCTTTAGCTCGACTTCTAGATATTTGGATAATCTATTAAATATTGACAATACCTATTTCGATGGTTTGATCAGTCAAATTAACCCCCCCCCCGCCCCCGAGAACTTCAGTTAAATAAAGCAAATTCTTCTGATACCGAACCCCCGGTTTGGATTTACATCTATCTATTGTAGACGGATTTGTTTCATGCAAAATTTATGATAAACGTGATGATTTAGATTTTGAGATTGCAAATTTTCTTTTCTTGGATGGTGATGTTTCTCGTGTGGCATACTATGGCGTTTATATTTCGCAATCAATTCGATTTCCCAGAGTGTCTAGTCATATAACTGACTTCAGCATTCGTAATAAATTGTTAACTGCTAAACTTCTTAATCAAGGTTATCGATATCATAAACTACGCAAATCCTTTTCTAATTTTTATAGACGTCATTTCGATTTGAATTCTAGATTCAATGTGGAACTTAAATCTCTTCTGCAACAAGATCTATCAGAACCCGAATTTTATGGTGACTTAGTATATGAATTCAGAAAAATACATGCTTGCAATTATTTCAGTTCCCAATTTCGTAAAATCATTCTGATTGGGTACAACATTAATATTACACGACAGACGGCATGTATGGTAGTTAACCTAATCACGGTTGATAACTTTGCTTCCCTCTTTAATTGCACGCCAGTTGGTCGGGCCTCAGATCCTATGACGGTTCCAGCATAAAGGCTTACTTATGTAATGTTGGTTGGTACCTGATGGTCTGTATCTGGATGGTCCCATCGGGGTATAACTGTTGGTTTTCTTTTACTCCAACATTTCAGTGGTTTGTTGCGGTCGAAGCCGCACCGTTGTTTCATCTCTGTGGTTGTTTGGAGGTGTTGCATTGATGATTTAAGAAACCTTCATGCACACTGAACAAATAATTTGTCTAAATCTCGACGGAATCAAGGGGGAAGATTGCGGCCGCGTAAAATGGAATGAAGCCCCCTTTCACTGACCATTCCAACGCGGTTTTTCTGTCGCGGTTAGTTCGTGTTATGGTTTGTCTTTGGGTGTGTTTATACCTTATATCTTTTTGTTTTGGATAGCCAATTGGCCATTTTGTGGGAAAGTAACTGTCCTTTTGGCTTTCCGCTATTGATGTTTCCATTACGGTCCAGTTTTTTAATGTTTGTGTTTCTTTCCCTTCAGTGTCTCTGATAGGTGATTCCTGATCATTGCCTTCACTTCTATTTAACTTTCCATAACGCTAACAAGTCCGTGAAATGAACAACCCCTTTCACCCCACTTTATATAGAGAAAACTGGGGTTTGGGGGTATACATGATTTTCCTTATTTCTGCTCATAGACATAAGTTGTGGGTACTCATTAGAACCGCCTCAATGAGGCGGTTCTAACGGGCACCCATAATCTATGTTTTGAATATAAATAAGAATAATATCACAAATTTTTCATCAGAAAATTGACCGTGTTGGAGATCTAAAAAATGCATTATGGCGCACGGGTGTGTTTTCGTAATGCAAAAACGGATTATCATTACTCAAAATTGGTCGATTTCAGCTCTGCTCGATCTTATGGCCCCAGCTCGACACAAAATCCTGCAAAACCGAAAGCACCTGGAGCCCAGTCTATTTCCCCGCCTCTCCTGGGTATGGTACTGGGTATAAACCAATTGTTTGCATGTAAACTAAAAATTTAACGGGCCTCCGTGGCCTAGTGGATAAGAGCGCTGTCTCTTATTCATTAGGTCTCTCACCGCTGTGGTTCGAGCCTCGCTCGGATCGCACGTGAGACGCCAAATTCTGCAATGGAAGGTTAGGTGTTTTTTCTCTGGGTTCTCCGGTTTTCACCTGCCTCTGATTAACGATCGGCCCGATATGAGTGAAATAATCTTGAAAGGGCCGTTAAACCAAAATCAAAGAAAAAAGATCAAACTAAAAGTTTACACCAATCAAAAGAGCAAAACGGCTTGGAGTGATACTTGAACAAATGGCTCACTTGAAGTTTGCAAACCAATAATGTCCACAGTAAATAAAGTTGCGTCAGCGCTGAAAATGACGTCATCCGTCATTAAGAGTGCAAAAATACGTGACGTACTTTCTGGCACACAGTAATTAACTTGTGAACAGATAAAGTGAGTACAATGTATTTTGTGATTATTGAAGGGTAGTTTTGTCTGTTCTCTATAAAAAAAATCTATGTCGAGGATATTCATTAGAACCGCCATTGTGAGGCGGTTTTAATGTCTACCCACATTATACACAGTGTTATAGGTTTACATGGAGAAATTAGGAAATCTATTCTTCAATTTTCAAAAATACCCACCTTGTATGATCCTATGAATTACGAGGACTGTTCAAATATGAATGCAACTAAGCACATAAAAATGATTCCGTGATAGATTTCGATGAAAAATTTATTTTGTCCCCTCAAAGTATTCCCCTTTAACAGATATACTTTCAGTCTTCTGATCCAATCATTGAATGCATTTTGGTAGTCTTTTCGAGGTATACTATGAAGGCACTGGAATATTGCAGAACCGAGGTGTTTGCGCTGTACAAATTTTCGATCAGAAAGGTATTTTTCAGCCGCGGGAACAAAAAAAAAACGTCACACGGGGCAAGGTCAGGGGAATACGGGGGATGAGGGAGTTCAACAACTTTTTCCTGCTTCAGATAGTCTTGCACAATGAACGCCTTGTGCGATGACGCATTGTCATGTAGCAATCTGACAATGACCAAACCGGTTGCGGGTCTTCGTTCTTTGAAATATTTCTTCAATTTTCGAAGAACTTTATTCTTGTAAAACTTCGCATTTACAGGTTTGCCTTTAGGCACATTAACCTGAATAGCAGGGCCCTGATTTGAAAAGAATATGGCATACATTACCTTCTTGATGCTCATAGTCCGCTTTGCAATGCATGGTCTTTTGCAATACTTTGTTGTCCATATGTTGTTCTGAATCTTTCGTTTTGGCTCAAAAAAGTGAACCCATGTCTTGTCACCTATGACGACATTAGCGAAAGACCGTCCATTGTAATTTGGAAACTTTTTTGCAACTTCTTGGCACACTGAACACGTGTCTTTTTCTGCTCATCTGTCAACAGATGGGGAATCCATCTAGCACAGATCTTTCTCATTTTCAAATCCCGTTTCAGAATTGTATGAGCTGCTCCTAATGAGATGCCAACCCTACTAGCTATTTGCCTAGTGGTGTATCGTGCATCGGTAGCAACTATTTTTTCACTCTAGCAACCATCTTGGCAGATGTTGTTCTTTTCGGCCGACGATCATGTGGTGCATCTTCTGTTGAGCCTAGCCCACAGCTGAATTTCTTACACCAACGAAAAACTGTCGGAAAAGACATTTCATTATGCCCATAAACCGAACATATTTCATCAAAAATGTCTTTGCACCGTATACCAATAATACAACGATTCTTAATATAGGACTGTATTTCAACGGCGTACTCTGGCATTTGTTTGTTTGTTTGTTTTGGAGTTTTACGGCCCAGTCAACACTATTAAGGTCATTTTTGAGCCGGTCAGTTTACCTATCAACACTTTCCTGGGCAGGCTTATACATAAGCGGTTAACCAGTACAGTGCACATTCTTTCGCCAGAAACTGACAACTGCCCTTCTTGAATCAGCGGAAGGGAGAGAATGACCGTAGAAAAGATTTCATGATCAATCTCCACGAAAGAATGTACTCTGACCTTCTTCCAACCATGTTTTGTATTAGTATACAAGAGTAGACAGTGTTTATCGAACGATATACATGGCTAAAGTGTACGGATTTTAACAGGTTTGGTATCAATGTATAGGTAAAATGTTTTTCTACGCTGTGATATTTATTTCCAGGTGATTTTCGCATTAGTGCATGAGAAAACGTTCTACTTGCAATCATATTTGAACAGTCCTCGTAAGTTTAGCTAGGTTTAGGATACATCATTGTCAAGATTTATGAGTTTTTTCATTTCATATGAAATGTATGAAACGAACTTTCGGCGAGTTTGATAAATTTCATATGAATCTCGAGTTTAAGATTTTGGTTTGTCATAAAACGAGTTTAAATCGAATTTTATCACCGAAAAAGCTCAAAGGAAAACATAGTACGCCGCCATTGCGTTATGCACAAATCACTGTGTTATAATGCGTGTAGGCATATTTACAAGACAAAGCGGGGATCATGTATAACCCCCTCTCCGTCCGTCCGTTTGTCTGTCTGTCTGTAATGTCACACCGTTGCTCCGAGTCCATGTAATCTAGAATCTCGAAACTTTCACAGGCAAAGCCTTATGTCTGAGGACTACAGGAACATATTCGTACGCCCCCATTGCGTTATGCACAAATCACTGTGTTATAATGCGTGTAGGCATATTTACAAGACAAAGCGGGGATCATGTATTACCCCCTCTCCGTCCGTCCGTTTGTCTGTCTGTCTGTAATGTCGCACCGTTGCTCCGAGACCATGTAATCTAGAATCTCGAAACTTTCACAGGCAAAGCCTTATGTCTGAGGACTACAGGAACATATTCGGAATTTTGATGTGGGCCCCATGCAGCGGATGGGGTCCAACACTGTCCGAGGGTTCAAAATTCATTTTGTTCAAACATAGTCATGTTGCGTATCAAATCAAAGGTAATGAAGAATTGAATACAGAGGTGCAAAACATTTGCCCCGGGGCATGTCTGGGGGTCACCGCGGGTCAAACAGTAGAATTTGGGGTTCGTTTTTTGACTGTTATGCCACTCCTCCTTGCCTTTTTGTGCTACAATCTTGAAACTGTCACAGTTATTAGCCCTAGGGATGGGGACTGGAGGAATATATTCGAAATTCTGATGTGACACCCCTCCCCACCTGAGGCGAGGCTAGGGGTGAGCCCCAGGAGTCAAATTTCTTTTTGCACAAACATTGTCATGTTGCATATCGATTTCAAGCTAATGAAGAGTGGAATACATTGGTGCAAAAAATTCTCCGCAGGGCATGTCTACGGGTCACCAGGGGTCAAAACGTAGGATTTCGGGTTCTTTTTTCGATTATCACACAACTCCTCCTAGACTGTTTGAGCAAGAATCTCTTAACTGTCACACATATTGGCACTATGGAAGAGGACTTGAGGAACATATTCAGAATGTTGATGTGACTCCCCACTAGGGTAGGGACCTGACCCCCGCCCAAGGAGTCAAAAATCTCTTTTATCAGTCACCCCCCTATATTAATTGCATTGTAGCACACTGACCTGATAAACATATGCTATCTCAGGACAAGAGAGCTTTATCAGGTCAACGTGACACTGCACGTCTAAGAACTGGACTGCTGGGAAAATTGGCAACAATGTAAGAGTGTACAATGGTATTAACTGATAAATAGAATACCAGATTCGTGTCATTTGATACTAAATTTATCAGGCCCGGCTTTGAGAATGCATGTAGAATCGCTCGGCAAGCCTCGCGATTCTACAAGCGTTCTCAAAGCCTTGCCTGATAAACTTGATATCAAAAGACACTCGCCTGGTATTCTCTATTTATAGAAAAATAGTCATGTTGTGTATCAAATCAAAGGTGATGAAGGGTAGAATACAGTGGTAAAAAATGCCCATGAGGTATGTCTTAGGGTCAGAGGTCAAAAAGAAGTACAGTGGAACTTCAATGGCTCGAACACCTTTGGGACCTCGAAAATCTGTTCGAGACTGGGAAAGTTCGAGCCACTGAGGTTACTGTCAGGAGGCATAACGAGATACTTTTAGACATCTTTTCGGTGTACTATAATGAAATGTATGCTGTGTGTACTAATTAGAATCGCCTCATCGAGGCGATTCTAATGAGTACACACAGCATACATTTGCAAGATGAAAGACTAAATTCACCTTAATTATCCCCCACTATGTCTTATACAGAGGATTTCGCTAGGGGCTCAAGAATGGGTTCGACACATCCATGGTAAACGAGCCATCGGTGTTCGAGCCATCGAAGTTCTACTGTATAGTGGGTCCTTTTATTGTGACATGATTTTCACAGCGCTGGGATATGCGATGGCAGGCCATCGACTTGCTCAATGTTTTTTTATGAAATGACGTTATTTACCGAGTGACAGCGGCAGTTTATAAAAAAAAAAGATTCATTTTTAGAACATAGGCTTTTGTGTGTGTTTATCTTACCGTTGCTGCCTACTTTGGAAGCCATACATATAGGTCGAATATGTTTGTTAAGTGCAGGTAATTTGCTCTTCTCTTGACCAAAATCTAGCAGGGCAATGTCATATTCTTTCACGCCATATTCGTTTGTTTCTCCGGTGTAAAGAGGGTGTAAATGTAGGTCGGAAACCCGAACCTGTACTTCATCTGGATCCGGTTTGTACAATTCACTGTCTCCCAAGGTGACTAGTATCTGTAACAAATTATATGAGCCGGGTACAGCATTTCCTACAATTTATATGTGCACCCAGCGCAGAATCAGATCACCCTGCGCATCCATATAGTCTGGTCAGAGACTTCTCTTGCTGCATAAAGGAGCATTTGGGTCCTTAGCTATGCTTAGGCCTAAAAAAATAGCCGTGTTTCCGCTAACCCGACTGCCCTGCTTCAGACCCACCGACTATACTATTTTTATCAATGACCCTACCATTTTCAATTTCCGACCCTACCTAGTGTCGTCTTTGCATTTTTCCCATAGTAATTTCGCGTTTTAAGTACTTTTTGTACTTCCAAAATACAGAGCTGACTATTTTGAGCATCTAAAATGAATTATGGTATACACTGCAAGTCTCAACATGACAATTTTATTATCAAAAAACATGCACAAAAACAAAAGCACATAAAGAATACAGGTCCGATCCTGTCTTTTTCGGGGGGAAAAAATGAAATAAAAACAATAGGACCATGATGGTCCTAAATCGCTCACCTGAGGTAAGAGATTTACATCCTTAATATTTAAGTTTGACAAGGTAGATGCTACGAGTTTTTTTGACGCTTTTATCTGAACAATCTTCGTAGAAATTGAAGATTGAAGCAAAAATCACGGCCTCTAGAGGATGTACAAGGTTTTCAAGGAATTTGACCTAGTGAGCTAGTTTCTGACCTGACATGAACTTGACCCAGATATCATCAATACAAACATTCTGGTAAAGTTTCACGAAGATTGAAGTGAAATTGAAGTCTCCAGAGGGTGAACAAGGTTTTCAAGGAATTTGACCTAGTGACCTAATTTTTTACCTGACATGACCCATATTCAAACCTGACTCAGATATCATCAAGTCATAAATTCTGGTAAAGTTTCATGAAGTTTGAAGCAAAACTACTGTCTCTAGAGGGTGAACAAGGATTTCAAGAAATTTGACCTAGTGACCTAGTTTTTACCTGAAATGACCCATATCCGAACTTGACCCAGATATCATCAAGACAAACACTCTGGTAAAGTTTCATGAAGATTGAAGCAATATTGTGGTCTCTAGAGGATGAACAAGGTAAATGTAGATGACGTACGTCACATGATGAATGATGCACGACACACTTACGACGGACAAAGGTGATCACAAAAGCTCACCTTGAGCTTTGCTCAGGTGAGCTAAAAATTGAGGTCATTAGTATGTAAACAAGGTTTTTCAATGATTTGACCTGTTGACCTACTTTTTGAACCCACATGACCCATATTCGAATCTGACCTATACATTGCCAGGATGATCATTCTGAGCAAGTTTGATGATGATTGGACCAAAACTGTGGCCTCTAGAGTGTTAACAAGGTTTCTCTATGATTTGACCTTCTGACCTACTTTTTAACCCACATGACCAATATTCAAACTTGACCTAGATATTGTAGAGATGATCATTCTGAGCAAGTTTGATGATGACTGGACCAAAACTGTGGCCTCTAGAGTGTTAACAAGGTTTTTCTATGATTAGACATACTGACCTACTTTTTGACCCCACACAACCCATATTTAAACTTGACCGAGATATTGTCAGGATGATCGTTCTTAGCAAATTTGAGGATAATTGGACCAAAACTATAGCCTCTAGAATGTTAACAGAGTTTATCTATGGTTTGAACTACTGACCTACTTTTTGATCCCACATGAACCACATTCGAACTCCACCGAGATATTGTCAAGATGATCATTCTGAGCAAGTTTCAGGGTGATTGGACCAAAACTGTGGCCTCTAGAGTCTTAACAATGTTTTTCTATGATTTGACCTACTGACCTACTTTTTGACCCGACATGACCCATATTCGTACATGACAAGATATTGACAGGATAATCATTCTGAGCAAGTTTGATGATGATTGGACCAAAACTGTGGCCTCTAGAGTCTTAAAAATGTTTTTCTATGATTTGACCTACTCACTTACTTTTTGATCCGAAATGACCCGTATTCCAATTTGACCGAGATATTGTCAGGATGATCATTCTGAGCAAAGGGGGTCTTTCATTTGTGCCCATGCATGTTTTTTCTTTAAACTTTGAATATTAATAACTCAGCATATACAACCTATAAAAATGTATTTAGT
This sequence comes from Lucinisca nassula, assembly GCA_963580285.1. Classification (NCBI taxonomy): domain Eukaryota; kingdom Metazoa; phylum Mollusca; class Bivalvia; order Lucinida; family Lucinidae; genus Lucinisca; species Lucinisca nassula. Next base: position 119,790,200 of record OY757013.1, on the reverse strand, counting down.
AAATTATATAAATCAAAGTAGGACTCAGGAGGCCACTCTAACTGACTCCCTCCATGACCTGGTGTCTGTCTCTAAATAAGTGCATCTTAAATCTTATGTTTTATTTAGTTTCAAGATCTGTGAACTTGATTGAATGCAGAACTCCATAGGCATTCCTTTGATACTAAAAAACCTTTTGAATTAATGAAAGTTTACATTCTCTGATAAAATAATTATCAAAAATCTCATTTTTTAATTAAAATTTTAAAAAATTATCAAAATTCAATCCCTCAGATAAATATGTCTAGTCTTTGTCAAGATTTCATTTTGCTAGGAAAACTTGCCATATGTATCTTCTTTAGCTATGCCAAATTTTATGAAAATCCGAAACCGGTAACACTGTAGTTTTACACCTTTAATGGATGTAAGTCGTTTCTGCAAAATTTACTATTTTATTGAAATCATCCAAGAACCTTACAAAAAGGCAATTCGTAACACTTACGTAATTAAAATGAGATTATACAAATCAAAATGAATACATATTGAGCTGATCTAGCTTAGAAACTATTAAAATATCATGAATTTCTGATATTTTCCTTTCATTTATACACTATGATCTATCCAAAATAGTAGATAGTGCAACACTAAATCAAAAGATATTCTAAACAACAAATTAGGCTTAACAACATATATCGCTTTTTATTAGCAGCAAAATTATTGTGAACATGTGCAACTTTATTTAATGACTTTGCGTAAGTCATGCTATTCAAATAGGTGTAAGGCAAGGAGATCCATTATTTTCATTTCCATACCAAACTGGTATGCAAGGACGCAATGGTCAGTGGTTTGTTGTTACTAGTTAAAATAGTTCTGTTGATAAATTCATGGCCAGATTAAGCCTTAGATATACTCTGTCTTTATGAATGCTGGATTATTATTCTAACAAAAAAGTTACAGTAATTATTGGTTAGTATTTCCAAAAATCGAAATGTCACTGATATTGAGTTTCTGTTGCAAATGATATCACTGATGGATGAGGCGTAGAATATTTGGTGTAAACAAAGCTGTTCCATGACCAAGAGAAATTTTGCTATTAGACAGGGAGAGAAACAGTTTCCTTCCTTATAGTACACATACATAAATACGTCTCTTTTCTGCATTGGTATTGTAATTGTTGACGTTTCTTTAGTGTCTTATTTTTTCTATTTACTTTGTCAATATAGTGGTTAATTTATCGGAAGCGAGCTTTTAGTATTTTTTCTGGTTGTAAAACTTTCAACCACTTCTTGAATGTTTCTGCTGAATGCAATTTCACTTTTTTTTAAGCACTGTTCTTGCTTGCTTTTTGTTCATTAAGGATTACCAGAACATTTCTGTGCAATGTATCTCTCAGCTTAGAAAGAGCATTGCAGTGTTTGGACAGAAAAAAACATCACAATGTATTTACTGAAAATAATTTAAAATCCTATAATTAATGTGATAACTACTCACAGATTGAATAATTATTATCAACAGTTTAAATGCTTCTTGATATCTTACATAATGTGCTTTGTGATTACTGCAACAACTGCTGAGATAGGTAAATGACGTGAAAGACCTATACAAATATATAGACATCAAAACCATGATCACATAAGTTTTGGAACACTGACAAATGTACGACCATATGAATTCTAAAAACAAATTCAAATGGCTTTGGAATACAGCTTCGGGAAGCCATTTGATTTCGTTCATAGGGGCTATACAAAAAAGATAGATTGGCTAGTGCCTATGCAGATACAAATTCTGAAAACTTAATGTCCAGGAAAAGTAATCTCAAGTGTGGTTTATTTTCCCTAGAGTAAACCTTTCTTTTTAAATGGACAGTTAGGGTTAAATAAACAAACAACAGTTTGACTTGAGAGTCATTTTTCTCGAGTCGGATAACAAATCTCACAAAATCTGAAGCAACATCTAAAGTGACTGGTATGTTGTTGATTTGAATGTTAAATCTAAACATCACCTTAGCACCATTACCAAATTAGACAAGAAAGACAGAAAGAAAACTGTGCACATGATTACATGGGTGCGTTCGATGACATTTGTCATCAAAACCTTTGCGGTATAGTTCTGTAGACAAAATAGTTTGTTCCATAGGGGGAAAATTTACCGAAATGGATGTTTTGAAATAATACTTATTATTATGCTATGAACTACTTACGTTAACCATACTATACTAAAGCCATCCAAATTCAAAGCAATAGTAAAGTATTATTAAACAGCATGACCAAAACATGATAATCATATAATTTCACATTTTGCTGAATCAGGACTATCAGTATTCAGTCTGTTAAAACACAATATTACCGGTCCTCAATTTCCATCAAAATTCATCAACATGTTTCTAAGATATGTGGGTAGTTTTTATGCTGAAATGGTGTCATGACAAAAATTGGAACATGGTAAAAATGCACATAAAATTTTAATGAATACAAAAATAGGAGCTGAAATATGGGGACACCATCAAAGAAAACTGAATGCCCTGCCACTATTACTAGACATATGAGGTCATTCATAGTATCAACTAACTCACCAATTATGGCTTTAATTCATAAAACATAGCAGCATTAGATATATAAACATCTGAATACTGTAGACAAGTATATATGAGAGTACTCTCTGTTGTGATAGAGACTTCATAAAATATGCAATAAATTTACTACGGAAATAAGATTTAAAAGTGAATGCATCGTAATTATAATGGTTATACCCAAGTTAATTATTGTGCATTATTTCATCAAAATCCAAGCGTGGGCAGAAACCAATGCAAATTTCCTATACCTTGAAAGACCCCCTTTGAGGGAGATTGGACAAAAACTGTGGCCTCTAGAGTCTTAACAATGTTTTCTATGATTTGACCTACTGACCCACTTTTTTATCCCATATGACCTGTATATTCGAATTTGACCGAGATACTGTCAGTATGATCATTCCGACCAAATTTGAGGATGATTGGACCAAAACTGTGGCCTCTAGACCGTTAACAAGGTTTTTCTATGATTTGACCTGCTGACCTATTTTTTGACCCGACATGACCCATATTCCAACTTGACCGAGATATTGTCAGGATGATTATTCTGAGCAAGTTTCAGAATGATTCGACCAAAACTGTGGCCTCTAGGGTCTTAACATGGTTTTCTATGATTTGATCTACTTACCTACTTTTTGACCCGACATGACCCATATTCGTACGTGAACAAAATTTTGACAGGATAATCATTCTCAGCAATTTTTTGGGATGATTGGCACAAAAACTGCGGCCTCTAGAGTCTTAACAATGTTTTACTATGGTTTGACCTACTGACCTACTTTTTGATCCCATATTCAAACTTGATCGAGATATGATCAGGATGATCATTCTGAGCAAATTTGAGGATGATTGGACCAAAACTGTGGCCTCTAGAGCGTTAACCCATATTCCAACTTGACCGAGATATTGTCAGGATGATCATTCTGAGCAAGTTTCAGGATGATTGGACAAAAACTGTGGCCTCTAGAGTCTTAACAAGGTTTTTTCTATGATTTGACCTACTTTTGACCCGAAATGACCCATATTCGAAATTGACCGAGATATTTTCAGGATGATCATTCTGAGCAATTGGAGAATGATTGGACCAAAACTGTTGCCTCTAGAGACTGAGTTGACCTACTGACCTACTTTATGACCCGAAATGACCCGTATTCGAACTTGACCGAGATATTTTCAGGATGATCATTCTGAGCAAATTTGAGGATGATTGGAACAAAACTGTGGCCTCTAGAGCGTTAGCAAGGTTTTTCTATGATTTGACCTGCTGACCTATTTTTTGACCCGACATGACCCATATTCGAACTTGATTGGGATATTTTCAGGATGATCATTCTGAGCAAGTTTCAGGATGATTGGACCAAAACTGCTGCCTCTAGAGTCTTAACAAGGTTTTTCTATGATTTGACCTGCTGACCTACTTTTTGACCCGACATGACCCATATTCGAACTTGACCGAGATATTTTCAGGATGATAATTCTGAGCTAGTTTCAGGGTGATTGGACCAAAACTCTGGCCTCTAGAGTCTTTACAAGGTTTTTTCTACGATTTGACCTTCTGACCTACATTTTGATCTGGCATAACCCATATTCGAACTTGACCCAGATATCATTAAGACAAACATCCTGGTAAAGTTTCATGAAGACTACTTTATTAAAAATTGGTATGATAAAGGCATAAGGCTAGTTTCTGACCTGCTGGACTAAAATGGTAATTTTCACAATTTTGACGGTTTAAAAACAACATATGGGATAGCGGGAACCTTTTTGGATTATCAAAGACTCTTATTTAAAATACCAGACGAATGGAAAAACACTATAAGAATATATAGTAATGCACACAGAATGAACATATTCAATGTAACAAGCTGTTTATACACAAGTTTTTCGTTAAAAGATAAAAAAGGATGTAGAAGATTATATGACATAAGCAAATGAAATGACTTTTGTAAAACAAATGGTTAAGAGAAATTGGGTTTCTAAATGAACAAGATTTTAATAATACTAATAGAGCAATGAAAGATTTAAAGGAGGTAATATTAAAAGATTTTCAGTTTAAAATAAACAATAAAATTTCGGTTACAAAATCTTTTCTGTATCGTATAGGAAAGGTAGAAAATAGCCTCTGTTCATATTGTAACCGCGATATCGAATCTATTTACCACCTTTTTGTGGAATGCAATAAAGTCAAACACTTCTGGGTGGAACTTAGGCAGTGGCTGCTTTCAGTATCAAATGTTACATTAGTATTGGACGGGAAAAATATTTTATTTTCATCCCAAGGCAGAGACCAGCTTGTGAACTATATTTTTACAACAGCTAAATACTACATATATAAAACTAAGGTTTTTTTTGCTAATAAACTCAATGTAAATACCTTTATAGCAATTTTAAAAGATACATTTCGGTGTGAAAAATACATTGCATACTTAGATAATAGCTTAGCAAAGTTTTTGTCGAAATGGGGTTCTTTAAATAATATTTTAAGTTAATACAATGGGGCATTTTGTGAGAGGCTCTATTTATCTTTTCTTTTTAAAGTAACAACTTCGGAGCTCTCTGAGAACAACACTATCGAGCTTCAGCGGCACCTCAGGGCAGGTGGATATATGGCAGAAAGTATTTTAAGAAATAAAATTATCTCCTTCACCTTGGAGGTATGTTTAAAACAAGAGGCCCATGGGCCACAATGCTCACCAGAGCTCAGGGGGCCACTGCCCACTGGCAGCAATGTATTTTAATTAACCATGGAAGCCCTGTGCCCAAGGATGCTACAGATAAAATTTGGATCCAATCAGCCTAGTGGCTTCAGATTATGATGTCGCTTGAATGTGCTGTTGCCTGACAACAGATGACAATTGACAATTTCCCATCTGGGGCAAAAAATAGGCCAAAAGGAACATTATTAAAGGAACATTTCTATGAAAGTGTGGCAAAATATCTTGAAAGACATTAATGTCATTTTTCAATTTTCCCCATTATAAGTCAGTGGAAACTCTTAACTTGGCAAAGCAAACAAACCAAAGAGCTAAAATTCATAAACTAGAGCTCAGCTGGACACTGCCCAATGGCAGACATGTATTATAACATGATATGATTTTTATATACCAATTATATAGTTTCCCAAACAAATCCCATACCCAAAATGAGCACCCATGTGGACTGTAACTGAAATATTAGGTGTTTTATGAAGTAAAGAGGGTGGGGCATGGACCCAATGGGGCCCTGGTTGGTGTCAATAAATGCATCTTATCAAAAGAAACAGATACATATATGGTTTAGCAGTGGGGATATGTATGGTTCCTTAGCAAGGCCTTTTACGTAATGGAGGGATTCGGGCATGGCAGATCCCAGAAAAGCCCAAGATTGTTGTCACTGAATATGTCTTATCATAAGGACCAAGAGTATATATGGTTAAACGGTGGGATCTGAATGGTTTCTGAGATATGAGGCCCTTTTATGAGTGGCAGGACGAGAAATGACCCCTGTGGACCCCACAAGACGGGGATGGCTGAATGTGTCTATTAACAATGAACAAGAATATATGCGATTATAGGATGGGGAATTGAATGGTTTCTGAGATATATGGCCCATTATGAAGTGGAGTCTTATCATAAGGAACAATAATATATATGGTTAAGGGTTGGGGATCTGAACAGTTTCTGAGATATATGGATTTTAATGAAGTAAAGGCGTGTGGCATGGCCCGTGGCTTCCCTGGGGACACCATGCTGGTGTCACTGATTGTGTCTTATAACAAGGAACAAGAATATATATGGTTTAGGGTTGGGGCTCTGAACAGTTTCTCAGATATATGGTCTTTTATGAAGTCAAGGGGTGGAGCATGTTGCCTGACAACAGATGACAATTGACAATTTCCCATCTGTGGCAACAAATAGGCCAAAAGGAACATTATTAAAGGAACATTTCTATGAAAGTGTGGCAAAATATCTTGAAAGACATTAATGTCATTTTTCAATTTTCCCCATTATAAGTCAATGGAAACTCTTAACTTGGCATAGCAAACAAACCAACTAGGTTGGTGTCACTGAATCAGTCTTATCATAAGGAACAAGAACATATATGGTTTAGGGGTGGGGATCTGTAAGGTTTATGGAATATTTGGCCTTTTATGAAGTGGAGGGGGTTGGGCATGGTCCCGGCACATCCCGGGGGACCCCCAACTTATCATAAGGAATGAGAATATATATGGTTTATGGGTGGGGATCTCAATGATTTCTGAGATAAATGACATTTAATGAAGTGGAGAGGGTAAGGCATGTCCCCGCACATCCCTGGAGACCCACAGGTTTGTGTCACTTAATGTGTCTTATTATAAGGAACATAAATATACGGTTTAGGGGTGGGGATCTGAATGGTTTCTGAGATAAATGGTCTTTTATGAAGTGGGGGGGGGGGGGGTCGGGGCATGTCCCTGGCATATCCTGGGGAACCTCCAGGTTGGTGTCACTTAATGCATCTTATCATAAGAAACAAGAATATATATGGTTTAGGGGTGGGGATCAGTAAGGTTTCTGAGATATAAGGCATTTTATGAAGTGGAGGGGGCGGGGCATGGCCCCTGCAAAACTTTTAAGTATTTTTTTTTTCTATTTTTCTTTTGCATTTTGGTTTCCATGGCAACCAATAAAAGTGAGCAGTAGGCCTAAAATCATATGGCAGATAGTAGATTGCCTAAGGACCATTTCTATGAAAGTTTTGTCAACGTATCTGCAGAGGCTTGGCAGTAAATGCCATTTTTCAATTTTCCCCATTATAAGTCTATGGAAACTCTAAGTTGCCATAGCAACCAAACCAATGAGCCGATTTTCATAAAAAACACAAACTTCCTATCCCCGTGCCCAAGAATGCTACAGATAAAATTCGGGCCCCATCGGCTTAGTGGCTTCAGAGATGATGTCGTTTGAAAGTATTGACGCAGACGCAGACGACACAGATGCAGACGCAGACGACGACGGACAACTGCCTATCCTATAAGCTCCCCCGGAGCCTTCGGTTCTGGTGAACTAAAAACGCTATGCGAAAGCTATATCAGCTTTATATCTACAGTAGCGATCTTTAATTTCCGGAACAATAAGTCGGAATTAATAGTGCAGGGCCAGGCGAGATTCCGAAAACAGTTTGATTAGCACTGTTTGTGTCATACCTGCACCCTTCGGACAATATATAATGGCGTAATAATAACATAATTTCCTTGTTATTTTTCCTTCTCTTCTTCCAATGCCGGACACTCTGTGATCTCTAAAGTGGATACCTCCATACTGTATTGTGGAGTAAACAATAAAAATAAGATATAGAATAAATGTCTATTTTACATTAGTTATACAATTATATGTATGTTTTTTTTTAAATTGAATGTAAACAGTTTATATTTTGAAAAATAAAATTATAACAAGAGGGCCATGATGGCCCTGGATCGCTCACCTGATCCATAGAGTAACAAGTGGGCCCCGGGGAGGGTCATTATTGACCCCAGGATTATAATGTGCATAATGTTGAGGGAGGTCAAAAAAGGTGAAGCTTCATACCAAATATCAACAAAGGCTATACTTTGAACAATTTTGGCAAAGGTCCACTAGATGGAGCTACACACCAAATATCAAAGACCTGGGCCTTGCAGTTTCAGAGACAAAGATTTTTTCAAAGGGCCCCGGGGCGGGGGCATTTGTGGCCCGAGGGCTTTAATTTGAACAATCTTGGTAGAGGTCCACTAGATGAAGCTCCATGCCAAAAATCAAAGACAGGGGCCCTGTAGTTTCAGAGAAGAAGATTTTTAAAGATTTCCCTATATAAGTCTATGTAAAACCAAAGGGTTTTTGGAGCGGGGGCATTTTTGGCCCTATATAGGGCTATAATTTGAACAATCTTGATAGAGGTCCACTAGATGAAATTTCACACCAAATATCAAAGACCTAGGCCTTGTGTTTCACAGAAGAAGATTTTTAAAGATTTTCCCTATATAAGTCTATGTAAAACCAAAGGGCACCAGAGCGGGGGCATTTTTGACCCCAGGGCTATAATTTGAACAATCTTGGTAGAGGTCCACAAGATGAAGCTTCATACCAAATATCAAAGACCTGGGCCTTGCAGTTTCAGAGAAGAAGATTTTTCATGATTTTCCCTATATAAGCCCATGTAAAACCAAAGGGCCCTGGGGCGGGGGCATTTTTGACCCCAGCATTTTAATTTGAACAATCTTGGTAGGGGTTAACTAGAGGAAGCTTCATACCAAATATCAAAGACCTGGGCCTTGCGGTTTCAGAGAAGAAGGTTTTTACAGATTTTCCCTATATAAGCCCATGTAAAACCAAAGGGCCCCTGGGCGGGGGCATTTCTGGCCTCAGCACTATAATTTGAACAATCTTGGTAGGGGTCCACTAGATGAAGCTTCATACCAAATATCAAAGACCTGGGCCTTGTGGTTTCAGAGAAGAAGATTTTTAAAGATTTTCCTATATAAGCCTATGTAAAAGCAAAGGGTCCTGGGGCGGGGGCATTTTTGGCCCTAGCACTATAATTTGAACAATCTTGGTAGGGGTCCACTAGATGAAGCTTCATACTAAATTTCAAAGCCCTGGGCCTTGCGGTTTAAGAGAAGAAGAGTTTTTTAAGTTTTCGGTGAAAAAAATCTATTTTTGGCTCGTGTGCCCTATATTTGCAACGGACCGGAACCATTTGAACAACTTTGAAAGGGGACCACATTAGGATCATTCCTGTGAAGTTTGGTCAAAATCTGATCAGTGGTTTAGGAGGAGATGTTGTTTGAAGAAATTGTTTACGCACGGATGACAGACAAAAAGTGATCCTAATATAAAACACAAGAGGGCCATGATGGCCCTGGATCGCTCACCTGATCCATAGAGTAACAAGTGGGCCCCGGGGAGGGCCATTACTGATCCCAGGGCTACAATGTGCATAATGTTGAGGGAGGTCTAAAGAGGTGAAGCTTCATACCAAATATCCCAAAAGGCTATAATATGAACAATCTTGGCAAAGGTCCACTATGTGAAGCTACACACCAAATATCAAAGACCTTGGCCTTGCGGTTTCAGGGAAGAATGTTTTTTAAAAGATATTCCCCACATAAGCCTATGAAAAACAAAATGGCCCCTGGGCGGGGGCATTTTTTGCCTCAGGGCTATAATTTAAACTATCTCTTTATAGAGGTCCACTTGATGAAGCTTCACATCAAATATCAAAGACCTGGGCCTTGCTGTTTCGACAATAAGATTTTCAAAGATTATCTCTATATAAGTCTATGTTAAATCAAAGGGCCCTGGGGCAGGGACATTTGTGGCCAGAGGGCTATAATTTGAATGATCTTGGTAGAGGTACACTAGATGAAGCTCCATACCAAATTTCAAAGACATGGGCCTTGCAGTTTCAGCGAAGAATTTTTTTTAAAGATTTCCCTATACAAGTCTATGTAAAACCAAAGGGTCTCAGGGCGAGGGCATTTCTGGCCCCAGGGCTATAATTTGAACAATCTTGATAGAGGTCCAGTAGATGAAATTTAACACCAAATATCAAAGACCTAGGCCATGTGGTTTCATAGAAGAAGATTTTTAAAGATTTTCCCTATATAAGTCTATGTAAAACCAAAGGGCAAGGCGGGGGCATTTTTGGTCTCAGGGCTATAATTTGAACAATCTTGGTAGAGGTCTACTAGCTGAAGCTTCATACCAAATATCAAAGACCTAGGCCTTGTGGTTTCGGAGAAGAAGAATTTTCAAGATTTTCCCTATATAAGTCCATGTAAAACCAAAGGGCCCCTGAGCAGGGTCATTTTTTGCCCCAAGGCTATTATTTGAACAATCTTGGTAGAGGTCCACAAGATGAAGCTTCATACCAAATATCAAAGTCCTGGGCCTTGCAGTTTCAGAGAAGAAATTTTTTTAAAAATTTTCCCGATATAAGCCTATGTAAAACCAAAGGGCCCCGGGGCGGGGGCATTTTTGGCCCCAGCACTATAATTTGAACAGTCTTGGGAGGGGTCCACTAGATGAAGCTTCATACCATATAGCAAAGACCTGGGCCTTGCAGTTTCAGAGAAGAAGATTTTTAAAGATTTTCCCTATAAAAGCCAATGTAAAACCAAAGGGCCCCGGGGCGGGGGCATTTTTGGCCCCAGCACTATAATTTGAACAATCTTGGTAGGGGTTCACTAGATGAAGCTACATACCAAATATCAAAGACTTGGGCCTTGTGGTTTCAGAGAAAAAGATTTTTAAAGAGTTTCCCTATATAAGCCCATGTAAAACCAAAGGGCCCTGGGGCGGGGGCATTTCTTGCCCCAGCACTATAATTTGAACAATCTTGGTAGGGGTCCACTAGATGAAGCTTCATATAAAATATCAAAGACCTTGGCCTTGCGGTTTTAGAGAAGAAGATTTTTAAAGATTTTCCCTATATAAGCCAATGTAAAACCAAAGGGCCACGGGGCGGGGGCATTTTTGGCCCCAGCACTATAATTTGAACAATCTTGGTAGGGGTCCACCAGATGAAGCTTCATACCAATTATCAAAGATCTGGGCCTTGTGGTTTCAGAGAAGAAGATTTTTTAAGTTTTTGGAGAAAAAATCTATTTTTTGCTCCTGTGACCTATATGTGCAACGGACCGGAACCTTTGAAACAACTTTGAAAGGGGTCCGTTTAAGGATCATTCCTGTGAAGTTTGGTCAAAATCCGATCACTGGTTTAGGAGGAGAAGTCGTTTGAAGAAATTGTTTACGCACGGATGACAGACAAAAAGTGATCCTAATATAAAACACAAGAGGGCCATGATGGCCCTGGATCGCTCACCTGATCCATAGGGTATCAAGTGGGTCCCTGTGAGAGCCATTATTGGCACTGGGCTATAATATGATTAATCTTGGTAGTGGTCTAAAAGGTGAAGCTTCATACCAAATATCAAAGAATGGAGACTTCTGGTTTCAGACAAGATTTTTAAACGTTTTCCTTATATAATTAAGAATCAAAAATGAGTTCCTTTAAGAGCAATGAAAACATTCATAAGAAAGAGGATGGGTCATACTACGTAGTTTCGGCTAATAAAGCCTCATCAGTGACCCTGTAATGATCTGGCAAAGAAAGCCAGAGGAAACATACTGCAATTTTGCGAATTTCGAACAGGCAGTCGATTCAAAGACTGATATAAATCAAAATGGGGTCCAAATAACTAAAAACCTATCTAGAATATGAGTCTAAACAAGTAATTTATTTCTGATTTCTCAGAATGTTCACGCTGATCTCAAAGGACCAAAAGTAAAATATAAACTGCACTATGGTTGATGTACGGGGAGACGTTTTACGGCCGCCACACGGCACAACACCAGCTGCAGTGAAGGCAAATAAAAATCAAAAATGAGTTCCTTTAAGAGCAATGAAAACATTCATAAGAAAGAGGATGGGTCATACTACGTAGTTTCGGCTAATAAAGCCTCATCAGTGACCCTGTAATGATCTGGCAAAGAAAGCCAGAGGAAACATACTGCAATTTTGCGAATTTCGAACAGGCAGTCGATTCAAAGACTGATATGAATCAAAATGGGGTCCAAATAATTAAAAACCTGTCTAGAATATGAGTCTAAACAAATAATTTATTTCTGATTTCTCAGAATGTTCACGCTGATCTCAAAGGACCAAAAGTAAAATATAAACTGCACTATGGTTGATGTACGGGGAGACGTTTTACGGCCGCCACACGGCACAACACCAGCTGCAGTGAAGGCAAATAAAAATCAAAAATGAGTTCCTTTAAGAGCAATGAAAACATTCATAAGAAAGAGGATGGGTCATACTACGTAGTTTCGGCTAATAAAGCCTCATCAGTGACCCTGTAATGATCTGGCAAAGAAAGCCAGAGGAAACATACTGATATTTTGCGAATTTCGAACAGGCAGTCGATTCAAAGACTGATATAAATCAAAATGGGGTCCAAATAATTAAAAACCTGTCTAGAATATGAGTCTAAACAAATAATTTATTTCTGATTTCTCAGAATGTTCACGCTGATCTCAAAGGACCAAAAGTAAAATATAAACTGCATAGGTCTTTATAAACCTTGGGGTTCCCGGGTCGGGCCATTTTTGCCCCCAGGGCTATAATTTGAACCATCTTGGTAGAAATCCACAAGACAAAGCTTCATACCAAATATCAAAGACCTTGGCCTTCTGCTTTCAGACAAGAAGATTTTCAAAGGTTTTCATTGCCTTGACTTCTATTTCCTAGGGCTATGTAAAACCAAAGGGCCTGCAGGTGGGGGTATTTTTCGCCCTAGGCCTATAATTTGTACAATCTTGATAGAGGTCCAATAGATGAAGCTTCATACCAAATATCAAAGAACTGGGCCTTGAGGTTTCAGAGAAGAAGATTTTTAAAGATTTTCCCTATATAAATCTATGTAAAACCAAAGGCCCCCGGGGTGGGGGCATTTTTGGCCCCAGGGCTATGATTTGAACAATCTTGGTAAAGGTCCACTAGACGAAGCTTCACACCAAATATCAAAGAACTGGGCCTTGCGGTTTCAGAGAAGAAGATTTTTAAAGATTTTCCCTATATAGGTCTATGTAAAACCAAAGGCCCACGGGCGGGGGCATTTTTGGCCCCAGGGCTATAATTTAAACAATCTTGGTAAAGGTCCACTAGATGAAGCTTCAAACCATATATCAAAGACCTGGGCCTTGTGTTTCAGAGAAGAAGATTTTTAAAGATTTTCCCTATATAAGCCTATGTAAAATCAAAGGCCCTCGGAGCAGGGACATTTTTGGCCCCAGGGCTATAATTTGAACAATCTTGATAGAGGTCCACTAGATGAAGCTTCACACCAAATATCAAAGACCTGGGCCTTGCAGTTTCAGAGAAGAAGAATTTTAAACATTTTCCCTATATAAGCCTATGTAAAACCAAAGGCCCCCACGGCTGGGGCATTTTTGGCCCCAGGACTATAATTTGAACAATCTTGGAAGAGGTCCACTAGATGAAGTTCCATACCAAATATTAAAGACCTGGGCCTTGTGGTTTCAGAGAAGAAGATTTTTAAATATTTTCCCTATATAAGCCTATGTAAAACCAAAGGGCCCCGGGGCGGGGGCATTTTTGGCCCTAGGGCTATAATTTGAACAATCTTGATAGAGGTCCACTAGATGAAGCTTCACACTAAATATCAAAGACTTGGGCCTTGTGGTAAAAGAGAAGAAGATTTTTAAAGATTTTCCAAATATAAGCCTATGTTAAACCAAAGGCGCCCGGGGCGGGGACATTTTTGGCCCCAGGGCTATAATTTGAACAATCTTGGTAAAGGTCTACTAGATGAAGCTTCATATCAAATATCAAAGACCTGGGCCTTGTGGTTTCAGAGAAGAAGATTTTTAAAGATTTTCCCTATATAAGCCTATGTATAACATAGGCCCTCGGGGCAGGGGCATTTTTGGCCCCAGGGCTATAATTTGATTAATCTTGATAGAGGTCCACTAGATGAAGCTTCACACCAAATATCAAAGACTTGGGCCTTGCGGTTTCAGAGAAGAAGATTTTAAAAAATTTTCCCTATATAAGCCTATGTAAAACCTAAGGCCCCCCAGGGCGGGGGCATTTTTGGCCCCAGGGCTATAATTTGAACAATCTTTGTAGAGGTCTACTAGATGAAGCTTCATACCAAATATCAAAGACCTGGGCCTTGCGGTTTCAGAGAAGAAGATTTTCAAAGATTTTCAGTAAAAAAATCTATTTTTAGCTCCTGTGACCTAGATGTGCAACAGACCGGAACCATTTGAACAACTTTGAAAGGGGACCACCTAAGGATGATTCCTGTGAAGTTTGGTCAAAATCCGATCAGTGGTTTAGGAGGAGATGTTGTTTGAAGAAAAAGTTTATGGACGCACGGACGCACGCACGCACGGACGCACGACGGACGACGGACAAAAAGTGATCCCAAAAGCTCACCTTGTCACTACGTGACAGGTGAGCTAAAAACTTGGGCCTTGCTGTTTCAGAGAAGAAGATTTTTAAAGATTTTCCCTATATACGCCTACCAAAGGGCCCCGGGGCGGGGGCATTTTTGGCCCCAGGGCTATAATTTGAACCATCTTGGTAGAGGTCCACTAGATGAAGCTTCATACCAAATATCAAAGACCTGGGCCTTGTGGTTTCAGAGAAGAAGATTTTTAAATATTTTCCCTATATAGGCCTATGAAAAAACCAAAGGGCCCCAGGGCCTGGGCAGTTTTGGCCCTAGGGCTATTATTTGAACAATCTTGGTAGAGGTCCACTAGATGAAGCTTCATACCAAATATCAAAGACCTGTGCCTTGTGGTTTCAGAGAAGAAGATTTTTAAAGATTTTCCCTATATAAGCCTATGAAAAAACCAAAGGGCCCCAGGGCCGGGGCAGTTTTGGCCCTAGGGCCATAATTTGAACAATTTTGGTAGAGGTCCACTAAGTGAAGCTTCATACCAAATATCAAAGACCTGGGCCTTGTGGTTTCAGAGAAGAGGATTTTTAAAGATTTCCCTATATAAGCCTATGAAAAAACCAAAGGGCCCCGGGGCGGGGGCATTTTTGGCCCTAGGGCCATAATTTGAACGATCTTGGTAGAGGTCCACTAGATGAAGCTTCACACCAAAAATCAAAGACAGGGGCCCTGTAGTTTCAGAGAAGAAGATGTTTAAGGATTTTCACTATATAAGCCTATGTAAAACCAAAGGCCCCAGGGGCGGGGGCATTTTTGGCCCCAGGGCTATAATTTGAACAATCTTGGTAGAGGTCCACTAGTTGATGCTTCACACCAATTATCAAAGACCTGGGCCTTGCGGTTTCAGAGAAGAAGATTTTTTAAAGATTTTCCCTATATAAGCCTATGTAAAACCAAAGGGCCCCGTGGCAGGGGCATTTTTGGCCCTAGGGCTATAATTTGAACAATCTTGGTAAAGGTCCACTAGATGAAGTTTCATACCAAATATCAAAGGCCTGGGCCATGCGGTTTCAGAGAAGAAGATTTTTAAAATTTTCAGTAATAAAATCTATTTTTAGCTCCTGTGACCTAGATGTGCAACGGATCGGAACCATTTGAACAACTTTGAAAGGGGACCACCTAAGGATTATTCCTATGAATTTTGGTCAAAATCCGATCAGTGGTGTAGGAGGAGATGTCGTTTGAAGAAAAAGTTTACGCACGCACTCACGCACGGACGCACGCACGCACGCACGACGGACGACGGACAAAAAGTGAT
Organism: Lucinisca nassula; assembly: GCA_963580285.1. Classification (NCBI taxonomy): domain Eukaryota; kingdom Metazoa; phylum Mollusca; class Bivalvia; order Lucinida; family Lucinidae; genus Lucinisca; species Lucinisca nassula. The sequence continues at coordinate 119,774,405 of OY757013.1, read as the reverse complement.
CCCAAAAGGTCACCTCGTCACTACGTGACAGGTGAGCTAAAAAAAAAAGAAGACCGAAGCAAAATTGTGGTCTCTAGAGTCTTAGCAAGTAAAATGTTGACGACGCACGACGCACGTACGACGAACAAAATGTGATCACAAAAGCTCACCTTGAGCTTTGCTCAGGTGAGCTTACTAGACAATGTGCCCAATGGGACACGTATACCCCCGGCCAGTGCCATCGCCTTCAAGTGGTAATGACAATTTGTCTGTAGCACTGAACCTTTTCCATTTAAACTTTCCATTTAGTCCACAGAGAATTATAAAAGGTAAAGCTATAGAGATATCCTGTAGCAAATATGAAGAGAATCTAACATGTGGTTACAGAAATATGAGCAATCGAAAAGGTTTAACGCAAAACTTTGACGTAAACGTTGATGAACGGACTGCGATTTATCACTCAACAAATCACTGAAAGGGCTGATAAATTTCTTATTTATCACTCAACAAATCACACACTATAGTTTATCAACGACCTCTGAGAGTTCAACGTTCAAGCGTGCCAAGACTATTCCATGTTTTAGGGGGACCAGGTTTCGGATTTCTTTTTTTCACACGATTTTAAAATTATAAATAAGTTTTTGATAATGTCATTGTGCACAAGCCGTTACCAAGTGGTTAGTATGATGCAACTACGAATCTCAGTAAAACTATATCTCCCAATGTAAAATCCCAACTGAAGGCGACTTACCTAAAACACGGACTAGTTCAAAATTAAAAGTGCAGTCACGTCTCACTGCGGTTTGAAATACTATAGTACCGACCATTTTCAAATCTAACATACTGAAAATCGAAATAAGTTAAGTTTTGTTTTTCCTTCAAGTTCTCATAAAACATTCACCATTGTCACAAGAAATCCCGCTAACATTATTGACTGTATCACACACATTAATGACCTTTGGTTTTGAAGAGAGAAAGTGACGGTACACCGTCTACCGCCATAGAATCTTCGAGTGGCGTCAAAAAACGTCGCGTTTACACGTCACGCTCTTCTTCCTTGTGATTTGTTGCAGAACAGAGGCGCTAGACGAGGACAAATATCGCTTTCAGACGAGTAGTGTTCCCCGTCAGGAATCAAAATAACTTTTGCAGTGGACGTCGTGAGAAGCAGATGTTTACACGTGCCGTCATCAAACGTTCCATCCTGCGCGCACGACGTTGATCATGATGTTCAGTGGAAGAACGTTAAAGCCATGTTAGAATGAGAGTGTATGATGGAAAACAATGAATAAGAACCTAATTAAAAAAATAATCAAAGTTTATTTTTCTTTTTGTTTTTAACAACTTCAATAATGACTTGCCTCCAGTCCTATCCAGCAAAGTTTCAGCCACTGACCTCTATGTCGATGATAAGCCTACTGCTATCTGCGATATGCAGTCTGACTTAGAAATCCTGAGGTCACATTTACAAGATTCTCTTTTAATTCTTAAAAAATGGTGCATTCAAAATGACATGCTATCAATTACTGAAAAGACTTAAGTTATGTTTATTTCAACTAGGCAGAAAAAGAATAATGCTTGATGCCAGTACACTCTCTTTCATACGATGATATCAATTTACAACTTACAACTGGTGGGGTGAGAATGGATAGGAAAATAGGAACAGTATTTTTACAGGCGTACCTTGCTTTTGTCCACAACTGTAAGGTTCCCATCTTCTTCTTTGACCGTTACGCAGGTTGCCGGGGTAACAAAATATCTTTGACAAACAAGATAGCCACCACAAGTCTTGGGGTTATTTGTATCGTAAACATTTACCCATCCAATCCAAGGCCAAGCACCCTGATGAATAAATAAATAAATAAATAAAAAAATAAATAAATAAATAAATAAATAAGAGTCTTCAGGCTTGTGCATCACGAAAACACGCCTATATAATTTTGACCCCCTTGAATCCCACTTTTATACAGCAAAACTGGGGTTTCTGGGGGTATACCTAATGTTTCTAAAATCTGCTCTAAAATACAGATTGTGGGTTTTCGATAGAACCGCCTCGATGAGGCGGTTCTAACGAGTGCCCACAATCTATATTTTGAGCAGAAATAAGAAAAATATCACAATTTTTCATCATAAAATTTTCTTTTTTTTCGGCGATAAAGGCGGCAATGTATTTGTATAGGCGAGTTTTCGTAATGACATAAATCTAATCAGCATCATGATAACAAGTCCATGCAAGGAACAACCCTTTAAACTCCACTTTATAACGAGAAACCTGGGATTTGGGTATACATTAGTTTGCTTATTTCTTCTCCAAGACATAGTTTTTGGGTACTCGTTAGAACCGCCTCATTGAAGTGGTTCTAACGAGCACCCACAACCTTTATTTGGAATATAAATAAGAAGAGTATCACAAATTTTCAACCGAAAAGTAAACATTTTGGAGACAGCAATAGAATACGACATTCCCAGTTTTGACTTAATGGTTATCCGAAAAGGGCACAGTATAGAATTTGTTCAGTCAGCGCAGATGCACACTTGGCAGGTAACACATGATTTAAGACACGTTTCTTCTTGGCACGGTGCAAATAACATGTTAAATTATATTATTTACTTACTTTTGTTTTAGTTTTAACCCTTGTCCTGCTGAACCCGGATATGCCTTTTCTTTGAAACAATGTAGATCCAGATCAGATGGCTTCTGAAGAAGCCATCTGATCAGGATCTACATTGTTTGTCATTCAGGTTGTGAATTTGTTGTAATAATTTGCATCAAGTAATCTGATTGGCTGATAATCGGTAGTGGGTGTGGCATATATGAATATTCAGCAGGATTAAGGGGAATTGATATACCTAGCACATTTTTCTGCCATTTTTCAGAGGGAGACAGCTTTTGGGTCTTCCCGTTCGCTTTTCTATACGCCCTGTCCCACTGAACAAGAGGTGTGCGCTTAAAGGAAAAAAATGCTCCTCAGAAGCAAATTCTTTCCTTTAAGAGTTGACCCCTATCGAGGTGAGAGACAAAAATATTTTTAAGGAATTACCTCCCCTGCAGGTGTATCAATTCTCCTTAACTGCAAATGAAACTGGGCACCCTCGAAACTATTAGTGGACCTGGGCCAAGTTCACGGGTGGTACCGTACAACTCCTAAAAATTCTGACACATTGAGCACTTGCGGTAATGTTCCATGAAATATGACAAATTTGTTTCACGACCAACCAAGTGTTAACGCAATAAATTAGTCCATATTTACTCTAGTAGGTTTATTGGTTACCCTGGTAGAAGTTAAACTGATGTAACGTCATAACGTCGTTACCATGGTATTCATGACGTCATAGTTAAGATAGTGTAGAGTAGCTTCCCCTGGATAATGAGCTTACAATTAACATTAATTATATTTTATTTCTTTTGTTTTTGTTTTCTTTTCATAGTTTAAAATAATCTTTTCTGCTAAGGAATTTTAAACCACGAAAAGGTATAAAAAAACATTATATTGAATTTTGACAACTATCTAATATTGAAGATATTAAAAATGCCAAAATAAATTATTATCCAGAGGAATAATTTAAAGAGTTCCTATGAAGTTGCTATACATGTCTGTAGAAAGTTAATGGTTATCATTACGATAACACACACGTGCGACATAGTGCATTTTTCACATCTCCAAAATGGCTACTCGTCTGATGAAAAACCGTGATATTTTTCTTATAAATGCTCAAAACATAGGTGATGGGTGCTCGTTAGAACCGCCTCAATGAGGCGGTTCTAACGAGTACCCACAATCTATGTCTTGGAACAGAAATAAGAAAAATAATGTTTACCGCCTTAAACCCCAGTTTTCTCTATATAAAGTGGGGTTTATAGGGGTCTTCATTTCACGGACTTGTTCACGTGATGTAAATATCAGCCAACATGTTGCCTGACTGCAATACTTTAAGTAACAGAAAACCAGATGCCCCTTGCTTGGTCATCACATTAGCAAGTTGTAATTGTCCTGGTATCCACTGTATTAGATTAATGTCTTGTAACTTTAGCGATTCTTGAATTGCTGCCACATCAACCCTCAGGCGCTTGTCCTCAACCATTCGTGTTGAAAAGAGTGCTTCAATGACACTTTTATTATCCACGTAAGCTTCGATTCTGATAGTCTTGTGTTCATATCCCAAGATATCATCTAACATCTGACGGTAATAGAAACTAGCTTCAAGACCTTCTTCTAAACCGAGCATCTCTGCAGCTAAAGTTGAACGTACTACTCTTTTTATCTTCTTCGCATTCCATGCTATTAGACAACATTGGCCACTACTATCCATTAGCCAAATGATATATGCCCCTGTACTTCCGGTCCCTTCATTTATATTCCCAAGAGATGCATCTGTGAAAACCACCACTTTTAATTCTTTTGTTTTGTCCAGACTTGGGAATGTCATGAATGACTGGATATCCTTTGTGTGGCTGATTTTCTTTATCGCTCGAACAAGATCTCCTACATTAGCTTGTTTCAGTTTTGTGCTCATGACTATCATTTCATGTGCCATGTCTGGTCTAGAGCCCTGGACAGCCCAGTTTAACTGCCCTATCAGCTGTCTAAACAGTGTTTGCTCCTTCTCACTTAAAACAATCATTTTTCTGCGAGGCTCGCCCTGGATCTAGAGAGACATTCTTCATGTTATTAACATAGTCAGAGTGATCTAAAACTATTGAATCTGGAAGCTGCTCTATCTGAAAACCTATGTATTTGAATTTTTTCTCTTCTACTTTGCCAGCAGAAAATCTTGCTCTTAATTTTTCCATCAATTGGTCAAATCGTAGGTCTCTTGCATGCAGGAAATCATCTACATGACAACAAATCATTCCTTTCAGCTTCTTTTGCTCTTGAAAGTAGAAAACTGCTGGGTCCAGTCTGCACTGGATGAAGCCTAGTTTCAGTAACTCTTCTTTTACACTGTCATAGAACTGTCTTGCTCCATCTTTCAACCCATATAGGCCATGTTTTAGCTTCTAAATTTTATGTTTTGGTGTGCCACTTTCTTTGGGTGGTTTGACAAATATCTCTCTATCTAATTCTTTACCTTGCAGGAATGCAGATTTGATATCTGTTGTTTTCACTGTCCATTGTTCTAGTCCTGCAATTGATAGAAAAATCCTCATTGCACCCTTACCAACTGTTGGACTGTCCCTTGGAATTTCTAGAGCTTTCTCTTCAACCCCCTGACGACTAACCTGGCTTTGGTTTTCCCCTCTTTACTTGTAATAACCCATCTTGTTGATAAGGTTCTTTGTCCTTGTTCTGGCACTTCTTCATATGTATCAAATTGAGCCAACTTATCAAGCTCATTTTTCTTGGCCATGGTAATGTCTTTCTCTTCTGACTCCACTTTACCAGAAGCACATGTTATATTTATTTCAGTATCAGGAATCTTCTCCCACTCTACAACACTTAGGTCAACGCTTCTTTCCTTATTGTTACCATCCCTTATATTATACCATGTCTTATATTTTCCTGTGGATTTCCCTGCTCGACTTATGATTGTGCCAGTCACCCATTCATCATTTACTTTGTATTTGATAATATCATAAGCTTTGACATGCCTTGGATTAATTCTGCCTCTTTCAATTCTTTCATCCTGATCTTGAATTGCCTCTGGATTGTCAGGTGGAGTCGGCACTGTTTCAGAAACACTTGTCTCTGTGTTACTTGACATCTTAATTTTATCAGCCTCATTATGTTGATCTGAGCTGTTACAGTCAAGGCCTTCCACCTCTGCTTTGATCTGACTAAAATATGTTTTGGTTAGTCTATTTGGAGATATCCTGACAAATATTCCACAATGCCTAATAAATACTACCTTTCCGTCTTGGAAAACGACATTAGCGGGTCCCAACCATCTGTCTTTTCCCTCGCGCTTGTAAAAAACAGTGTCTCCATTCTCAAAAATTTGTTCTGCTGCTCTTACTTTAGTACGCAATGCTCTCCTTAATCTTTCATCAGCTTCAGTCTGTATATAGGCCTTACGTGCATCATGCAACACATTAAAATGCTTTGCAAATGCCTCACTCTGTGTGGTTCCTTCGAGTGCTGGGAGCTTGTCTGTCATTATACCTGGCAGATTTGGATTATGTCCAAAAACTAGCTGATGACTGCTAAACCCATTCCACATTGATAACGAATTACGTGCCATATTTGCCCAACACAGCAATGTTTGCTTGTCCATTTTTCCATTTTCTTCTTTCAGCTTTAATGACATCGTGTCAGTTACAGCATGGACACGCTCACATAGTCCATTCTGAAATGGGCTTTCAGCTGCGGTGGTGATGACTCTAACATTAAGGATCGACATCACTTCTCGCATTTTATCAGAGCTGAACTCACCTCCATTGTCGGTCAGTATTGCCTCCATTACTCCAAAGACTGCAATCCATCCTTGCATCAAGGCATTTATGACATCACTTGACCTTTTCCTTGTAATGAAAATAGACACTGTATATCTGGACCACATGTCTATAATGTGAAGTATCCACTGTCCATTCAGCTGTTTCAGATCCATGACTACCTTTTCATTGAACCTTGATGCCATAGGTAAACCGACTGCTGGACGTGGTGGTGTTTTCATGTATCGTTTACATAAATTACATGTCTTACCTATGTCTTCAAGCATTCCCTGAAAGTCCTCTTCCCATTGCCCTGCATCCTGCATTAGAGCCTTCAGCTTTTTAAGTGGTGGGTGTGCAAATTGTCTATGCAACTTGAGCAATGTATCATATCTCTCATGACTTTTCATCTCTCCTAGTTTTACTGAAAACACTTCTTCAGCTAGTATCTTTTCTGCCCTGTCTATGGGGATGCAGTAATGCCCGGATGTGGTTAGATTCAAAGCAACATCTTTTCCAAAAATCATTGCAGTGTCACTTTCCAAATCCATCTTTACCCCTGCTGTTTTCATAGCTCGTCGTGATAATAGCAGAGGGATATCGGAGTCTAGAAACATCAGTTCTAATGAAAACCTCTTTCCCAGCAATTACTGCTGGAAGCTTGAACTCTCCCTTTGATCTCAGCCTTTCTCCACCTCCAAACTTAAATGTTCGCTTTCCAACAGTCTGTTTAATTCTCTCTTTATCAATCTGATTCAAAGAACTGATATAATTCTGAAGCCAGTTCTCTCCACATACTGCGCTACTACAGGCACTGTCTAACACAGCACAATTCTGAGCATCAATGCCCAGTTGTGCAATGTCCCCTTGATTATATCCCGTGAAAAGCACGACATTTTCATCCTCTGCAATGTTCACCTTTGCCAGTCTCTTTTGAATGCTGCCTTTAGATGCATTTTCCCAGCTATGTGGACATTCAGCAATAAAATGTCTATAAGAGCCACAACATCGACATGTAAGTGTCTTACAATCTGGGCCTAATGGATTCATTTTCCTAAGCTGTCCATGGTCTGCTTTTCTGCCACGACCGAAACCTCCTCGTCCTGGTTTACCCGCCTTTCCTCCACGATTCTGCTGGATGTATCCTGCTGCCAACAACGCTTCTTCATTGTCATCTAAAAATGATGGTTCAAGTTTTATTCCAGAGCCTGAACCAGGACTTGAACTTCCTTCTGCAAAATCAGCCTTGAACTTTTTAAGTGATTTCTTAGCTTCCTCATATAATGTTACCTTATTAGAATAATCCATACCAGTCAAAACCAACAACTTTTCTTCTTTACTAATGTTTGCCTTTCTCAAAAGTTTAAACGCCAAAATTTCTGATGGTAAAGACATTTTCAGCTTTTCAATCTTCCTGTATCTTGTGTCAAAAGATGCTATGTACTCAGTTATAGACATACCGTTTATTCTTTGAAAATCTTCAAATTCTTCAAATTTCTCAAGACTGTCTGCTAGGTCATCCTTTTTCAGATGTTCATCCAAAAATGTAATCAATGTATCTAATCCATCTTCTGTCTTCAAGTCTTCAATACTGATTTGCTCAAAAACCTTCTCTCTGATCTGTGTCTTGTCATTCTCTGGAAGCGATAGGCTATAGCCACTCCTTGCTTTTCCTTTTTAAGCTCTGTCACCTCTCTCCAAGCAAGTAACTCCTGCCTGTACAGCTCATAAGGTTTTGACCTTAAACTAGGTGGATCTATCCTGGTTGCCATTTTCAGGAATTAATGTCACTTCTCGGTCTTGACCAGCTCTCCTCGGATTGCTGTCCACTTCTGTGTATGTAAATTACTGCCCTCAGACAGTAAATCGCTCTGCTACCACTTGTTAACGCAATAAATTAGTCCATATTTACGTAGGTTTATTGGTTATCCTGGTAGAAGTTGAACTGATGTAACGTCATAACGTCGTTACCATGGTATTCATGACGTCATAGTTAAGATAGTGTAGAGTAGCTTCCCCTGGATAATGAGCTTACAATTAACACCAAGGAGCCTTAAATGTACATTCGGAATGGCAAATAATGTAAACCCTGATCTGGATTTGCACTGTTTGCATAGGCCTGTCTTTCCCAATACTTAGGATCATTACGGTAATCAAGGGAGCTACCTCCAAAATGCGTATACAGAAATGTGTTCCCTAGGCACATCCGAGAACTCACGAGCTAGTACCCTCGACACAAAAATGGAAATCAAATGTATGCCACGAAGAATTTTATCAGTAATCGTTTCTATAATAGAGATTATGGCAATGCTATTTGTAGATATGTTTTATCTTGGTTCTCCGTTAGAGATACAGGGCTTTAAATATAATTTTGTCACAACTTTTGAACAAGTAGCTAACACCTCTGTCAGTTTCTGCCAACTCCAAGATCAGGGTCCCGATTTTTCATTTCATGTGAGGCACCATCGCTGGTGGAAAAAAGCACGAAAAGAAATAATTACGCGAAAAAAAATACCGGCGTAGATTTCGTACCTGGCGAATAATAACAAAAATACTGTCCGAGCAAGTTTTCTCGACAGAGCTAGTTCTATCGACATGGAGCTAGTTCCATCGGCCGTATTTTACTGTCGTGCTAAATGTGTCAAAAAGCTATTTTCAAATAGAAACCTTTGATTTAACCCATTTAGTACCGGAAACCCCAAAATGGGTACCCTGGCAAACAGTGCAGGCCCAGATCAGACGCCACAGAACAGCCTACACTGTTTGCTAAAGGTTCAGTCATTTTCCAAATAAATTTTTATGAAAACACAACCTGACACCCCTAAATTTTGAAATGAACTCCTGCTATATATAGAGAGGAAGATTCCATTTGGTACAAAAAGGGTTAACTGACATACAAACCAGGATGTTGCACCATTCTATAAGACCATTCTATTGGTTCAGAGAAGTCTCGTCATTAAATGGTACAAAGCAAATAATTTTGCATGTTCTGGGTGTGGATCTGATTACATCGGTTCCTGGTGTCCACTTATCTTACTGTGCTGAACACAATGCTGTTATTGTATACATGTTTACCACAGACAGAAGCTTCTTAGAACTAACAAAAATATCACTCCATTTGGTGGAAATGCGACAAAATGCTTTCTTATTTCCATTAGGCGTCTGATGCTTCCTTTGTTTGGGTTTCCATTATGGTCTGGTCGCTTAATGTTTGTGTTTCTTTCCCTTTGGTGTCTTTGGTGGGTGGAGTAAGTTAATTGTATCGATTCCTGATCTTTGTTTTACTTCTACTTTTCAAATTGTACAGTTTGCACCGATATGTAAATAAATTGGGGGCCTTTTCCTACTGTCTCTGCCACAATGTTCTGCAAATGATTTCTTTTGACGTTTATGCTAGTTAATATTTGATTATGCCAAAAGTCTAGCGTTTATCCCCCCCCCCCCCAACACACAAATCTTTTCAACAGAATCAATATAAACCGGAACTTCTTGCCACTTGTATGCACTCCTATAATGATTTGAAAATCGCGATATTGATATTACATTGACATACCACCACAACCAGCTTGGTTACCTGCACGTCGTTGGCGCAATTACTGATATGCCGTAAAATACATGGGACCAACAAGGCAGAAAGGATTTTCACATTGCATCATGAAAACACTCCTGTATAATTTTGACCCCCTTGTACCCCAATTTTATATATTAAAACTGGGGTTTGCATGGGTAAACCTTATTTTTCTTTATTTCTGCTCTAAAATATAGATTGTGTCTACTCGTTAGAACCGCCTATCGAGGCGGTTCTAACGCGTACCCACAATTTATATTTTGAGCAGAAATAGGGAAAATATCGCAATTTTTCATCTTAAATTTTTTTTCGGCAATAAAATTTACAAGCATTTTATCGTAATGTCGACAAGTAGAATTATTCATTTTATTTCGTGGTTCTCCAGCTTGGGCTTAATTTTAAAAAAATCAAAGAAGTGTCAATGCAGTGTGACAGTCATAATGCGGAGCCCATTCACGGTGCTAGGAGGGGAATGGGATATCAAAAAGCACTAGAAGAGCAGAACCATTAGTCCTCTCTTCCACCAAACGAACTGAATAGACTGCGAGAAAGCACTTAACAATAAGTGTTCCATGCCAACTTAATTTTAACATTGTACTGGTTAAACAGTTACGAATAAGCCTGTCCAGGAAAAGTGTAGATTGATGAAATGACCAGCTCAGTAATAACCTAAAATAGTGTTGCCTGGACCGTTAAACTCCAATACAAACAAACATGTATAACACATATCTGGTTTTCACATCATAACAGGAATGCAGGCAAGTGGCAAGAAGTTCCGTTTTACAAGGAGTCTGCTGGAAAAGTTAACGTTTTTGGTGTATTGTAGCAAAATCGATTATTTAGCCTAAAATCCAAAGAAATCACCTGCAGAACATGGTGGTGTAGACAGTAAAGACTCCAATTTATTGATATCTTTGGTGCAAGCAGTATACTGTGAGCGTCAGAAGCCTGTCAGCAATGAGGAAGTATTGTGTCACTCTTATGCCAAATGGCGTGATATTTTGTTAGTTTGAAGAAGCTTCGGTCTGTAGTAAACATGTGTCTCGTTCAATGACAGCGTTGTGTTAAGCACAGAAGAGTAAGACGACACCAGAGACCGAGTGAATTGTAATATCTTACGGAATCGTAAAACAGTCTTGCTTGTTGGTCGATTTAATAAATGCCTCATATTTGAATACGTAGCTTTATGACACATTTATCACGTTAGTAAAATATGACCACTGGAACTATCTCTGTGTCGATAGAACTAGTTTTCTGTCCAGGAAACCAGCTCGGACAATAATTTCGTCACTATTCATCAGATACGTTTACATGTACAGCGTCGATATTAGTTTGCTTATTTATTTATTACTTGCATACTTTATTTCACCAGCGATTTTGGTTCAGAGTGTCTGAAGGTTGTCGATCAGACGGGCAATGAAAAATCGGCGGCCTAAATCTCCGTGCCGACAGAAACAGGCAGAGTTTTAAGCTCGATGTTCAAAACTTGTGGCTAAAGTATGCTAAAGTCTTGCATATTTCTAGGCAAATTCTAACAATTATATCTACACACATTAGAATTGCTGAATTTTTTCATAAATTGCTTATAAAGAAACAGTTAGTGGTATAATTCTTCGAGAAATACATTTGTTTACCTTGGTAGTTGGGTACTAAATCGAAAGATCTCGGATGTGTCGAGGAAACAAAAATCCATTGGCGCATTTTAGAGCTAATTCCTTTCAGATTAAAGAGGGAGCATGAATCTGGTATAAATAACTCACCTTTCTCGCAGGCCCGCTGTCCTCGGGAATTTCAGTATTGCCTGATATACCACATTGGCCATGATCTTAAAAGGAGAATATCACGGGTGGACATCAGGGGAGCTATCGCGAAATCGCGTCAACGTAATTTTGCTCCCACGACACATCCGGAAACACTCGCGATAGTTCCTAGGACCTGGAAATGGTAAACAAAGGTAGGTAGCCTTGTGCGTTTTGATTTATTGTAGAAGAATGAGAGAATAATATGAAATTTCGGCGACGCTAAGCCATGTTAAAATGATTTATCTTTCTAAGCAGGCCGAAAAAACTATTGAAGAAATCGTTGCTGAAAGTAGGTGACCATTACAAAATCGAACACAGGGTAATCTGACCCTAGTTTTATGTCAACACGAATGAATGGTGCAACTGTTTTGTAAGTTTTCGCTTAGACCGAGATCCTTTGGCACATATTATGTGTATGTCAGCACTATTTCATCATTTAGACGTAAAATAATGATCAATCCATGTACAGTGAAGGGGATATGCCGCAAATTTTCAGGCGGAGTAGCTCCCATATCATCGCGACAGCTCCCAAAACACGCTCTAGTTTCTCCAAGCCTATCAGATACTGAGGCTGTTACATTTGACCTCTACCTCAGTTAGGTGGTTCGCTAAATTAAGCAAATTAAAATCAATGGTTGAGTTCTTTAAAGTTTTTACAGTCTAATACAGAGGTATACTAAAACGTATATCTCTGAGTCCCAATCTATACCTTGCGGGCTTTGAACTCTTCTGCAGTTCTTGGCATTTTCCAAAGAGGGAGAAGACTATTCCACTGAGGCACAGTTCTAGGAAAGAAGGAATTCTTCAATGCATCGATATAGGCCTGATACCTATGATACTGACTGTTGTTTTCGCCCCCGCCCATCTGGGCTTGGAGAAATAGTTGGGGCTGCATGGTACTTCCACACAGAGCTGAATCTGACCACACACGTTAACTGTACACCGCTTAGAAGGACTAAGCCTGCCCATGCAAAGCGGTGTGAGTCATATGGTTCAATGCAAATAAGCCTTCTGGTTTCATCGGGCGACAGGGCTTGATATGTCATTTTATATCATTGTCGGGTAAAAGTCCCGCAAATTGGAAGCAATGTCTCCAAAATGATCAACACAGTGTTGACGGGGACGTTTAACCTCAAATCAAACAAACACAACCCACCCAGGGTGGCCACTTTTCTGAAAACAAAATTCCTGGCTATTCTTCAAACACTGTCGGAAATTCAATTTTATGGCTCAAAATACTCTACTTTAACCAGCCCTTTTTGGCATTATTTACAATAGAAAATCGTAACAATGCCTTTTCCGGCAGCCGACAGCCAGTGATTTTACGGACTTATGGTCGCTCTGTGGACACCCCCATCGCCCTATTTGTTTCTTCTTGAAACATATATGGTAGAAAAGGCTGTGAATCGTTTCACTTTTCGATTTGTGTGTGTATTGTGAAAAAGGATTTGCGTGAGGTTCGGTTCGGTGGGTCTGGGGGGTATTATTGTTTAGGGCAGGGCATCATGATAAATTTTTCATAAATCTTTATTTAAATTTATTTATTTAAATTTTCTAGAAAACTAGATCAGGTCTCAATTTAGGAAAGGAGTGTGGTAGCTCAGTGGCTAGTTCATCTTCCTATGGTGCTAGAGGGCTCGGTTCGTTTCCCGACAGAGTTAGTAAAACTGCGGTGTCAGAACATGCTCCACTTGCACGTATGAGTGCCACAAAGTGCACCGTCCTTCGAATCGGGCCGATTACTGGAGTGCCCCTGTGCAGGGAGAATCATCCCAAGTGCAGGTGAAAGATCCTTACCGTAATTAAATGGTTACTGTGTAGGCTTTCATCGGGCAAATCTGAAGTGTATGTAATTTACACCAGCCGAAAATGCCCGAAAGAACGTATGCAGATTTTTTTGTCTTGTTTATTTTTTAAGTTTAGCGTCTCCGTCAACACTGTAAAGGTTATTTTGGAGACGTTTCTTCCAATTTTGTGGGACTTTTACCCGACATTGAGATGAAATGACATCTCAAGCCCTGTCGCCCAATGAAACAAATAGTGTTTATAAGCCCTGGGGTGCAGTGGAAAAGCATCGGATTTGAGATCGAGAGGTAGCCGGTTCGATCCTCGCAAGCGCCACGTTTTGTTTCCTTGAGCAAGAAACTTTATCAACATTGCTTAGTACTGGTTCTACCCAGGAAAAGAGGGCCACATGGAACATTAGTACTTGTACTAAATGTGTTACCCTCTATAAATAAGGTCAATAATAATAATAAGCATGGACGGGCGACTCGCACCGCATTGCCTAGGCAGGCTTAGATCCTCTAAGCGATTTTCCAGTACTCGTGTGCGGGTCGGTTTCAGCTCTGCGTGGAAGCATCATGCAGCCCATCTATTTCTTCAAGCAGATAGATAGATAGATAGATAGATAGATAGATAGATAGATAGATAGATAGATAGATAGATAGATAGATAGATAGATAGATAGGTAGATAGATAGATAGATAGATAGATATATCTTGTGCCGTGACGTCACACACCTGGTCAATCTACCTTGGGGTTTACCGCGGGCGTAATCAACAGAAAACAACTAGAATTCAAGAGATTTTTAACCGCAGATTAACTGTGAATAAAAGCAAAATCTTCCCCAATTTGCGATTTTCTACAAATTTATACATCCAGGCAACGATTTTCAATAAACGCTTATGATTTCTGACATGTAGCAGTATGACAATCTTGCATAATTTGCCAACAGTGTTTTACCGTACTTGAATAAAATGGGCATTAATCTAATAATTTATCCAAATAAAATAACTAATTAATTACCAGAAAGAGCTTTAAAATGATAATATTTTAATAATTGTAAGAATTTTAATTTTTTTGGCTGCAAAATATGAATATTTTGAATTTTAATTTGTATTTCTATCCAATCCTGACATAGACTTTTAACCCCGAACTTATAAAGACAACTCTTGACCGGTGACGGGGTTAAAAGTCGGTATGAGGATATAGAGTAGCAGCCAAACACATTAAAATTCATAAAAGTATCGGAAAATTTCGTTTTAAAAGTCGTTCTAATAATGTAGTAGTTTTTTCATTTGGATAAATACTGAGATTCATGCCGATTTTATTCAAGTAGCGTGCAGATATTGTTGACGGTATATTCAAGATTTACTTACTTTAACATATTAGAAATCATAAAATGTTATTAGAAATCATTGACTGGATGTATAATTTAGTAGAAAGTGAAAAATTGTGGAAAATATTTCTTTTCTTCTAAAATTCCCTTTATTTTCCAATGATTACGGCCCACAGTTCCCTACGATTAATATAGACCAGGTGTGTGACTTCACGGGATTTCGCTCTTTGCCTTACAAACCTGTTACATTCTATTCTTGTAACAATGAGTCATTTAATTCATGTTAGCGGTTGCCTGGTGGTTTAAATCGACATATAATCTTATCTAAAAACTTATCTCCAGGTGATGGAATGATAGACTCGTGGGAACTAGAGCGTGTTTTGGGAGCTGGCACGATGATGTGGGAGCTACACCGCCTGACAATTTTGGCATCACTCCTTCACAATACATGAACTGTAACATTTTTTTTACATCTAAATGGTGAATTAGGGCCGACATACACAAAATTTGTGCCAAATTATCTCGTTCTAAGCGAAAACTTGCAAAACAGTTGCATCATTCATTCGTGTTGACATAAAACTATAGTTAGATTACCCTGTGTTCGATTTTGTTACGGTCACCTACTTTCAGCAACGGTTTTTTCAATATAATTTTCGGCCTGCTAAGAAAGATAAATCATTTTAACATGGCTTAGCATCGCCGAAATTTCATATTATTCTATCATTCTTCTACAATAAATCAAAACGCACAAGGCTACCTACCTTTGTTTACCATTTCCAGGTCCTAGGAACTATCGCAAGTGTTTCCGGATGTATCGTGGGAGCAAAATTACGGTGACGCGATTTCGCGATAGCTCCCCCGATGTCCACCCGTGAATATGCATACGGGTTAACATTACGAAAATACATTGTAAACGTTACCGGCGAAAAACGAAAATTTTAAGATAAAAATTGTGATATTTTTCCTATTTCTGCTCAAAATATTCATTGAATGTACTCGTTACAACCGCCTCGATACTCGTAAGAATCGCCTCGTCGAGTTTTAGAGCAGAAATAAGGAAAATTAAGGTTTACCTCTGTAAACCCAATTTATCTGTATAAAAACGGGTTTCAAGGAAGTCAAAATTATATAGGCGTGTTTTCGTGATGATACAGTCCTATATTGTTATTGCACTAATATTTAGTGTATAGTACACAGAGAGGATCTTACATGAGTGTCCGTGTATTATTGAATTTATTAAACGAGTTGAGGAAAAGGGATAAAATGCAAGGCTTTGCCGAGCATTTTACCCCTTTTCCTCAACGAGTTTAATAAATTCAATAATACATAAGCACGAATGCAAGATTCTATTTATCATATGACATTTTAAACGCGTTTTTTTTTTCACGATTGTTTTATAAAATTTTCACTTTTACGTCATTAGTAAACGCGACGTCGTTAAGGACGTCGTACATGTAACGTTACGGGGCGTACCTAACTAATTTGCATATTTAGTCCACCAGTGGATTGTCGAATTTCTTACGTGATGTTATTACACTCTCAGACGCGACGTCATATGATAAATAGTATACAGTTATTTCGTTGCAGTTTGGAGTACAAACTATTGACCCGAATTGCTGTGGACGACCTGGTGCACTATTGCTTGAGGCCGAGGCCAATAGTACATCAGGTCGTACACAGTACCGAGGGCAATAGTTTTGACTATACTCTGAGGCGCCATGAAATTACTGTTTTATTATCCAGTCCATCGAATATACTGTATAAGTTTATGGGGCTATAGCCCCAGAGTATTGAAGAGTGATTTTGGCGCTACTTTTTGCATTAATGCATACGACCTAATAACCACCAAGAGACACCGTGGAAAAATAGCGCAATATTCGAAACGGCTTCAAAAGTTCCTCGTAAAATGAAACAGCCGATAGAAATAAATAAATATAACTTGAATGCTTTATAAACTTATTCATAAAGTTTACCGTGACAGGGATTCACTGAGGGATTCTCCGTGTGAAAAAAAAAATCCGTGAATGAAAACAATGTAGACTAATACGCCATCATCAGTCAGCGTCTTTTTATAGATCAGTTCAATTAGCCCATTTTAAAGCTCATTTTGTACTGGAAATCCCAAAACTCGCAACTGGCAAACAGCGCAGGCCCAGATCAGATACCGCATAACGAGGAGTCTCATTAGGGCATACACTGCATTTTTGCGAAAGGTTCAGCATTTTCCAGATAAATTTTAAAGACGTCACAACCAGGCATCCCTAAATTTTGAAAATGGACTCGTTTCATACTGATATAAAGTTGATGATTCCATTCAGAACAAAATGGGTTAAAAGTACGCAGTGGGGGTTGATTATATAATTCTTTGTGTCATTAACCCATATAAGACTGTTAAGAAGTTATGAGTGGTCCACGTCCAATTGTAGGGAAGCCAGGTTTGCATTGTTAGTAGTAGAAGCCTCCTTGGTGTAGTGGTTACGCATCTCGCCTTGTAAACCAGGGGTCACAGGATCGATCCCGGGCTTCTCGTGACTTTCGGATGAGTCTTTAAACCGAGGTCCCGTCTCCATATGACCTTAGCTGTTGGTGGGACGTAAAACTCAAAACACTCAAACACTGTATTGTTAGTAGTAAATTTTGCAAAAATTGTATGTACTTTAAGCAAATAGTTTAGACACAGATGAGACGCCATGTGTTGCGGCGTCTGATGTTGGTCTGCAATGGTTTGCAAATGTCCCCACAAAAGGCTGCTAGGTATACATGAGTTAATGTAGTTTTTATATCAATAACGAGGAATCAGGGACCTAATGGTTAAATGTTAGTCCCCTAGGCATGTGAACGGCCTCGGTAGCTCACTGATTACTGATCAGGAGGACGCGGGTTGTTACCAGCCGGGGTCGGCAACATATTTCTGGGAGATTGATCATGAAATCTTTTCCACGGTGATTATCTCCCTTTTGCTTCACGAAGGTCAGTTGGCCATGTAGTACATGTATAATTGTCTTCTGTAAAGGTTTATGCTCTGGAAGAAATGAAATTCCCCAAAGGAATTAAAACGTTGGGTGGTCAAATTTTCTGGACCAGAACAGCTAGTGTCACCAAAGTGGGCCTCATAAGCCACCTTCCAAAATATTCAAGCCAGATTTGAACAATTAAAGGGATCTTCCATAGTTTTTCATGAATAACATTTGTAGGATTCCAAAGAAGCTGTCTGAATATCTTCGAGGGACCAAACAAATGTTAGTGCAATGAAATAAACATACATGGTCGTCGACGGCCCCCGCCCATCGGGGCTTGAAGAAATAGATGGGCTGCATGATGCTTCCACGCAGAGCTGAAACCGGCCACACACGAGTACTGTTAACCCACTTAGAGGATCTAAGCCTGCCCAGGCAAAGCGGTGCGAGTCGGCCCGTCCATGCTTATCAACCCTATTGGTTTCACTGGGCAACAGGGCTTGAAATGTTATTTCATATCAATGTCGAGTAAAAGTCCCACAAAATTGGAAGCAACGTTTCAAAAATGACCTATACAATGTCGACGGGGACGTAAAACCTGAAATCAAACAAAACAAACATGGTCGTCGTTCTTGCATTTTCTACAGGAAAATGGGACGAAAACGCCCCACAACTCCTTATCACCTCTTCAGATGCGACCTTTAAACTAAAAGGGCATGGCGGCTAGTTCAAAACGTTCTTAAAACGATAACGTCTAAAATGCTACGTTAACTGGGACAACGTTACATCGCTCTAACGTGTAAAGTTAACAAAGCAATGTCCATTATTGATATCCAAAGAATAAAACTCATGTTTCAACAGAATTTCAACATGAGTTTTGTCGCGTTAACAGGGCTTCTGGCCCAGAAAAGCTTCAAACAGCCATGTTCATTGGATTTTATTTAAAAAATGTATTCTTTTTGAGTCTGATTTAAAATGCCAACGCTAAAATTGCCTAACCCTATCCATTGATCACAATGTACAGCTCCATCAGCACTCTAAGTGCTTTGATTTTAATAGAGGTATGATACTTTTAGATCTGAGTGTTTGAGTTTAACGTCTCACCAACAGCTAAGGTCATACGGAGACGGAACCTCGGTTTAAAGACTCACTCGAAAGTCTGGAGAAGCCCGGGATCGATCCGACGATCTCTGGTTTACATAATAGCGAGTAGCATAATCACTACACCACGGAGGCTTCTAATACTTTTAGATCTACATTACAGGGGCCAGTTGTTCAAAGCATCGTTAGCTTACGAGCTCGTTAGTGGTCATATTGTTAACTGTTCTCGCAAGTTCAATATCTAAAATGTTGGAATTTTTGCTGAAAAAATATGAGCATATTTGCCATAATAAATGAACAAAGTTTTAAAGATACGTTATCTAACGACGTAGTTAGTTTTGAACAACTGGCCCCTGATATACATTAAGAAAACACGCCTCTTCAGATTTATTAGAACTCAAGTTCTGTCGGTTTTAGCTCTGCGCAGAAGCACCATGCATCTATTTTTATCAGTCACCCCCTTTATTAATTGCATTGTAGCACACTGACCTGATAAAGATATGCTATCCCAGGACAAGTGAGCTTTATCAGGTCAACGTGATATTGCACTTTTATGAATGAAAAAATAGAAAAAAATCGATCAAATGTTCTTATTACTGGAAAAAAGGGGAAAAAATACTTATTAAATATCACAGGACAAAATATTGTCAGCTGATACTAAATATATTGACTTCCGGAATGTTGGGACGCACTGAGGACCATCGATAAATGATCGTAAATTGCAAATTGAAGAGTGTTCAAGGGGATAAACTAATAAATAGACTACCCGATTCGTGTCTTTTGATATCAAGTTTATCAGGCTCGGCTTCGAGGATGCATGTAGGATCGCTCGGCAAGCCTCGCGATTCTACAAGCGTTCTCGAAGCCTTGCCTGATAAACTTGATATCAAGAGACACTCACCCGGTATTCACTATCACTAAGATAGGCTAGGGGCACCATACTGTGTCAGTAATATTTGGCCATTATCTCAGTGGGGTTGTTCACTTAATTTATAATTAAGCAAAGAATAATAATAATAATAATAATAAAATCACTGGATGAGTGCTTAAAACTATTTACTATTTTTGTCAGCCTCTTCATAGCTCAGTGGTTAGAGCGTTCGACTTATGATCGAAATGTTGTGGGTTCGAAAATCCGGCCACCGAAGGCGAGGTGTGTCTTAGGGCAAGACACGTTATGACAATGCCCAACTCGACCCAGGTTCAAATGGGCAGCAGTGTTAAAGACACTGTCTCTCTCTTGAAGAACATCTGGTATGAGTGTTCGAGAGCGATTCAATAAGCTTGGAGCTTATCACACACTCATCGAGGCGGTTCTAACGAGTACCCACGATCTATATGTTAGAGCAGAAATAAAAAAAATAAGGATACCCCCGGAAACACCCGTTTTACTATATAAATGTGGGGTTCAAGGGGGTCAAAATTATATAGGCGTGTTATCGTGATGTGAGCGCCACAATTCATGATTGGACAGAAAATAGGGAGTTACCGGAGAGACAAAATTTTTACTATGATCATGCACGTCGATGTTTAGGCCTTTAGCCTATTGTTTAACCCGTATATGATAATGAAATCTCCCACCTAATAAATTTGGAGTGGTCCATTTTTCCAATTATAGGGGTGCCAGGTTTGTTTCGTTTGCGGTAAGTTTTGCAAAAAGTTATATTTACATTTCCAGTGTAAAGTCTAATGTAAACCTATAGAAAACAATTGCGTTCATACTTCCATGAACGCATCGAATCACGTGACGTAAAGTGACGTCATTCTAAACCATTGATCTCTACGGGCGTTGATGACGTCAACGCTGCTCCGCTCTTTGTAGAAAAACAGCGTGTAAATGTTTTTTCAGCTTTAAAAGATTGCTCTACAAGCATTTTTTTTCGCCCAGTAATGAGAGGCAAATAATGTAAATATAAAAAATAAACTTAATTTTTCTGCTTTTCATGAAAGTATGAACGACAGTGGGTCGCTAGCAAAGTTTACATGAACCCCTTCGGGGTTCATTTACTTTGCACGCGACCCACTTCGTTCATACTTCCATAAACTGCAGAAAAATAAATTTCATTTCTTATATGTTCTATATAGCAAACCGTGTAGGCCCAGATCAGCGTCTGATCTCGGCCTGCACTGTTTGCAATTTAAAAAAAGGCGCTTGGCATATATAAGTAAAACATACACTCTGGTGACGTACCTAAATTTTTCTCTGATATTATCTCGGCCATTCTTTCCAAATCTGCCATCTCATTTATTATAAAAACGTGGGTCGTGTAGGGCGTAGAGGCAATAAGTGACAACTTGAAGCGGTCGGTGTGCCCGACACCGATCGTGAATATCTCGAATCCTTTCTCTGAAAACAAATTCAACCCTTATAATGCCAATCACAACAATTTTTGTCTGCTTTGTCGTCTGCTGGTAACTTTAAAAGCCACTGTGTCGACCGATATCGGACATTTTGGACCAAGATCAGACTACCCTCCTAGGAGCAGTCTGATCTCGGTCCATACTGTTTGTCTATACACAAACATATTCTCTGAGACGTTTGCAAGAAGATGCAGCTGACGACATAAGCAGACGACATTTTCAGATACATGTGTGTATGTGTGTGTGTGTGGGGGGGGGGGGGGCATTTTCTGGGTTAATATGGCTCTCAACGACCGTACATGTTCATGAGGAGCAAGTTATTTCTTTTTAAAAAAAGTAGACCCCTTCAATTATAACCATTATTTTCCCGCCGTTTTTCATGCCCCAGAACAGCAATCATTAAGCTAACATGTCATGCGGGGGTATACATTAGCTGCCTTATTTTTGCCCAGCAACATACATTTTGGGTACTTGTTAGAACCGCCTCAATGAGGCGACGTTGAAAGCAGAAATAAGAAAGATAAATAGAATCTTGCATTCGTGCTCGTGTATTACTGAATTTATTAAACTCGTTGAGGAAGAGGGATAAAATGCTCGGCAAAGCCTCGCATTTTATCCCTTTTCCACAACTCGTTTAATTAATTCAATAATACATGTACACTCATGTAAGATCCTCTATATTTCACATGGACATGTTTTCCTAATGGAAGCTCAGAAAGAGCTACGCCCTACCTTCAAAACAGTTTCGTGTATGTCTTTGGCTGTGTCAGCAAATAATCATTATGGGAGTTTAGTACAGAATGATATGGGTGGCTCAGCAACGAACAATGGGGTTACACCGAAACCTAACGAGGGAAGCTGTGCAAAAAATTAGATTGGGAGCTCAGCAATAAATTACAAAGGGAGTTAAAGAAAGTTACACTAAGAGATCACACTTTTAATATGTTCGTGTATGCTTTCAGGCATGTAACAAAAATTAAAATGGGAGCTCAACCATCCCGCGAACAAGTCCGTGAAATGAAAACACCACTAAACCCCACTTTATATAGAGAAAACTGGGGTTTGTGTGTGTATACATTAGTTTTCTTATTTCTGCTCCAAGACATAGGGGTTGGGTACTCGTTAGAACCGCCTCAAATAGGTTGAGGGTACTCGTTAGAACCGCCTCATATAGGTTCTAACGAGTACCCACAACCTATGTTTGCAGTATAAAAAAAGAAAAATATCATGGATTTTCATGAAAAAAAAATGTAGCCATTTTTGGAGATATGAAAAATGCTCTATGTCGCACGGGTATGTTATCGCAATGCAGTTACAATGAAACCCAAGGAGGCCATATTTAATAGCGGAAGCTCAGAAAAGAATAACAATGAAAATCAGCAAAAAATAACAGCGGGAGCTCGGTAAAGAATACACCAAAGAATAACAGCGGGAGCTCGGTAAAGAATACACCAAAGAATAACAGTGGAAGCTTAGCAAAGAATAACAGTGGATGCTCAGCAAATAATAACAGTGGAAGCTCAGAAAAGAATAACAATGAAAATCAGCAAAGAATAACAGCGGAAGCTCGGTAAAGAATAACA
The DNA here is from genome assembly GCA_963580285.1 of Lucinisca nassula. Classification (NCBI taxonomy): domain Eukaryota; kingdom Metazoa; phylum Mollusca; class Bivalvia; order Lucinida; family Lucinidae; genus Lucinisca; species Lucinisca nassula. The sequence continues at coordinate 119,751,563 of OY757013.1, read as the reverse complement.
GTGGAAGCTCACCAAACAATAACAGCGGAAGCTCGGTAAAGAATACAGCAAAGAATAACAGTGGAAGCTCAGCAAAGAAAAACAGTGGAAGCTCAGCAAAGAATAACAGTGGAAGCTCGGCAAAGAATAACAGTGGAAACTCGGCAAAGAATAACAGTGGAAGCTCAACACAGAATAACAGTGGAAGCTCGGCAAAGAATAACAGTGGAAGCTCAGCAAAGAATAACAGTGGAAGCTCGGCAGAGAATGACAGTGGAAGCTCAGCAAAGAATAACAGTGGAAGCTCAGCAAAGAATAACAGTGGAAGCTCAGCAAAGAATAACAGTGGAAGTTCAGCAAAAAATAACAGTGGAAGCTCAGCAAAGAATAACTGTTACAGTGGAAGCTCAGCAAAGAATAACAGCGGAAGCGCAGAAAAGAATAACAATGAAAATCAGCAAAGAACTAGAATTTGTTTTTCTACAAAAACACAGATGTCTCCCCCGTTTTTGACTGCTAAGTATAACCTTGACATTGGAGGTAACTTTAAAAATGTTCATAGAAAAATAAAAAAAGGTATTGGCCGTAAACAAAAAAATCACTTTTCTACCTTTGACCTCTAAGTATGACCTTGACCTTTGCGGTACAACACATCGCCTCATGATGGTTAACATTTCTGCCAAGTAATTTCATAATCCATCAAAGAATAAGGAAGTTACTGACTGTCCTTTTTTTTACCTTTGACCTCTAGGTATGACCTTGACATTGGAGGTATGGACCTTGGTCTTGCACATGACTCATGGTCCAACTTTCAAGCCTCTAGCTCCAACAGTTTTTGAGATATCTTGCTGACAAGATTTTATTTAAAAAAATTAAAAGGGCAATAACTCTTGAAAGGGGCATAATCCGGATGAGAAAAAAATACGTGTCAGCTTATTTTCCATTAGGACTGCATATATGAAATTTCAAAACCATAGCATACACAGTTCTAAAGTTATGCTATGCATCACTTTTAGGATTCATTACAATGGGCACAAATTACCAAAATGACAAAGGGCCATAACTCACAAAGTATTTTTCGGAATTTTGTCAAAAGTTAATCAGTTCATATACTCATCACCACCAATATACTCAACAACTTTCAAGGCTCTAGCTCCAATAGTGTTTGAGCTATTTTGCTGACAAGATGTTATTAAAAAAATTTCAAAGGGCTATAACTCTTGAAAGGGGCATAATCCGGACGAGAAAAAAAATACGCGTCAGCTAATTTTTCATGAGGAACCCATATATGAAATTTCAAAACCCTAGCATACATGGTTCTAAAGTTATGCTATGCATCACTTTTAGCATACATTACAATGGGCACAAATTACCAAAATGACAAAGGGCCATAACTCACAAAGAATTTTTTGGAATTTTGTCAAAAGTTAATCAGTTCATCTACTCATCACCACCAATATATTCACCAACTTTCAAGCCTCTAGCTCCAATAGTTTTTGAGATATCTTGCTGACAAGATTTTATTAAAAAAAATTCAAAGGGCAATAACTCTTGAAAGGGGCATAATCCTGACGAGAAAAAAAAATACGCGTCAGCTTATTTTCCATCAGCTAGTATTTTTCGGAATTTTGTCATAAGTTAATCAGTTCATCTACTCATCACCACCAATCTATTCACCAACTTTCAAGGCTTTAGCTCCAATAGTTTTTGAGATATCTTGCTGACAAGATTTTATTAAAAAAAATTCAAAGGGCAATAACTCTTGAAAGGGGCATATTCCGGACGAGAAAAAAAATACGCGTCAGCTAATTTTCCATGAGGAATCCATATATGAAATTTCAAAACCCTAGCATACATGGTTCTAAAGTTATGCTATGCATCACTTTTAGCATACATTACAATGGGCACAAATTACCAAAATGACAAAGGGCCATAACTCACAAAGTATTTTTCGGAATTTTGTCAAAAGTTAATCAGTTCATCTACTCATCACCATCAATATAATCACCAACTTTCAAGGCTCTAGCTCCAATAGTTTTTGAGATATCTTGCTGACAAGATTTTATTAAAAAAAAAATTCAAAGGGCAATAACTCTTGAAGGGGGCATAATCCGGACGAGAAAAAAAATACGCGTCAGCTAATTTTCCATGAGGAATCCATATATGAAATTTCAAAACCCTAGCATACACGGTTCTTTAGTTATGCGATGCATCAAAAGCGTAATGGACGGACGAACGAACCAGAACCAATATGCCCCTCAAACTTTTTCAAAGTTGGGGGCATAATAAGAAAGTTATTGACAGAACACAAAAAAGGCCCTTTTTTACCTTTAACCTCTATGTATGACCTTGACCTTTCAGGTATTAAACTGGGTCATGCGTGCAACACATCATCTCATGGTGGTTAACATTTCTGCCTAGCAATTTCAAAATCCATCTAAAAATAAGAAAGTTATTGACCAAACACGAAAAAAGGCCCCTTTTTTACCTTTGACCTCTATGTATGACCTTGACATTTTAGGTACCAAACTGAATCATGCATGCAACACATCGTCCCATGACAGTTAACATGTTTGCCAAGTAACTTCAAATTCTATTTAAAAATAGGCAAGTTATTGACAAAACCCGAAAAAAGGCCCCTTTTTTTACCTTTGACCTCTAAGTATGACCTTGACCTTTGAGGTACCAACCTAGTCATGCGCGCAACACATCGCCTTATATTGGTTCACATTTCTGCCATGTGATTTCAAAATCCATCTCAAAATAAGAAAGTTATTGACCAAATACGAAAAAAAAGGCCCACTTTTTGACCTTTGACCTCTAAGTATGACCTTGACCTGTGAGGTACCGACCTGCCTCATGTGCACCACACATCGTCTCATGATTGTTAATAATTATGCCAAGTAATTTTAAAATCCATCTCAAAATTAGAAAGTTATTGACCAAATACAAAAAAAAGGCCCCTTTTTTTACCTTTGACCTCTAAGTATGACCTTGACCTTTGAGGAACCGACCTGCCTCATGCGCACCACACATCGTCTTATGGTTGTTAATAATTATGCCAAGTAATTTTAAAATCCATCTCAAAATAAGAAAGTTATTGACCAAATACGAAAAAAAGGCCCCTTTTTTGACCTTTGACCTCTAAGTATGACCTTGACCTTTGAGGTACCGACCTGCCTCATGCGCACCACACATCGTCTTATGGTTGTTAATATTTCTGCCGAGTAATTTTAAAATCCATCAAAAAATAAGAAAGTTATTGACCGGACACGATTTGCCCATACATATATACATACCAACAAACTTCCAAGGGAGATAATTCAAAAAGTATAAATGCGAGAGTTATGGTTCTTGTGCACTGCACGTCGTCTAATGCTGATTAATATTTATACGAAGTTTCGTGACGATAGCTCTAACGGTTTTCAAGTTACAGAGCGGACACGAAAGTGTGACAGACGGACAGACGGACAGACGGACAGACAGACGCCCGGGGAAAACAATATGTCTCTCCGAAAAAAATTTTTTCGGGGGAGACATAATAACAGCGGAAGCTCGGTAAAGAATACAGCAAAGAATAACAGTGGAAGCTCTGCAAAGAAAAACAGTGCAAGCTCAGCAAAGAATAACAGTGGAAGCTCAACACAGAATAACAGTGGAAGCTCAGAAAAGAATAACAATGAAAATCAGCAAAGAATAACAGCGGAAGCTCGGTAAAGAATACAGCAAAGAAAACAGTGGAAGCTCAGCAAAGAAAAACATTGGAAGCTCAGCAAAGAATAAGACTCGAAGCTCAGCAAAGAATAACAGTGGAAGGTCAGAAAAGAATAACAATGAAAATCAGCAAAGAATGAGAGCGGAAGCTAGGTAAAGATTACAGCAAAGAATGACAGTAGAAGCTCAGAAAAGAATAACAATGAAAATCAGCAAAGAATAACAGCGGAAGCTCGGTAAAGAAAAACAGTGGAAGCTCAGCAAAGAATAACAGCGGAAGCTCGGTAAAGAATACAGCAAAAAATAACAGTGGAAGCTCAGCAAAGAATAACAGTGGAAGCTCAGCAAAGAATAACAGTGGAAGCTCAGCAAAGAATAACAGTGGAAACTCGGCAAAGAATAACAGTGGAAGCTCAACACAGAATAACAGTGGAAGCTCGGCAAAGAATAACAGTGGAAGCTCAGCAAAGAATAACAGTGGAAGCTCGGCAGAGAATGACAGTGGAAGCTCAGCAAAGAATAAAAGTGGAAGCTCAGCAAAGAATAACAGTGGAAGCTCAGCAAAGAATAACAATGGAAGCTCAGCAAAGAAGAACAGTGGAAGTTCAGCAAAATATAACAGTGGAAGCTATTTTTCTTTATTCTGCTCTAAAGTATATACTGTGGGTACTTGTTAGAACCGCCTCATACCGCCTCAATGAGGCGGTTCTAACGAGTACCCACAATATATGTTTTGAGCAGAAATTCTATATTTTGAGCAGAAATAAGAAAAATATCACAATTTTTCATCTTAAAATTTTCAGTTTTTGGCGATAAAGGTTACAATGTATTTGTATAGGCGTGTTTTCATAATGGTTAAGCCAAGAATTACAATACATCGCGTTAACAAGTCCGTGTAATGGACACCCTCTAAAACTCACTTTATATAGAGAAAATTTGGGTTTACAGGGATTTTGTTTGTTTGTTTGATTTGAGGTTTAACGTCCGCGTCACCACTGTAAAGGTCACTTTGGAGACGTTGCTTCCAATTCTGTGGGACTTTTACCCGACATTGAGATGAAATGACATCTCAAGCCCTGCCGCCCAATGTAATCAATAGGGTTTATAAGCATGGACGGTCCGACAGTCGCACCGCTTTGCCTGGGCAGGCTTAGATCCTCTAAGCGGTTTACCAGTACTTGTGTGCGGGTCGGTTTCAACTCTGCGTGGAAGCATCATGCAGCCCATCTATTTTTTCAAGCCCCGATTAGCGGGGTCCGGGTTTAAAGGGGTAAACATTATTCTGTCTTATATATGTACCAATACATAGGCTGTTGGTACTCGTAAGGGGAATGGGAACACTTTCAGGGGCGGCAACTCCTGCAAAAGTATTTTTGTTTCCCATGTCAATAGGGGTCAACTCGTAAAGGAAAGAATTTGCTCCTGAGGAGCAAATTATTTCCTTTCAGAGTAGACCCCTTTTTTCAGTGGGACAGGGTTTATAGGAAATCAAACATGAAGTGCCGAAAGGTGTCTCCAAGGTGTTCCCATTCCCCTTTAGAACCACCTCAATGAGGTGGTATGATTGAGTACCAATAACCTATGTTTGGGGTATAAATAACAAAATTATCACAGATTTTCATTATAAAAATAACCGTTTTAGACGTGATAGAATGCACTTTATCATATGACGTCATTGATAAGCAGAGAATAACGTCATGTGCAAAATTCGCATGACCACGCCTGTAACACATTTTAGGGCTGGAGCCGAGCGATGGTCTCCCCATTCACCGGCAACGTGGAATGGGGATAGCACCGAACGGCTACGGTGTAGTGCCAGAATGGATTAGTTCCCTGGGACCCCACCAGCTGACGACCCGCGACACGGGGAAACTGGAAACAACTGTAACACATTTTGGCAGGATTTAGTAATGTCATGACGACGTCCATG